>VZDJ01000219.1:10651052-10823096 GCA_008694505.1 Cyanoderma ruficeps | reverse complement strand
AAAAAAAAAAAAAAAAAAAAAAAACAAAAAAACCCCAAACAAACAAACAAAAAAACCCAAAAAACCCCCCAAAAAACCCCAACCAAAAACCAAAAACGAGTTTAGTAGTGTAACTATGCAATGTCACTCTTCAGGCTCTCCAGAAATGCCTGAGGTGCGTGCTTGGATTAGGACTACACACCTTGGTGTTGCAAAAAGGAATTATGGCATCACTTAATGTCCATAACTAACCAGGGCCTGCTCACGCCTGCACTCAGTCCCAGTGTTAGGGAGGGAAGCAGCCAGGTGTTCTCACCCTTCTGCTTTAGGCTGCAAAAAAATAATGTACTGTCCTCTGTTTAAATAATAATCCTCTTCCCCTCCTGTCAGTTCCTGAACTTGTTTATAAAGCAGATTATATCCTATTTTCACTTGAATCAGTACAGCCACTTAAGGTACCCTTTGAATCAAATACCACAGAACAGAAAGGCCAACTTGGTATCAGCATAAATTTTATCCACAGCTCTACCTTTGGGCAAGTCACTTAACTACTCCGAGCCTAAAGCATGGAACGAAGGAAATACTGCTTTATCAAACTCACCAGAAAGATTATCTAATACTATCTCATATTTATAAAGCACTTTCTGATCCTCCAGCAAAGACCATGGAAATGTAAAGAAGTGCTGACCCAGATAAGGGTTAAGAGCAGAATCTTTTTTTCCAGTGAGAGCTCTCAAATGACCTTGCAATGTTAGGATTTATTTTCAAGGCAAAGGAAGATCTGTCAGGTCTAGGAGCCATGTTTTGCTCTAACTGCAGATGACTTGCTATCAACAAGGAAACAAGTTTAGTCACTGATCCAAATGTCAAGAGCTGCCAAATCAGTGCTCTGATGAAATGTCAGGAACACTAACGTGGTTTCAGGGCTTCACTGATTTAAGAGCCAAAATGGAATCTGGTCACATTCTTTGATTCCACAAGGAAAATAACAAATAACCAGCAATATATACATTATATACCCTTCTTCAATTTCTTTGAAGTTGAACAAACTAANAAAAAAAAAAAAAAAAAAAAAAAAAAAAAAAAAAAAAAAAAAGGCATCTAAACCCATGAATATTTCCTCCTCTGTGTTTTAAAGGAGCCTGATCTCCACATGCTGGAACTTCAAGAGTACAAAGATCCCACTTAATGAGGAAACTTAAAAACTCCAGGATTTTCACACACCTTTAACTGCACCTTGTGCATGAAGATACACTGCAAAGGGAGTCATCGAGTCATAAGGTTCCTTATGGGAATCAAAATACTGTTTTTGACATAAGAGAATGTTCAAAGGACAGGAAGAACAAGGCAGGCACACTCAGAAAAGATAATTGTATATTTTAGGACTATTTTCTCAGCCAACAAGAAAACTAATACCAAACCGCAACAACTAACAGCTTTTGTTTAAATTCATGAACAAAATCCTGAAGAAATCTCCCTTTTGGTTAAAGCAGCCAGATGTTTCTAAATAAAATATGTAAAATATTTGTATGCTGTTGTCAGAAACACTCTGTGGGGAACGAATGGCCACCAAATCCTTTTCATAGCAAGAAAAGTGCTGAAGAATTTCAGTGCTGGGAGAAACTGCAGATGCCTCACATGTTGGGCAACTGGAACAGATTCTGCCCCAGCTATTAAACACAGAATAAAAAAACCTGTGTAAGAACAATACCACAGTGCTCATTTCACTGACTACACAGGTAGAACCAAACAGACCCCAAATCATCTCCTTTGTCAAGAAAAGGAGTGTGCTGCACATTCGCTTTCTGCATACAAGGACCGGCAGGGAGACACCTGGAAAGGAGCAGCAGGTGCAGGCAGGGCTCTGCAGGAGCAGGAGAGGTTTGCTGCTGAGCAGCAGGGATGGCATTTCCCATGGGAAGTGTGTTGATAAAAGCTGGCTGGGTTATTGCAAAAACACAACTCTCACAGCTGACACCACCACCCACAATCCCTGGGTGACACCCAGCAATGCACTTACCCTGTATTGACACAGACTCAAGTGTTCCTCACACAAAGGAGCCTTTATGTGCAACAGATAATTGGTCTCAAGTTTTGGCATGTGCTTTAAGCTAATTATCTATCCTGCACTACACACTGAGGAAGTCCTACTGTGGGACTTGAAAACCCAAGTAACATCCCATTGCCAGCATGGCATTGATTCATTTTATAATTCAACCTGGACAGCACTTCCATAGGAGTGAATATAAAAGTATCTCCTGCCAGGAGAGCACTGCCAGGTCTTTTATAAATACTACAGAAGTTTCCCAAGCAGGTGGCCCATCAAACTCAAATAATTGATCCACATCAGTTAGACCTGGAAATTCAATAGTACAGCACATCATTACAGCAGTCAGCATAAGAGGAAAGTCCTTGTGGTTTCCCCTCCAGCCAGCACTTGAAAGGAAACTGAAAAGCTCTGCTCTCTTTTCAGCTTGGCACATGTCTCCTTTGAGGTTTTCAGGGGAACAGCAAATACTAACAAGCCCTGTGAGTGGCCCCTCCTCTAAAACTTACCTGCTTTTCTGACACATAACTTCATTACAATATTCGCTTTTTCATTACTGGAAACAGTTCAGTGTGGATACAAGTAAATAAACATACCTGGCAGGTTCAAGCTGTGCTGTTAAATGCCCCATTTTCTTGTGGAATGCAGAGTTTTAATGGACAACCTTCCCTCCATCCAAGTTCTCTGCACACTTCTCCTGGCAGCACTGCCAGTGGTGGGGAGTCAAGGGCAGGGATTCATCTCCACGGGCAGATTGAGCAGCTGAAAATCCCTGCTGCCTCCAACCCACCTGCCAGAGGGACAAACACCCCAGCAGGGAGAGCTCAGTGGATGGGGACACCACTGCTCACAGCCTGACCCCCAGTTACAATGGCTCTCCCTGGCCACACACACATGTGGTTCTGGATCTCCTCCATCATTTCCCTTCCCTGCCTCAATCACAGCCTGACCACGTTGGTTATAGTTTTTGTTTAAGCATCCAAGCCTTAAATTTCCAGCAGCTTGGCTCCCTGTGAAGTAGTGAAATCACTCGCCAACTATGCATTAGGACTTAGAAAAGATAAAAGTGATGTCTGAACCACTGCAAACACAGAAGGAAGTTCTATCAGCCTCAATCGCTTCATTAATTATTTATTGAATTTGCACAGGAAAGTTTTAGGAAATACAGCTATTAAGGCTGTAGCCTACAACCTGTTCTTAGCCTGTAAGAGCTTTCAGTGCTATCAGCAGCCAGGGAAAATCCAGAAGTTTCCACCAGAACAGTAAAGAAAAGCAAAGCCTGATCCTAAATATGGTGTTTGCTCCTTCAGTATCACATGCCCATGCCCCAGGAAAGGTTACAGACCACTCCATCAAGGAGATATCACTATAAACTATCATTTACCAAATGTATCTCTGCTCTTATGATAAGCATTTCTGTTCTTAGGGGTTTTTAATACTCATTTGGAAACTACATCAGCAGCTCTACACATAACACTTCCACAGATGCCTGCACAAGTTGTTTCACAACACTGCAAACGCTGCAACAAGCTGGGGAGGCTTGCCAGGCAGAAGAGGAGGGCTGGAGATGCTTCTCAGTGCCACAAAATACCCACCACAGCACAGCCTGAGATTCCTGGCTGAGAAGCAACTTCTCCACGTGTGCTGAAGTGAACCCACAGACTGCAGCACAAACTGCAGCACGAACAGGAGCTGTGGCACCCACAGGGATCCTCTGCTGCTCACAGGCATGGAAACGCTGGCACTCCAGAGAACAAAGAGTGAGAGAATTCTCTCTTCCCATCTTCTCATCCTCGCTACTCTGAAGGACTCCAGATGCAGCCCCACAGGGCAGCAGTGGGTGAGGAACCCTGTCCCAGGCCTGGGACAAACCCCTGGGTCTGGTGGCTTCATTGCTGAGCAGGCACAACACCTGCAGTGTGAGCGGACCCTGCAAGTGCTGGGACTTTTCCAGCTGAGAAGGATGCTAAAGACAACTTGGGCACTGGAGCACTACTACAAACGAGTTTGGGAGCTTTGCTGATTGGACTTGGGGTTTTTTTCACCCCCCCACTGCCATATTTTAGGCAGTGTTGACAGTGAGATCAGACCTAACATCCCGGTGGATGGGATGATCCCAGAGCAGCTCTTCACAGACCTCATGGGGGTTAAATCACCTTCTCTGCTCCCCCAAGGGGAATCTTGGGTGCCTGTGCTCCCGCCTAAACCCTCCAGTCACTCTAATCAATGCCAAAGAAAGTCAGGGAAGGTCAAAGAATATTAGATGAAATGACATCGAGCCTTTATTTTCCAGTTTCCACCTTCATAAAATAGGTATAATCATACTTACTTACTTTCAAAGAGAATTGTAAGGCTTAATTAGATAATTAACATGAAAGTGCCTTTAAGAAGCCTATGTACACACAAAGCTCTACTGTATTATTAGTGTAGGCAGGCATGGGGAGCTCTTAGAGATTTTCTAACAGGTTATTTGTTATTCTGGGAGAAGTCTTTAGCTGCATACAGCAGTAGTATAATTATTATCACTTCCTAAAGATATTTATGAAACACTGTGGAAAAAAAAAAAAGCATCCAGTTAAGCAGCACCGAGCCGAGGTTCTGTTTTGTTGCACATGCTGATTAGGAACGCTGTTAAAGTGTTGTTTTGCTGTAGTGCAAACGCTGGTGCCAGGAAATGCAGTTATATGCTTGTTACTTGAATCATCATTATTTGGATATAATTGCTAGGTATCGGTGATTTCGACTCCTTTTTGTTTTTATCTGTGTTTCTTTGCAACGGGATTTTTTTCCTGCAGTCCGCTGGATCGTTACAAGAATGTGCAAAAACAGGAGCCAGCCTCGCACTGTTGCACACACTCAGGAATTTCTCTCTCCTGTGCATTGCATAAATATGGCATATATATATTAAAAATCCCTGAATTATAGCCATGAAAGTGGAGGCTTCCACCAGGCAATAACTGTGCTATTCTACATTAAAATATACAAATTACACGTACTCCACCTCAATTGTAGTACTAGGGATGGGAATAAGAAGGCCAAATTTACTCTCTTATGTCATAGAAGTACTTCTATAGTCCACAAAATTTCCCTTAAGAGCCATGTGAGGAGGATTTCACCCTACATCCCTTTTTCTTTGGTTCTTTTTCAACCAGAAGTCATGGTGAACTATACTGTGATCAGGTTCACATGACTGTCATACATCTACCCCCAGCAAATTTCTCTCGACCGATTCCCATAAAAAGTAAAATTAGATGCAGTCAAATCAATGCAATCAAATCAAAGTCTTATTGCAGCTATGTCTGGGCTGGGCCCTAAAATATTGCATCAGACCTGTTTTATCTGAAGTTTCAGGAGAGCCCAAACGTTGGACCCAGCATAGCTGCTCTTCAGTACCTAAAAATCAGGCAAACCCAAGATTGCTTTTCCATTAAAAAAAAAAAAATCCCTTTAGAGAGAAATGAAATTTGTACTGTCCATTCTCTTAAAGCTTAAGGAATGAAGATGACAATTCAACCATCAAGTTACTGAAGCTTTCATCATTACTTTGGATCAGCAAGAACAAGAATTAGCTGAACAAATTCTTTTCAGAGTGATGGAATAATAAAATCGTCAGGAATTGGATTCACCACCTTACAGCTTCTAATAGCCCATATCATTATTTGTTATTTTGAAGAAATCAATAGAGCAACACATTCCCCAAAGAGAAAATATCTATAAATCTCATTTGCAATAACAAATTTAATTTTTAAATCTGTTCATTTTGATCATTCTCCATGATTCTGGTACAAAACTGGGCAGAAAATGTGTTTCCACCCAACTCTAATTGAGTAGAAAACCCTCCATAAAAGAACAGGAAAGGAATCTAAACAACATCAAATATTTATATCATGGGAAAACATCAAGAGATCTTTTTTGCAGCTTGTACTGTATATATTTTACATGTAAATTAAGCTGAGTGGTTCCTCTTCATAGCTTCAAGCTGCTGCTAATGCTTCATAGATTTTTCAGGCAGACAAATATTGGTGAAAAGAGTTTTATAACCTTCATACTCAAGATTTATGATTAGACGTGAACTAGAAGCCCAATGCACCGACATGTGGCCTTGGCTCAGTCTCATTATAAAGTCATCTGTATCCCTGCTATAATTGCTGTTGTTTGATTGTCAATCATCCCTCCTTCCATGCAGCTCTGCCACTTCTGAGGTTGGTGAAACACACGGGATCTGCTGGTGTTTGCATGGCTTACACCAGAATTAGTGTCAGCTTGCACTAGAAGTGTTGCAGCTTTGGAAACTGTTCAAAACCCTCTGGTTTTTGCTCTCTTCCCCAATGCAAACTGGCACTGCTTCTTCCTGCCCTGGCTCCACTTGTGAAAAAATAATCTGTCTGCTATTTTTAAATGCTTTCAGTTGCTTCAGCTCAGCCCTCGCCCTGCTCCTGCTGGAGCAGCACAGCCACACCAACACGGGGAGAGCTGCAGTACCTCCAGCAGCTGGCAAAGCCCCACGTCAGCAATTCGCTGAGATTCCCAAACAGCATTACACTAAATTAATGCTTGTGATGGAAAGGGGCCAATGCAATTAGAACACGGTGCTTACACTGTGACATCTTCTATCAGCCAGGAACGGACGCCAGGACCGCCAGGTATTGGTGCTGCTGGGAGGGGCCATTAATGCACTGGACAGCCACTGCCCCAAAACCAGAGTTCAGCAGGAGCAGATGGCAAAGCCCTGCATTTCTCCTACCTGCTCTCAGCCTCCAGTCTCTGGCTGGCTACAAAAGCAACTGTGCTCCTTTAAAACGCAGCAAGCGTTGTAATTAGCAAAGCCATCATCCCAGTGGATGATTTTCAAGCTCATGAACTATTGGAAAGTTTAACTGGTTTTCAAAGGGAGTTAAACACAATCTTAGAGGGCAGGTCCGTGGTGATCTAAACAGGATTGCTGGCTTAGAAAGTCTTTGCAAAGTACAAACTGTCAGAAATGAGGAGCATATGGCCTGGGATGGATCACTCCATCCATCCTGCTTGCTGCTCGTCCATCAGCATCCTCTTCCAGTGACAGATGAAGTAGAAGTGTCCTGTGCTTTATCCAGACTGGTACCATGGTTTCTATGCCTCTAGGAATAACCCCTCCATGAACAGAGCAGGTTAGTGGGTGCTCCACAGAGCCAGACAGCAGCCAGGATGTGGGACAGTGCCACGAGGCCAACCCAGCACATCCACACCCTGTGTTTGAGGAGAGAAAACTGCCTGTGAGATGTTCTGCACCATCCTAATGGGACAAGGGGGACCTTTATGGGCCCTTTAGCCTGGGCCCATAAAGCCACATCTGCTTTGAGATGTTTGCTTAAGGCTCATTAATCTGCCAACTTAAGCATCTTACTGAATTCACGTGGATTTATCAAACCAACGCAATAATTTATGGAACTAAAGCCTAAAAGCAAGAGTTTTTCTTGTTTAACCCAAAGGTGCAATTTTTGGCCAGCAGCTGTGGAAGGCTGATCCTCTTTTACAGCTCAGCCACCGGGGAAGGAAAAAGGCTCATTCTCATTGCATTATACCCAATGAGTGCATACAATTCCTTCCCTTACTGTTTCAAACAAGTAATGACCTTCACCTGTGTTTGCTACTCATGAGTTTGGGAAAAGACATAAATATGGAGAAGATTGTCTTTTTTTAAGAGCCAGCTATGCTGTCTGTAGCTGGGATTTGTTTCCCTCTTGAGGATTCTTTGTCCAGTTGCATTCCCTCCCAGTTTTCTCTGCATAAATCTCTCCAACACGGGCTGGTCTTGCCGGGTTTTTCCTTTGGAAGATGCTGCACTGGGATGGATCGTGCCATCAACGCAGTATAACCTCAAAGAATTTTTGCAGCACATGTGGATTGTACTCTGTGTTCTCTCCAAGATATCTTCAGATGGAAAAAAAAAAAATCAGCAAGGATTTCTGGCAAGTTGATGACAGAATTCTGAGCTGGGGAGAGAGGAGCCTCAAAAACCCCCAAGATTAGAACTGGGCTTTTTTTGAGTCATGGCTGCAATTCCAAGATGCTTTAAAGGCGATGGCAGCCATGGGGAATATTTCAACAACTTTCTTCCTCCTCAAACTGTCTTAAATTCCAGCTAACCCTGGGCATCCAGCCCAGATTTCCTGAAAAGACTCCATGACAAAAGCCAGGGAGGGTGACCTGGCCTGTTCCCCCTGGTTCAATTCGTGCTCTTGATGTTGTTTTGCCACCACCTTCACTCTGGAATATCAAGTCCAGAATTACAAGGTAGAGCTACACCAGCTTGCACTCACTGAAGATCAAACCCATGGTTTTCTTACCCTATTAGAACTCAAACCATTAAAGAAGTAAATCACTTATTACCACAATAGCTCCATTATTACTGTAAAAATTAATTTTAGCTGGAATACATATTCACTGTGGAGAACATGTGTGTACACACTCTCAGAAAGCTATTATGTATGGAAATATATTTGAAAATATTTGCACTACGATTATTTCTTCAGCTCCAGTATTTATCTCTTAAAAAATGAATAATACATTTGCAAGATACTTTTCATTTTCAAAGCAGGAATATTATGCTTTGCTTCTGACAAAGAGTAAGCAGCAGGGATTGCACCTGATCTGTCCCCAGAGAGCAAATCGCTGTTCTGATGTTAAATCCTGCAGATGGGAAGAGCAAAAATCCCACCGAATTCCACATCACCTGCAGCAAGGGCTTTCCTAAAACTTCCCAGTTAACCTGGATGTCCAACCTGCTCCAGGACATCTTATAGAACCACGAGTTACTCTCCTCAGTTACAGTCTCTAATATACTGGAAGGTGACCCTGGACAGCTTTATCCTGCACCATGCTCTTCCCATCCCAATTATTTGTACTGAGAAGCTGGAGCACATGGAAGATCCAGGAATAAGAGGCAGGTGGATGCCAGCAGCAGCAGAGTGAAGAGAGAGGGTAAGCAAAAGAAAATCTTTTTCCATGTGAGGTCCTGGGGGCACTGCGTGCTCAGAAATGCCAGGAGCAGATCGCAGTGACAGACTTTTTCCTTGGTTTTCCCATTTTATTTTCTTACTTCCCTGAAGAGCAGCTTCACAGAGCTCCACGTTTACCCCAGACCTCAACTCTTCCCCAAAGAACTCCCCCTTTACCCTGGCAGAAGTACAGCTTTTTAACTTTGCTGTTGTTGCATGGGGCATGTCAGTGAGAGCAGTCTGGAGAATATTCCTGTGATTGTTCCCCCTCCAATTTGTTCAAAACCTTTCAAAGGAACAAAATCCCCATCAGCCTTGCAGCCTGAGAACCAACAGCATTCCCTTCAGCATAACCTCCTTCCTTGTGTGCTTGATCAAGTGGAAAAAGAGAGGAAAATCCCATATGAGAATCGACCCAAAACTGCCACCACCTCACTTTTAGTGGGAAGAACAGGGAAAAATTATGTGGGAATTTTCAACATTTTAACTATGGTTTTCATCTTCTCTTCCCCAAATCTCTGTGTCAGCTTTATGGTTTAAGCCTCTGTGCAAAGAACAGCCTGAGGGAAGGACCAAAGGCTGGTATTCCAAAAAACTACTTCACCCTCTTCCTTCTGGCACCACCATCATCCCTTCGGCTGAGTTTCCACCACTGGGTCCATCATCCTGAGCACAATCAGTGCTTAAAACATTTGAAAACAGGACTGTCACAGCCCAGGAAACACACAGGATTTAATGTCTGCAGAGGCACAAAAGCACTGTCTCCAGAGCACTTAACATATTGACAAGCTGTGTGAAAAGGGAACGTTTTTCTCCCAGTTTCCAGTTATTTTGGTTCCTCCAAGGAAAGCATCTCTATCACAATATCCCACACAGACAGGGCCCCTTGCTGCTTCAATAGCCCCAGATGCTGCAGTCCTCTCAGTGCACTTTATATCAAAATAACCACACCAATTAATCTAAATTGAGTAAGGAAATATCAACTTTAGGCAGGGAAGTCTGTTGAACACAGGAAAGTATTTTCCAGAAAAGAGCTTATAGACAGCAAAGGATTTCACTTCCAAGCTTTTGGTTTAATAATTTGAAATGAAAAAAAAAAGCAATCATGCAAGCGAGTGGCACTCTCCTTAATTAAGGAAGTCAATTCAGAATCAATAAAAGGGCGATTAATCTGTGGGTGTCACTGCCTCTGAATTATGCTGATAGCCCCGAAGTGGGGACCCTGTGACCTCCAACACTTCTCCCAGGGTCTGAAGGTTTTCACACCCTGATCTGTTATTTTATGACAGACACAGTGTTAGAAAATACACTGACAGATGTCAGGAAATGCTGAAGGAGGAGGGAACTGAAAAGCCTGTGTCTTTTGCAAAATTATTGTGGTTGAATTTGTCATTCTTTTGGATCCTTCTAGAGGCACATTGAAGGGGAAAAGGGGATTCAGTGGACTGAGGACCCCCACACATCCCCCCCAAGCAGGAGCTGGTGTCGCTTTGAGCCTTCCCTTCCTCAAGTTTTTCCAACAGGCCCCTGGCAGGCTTTGGAGAGGAGAAGCACACAATTCAGCACAGTCCTCCTGTCCCTTTCTTCCCATTCTCTGGGTAAAAAAGGGCAGTGCAGGTTTTGGAAGGGGCAAAAGCAGAGCCCAGCACAGCACCAGGCCCTCGGCCTACCCCGTCCCACACGTGGACACATCACCGTGGCACACTGTTACCAGTGACACAGACTGGCACAAAAAGCAATTCCTTGGCTCTGTCAGGGCTGCAGTTTGGCAGTTTATGAGACATCTCAGCCCTCTGGAAGGGAAATGCAATGAAATCCAACAGCAGAGGAAGAGGGGGGTTGTGTGGAGTGACTCCCTCCTCAAAAGACAATCCCTCCGACTCCACTGGCACTTCATTACTTATGGAATATGGGGCTACCAGAGCGTGATAAAATATCACACTCTGAGCCCTTGTAGAAGTATTATATTAAAGAATATGTAAAAATCCAGATCCAGGGTAAGCAGAGGTACCACTAAGCTGCCATCCAGGGGTGGCTTAAGAAGCTTATCTGCATTATTCTGTACCACTCTCCACTGACAACTTTAACAGTCACTCTAAGAAACATCTTATTTCCTCCTCTGTATCCCAAGCATCTCCAGCTAATACCACATCCAGCAGATTTCATTACAGGTGTTTTTTCCCAGCCCATACCCTGTGAAGCTCAGTTTTGACTGACAGAGCCCCAAATTTGAGAACTCGGACTTGATCTGTCTCTTTGTTTCTATTCTTTCCCTGGTCTAGGGTTACAGCTGGTCTTTTGGTGCCTCCCTTTGCCTCTTCTTTATTACCAATCCCCTGTCATCAATTCTAAGTTAGACATTTCACCTTCTCTGGCAGGAGCTCTCTAGTGTGAGATGACTAACAGACATTAAATTGTTGGTCTTATGTTCCCTTTAAAATGTGCTCGGAGCAAATGCTAATAGCAGCACATCTCAAAAGACTCCTACCAGCATTTGTCTTGATCTTTCATTACCCATCTGTCAAAACCCTGGTGACAGTTACAAGTTTAAATCAAAGTTCAGAGGCACCTGTTAGTTTCAAAAAACTTTTGCCTCCGAGGCCTACATTTTAAGAAGCTGGGTGGTGCTTGCCAAATCCCAGCGTTTGAAATGTTGGCAGGAAAAGCAGAACGTGGGCATTGTACATGGTGAGAAAAGAGAGGCAATTTCCCATTTAATAAACACACAGGGACAAATAAATCACAGCCCCTGGGCAGAGCATCCAGTGAGTTTTCTCTGTACCCCCTCAGAGGGGCTCACGTAGCTTCGACTTGACAAGCCAGGCAGGGTGGAGTGACAAAGAATAAAGGCAAAAAGGCACCAGGGAAGCAGCTGGAGTCACCCAAAGTCAGAAGGCTGCTGTTTTGAGAGGCTGGAGATCATTAACCTGTGCTTGTCTGATCAGAGAGGGGGTTAGAGATGCAGATCTCTGCTCCTGGAGCTGTAAACACGGGTTGTGGAGGGGTGTGAGGGAGGATCATGGAGAAGGTTCTTCTCTCCAGAAACTCCCTCCTCTCCACTGGAGTCCCAGCTTTTTGGATCTGACCTCGAGTTTTAGTCTTTGGCATCTAAATTCAGCTCTCCAGACTGATTTGTACAGAAATCAGGCTGAAAAGTAAACTCAGAGCCAAGTAAGAAAGCCCTCCCCAAAGGTCTGACAAGACTTTGGTGGGAAAACGATCTTTGTTCAAGCAACTGACAGCTGTTAATCACAAAATCATCAGCCACAGCCTGACACTCTTTATTTTGCCAACTGTTTGTTGTGCCTGCTGCAGGCTCACACATTTCCAACAGTTGCAGCACATTTGCCACTTTTTTGAATGGTTTCTTTTAATTAGAATGTCTCACATCTATTGAAAAACACTCGGAAACACACACACTCTTGCCTTATTGCACATTTTCCTGGCCCTTTAAGCATAATTTTGACATAAAAGCATTAGCTTTGGATTTCTATTTTCCTTTTCCTATTTTTTTTCAGGAAACTTCAACCTATACCAAACAAAATAATTCATGGTCATCACATCCCAACTTTGTACTGAAGTGGGTAGAGAGAACAGTTTGCAGCAAGGCCAAACAGTACATTCCTGTGCAGAAATCTTTTTTGCAGCTCCATTATCTGCAATCAACAAGCAATGCTATGCTTCAAGGGTTGATTTTGATACCCTGAATAGAAATTCTGTTTCCCTTCTCTGTCTTGTTAGAGGAGACTCAGCTCAGTGTGTGCCTTGCTACTAATCCTGTGGTTTTACCCACAGCACCTGGAGGTCACATCAGAGCTGGAGCTGCCAACCTCATTGACCTGTGCATGTCCATGTCCTGATCAACCCTTCCTCACCTCAACCTTCATCTTGTCTGCACGCTCCAAGCAGCTTTAAAAAACCACCTGGAATTGTGTTCCAACCAATGAGAAGCTCACAAAAAAACCCAAAAAACAAACTCCATCATGCACCAGTCCCTCGGTGCAACAGGTCCTGCAGGAATCTGACTCACTTCTTGTGCCACTCTCTGAACTTAGACCTAATAAATCAATTCCAGACTATAAGCCAAGCAATGCATCTTTTTCAGTGGATGGCAGAATACAAACGCAGTAATTTGTTCTGATGATGGTGTTTGATTGCTGAGTGTGAGACAAGGCTCAAACAGAATGTAACTTTTAATTACACCATTCTGTGGCAGTTCACTGGGAAGCCAGAAGCTCTTTCAGGGCCCTGCAAATGTTTGCCTCATTCCTGATAAAGCCTGAAATATGTCTTGGTGCCTTCCATAGCCTCTGGGCATAGTCTGTATTCATTCTTGCAGATCTCACTGTTGATTTGCTATATTTTACTACTGCTACCCTGGCAACCCTATGAAACATAAAAAGCTGATTTCTCTGTCTCTCATTTATATAAAAAAATGTATTTAGATACTTCTAAATAAACAGCACCTGCTATCTAATGCAAACCCACACGAGTCTAATATGGATGTCATTATGCAAATTATGGTTGACCAAGAGTAGCAAATAAGTGCACGCCAGAAACTCTGCACTTTCTCTGCAGACATTACACTGAGCACTGCACATATCTCTGTGGGAAATCCTTGACACAAATACGGTGGCCTGAGGCTGTAGGAATAAGGTAGGATTCGAACTGAATATGCTACGGCTATTTGAATATATTTTATGTGTGTAATTGAGGGCAGAAATACTACCAGTTGATTTTTTTTTTAACTTAAGTATCTCAAAGATTAATTGATTCATTCACACAAACCCTTCAAGCAGGCAGCAATAATATCCATTTGTGAACTTCAGGACAAACTCAGAGCAACTCACATTTCCCATATTGTGCTAAAAACCTCCACCAATTTAACAGTGTCTGTCACTGAAGAGAAACAAAAGCATGAAGAACCCAGGAAATCTCATGTTTGGAATAATACAAAAGCCTGTGCTCCTCTGGGCTTAACAACAAGAGTATTGCGGTCTTCTGAAACTAAAATCAGCTTCCTTTTTCCTCACTGCCTGCTTCTCCCCTTAGCCAGCACCAGTTCACAGTGTGGAGAGATGTGAAGAGGGGAGGGAAATGCAGGTTGGGGTAGATCCACCCAAATTCACACGGGGAGAGACAATGCAGAGTCAGGAAAGCCACAGAGGTGGACGCTGAAGTTTGTGTCTGTGGCACATTCCACAGAGGAGGCACATTCAGAGATGCTGCACAAATAATCACAGGCATTTCACAAAGGCTGACAGAGGGAGGAGAGTGAGAAGTGACAGCAGTGCTGAGAGCCTGTGGGACACGGTGTGGTGGTGGAGCTGTCAACGTCAGCGGGGAAAGGAGGCGGCTGGGAGGGCTCTGAAGGACAGATAAGAGCTCGGGGTTTGAGCTGCTGGCTTCAGCTGTCAGCAGGACACCCAGGATCTGCCAAGGGAAAGGGAATGGGAAGAGAGAAACCCATGAATCATCAGCTCTGGATGGCAATTAAAACCTCCACGCCAAGAGCTGCTCTGTCAGCAAGCCCCTCCTGAAGCATGGGTGGAAGTTGCTCAAAACTTGGCATTTTCTACCCACTTTCCCAGAGGAATGCATTCAACTCGTTATTTGTGGCCACCTCCTAATTATGCTGACGTGGAAATTAAGCATATAAAGGCTAGAGAGGCTGGCGTGGACTATCCCAACAAGCCAACCTGGTCTCCTGGCTTTACTTCACCAAGGATAGAGAGAAGTTGCCAAAAGAGCGGGATACATGTGAAAGAAGCAGGTTTTAGACAGTCACTCCTTCATGGTAATTAGAAGGAGCCAGTTGATTAGGCTCACGGTTAAATGAGCCATTCTGCCTTTGAGGTTTCCCAGGGCAGCTCTCCTCCCAGAGCAAAGTTCTCACTTTATTTAGCAATGATTTGTTAGGACCATACTATGTTATCATCATGTCTAGCATCTGCTTTGATCATTTTCCTGCTTTCTCATCCTCCTCAGAATGGCCACAGACTTGGAAAACTTCAACACTTACGTCAAGGAGGAAAAAAGCAAGATGGGATTGTGTGTGTGTGTGTAACTTCCCATCTGACAATGAGAGGCTTTATGCATCACTCCCAGGCAGGTTTCTAGGTACAAACTACTCAACCCCCTCACCAGATTACAGAGGTTTGAAGAGGGTGTTGTCCTCACCTCTCCACCCTTCTGATTGCCAAAATCCCTGAAAAAACCACCCTCCACAGCCCATACCAAATCCTGAATTTGTCTGTGCTTCGTGTTTTCGTGGGGCTCCTGCCATGCAGCAGGACTGGGGGTTGTCTCTGTCAGAGCTGCCAGGGAA
Organism: Cyanoderma ruficeps; assembly: GCA_008694505.1. Taxonomy (NCBI): domain Eukaryota; kingdom Metazoa; phylum Chordata; class Aves; order Passeriformes; family Timaliidae; genus Cyanoderma; species Cyanoderma ruficeps. Next base: position 10,807,765 of record VZDJ01000219.1, on the reverse strand, counting down.
TGCATCGCTCTGGGCTGGTTTTGCATTGCACAGCAGGGTCAGGAGAAGCCACAGTGCCTTGAATGGAACATCTACTCCCCATGTCAGCAGTTGCAGGGCCTTTATTTTAATGTATGATTCCCCCTTACGTCTTAAAGGGATTCTTGTATCTTTAATTTCAAATCTCACTGAAGATTTAAATGCAAATATTTTCTTCTCAGAGCCCATGAGTGCCAACGTGAATCTAGTAGCACTAATGAGATTGTAAATTAGGCGTTTATGTCCCTTCCTTCTAGACAAATGGCACGACCTTGAAGTATAATGGAATGTGCAGTCCACACCTCTTCCCCAGGAAATGTTGCCCTGCCCCAGGGAAGCACCCAGGGAAGAAGGCTACACTCAATTTCCACCATAACAGCCCTCCTTAGGCCCAGGTGAGCCTGTCCTGGATAGGGATGGGCCTCCTGTATCCCAAAACTATCTGTCAAGGTGATACAGTTTCCTACAAAGACCTCCAGAAGGAAATTAAGACTGTACATACAGAACTTCCAAAATCCTTGAGAAAGCCTCATTGCTGAGCTTTCCCCCAGAAACCCTCACTGTAATCACTTCACAACCACTCTTGTCCATGTAAGCTGGGCTTAAGAAGCAGCTCAGGCTCCATCAAACTTTCCTGCTTGTAAAAATGTCACCCTCCTGCTCTCAGTCATCCAAAATGGGCCATCATCCCTCCCCAGTCCCAGCTTTTCTCCCAGGGACAGGAATGCCCCCGAGGCAGTCTTGGCCAGGTTTTCAGTTTTGTATTCCCCTCTGGGTTCTCAGAAACATCCTTCTACAGCCTGGCCAAGGAATACCCCCAGGGAGAGTCACATCTGGAGGAGCACATAAAGTTAAGTCATCTCCTCTGAAGTACAAAACAAACAGCCCCTTGACAGACAGCTGAGGGCTATGGGTGTGGATTTTGGATGGAAGTCAAAATTCAAAGCAAAGTTTTAATGGCAGCTACTGTGCAGAAACAAGCCTGTCTTATTATTTTTAGTACATTCCTCAGACTTGTCATTATGTAGTTCTGATTTACAGTTTTAATGCCGGGCAACCGTGTTACCGCTATCCTTCCCTGCAGGATTACGTGATGATATTCTTTAGAGAGGATATTACACCGGGCTAAGGTTAAAAAACAAGACATGCAGCAAGCTCCAAGGTGCCTTCCCATATCTCTGAAATATAAACGATTCCCTGGCATAAAAGATTCTGAAATACATAGCCATAAAGTCAAAGCTCTGCTAAGCAAATAACAAATACAAGAGGAAGCTCTGCTTCCAAAGGCTCTGAATCACAGCGACAGCTACAGTATGCATGGAGCTAAAATATTTCCAAAAAAGCCGAAAGCTGTCAGCAGAAGGTAGCAAAACACTGGCCAGTTCTTGGACTTTGATTATAATTCACACAGAAATACACACTGGGGGGATGGACCTACAGCTTAGAAAAAGTGCAGCCTGTGTTTCTTGGAGACTTTTATGTCCGGGCGTTAAGGACTGAGGGTCCTGAACCCTGCTGCAATGACACTCAGTAACTAACAGGGAACAGCTACATACCAGCAGGTACCAGAATATCAGATGGTTTGGGAATTTCTTCCTGCCTCCTGAGAGCCAATACCACTGCTGGATACAATCAGTCAAAGCACACACACTCACTTTGCCTTAAAAAAATTCCCTCTCCATTAACGGCTGAAGAATAAAGTCAACATACATTGAAGAAATTGGCCGCTGTCTATGTCATGGAATGTTCCTGAGCACACCTCTGGTTTAGGACTCAAAATGAGACCACAACCCTCATTTTTCTTTGGCAAAAAACCATTTTTCTTTTGCCAAAATTGCAAGAAAACCTTGCATTTAAAAGCCCAGCTGGGCAAATCATCTCCTGAAGATTTAACAAAGCTTCTCCCACTGGCACACAGCACAGCTAAACAAAACATTTTCTGGTGTTCAAGATGAGCCTTTGAAATACATCTCCAGCCATGGGCCAAACAGAGTCATTGGGATTTCTCAGGGCAGATGTAAATTCCTCCATCCACAAAGAAGATCCACAGTGGGCAGTTACCAGATCAGGGGAAGAGGATAAATTCACTGCTCCAAAGAAGAGCAAATGAATCCTGGCTGCTTTAAAGGAAAATTAAGGAGCACAGAAAATCACTCCAGGAGACAAGAGTATAAAACCCCCAAGAGTTTAACACGAAACCTTCAAGACCAGGGGAGCAAGGCTCAAGTTGTTTGCAGGCAAGGTCAGGCAGGATTTTGACCATCTCAGCTCCATCTCTACCCAAAGCTGCAGGAAGGAGCAGTCCCTCAGCCAGATCTCTTACCCCTGGATGAGCAGTTTGCAAACAGGGATTTTTCACGATTTCTAAGGGCATGAACAGCCAGTGGGGATGAAACACAGCAGAACTGGGAATGTTGGGGTTTTCATTTTGCATCCAGAAGGATGAAAGTCCGAGCTGTGCCAGCCACAAGAGGGGATGTGCAGAGGAATTCAGCACTTGGGTGTGCACAAGGCTGGGAGGGGAAATCTGCTGAAGAGCAGCAGTATTGATCCAATGGGCCACAGTCCAGGCAGGAATCACTGCCACACAGAAGTGTAAACACTTCCAAAACTTCCCTAAGCCCTACTCCCTATTAGTTTAACCTGTGTCACTGCAATTGTCTTTTTTTCTGGTTCTTTCTTTTTTTCTTTTTTTTTTTTTCCCTAGGCATGTAAGCCTTTTTGAATGTGAAATACTTGCCAGGAGACATAAAGGATTAATGTCAGAGGCCTGACATACAGCACGGAAGACAATGAGCCAGGCTTTTCCTAAAATCTGAAACAGCCTGCAAGGTATGTCCAACAATAATTCTTCTTATTCCAGATTCCAGGAGTTACTGAATTTTTTATCACAGTGAATTCTTATTTTTTAATGACTGAGGATACGGAGAGTTGTGTATTGAGCAACTCGAGCTAAAGGTGTACAGCTGTGTGGCTGCTAAAGGCATATATATGAGATTATGCAGATCATTACCCAGCTAACTTCAAGCACTGTAACATGCCGCACACTGAAATACCCTGTAATCTGCTCTACAAAAGAAGTCACAGCCAGTAGTGATCAACCTGATTTGCCTGACAAAACCCTACAAAATTTCCAAAGAAATTGCAGACCGAGGGATTGTATTCAGAAATCCTGACAGAAGCCTTGTTTTCCCTACTTACCTCCTGTAATCCCCTACAAGGCAGCAGAAGCTGCTGCAGGTCCAGGAGCACGAGGCTGAAAGGCCCTTCCACCACCCCAGCACAAAACCCTGGCACACTCTGGCTCTCCACGTCCCACAGGTAATCATCCATCAAGCCCAGGATAAAAATCTGGCAAGTTTCATATTAAAAGTGCCAGAATGAAATAAGCAATATCCTGAATGCACATGCAAGTGTTTCGGTGCAAAGCAAGTAAAAAAAATGAAAAAGAAAACACTCCTGGTTTGCAGGACTAATCCTTAAAATCATGTGCAGCCTGAAAAGATTGAGTAAGAACACACAGGCACCAGCATCATTTGTCACCAGCAGGTCTAGTGGTTATATTGCAGAGAAAATTAATGTTACATATAACTCTAAATTCAAGCTTGCTTTCCTATCTCCTATTTATTTATGACAAAGACGGAGTTTTGGGAAGCGGAGATGAAAATATCCTTTGCAAGCAAGATCCCAGCTCAGCACAGTGCTGGAGCACTGAGGCACTTCAAATTTGCCTGGCATTGTTCAGGCACCCAAACTACAAGTGGAAACCACCAAAATCTTCAGAATGCAAGAGCAGCTTTCTCTAAACAAGTAATCCTACCGTGGATGGATCTTTTCAATTCAATTTCCAAGCAAAGCAATGTTTTGTGATTTAGTCCCACTAAACCTTAACAAAACAGCACGAGGAATGAATCTTAAACTCAACTGCTGATATGGTCTATCAATATTAAAATAATCTGGCATGGACTGGCTTGCTAATAAGCCAGCATTTCAGAGATGCTGCAAAACAAAACTGTCTTAAATGTGTGATTTGTGGAGGATATAAAACATAAAAACTAAAAAGCAAAAAAAATGCTGTCATTGGCACAGCAAGATTAAAAAAAAACAATTACAAGGCTGCGTGCATTAAATTAAACTTGGTGCAGTCATTCTTGACAGAAGCCCTACTGTTGGTAATTGCACATATTTGGACTTCTAATTGTTAAAAATATCACACTACAAGTGTTTGATGCATCCCAGATTCTGCTGCTGAAAAGCCATACAAAATTCCCAATAGAAATCTCAGGTATTGTTTTAGCATGAGCTTCTGTATTTGATTCATTGCTGCTTGCCTTTTTACTGTTTATTGCCTTGGGATCAAGGAACCATTTGGCAGTGGAAACAAATTCCAAATCATTGTTTGTGTGCTCCTTTACCACGAGAGACAAGAGCTAGTGCCAGAATGATTGAATCCCATTCTTCTGCCCAAATTCCTGATCCTCTGGGGATTCTAGAGCCACAGTGTCAGATCTCGATGGTTTAATAGGGCTGCTGTTGTCTAACTGCCATGGCTTTATTTTCCAGTCCCCAAAACCCAAACTGAACAAATCTGCCCAGCACAAGCCAGCAGACAGATCCCAGGTGAGGCCTGAATGCTCAGAGATACTTCAACAAATGACACCTCGAAATGGATGTGGTCTTTAAGTGCTCCAAACAAACTCTAATGAAATCCCAAAACAAAGCCATGCACCACCATTTAATTAATCAGCCAGCCAGAGACTTAATTTTACAAAGCAGGACAGAATCTAGAAAGTCCTGCTTGTGCATTTCAGCTCAAGCTGATTCACCTGAAGCAGGAGAGTACAGATCAAACAGGCTGGGGCAAAGGGATGGCTTATTATTTAGTCAGTAAAAATATTTTTGCTGTTTTTACACAACTCACTGGTATTTACACATTCTTGTCTTACCGTGAGGTCTCCAGATATTTTAAAGAGATTTTCCAAGAGTTACATGGCCGCTGTCAAATCACAAGGTGATACTTGTGAGACACAAACCCATTTGTGCTGCTGCTTCCTAAGTGAACCTCCTGTCTAAACCACAACCCTGCACAGCAAACACCCAGGGAAATCCTGTTTCCTCTTGGGGTAAATACATTTTAGTGACAGAGTTTTCTGCTATAGCACCAGCACAGTTTCAGTTTGACACCTGCCATTCCCAAAATCCGTGAAGAACATAAGCACCCAATTTCTAGGCAGTGAGAAGTGGCATTCTAGGGCTTTAGAAAAGTAGTTTCCTAATCTGTACATCTGAATTGCTGTCGAGGACCCTTTATGCTCCTTTCAAACACAGGATTTTTCTTCTGAGCTTCTCAGGATCAGTAGAGACAGATGTTGGCAGAGGTTTGGGAAGCAGCAAATCTGCAGGACATTGGTGTCATCACTGACCACAACTCAGCTCAAAACCTTTTAAGCAGATAAATTAAAGCACATGTGAACTTTTCCTGAACTCAAGGATATTATTTGTGTGCCAAGTTAAGACTTGGGCTTCTGTGTGCTGCTGGACCAGGAAACTGCTTGGCCCTTTCACAGCTGTAGCCTGGAGGGAGGAAACTTGTCATCAATATATGCCTACATATATAATTTCCTGGTACACCAGGAAAAAGTTACTGTTCTTGTTCAGTACCTTCAAAAAAAACAACTTTGCCAGACTCCAATGCAAATCAGTTATTCAGGCATGTGAATGGCAGCTGGTGGGATCTCCTGTAACAACCCTCCTGCTCCTCTCAAATACACTGTGGAAATTTTTAATCACTGCTCTTAAAAAAGCAAACTCCTTAGCGAGCCTCAAGAAAGCTGCAAAAAAAAATGTTGTCCAGAAAAAACTTATCACATCTCATGGGAATTTAGGCACTTCACGTTTTTGGTGACTGCTGATGTCAGATGTGTGGTGCTGTCACTTTGCTTCTGTGGCTTAATTTGGATCAAAACCTTCACGAGACCAACAAAGCTTCTGCCCCAGCTGCAGTGCCCACGTGCCCCCTCCAGGTTATCTCTGGTTATTTATCTCACCCTGCTCTGCTGAAGTCTGAGTGCAGCAGACAGGACACGCCACCAAAACCTCGAGACAGCGTCCCCACATCCTGAGGGTCAGGAGAGAGGAGGTGACCACAACCACCGGACATCAGGGAAAACATTCCAGTGACGGGAATGCCAGATATTGTCATTAATTAGGCTGGGCAGTTTGTTGGCCATCACACACCAGGTGCCTCCCCCCTCTCCAGCAGGGCCAGCACCCCTCAGCAGAGGCTCTCTGGTGGCCTCATTAGCTGAGCTCTCACAAGAGAAGCTGCCAAGCAGTGTCCCAGATTTTCACTGGGCACCAACTCTGACATTTATAAAGGACTTTCAGTCGTGACAAGATCAAAACCTCAGCATTCTTTCAAATCTCACAGTAACCCTCAAACACCCTCAGCACAAGGCTTGGGGAAAAAAAAACCAAACAAACCCAAAAAAAAAAAAACCACCAACAACCCACAACTGAAAATGATAAAGCTCTTATGAGATGAAACTGGAGGAATTATGGGATTTCTCCCCCACCTCCACCTCACTCCAGGCTTCATTTAATTTCTGCAATGTACTTTGCTCTTAAAGAACACTAATCACATTACCTCCTGGTCAGGCCTCATTTGCAATCACTGCAGTCCTTCCCATCAGCTCCTCTTGCCAGCAACTTACTCAGTTGCTTGTAGCTCTTGTTGGACTCTCAACCATCTATCCCTGTGATTATATTTAAATGCCAATGCTATACAAGTCCACTTTGCATATTAGAGCATCATCCTCCAGCCAAGCTTAAACAGAAATTGTCTCGGGGCTTGCAGTTTGCAATTATTTGTTCTGAATTGTATAAAGGGTCTGTTTTGTTTTATGGATTTTGCCATAAAAACTATTGATCAAAACTAGGTTTTTCCTGTGCTTAAACTTAAGAATTTCTAAAAGTGGGAGTCTCTCTTGGTCACAGCAAATCTTATAAATGGTACCAGTATAGAAAGACGTATCAGAAGTTGTGTATTTGTGTGTGTCAAATTCTCAAGCTGTTCTTCATTAATAATTATCTACAAGAGACATAATGACCTATGGGTCTCTGTCTTCCCTGTAACCACACATTCCCTGCTAAATGAGTATCAAATATTGCTTTTCCAGCCTCAGGTATTCTTTAATTCTAAATCCTGCTCTTATAAAATCTGGATAACTTTATGCCTAAGTAACATGCAGCTTATCTACTGACAATATTTTAGAAAAAATCCCAAATAGCTGAAAACTTGAGACAGGCTGTGTTCTGTCTTGTAATAGCTCTATTGATAGTTCCCATGTAGAGTAATCATCAGAGCCCCCGAAGTACACATGAATCAAAGCAAAATGATAACATCAGGGTACACATGGACAAAAAGATTGATGAATTTTCTGGGTTAAAAGGCATACAGCCTTGTTACTTACTTGTCTAAAGACTTTGTTTTTATTTTCCTTCGGTTGATTCATGGCCCTTTACTTTTTCTTTTCTTTTTAAACTTGTTTATTCAAAACATAAACCAGCTATTAAATCCAAGCTGTTCAGAAAATATACAATTGAGAACATTTCAACTATAAACAGTACTTGCAGATTTACTCTATGAAAACCATAAATGAAAAGCCAAGAGTGACAATTCAAGACAACAAAATCACAGACAAAATAGGCAGGAAACGACTTCAGGAAGAAACAATAAACCACACATCACCATTGCAGACCTGCTTAACAGCATTCCAGGGCTTCATAAAAAGAAACGAGCATCAACCATAGGAGCAGATTTTTAATTAGCAAACTGATGTGTTCTATAGAACAGAGTCACGTTACACTGTGATCAGAGTCTCAGGTGTGTTTATACGACTTACAAAAATGAAATCTTTCATTCAGCCTCAGCTGGGCAAGCGTATGCAGCATGAAATGCAAGTTTGTGTTTACATCGCTGAATTGTGATTGATGTGCACCAGATGGGAGCAGGGGCCAGCCCCAGTGAACATTTGTGTCTGCACAGGAATTCACAATGGCTTTGTGAAACCCACAAATGGCTTTTTGCTAGGGGATGGCAAAAAGGATTAACCCAGAATATCCGCCAATGGGTTGGCAACCTCTAAAATAGCAACACTGGCAATTAGAATAAATACAAAATCAAACATTAACCAGGTAAATTAATTCTGCAAGCAGCACTTATGAACATGGTAGATAATCAGGACAGGTACTTAGGGCACGGGGATTATTTGTGGGTTTTCATTACTAGAAAGAACACAAGCGATATTTCATGGAGCAAATTGCATAACCAAACTGAAAGATTATGCCTGTAAATTAATCAGAACCAAGAATGCACAGGAATGGATAATTAATGCCTTGTTCAGGCAGCTCCTGGCATGACACAGAGCCAGTGAGCAGATCCTCAGGAGGTGTCTGTAACCCAGCACAGCCCTGGAACAACCCCCAGGGCTGAAAATCCTCTCCCTGCTCCCCAAAGACAGCTCCCGTCTGAGCACATCCTCCTGTGTGCCTGGTCACAGGGTTGGTACAGCTAACAAAGCGGAATAAAGGTATTCCCTGAACACAGCGATGGCATTTAACCAGCACTACCCAGATTCTTAAGCAGTCCTTGTGGCTTTGCTCCATTTTTGGCTATTTGGCCCTGAGCTGGAGCAGATGCAAATTCCTGGATTCCTGCTAAATCTCACTAATCTGTAACAAATGATATATAAACAGGATTGAAACAGCAGAGCCGAAGACCACAGAACGTTTGCCTCAGGTGTGTACAACAGAGAGGAGACCAACTCCATGAATATTTGGGCAGAAGTTAAGTTATGACATCCAGTGTCCAGAGACCCCTGTGGAAACAGCACCCATGGGGCGTGGAGGAGGTCTGCATTACCCAAAAGCAGAGACGTAGAGAGGAAATAACTTGTGAAGAATTTCTCCCAACAGAACCAGTATTTTCTCATCTCTATTCAGGCCTTCACAGAAGGAAACGGAGCCTGAATTTTTCAGCAGGGCAAGTCATGGCAAATGTCCTGAGTGGAGCTCAATACAGCGGGACAGACCATGGTGTTCTGGAGTCTTTGCAGAGGGTTTTGCTCTGCAGAGCACAGCTTGGAGCACAGCCCTGAGCTCAGGGCAGAGCACATCCCTCACCTGGCTGCTGCTGCCTCCTGCCCAAGCCTCTGGAAAGAGGGCAGGGAACCCCATGGTTCACCTCTCACCTGCTGAACCACCTTCTGCTCAGCCCCACAGCTGTTCTCAGGCACTGCTGCCAAGCAGATTTACCTGATGTGGTGCTCACAGGACTGTACAGTAATGAGAGCAAAACAGGCTCTTCGTTTCAGGGATGTTTGTATGCTAAGGAGGGTGTAAAAGCATAAATCAGGCCAACAGACCTGAAAAAGTCAGCTCTGTATTCCTTCAATTCTCCTCGCCTCATTTTCTTCCCTTGCATATTTTTACCTTCTTTACCCTGCTCCGTTTGGAGCTCATCTAATTGTCACTTGAGATGACAAATGTCCTCTGCCTCAATGCCCCTTCCTCAGTAACGGATGTTTCCTTTCTATATCACTCTGCTTGTAGAATTAATTTTCTTCATTAAGTGATGTCTGCATTTATCACTTCCTAACTTTTATTTTGCAGTTTTCTACCTCTTTTTCCTTGGCAAATGTGCTTAAAAACCACTGCTCGTGCTTTTTTTTTAAATAAATCAAGGCTTAAACATCATAAATCCTCCCTTAAAAAAAAGCCCCAACTTCTGGTACTGTTGTTGGCTTTTACTCTAGCCTGCTGGTTTTGCTGTTTCCCATAAAATATAAACATCCATTCAGCCAGTCTTGGAAGAAAAATGAAGAATCTGTATTGATAAAAAGGTCTGAGGCCAAAAAGATCTATTCTGATCATTAGTCTGACAGCCCATTCAACACAAAACAAACATTTGTCCCTGGGATTTCTGGCACAAGCAAATCCCATTTAAGAGCCACTTGGCTGCTTTTAGGTATGGATTTTCAGTCTGCTGACCTGAAGTTCCCCATGTTAGAACTAAAAGAAACCAGCAAATATTACATTCTTCACTGTCTTCTGATCTGTTCTTTTTGTTTCCATTGCACCACTGTACCACTTCAGTCAATGAAGAAAACTCCCTAATTCTCATCAATTATTGTGATCTAATCTTCTACTTTTGTTGTCAGAACTGTAACCAAACATTTCATCCACCATTTGATCTTAGAAGAGGCCAAAGGCAATAAGGTGTGTCCTACAGCAAGAATTAGTGAAGGTGAAGTCTTCTTAACTGAATTAGGGAAAAGGATATTCTAGGATTCAACAGCATCTGCCAAAGATTTAACCCTGCTACCTCCTACGACCTCTCTCAGCACCTGAACCCTGTTATAAATAGAACTTTCTTCTGAAGCAAGAAAACATTTACCTAGGACATGAAAATAATTGGCTTTTCCATTTGTTTTAAGTCTCTCTCTCCCTTTTCTTTCCTCTTCCAATTTTCAGTCATCAATACAGCAATGCCAGCAAAGCAGCAGAAAGCAAACCTATTCCAGTGGCATTGTATTTGGTGTGGGGAAAGCAAAATGCCATTTGCATTGACGGTACTTGGGATTTCTTGGGAGTCTCCCATACAAAAGCTAGCTGGGGTCAACACTACTTAACCCACAAATTCAAATTAAACAGAATACATTCAATCCATTCAATCTACAGACCTTATGGTGTCTGACATCATCCATGCCAAAAGTGGGGGTTAATTAAATTGAAGAGAGTGATTGTTTTAGGTCTGAGAAATTAGCAATCCATACTCTGGGAAAAAGAGCATTTTCTCTGCAGAGAGCCAACCCCTGTGTGTGTCACAGCACTCAGACCAGAGAGTCCCTTGGAGCTCCCCAAATCCAGGGAATGGGACCATGGACAGCTCCCTCAGCCTCCCACCCCACACAGAATTCCCAGACTTAAACCTCATCATGCAACTTCTCTCCCTATGCATCCATGATGAAAATATCTCTATTTGGACAAGTTATTTAAACATCAATGGAGATAAAGAAACCCTTCTAGGAGATGAGTCATCTCTCCATGGGGATTTATACCTTGAAATAGAAGTATTGTGCCTAAGGGAAGGATCCATTTCCACTCCCTGATTATGAAGGGGATCTCTGTGAGTAGGTCAAACATTGAGATCCATAATTTAATGAGATACCCAAATTAACAAAATGAATCAAAGTCAATGTCCAAGCCTGTCACATATATTCAAAACAGCTGAATTGCCCCAGAAACATGAAATAATAATTGGTTTAGTTATTCAGCCCACTTGGCTCACAGCTTTACTCTATTTCCTGGGGGAAAAAAATAACAGTAAAACATGATTCAATACGTACTCCTACAGCCTCAGCACGTGGTGGGCCTCTGTGCTAACAGGGTAGGTCACAGTACACCCAAAATGTCACAGCAAATGATCCCATGAGGGAATTACATGGGTCACAGAAGAAAAAAGCCAAGAAAAGAATTTTATACCTGTCACTCCCTGTATAAAAACTTCAGACAGAGCAGACGCTGTGCTACATACCCAGAAAAGAGAAGGAAATGAAAGGGAAAGGAGGGAAGAGGAAGCAAAGGGAGAGTGTTAGTTTTCTATGAAATACAAGATGATTAAATACTGTCAGGCTTTAATCCCTCCTGACAAGCAGAGCTGCATGAGAGATACGGGCTGATTAATTATATGGGGAAAAAAAAAAGGCTGTGACACAGGCATATGAGGCAGAAAGACCAAAAAGGAGGGATTTGTGAAATATTTATTTATTTATTGCCAAATAAAAGGCATTAGCTAATGAAAGGAGAGTTGCTCGTCTGGATCTAAAACTTTCAGCCCTACTTCTAAATCCTGACGCAGACTCCCAGCAAATACTGGGGAAAAAAAAAAGATCTCACAGCTGAATTTGCTTTTAAAAAAGGAATTGAAAGTAGGCCCTGTGTAAAGCTTTGTGGTTTGTGGGATTTGTTGCTAGTGGCAGCAAAGGAGAACTCTGGAAAGGCTGGACCACTGTGATGCAATGGCCAGTGGCCCAGTGGCCAAGAGGACTGATGCAGGACAGCCCTCAGAGCCTGGGGATGGAGAGAGGAGCAAGTTAAAGAAGGCTTTGACAAGACAAAGTGTCAGGAGAGATGCAGCTCAGCAAGTCCTATCAAGGAACAAACAGCTCTGATTTTCTTCTGCCTCCTTCACATCACTCTTCAGGGTTCAGGGCTTCTACACCTTATTTGCTGTAGTTAGGAAATTTGATCACAGCATTATTTTTTTTAATGTTTTTCTTTTCTGGTGTGTGTAACGACCTCTCCTCCAAACATAAAGCAAAGCATACCTTTTTCTTAAAAAGAAAAAAAAAATCTGAAACCTGTTGCTTTGTTTCAATCCTAAACTATGTGCTCTGGCCACAGCTCCACCACAAATTGTTCCCTGGGGGTTTTCTCACCTCTCTTTGAGGCACCACTTTATCTGAGACCTGGTCCTCATTTCACCCAGACAAACCCTGATGAAACTCAATCTCTTGTTCCAACATCCACAATTCATCTGGTATTTGGAAAGCAGATTCTGTTGGTTTAGCACTTGCTGAATAAATGGGGATTTAATTCTGGGCTTCCTGGAAACTAGGTCATCATAGGTCTGCTGTGGCACTGCTGAGGTGAGATTTTGGCTTTTTACTTTGGAAAGATCTGAGCAAACAGCTGAAACAAAAAGAAGAAAAAAAGCAAAATAAAAAGGAAAAGCATGGTTTTGTTCAATGATATAAGATGGCATATATTCGTTCAATATTCCCAGATATGGGAATTTGTCCTGTCTGCAGACCCAGCATGGAGGTCCCAAGGATTTGAATGCATCCAAAACTCTGTCTCCTCCTGTGACAGAGGGATCTCAGCAGTCCTCCCCTACATTTCAGGGGCTCTCTGGAAGTGCCTGTAAGAGGTGTCCTAATCTACTGAAGAATTTGGTTTGTTTTTTTAAAACAAGATATTTTCTTCAACATAATTTAGCTAGCAGAGATGACCAGGTCTCCAAGGTGTAAAGAGTTCAAAACAAATTAAAAATCCAAATTTTCCTGAATCACAACTTCAGCATTCCTCACTAAACCACTTAAAACTTTTCAGATACCAATTCCAACACCAAGAAATAAAAGAAGAAGGTAAAGCAGAGAAAAAAAGGTACAATAGAGGGAAGAGAGGGGAAAACAGAGACAATCCATTACAGCCCCGTAATTTCATCCCACAGAATTTCAGTCTGCATGCCCCACCGATTCAATTACTGTACACAGCTCTACCCTGCAGCACAACCAGAATTACACAGAAACCCATTTTTAAATGTTAGTGAGAGAGTTTTTCACTGACAGTGACCTGCTTCAGCAGGGGCAGGGATTGCTTTTGCCTCACTCCTCCAACACAGGTATTTAAACTTGTTTTGGGCTGTGAGTGAAAGATGTCTGAGGATCTTCATCTACTCCCCAGAGAGAGCAAAGCCAAGGAACAAACTCACCTGATTACCAGCCTCTGTGCAAGATACTGGATCTGGTATTACAAAGCACATTTTTCTGTACAGGGGAGCTGACTCCTGTGGCATATTTAGGAGTACATAAAAAATTAGGGCTGGCAGATCAAAAAGGGTGAATTTTAAAGCATCCAGCACTTGGAACATCATCACTCAAAGGGTTTCACAAGCTGTTTCTCCCAACACTCCATTGTTATTTTGGCCAATTGTGTTTACTTCGAGGCAGATATTCTGAGCTACGTTGAACAACCCCAGGGCTGGATGCCAAATCCACCACTAAAACATGTCCCCAAGTGCCACATCTACACAGCTCTGAGATACCTCCAAGGATGGTGACTCAACCACATCCCTGGGCAGCCCATTCCAGTGCTTGACAACTCTTATGGGGAAGGAATTTTTTCCTAAATCCCAACCTGAATCTCGTTGGTACAAATTGAGGCCATTTTCTCTCATCCCATCACTTGACACCCAGCACAGACTGATCCCCCCAGTCTCCCCCAAACTCCTTTCAGGCAGTTGTAGGCAGCAGTGAGGCCCTCCCTCAGTCTCCTTTTCTCCAGAATAAACATCCCCAGCTCTAGTAAATACATTTGCAGCTCCTGTTACTCATGAAAAAGTTTTGAAGGATTGCAATGCTCTAGAGGAGCTCTCCAAAGGGAGCAGCAAAAGCATCTCTGGTGAAACAGCAGCCACGTGGCTTCACTGAGCCTGGAAAGGAGTGAGCTCACAGGATGCCACTGATGCCAGGAGAAGATGGAATTATTATCATTATCTACATAATCAGCTATGCTAAGAGAAGATACTGCAAAAGCACTACTAATTGTATTATTCTAAACTTAAGTGTTCTCAACCCAACATGGAGATCTCGATGGAATTTTCCTGGTTTGTTTTTGGGGTTTTTTTTCCAATAATCAACTAAATTATAGCCCTGCAAAAACCTCTGGGCAAATGACAGCTTGTTCTTCAAGAAGACTACTGTACAACTGGATGGGTGAAATATCAAGATCATTTCCATGGAATTTATTCCCATTTCCCATCCTAATTACAGACGGATTAGTTAGCGTCACTGGAATTACAATCATTTGCCTAAGTAGCAGGTTTTAAAAGTAATGATGGGAATTGCCTTCAGAAGCTGCTCTTGCACACATTATTTATACATGGTGTGTGTGTTTATGCTCCATGCATGAGTGGCTATTTTGTCCCTGGAGATCCAGGATAACAGGGTAACAAGGATCCTACAAGCACATCCACACGTTCATCCCTTCTCACTTGCAAATATTTCCCTTTCCAGGGCTGGCACCACGTCCGCCAGCTGGTGCCCTGCTGCATTTCACACTCCCTCCCACCCTGCACGGGCACCTGCACAGCCCGTGTGTGGAAATGTAGGGAATTCTCAAAGCCTGACAGAAGGTTCGTGTAGTGAGCATCTGTATGCAAACTTTGAGATAAAAAATGCTGACTTAGAAATTCCATGGAATGGGACAGATACTGTTGAGAGAGGAATGGAACTGGAAACAACTTTCAGATGATGGCCTTGCAAATAAGACTGGATACTTTGGAGAAACAGAGCTATGAAAGATGCATTGTAGTAGGACCCATGAGGGGTAATTTTAGATGACTGGCTTTAAGGCATTAACAGCATCGTGTGGCAAAAGCTGATAGGCCAAGAAACACTTAATGCATTGTAATTAGGAAATAGTTTGGCTTCTGATTGTGATGGCGTGAATTGTAACACCTGTACTGTCTCAGCCTTCACGTGAGACTGAAAATGGAATAGAAGCTTTTAAAACTCCTCTCAGTTGCCCCATCTCTGGGTCAGAAAAAGGTATAATCCAGCACTCATGCAGGGGGCTGCTCATTCCAGCAGTGTCAGTTCCCTCTCCACCTTCAGAAAAAATAGAAGAAAAACCTCCTTCCAGCTTCAGTGAAGGTGGGCTGGTTGCTTGAAGCCCAACTCTGATGTCCAAGCAAACACTTCTCATGATCCCCTGCAAGCCACTGCTTCTCCCCAGGTGATACCCTGCACCATTTCAGACATTTGGGGATATTTTCCTCCTTCTCTCTTTGGCTGTTTCAGTCTCAGCATGGCTTCCAAAAGGCTGTGAGCTTTTTTTCTTTTTTAGCAATTCGTTTGCACAAACAGAAACACTTTGTACTACACACAAGGAAGCCTTCTGGAATAGGCCAGGCATCACCAACTTGTCATGGCTATGCTGTTTTTAGCTGCCTGATTGCTTTCCCCCCCTTCAAAAATAAACAGAAATTATCTGGAGGAGAGCAGGAGATTTGTTTTCAAACTAAACCAATTTCTCCAAATCTCTGCCATCTGCAATCTCCCACGGCACCAGGGCAAGAGAGCAAAGCTCAGGCTGTGCCCAGCAGGCTCCAAAAGCTGGGTGGGTACAGATCCAGGTGAGACAATGGGTCTCTACCCATCCCCTCATCTCCACCAGTCCTGGACCAGATTGTGAGACCAAAATCCTGCAAGAAAACCTGCCCTGAGCTCTCCCCTGCCAGCAACACTCCCTCTATTTGACCAAATACTCAGCCTTTTGAGGCTTTTCCCAAGTTCTGAAGCGTTCACGTTCACAATCATTTTGGCCAGTGTAAAAAATTTCATTTTAACTCTCGTAGGAGCCCAGAATAGCAACTGAAGCTAAAATTAAGCCATTTTCCCTCCTCATAGAGTAAAAGAAAGCTCAAGTGTAACATTCCTGCTCAGCCCAGAATGGTTCATTGAGCCTTAGAACCACGTTGGTGCCGTGGTTGGGGCTGTCCATGGACATCCACCACCCTGGACCTGGGAGAGGCTGGATGTGTAACCCTTGTGTCTGCTTGGGAGAGGAGGTCAAGGAGAGATTAACAGAAAAGCCACAAAGGGAAATCAGCCACTAAACTCCTGCCAAAAGCCACAGGGAACTGGGTGATCAATGCTTTGAAAATCCTCCTCACCAATCAGGGGCTATTCTAAGGACCAAGACAGGTTCAAAACACCTTCAATTAGAGGGAAATTTATATTCAGCTATTGGGGAAGCAGGTTGGTACTTGTTGAAAGCTCAGAAAATTATCTATTTTTACTTGTATTACTTCTTTTCTTTTTCTGGGAAAATGGGCTCATTTTGAACAGCAGCAACTCACTGTTCCAGGATGGAGCAATATGAAAGAACAACATCACTGCTCCTGATTCACAGGGACCACAACAGGAGGCAGCAAGGGCTGCGAGGGCACCTTTCGTGCAGTGGGAGAGAGGATTACATCCTGGGAACACAGAGCCCCTGTTCCAGCCACAGCTAATAAATAATACTCTTACATATGTGGGCAGCAGGTACAGAATCCTGGCAGGAGTCCTGCTGTGGTAATGCCCAAGTGTGACAGGAAACCTGAACAATCATTTAACTTGGGATGTAGAAGCAACAGGTCCTCACTTCAGTGCAATTTTCCAAGTTTGGTAAAAACACCAGAGACTGCTTGAAAATTATTTCGCCTGTCTCTAGAAAAAAAAAAAAAAAANACAAAACCTTTTCAAGTTTGTGCATGTGATGTCAGTTCATTTTTTTCAAAGGGGCAACATGACAGCTGTGCTGGAGATAATCAAGAAACCCAGGGGCAATTATGTTTTAATGCTGTGACTGGGGATGTTTATCAGCCTCCTTGTTACAGCCACACATGTCTTGGCAAAATGTTTGCTAATAAGGAACATGGGATATCCTCATTTCTTTGGAGAATATTTTATGGGGTTTTTTTTTCTGTTGTTTGAAACAACAGCACCCTATTCCATGTGAAGCAATTGTTACTGCCATTACAAGCTACATTAGGTAGAGAAAAGGAAGTTTTCAGACACTTCTGCATTATACAATGTAAAGAACAAGCATGACAGCAGGCACTGCTGCAGAGGGCACTCTGATTTCTCTGCCTGATGGTTTTTGGTGTCTCCAGACTAGCCCATGACTATCTCACATCTTGCACATTACTACTCTTCCCCGAATCCCAAGTAAGGGTGAGGGAGTGCCCCTGCAAAGATGGAAAATCTGAAGCACAAAGAAGCCAGGAGATTATTCACAGAAAACATGTTCCAGAGACAGATACTCAACCTCAGATTGGTTCTTCCACTATGTTATTTTCTTGTGTTGGCACACTGCGACTTCCTGTGGGTTCACAAATATTTATGAGTGTGTCCTCCATGAAAACTGAACATTCAAGGTCTGCTTGGAGCACATCCTTGTCCTGAGGCACAACTGTGGCTTGGGCTGCCACAACATCAAGAATGCAATGGATTTCAGTACATCACACCTCACCCATTTTAGGTGAGCCTAAAAAGCTCATCTAATAATTATTAAAGTTATTAAAAGAAGAAAGTACATAATGGAATGCACTTTGATGATACCCCAGAGGAGTTCAGCAAAGGAAAGGTTTGGGCAATTCTGGCAGCTCCTGATGTGATGCTCATGAGAATGGGACAGCTGAGGGCAGAACTGCCATCCATCCCCTCCCTGCACACTCGTGCTCCTGGTACAAAATGCACACAGTCCCGCCCTTCTTCTCACACTTTTCCTTCTCCAGTTCCATGAGAACTACTTGAACCCTCGATCATTTCTCACAGTGGTCTTGCAGAGAGCAAATCTGGACAAACACGAGTCAGTGGCCAGCCGGATTGTGCCTGAGTGATGTTCTGGGGAACAGGGAGGGGGGAGCACCCAGCCCTGCCCCCTGTAACCCCCTTCCACCCCATCCCTGCCCAGCTGCACGAGCTCAAAACCAGCCTTAGCAAGTCTACTCTGTGGGATAGAAGGCAGAGCAGTATTAGCTTCAGCAGAAGTTCTACAGCACGCAGCAAGCACCGAGGGCACAGAATCCTACCAGCACACCTCACCTGCTCCAGTGGCCTGTGACTTCCAGATCCAGAACCCCAACCAGCCCCAAGGGCTTCCAGCTCTCTTCCTTTCTCCCTGAAGGGCCCCCACAGCAGCACAGAATGCAAGCTCCAGCCAGTGCTGTTTTACATTCCATTTGTAAATTGACTACTCAAGGCAGAGGAGAATCAGCTTTCTTTAGCAACCAAAGGTGAAGTGATGCTTCATTTCCAGGTGTGCAGCCTCCTTCTCTTAAAGCTGCCCGTGCCACACAAGCCTGTTCCCCTCTGCCCTCCCTTCCCATGAAGGAGGTTACACACTCCCACGCCACAGCCTGCACTGCCTCAACACAGCACCAGATTTCCGGCAGCAGAGAGAAGGGGAGCAAATTAAGGACCTCACGATGAAAGGTTCATGTTCTCAGCCTTCCCTCCTGGTTCTGTGCTCAGACTTTGTGCCTGACATAGTCTGGTTTTACACGCTGGTCACTCAGTCATTCTCCTCACATGTACATCAGGTGCTGCTGGAAAATGTGGCCATTATCCATCAAGTCCTTAGCTTCAGTCAGCTTCCAGAGGAAGAGTAATAGATGCACTTGTGTTGTCACATCATTGTCCAAAATGTCAGGGTAAAAAGCCCTGAGCGTTAGCAATTCCCTAAGGAAATCAGTTCTTAAAAAAAAAAAGTGAAGTGGAGAGAAAAAAAGAATGAGAGGGACAGAAGAAAAGTGCAGAGCTTCCCTTTTCATCAGTGGTGACTTGCATAGGAAAGTTCCCTGACCTGTTGCATGCCAGCCAAGCACCCACACTGTTGTCTGACCTGCACGTAAGTGTGCATTTTGTCTGGATAAAGCGACACGTGCAGATGTCAGTTTTAATTTCCAGGACCCAGAAACAGTCTTCTCTTTGGACATCACACATTAAAAGAGAACGTATCAGTTTGAAGGGTGAGAGTAATCTTGTCCCAGGGCACCTGCATTGAGATTCAAGCAGTGTGGAGAGGTGATAGTATCAGGCAGTGCAAATCTTCATAGGCAGTAAAGGGAAAGAGGGGGAAAACAGAAAAGAGAAAGATGAAATCAAAGATGACAAGAAGCAGTAGTCAAAGTTAGGAGGTAGAGGAGGTCAGGCACCCAAACTAATCAAGGTGACACAGTGATATTTTCCTGGTGTGATCAATCTCTGTGATCTGCTTTTAAAGGATTTGCTTAAGTTAAGTGAGAACTATGCAAAGCTTCAATGTTTTAAAGGCAGGTAAAACACAGGCATGAATAAAGATATTTCTTTGCTGAAATGTGAGGAAGAAAAGAGCAGTGAAATGGGAGGCAAAGCATACCCTGTCCTGAACAAACAGCCTGAAGCTGAATTTTTTGACCTCTACTCACCAATCCCTAAAAAAACCCTGACCTGGGACTACAAACCCTGAAGAGGAGCTACTGCCATTACTGGAAAGCTCATGAAACTTATGGCACATATTTTTGCATTTGCAGCTGCAAGTACACAATATCAAGACTTCGAATGACAAAATTAAGGTGCAGTAAATCCAAGAGTGCTTTGCCCTGTTCTCCTTGAGTGCCCCTTTTACACAACCCCTCCTCACAGCACAGTCAACTCAGCCAAGGAAGATGCTCATAAAAAAAATAGGAAATTAAGGCAAAGTTAGACAAGACTGCAGGAATCTGTCTCAGAGATAACAGCACCAGTTCAGTCACCTGCACCAGGTACATCCCTTCCCTCTCCAGACTCCAACAGGAGAGGCATGGCCACACTCTCAGCATTACATCCTACCTCCAGTTCCTTAATTGGGCTTGTGGATTACTAATAAGTAATTGATACACAGGAAATGGATGTGAAGCCACCGCTGTGCGTGCTGCTGCATACAAATAGGGGCAGCTGAGTGCGCAGCAGCAGCAAACACTGCAGCCCTGCCATTCCTATGGCATTTCCAGTAGGAACGTGCCTAAAATACCTCAGCATAAAAGTGTTTCACTTTGTACAAATGATGCCGGCGTGATTGCTCAATGCCTTTTCAGTGAGGAAACTGCAGAGGGCTGAGGGGGTCAGATAAAACCCAAAGATAAGGTGTTATGCAGACACTGCTCTGGA
The DNA here is from genome assembly GCA_008694505.1 of Cyanoderma ruficeps. Lineage (NCBI taxonomy): Eukaryota > Metazoa > Chordata > Aves > Passeriformes > Timaliidae > Cyanoderma > Cyanoderma ruficeps. The sequence goes on along the minus strand of VZDJ01000219.1, from coordinate 10,787,225 downwards.
TGAGTATCAGGAGAAGAGAGAGACTTTAAGGGGCAACACAATAAGAAATCAAGATAAAGATTTAGTTTGCGGTGCGCAAAGCCAAGCACACAGCTCTCCACACAGACTTCAGGAACAATCTTCCTATTTTTTCCCTGGGAGCCAAAGGAAGTCCCCAAATTAATCCCTGTGCACAGCCTAAATTCGTACTTAGTGCCAACTTTGTATCAAATTCCTCCACGGCGTAAGATGCAACGCTGTAAATAGGCTCATTTTCGTTATTTTATCAAATTGCGTTAACTTTCCCTCTGCAGCATCCTCCGGGGCTGGCAACACGGGAGACGTGCAGGAAATGTAAATCACTCCCCTTTTGATATGATAACCGTGGCAGTGAATTGCATCCCAGAAATCAGCTCAGGATTATCGCCAAGAACTCGCTGAAAGCACTTGGCTGTGGCGTGGTGCCAGCAGGGGAGACTTCAGCTGGCAGGTCAGCGTGGCACGGGCTCGGGGCTGGGGGAAGAGGAGCAATATTTGACACCCAGCTACCTGGGGCTGCACAAACCCCGCAGCCAGCAGCCTCAGGGCCAACCCAGAATTAAAGGATGCAAACAGGTGCTAAAAACAAGTGTGTATTTATGTATGCAAATACACCGGGGGGAGCTGGATTAAATATGAATAAGCACCTAGGAAAGCAACAGCCAGAGGCTGTGAGATAAAATCTACCTGCCAGACAAATACAGATGTGTGTGTATATATATATAAAAATAAAAACAACCACACACCAAAAAAAAAAAATTGCATTTCCTGCGCTGACCTATTTGTGGTTACAGAACATTATGACAATAATTATAATCATGTATCTTTCATTTAAATAATGTTTTCAGTTTCAAAGATTCAGAGGATGTTGGAATGCAAATAAAGATAATCAGGACGTGAAAATAATTGTTTTCCTAATGCCTTATTTTTCATGTGCAAATGCCACTGCTAACAGCTCCCAGCATTAACCCTGGGCCAGAACCCCATGGAATTCTGTAGTGCACAAACACTAAAAGAAAAAAGCTGTCTGAACCCTAAGGAATCTGCAGCTCTAACAGCAAAGAGGCAGCAGATGGATATAGACAGAAATAATCAAGAGGTAGTAGTTAACAAGGCAGGAGTTAGTCTCAGCAAACCAAATCCCTGATTGCTGTGAGCCTTGTACAAAGAGGAGTTTTGATCACTGATGCCCCACAACACACGAAGCTCTGCACATCCTTCATCTCCACTGCTGTGCTCCATCTGCTGCCTCCACACTCACTGGCAATCTGTGTCTCCTTCTCCCACTGAACTCAGATTTTTCACACAAAAGCTCCCTGGGCCAAGGACTGTCATGTACCACCTCGCTCCCCAGCACTGAGCATAGCAGGGCTCAAATTAGAGCCATAGAGACAGATAAAACAGACAGAGACAGACAGAATTTAGGGACAAATTTAATAATAATTTTTATTGATAACTAGTCCAACAGAGTATGAGCATGCATACACATGAGCCTAGAGCCAAAATTCACACACACCAGCTCCATGTAAAACAATGGAGACATCTGGGCACCTTCTGATGGCTCTCACTGAGTCCACCCTCCTCTTGTTCTCAGTATGAACAGCTGGCACGTAATGATCTTGTGAAACTGAGACACACCAGCAGTAAATGCATGTACTACACCCAATCTCAGCTGGAGCCTCCAGAGGCACCACACTACACACCACAGTAACCAGAACTAGCCCAGCAGACAGAGAGCTGGGTGGTTATGACAAACAAGAGCCACAAAAAGATTTAAAATCTTCTCAAGCAGTTCCCTGTAACAGAGATATGTCTGCAGGATACAGCATTCCTGCCAGGAGGTTGGATTTCAGCACGTTTGACTCAGGGACCTGCTTATTACAACACATCTCAGGCTAACTTTAGGGCAATGAAATACTTCATTTGTATAACCAACCTGTCTTTCATGACACGAGACCATTCCACGTGGCTTTCAGGTTCTTCAATTAAATGCTTAAAGTCACGAGGTGGGGAAATAGAGGCCTGCTCCACAGCACCAATCCATCCCTTCCTCATGCCCAGCCAGACCTGCACTGCAGGGAAGTGCTGTTCTTCCAGCCTCCACTTCCACAATGCACTCCAAAGGTTAAACAGCAGATATATATTTTTATTATGTTGTGTCTGTTTGGTTTTTTATTGCACATTCTTTTTTTCTCCTTGGGCATTTCCCAAAAATCAAAAGCCTCAAACAGGAAATACTGTTTATAGTCCCAGTTCACGGGGCCTTCACCCTGCACAGTTAGGTGTGCTCCACATCCATTAATTACATCATTTTTTCAGTAAGACACAGTAAAATGCAGGGAAGGAAAGCAACGTCTACATAAAGACGTGCTCAACAAGGCACCAGCTTCCACTTCCATGCTTTAATGTCCAACGTGACACATTTTCCACTGCAATTCAAACCTCAAAAGTGGAAAAGAAATGGCATGTAAATGGACCTGGCTTGCGCTTTATATCACTGTTAGCAAATCTTAATCTCTTTAAGTCTGGCCATTTAAAATCAGACCTATTTAACTTGCAAAGGTAGGTCAGGTTTTATTGATCACCCCTAATGCACTCTTAAAAAAAATGAGAGCAGTGAGATACACAGCTCGGTTGATGAAGGCTCACTGGAAAAATATCTGATAATATTTACAGCCTTTGAGCTGTGCTGTTGTAAATGTGATTTCCATATGCACCAGAATGCAGATTCCAGGCTTCCCAGTTCATACTGCAAAGGGAAAAGAAAAGCTCTGCCACAGAGATTACTCTGCATGGACTGAAAGCACAACTATAAACTTCTGGAATACAGGCACGGCAGCCCAAGCCCATTGAGTTCTCAGTTATCGTTCCTCAGTCTTTCCTCAGTGCTGTATTTTGTGCCTGGATTTCCTACCCAGAGTCCATGTTATGCCCTGAGTTTTGAACTACAAACAACTGATGACATTTTTCCAGCTGCTATAGAAATAAGGTGAGTAATTGTTACTTATATTATGGCATCACCTAGAGGGGCTCATAATTAATCAGAGTTCCACCTTCTACACCTCTGAGAGAAGGACCAGAGGAGAAGCAAGTTTTAATAAAGAAGTGCAGCATTTTCCACCCACATGGACAAGCTCAGATCAGACACATTGTAAGGTCTAGATAGTTCTACTTGATATGTTTTTTGGCTTCCCTACTCTGGCTCTTTGTGAAGGATTTCACTTATGAACCACCATTCAGAAAAATGAAAAGTATTTCTCCATGCAAAGCTAAACATGATTTTCACTTTTTTGTTTTTCATGCCATGCTCAAATAAAACCACAATGGGTTTCCAATTGATACCTGATATACCACTCCCACTGCAACTATTAAATAGTCATTTTTGTGGCCTGAAAGAGATTCTAAATGTATTTAAAGACACATAAAAACCCACTGCAGTTAATATACAAGAACAGACAGAGGATTTCCAGGGTTACTTCTGCTGCAGACTTCTTGTACAACTCAGACAAGTTCCTTAATCAACCTTTACACCAAACTTTCTCCTCCACCTAATGAACAGGTGAGCTGCAGAAATGGATCACTGCCTAGGACATGCTCTGGAGCTACACTGTCAAATTGAAGACCTAAATAGTATAAATCCCCATCAACGACTCGAGGCAATTATCAAATGTTTATTAGCCTCCAAAGTGAAGGCTAATAAACCTGCTTATTTTAGCAGATAAAGTCAAATTACCTTGACTGAAGTTGGTAAGTGTTCGAAGATTAACAGCTCTGGCCTCATATGCTTTTAGTTATTGGTGATGAACTGTCAGCTCAAAAAAACTGAAAGATACTTCCTAGTTATTTAGGCAATTTGAAAACTGGGCAGCTATTTTCCAGGAAACATGGCCTGCCTGACAGGTTTTAAATGAAGAAAAGTGATATTATTACAATTATCATTAGAAGAAGATGTCCCTCATCAAAATGTGTCTGGATTTTAATTGACAAGGTCCAGGTTAATGCTGTGAAAATGCCAATGAAAGCAAAGCCTGTGGCTCAAACTAATTGTCAGCACTGAGCAACCTCCACCTCTAACCCACCACAGATTTATCACTCTGTGCAGACTGTACTCATGACAAGAAACGTTTGAATTAATCATTAATAAGTAGAAATTCCTCCCAGACAGAAAGCAAGCAGAGTGCAGGGCTGCCCACCCCCGTGTTCCCGTGCTCCTGAGCCAAGGACAGGTGCCAACAAGCCTTCCTAAGGAGAAAGACTTTTTTTGCTGTTGTTTTGTCCCCTTTTAAGAGCATTCCAAAGGGAAACTTCCAATGATCCCCTGGGTTTTGGTGTCACCCCTGGGGGCAGCACAGCAGTTCAGAGGACTCACAACCTCCCCCTACTTTAGTCACAGACTCAAGGACATTTTGGGAGGTGTTACACTGCAGTGCAAGTCAAGCACCACCTCTCCCGCCCAACCCAACACATAAAATGCAAAGGAGAGTTTGTAGGAAACTTCTCGAATTATCTTTATTATATTTATATTTCCTCTTCCCCAGCATGCTGGTGCAGAGCACCAGAAGGAGAGAAGCTGAGAACCTCCAGAACCTGACAGAGGCACAAGGTCTGCCAGGGAAATGGCACAGTCCTAACCCTTCTCAAGGTGCTTTCTCATTCAGAAGGCTTTGATTTTCAGCTTCTCCATCCACGTGGGTGATGGCACCACAACACAGCCTGAGTGCCCATCAATTTGATGGCTGCTCAATCCCAAGTCTTTACACAACATCTAACATAAAACTGAAGTGTTCCTTCTCACATGGCATTGAGACTGAAAAGCAGAGCAGCACTGGGAAGAAAGGAAAAGGGGAATCTCCACAAAGATCAGGGACCACTTCCTGACGTGGACAAAAAAGCATCTGGCCCCTCATGTCAAAGGCACCAAGCTTATCTGGAGAGATATAAATGGAACTACCTCACCCCAACCAACAGAGAAAGAGAAGAGAAAGAAAAAAAAAAAAAGGTTAAAAAAAATCCCCCTTTTTTTTCCTGGACAGTCAGGAGTAAAAAACAGATGGTATTTGGTGTTGTGAAGGAATGAGGCACAGCTGTGTTTAGAGGAGGCCAGTGCTGTGGGGTCTCTGCTGGCCCCTTCCCAGTAACTGGAAGGCGAAGACTGAGGGGGTGACAACCCATAAACACAAACTCTACTCACTTCATTGTCCCTTTTACCCCAGAGGTGAAAGTCTCCTTGCACTCACCTACAGCAACCCTGCCTTTTTGGTTCTGCTGCTATCTACATATTCACCACAGAAACTACGAGCTGGAAAGTTCTCATTAAACGATGCCAACAAGAACTCTCCACTCACAGCGAACGCTTGGCTGCACACATTCCCTCTTATTTCCAAACATTTTCAGTATGTTTTAGCTTCCCTTCATTAGACATTCGTAATTATTTGCAGCACATCTAAACCTGTGCAACGGGTTTGTGCTTCCAAATACAGTCCCCTGGCTGCAAAAATCAGCATGACAGCGCTAGAAAGAAAGTAGAATTTATGTCAATCAGGAGGCAGAGCTCGGGAAGAGGATAAGGCTCACATCATCGTGATTTGAGTCAGTGGCTTCCACCAGGTAGCAATTTGGCCCTTTACAAAATCCTAGGTATTTCTTAGAGATCACCCCTCAGTTAACCATTAAATCAGTCAGCAACTGTGACAATGAATTTTGGAATAAAAACATACAAAGTGGAGACTTCTGGTACCTTAACTGCAAACCTGAGCAGCCAAAAGGGTTTTTCTGCTCTGAAGAAACATGTTATAGGGAGAAGTGTCTCCATAACACCTCACACCTCCTGTGGCTTTGCAAGGCTTTTTCCATCACACCCTTCAATACTCTCAGGACTAAACAAAGGCTTTATCCAGCAAAGTTACACCAAATGCTCATTTCCCTTGCTCGGCCCCAAATAGCCACTTACAAATTTCATCAGGGCTTTCCAAAACCTTCAGACTCTTTCATATATCCTAAAGGGCTCCCTAAGGAAGGGTATCTCTGGCACTCAGATTGGGTTGTGATGGCTCTGCAGTGCTCAGCTCAAGGTAGCAGGAGCCAGTCTTCAATTATGAGACCAGAACAGCTCCTGAACCACCCACAGTGCTGGGGCTTCCTCTGTGATCCTTAAGACAGAGGTTGTCCAGGGACAGAACTGGTCCTTTAGATAATCACATTCCCAGGGCTGCCTGGTGCCTGTCAAACTCCTCCCTTCCGTGTACCAGGCCAGTTTTTGAGGATCATTACAAAGTAAACATGTCACCCTGAAGGATGAAAATATAAAATGCTGCAGCTTCTCTAAACCTGAACATTACAAAGTCACCACAACAATGGGAGACAAAAATGTTCCTCCCTGACTTCAGAGGGGACATGGGTGACTTCCCCACAACGCACACAAATCTTTATCAACTTGGATGCACAATTAGGCTAAACATTCATCCAACAAAAGGTAAAAAATTGCTCCTTGGGTGGTGTCACAGCTGAAAGCAGAGTAGTAAAGGCTCCAGAGCATCCTGAGTGATCAGTCCCATATGAGACATTCTCCACTAAGCTTTGTTCTGGCAGCATTCCCACTATTTGAGGAAGGAGACATGCAGCAGGATGTAAAGCTTGCAATGCAGAACTGCCTTAACTACATGGCAGGAGGATGGCAGTTCATAATTAATTTTCCACACCAACTGTTGGCTGCCCTCCTCTTCCTCTCTGCTAGGCTGCAAAATGTCAGTGGATACTTATCCAGAAAGCAGGCCTGCCACAGAGCAAAAAGCATGATTATTATTAGCTGGTATTTTACAGGGCATGCTAGCCAAAAATCAGGGGTAAGTGAGCCTGGGCAGAGTGAGAGCAGTACCACTGCAAAAGTAGCCCTGCCAGAAGCTGCTTGTCCTCTGAGAGATGCAAAACCAAAGGGAATGGAAAAGCAGGATGAAGACAGCAAAACAGATAGGAGAAGGTTGCAAGGAGACAGAGAAAATCCGTTCTCAGACAAAGGTTTTGAGCCAGCTAATTTCAAAACATCTGCAGCCCAAAGAAACATCGTCCCTTTTCCACCCTGGCTGGACTCTGCCTCAGACACGGCCCAGGGGCTGCCAAGCAGCAGCTCTGCAGAGGACAAGGGGCTCCAAACTGCTTTGGAAAGAACACGTGCTCCACTCAGAACCAGCATCTCCCACTCCTCAGCCTCCACACCCCTGCACAACTGGAGTGCAGAGTTATTACAAGGACACTGCTGGTCCTTGCAGTGGAAAGGTCTCCAGGAGAAAACAAACCCCAACTTCATCAGGCCCTCTGAAGCACCACTGCAAACATCAGAGGGCAGCAGGCAGAGCCACAGGCTGCCAGCCCAGGAGCAAGGCCATTTGTATGACTTCAGACAGACCCACTGACTCCTCAGTACTTCAGGAGAACAGGTGAAGGACTATTATATTACTGTTCTGTGATTGGTATCTTAAGAACCTCATGTTAGTTTTGGAGTTTCTTATTTTCTTCCAGCAATTCAACTCGGGTTCTGCCGCTGCTATCACCTTTTTAATTCATTTTACAACAAGATATTTGTTATCAGAAATTGTGCTTTGATATGTGTCAGGTTGATGGATTCAATAAAAGCCCTGTCAGGAGAAGCTGAGTGAATGGGGCTGCAGAAGTGGCATCATCAAGGGAATTGATACCTTAACTGCCAGTCTGCTGATCTTGCAACAACAATATAATAGCTGTTTTATTTCCTCGCCCTGGCAAAACAGTCCAGAGGAACACTAGAAAATATTTGCATAAATGTTATTCATGCAAACAAGCTCAGTCTGCTCACTGATAAAAAAACATATGTAAAACACGATCCTGCATGCTGTCCTCTTGTCCTGTTTGGTGTGCAAAATTCAATCCAGGAGAATAAAGGCTTTAATCAAAATACAGCTTTTAATTTAATTTTGGGAATTCAAGCATCAATCCTGTGATGCTCCAACCAAAATTTTCCCTCAATAATGTTGGAGGACAATTTTACTGACAAATATTCAGACACAGCCAGCTGTACCCCTCAGCGAAGACACTGAAAAGTTGCATTAGGGTCTTCCTGTGAGAGCCAAACCCCTAGTCATATAAAATCAGGAAGTTTTTCCTGATTTAATAAATAAAATCATATAAAAAACAAGAAAAAGTTGAAGAAAGAAATAATAAGTTTTTCATTAGACCAAAGTATGAGAGAGGAGACCTGCCCACTGCTCTGCTGCAGGTCAAGCAGAGCTTGAAATTTCTGCTTCAGCTGATCAGAACATCACAGCTGCAACACCACCCCTGCACTGGCCTGGAGCACAGAGATCTTTTTAACTGGAACTGATTTACAGAACATCTGGAAAAGGTAAAAAACGTGATATTAAGATTCAACTTTTAGAAAAGAGAAATAATATTACTAGTCTAAACAAAGCAAAGGGGAAATTTCCATAGCAATTAATCTGAAAAAGGTGAATTACATTGAGGATTTATGTTCATGTAATGAAGACAATTAATTGCTATGAGAGCCATAAAACACATTAAATGAACAGGTTTTTTTCCAATTCTACTTGCGAGATAAAATTTATTAACTATGTGTAATGGCTACTTAAAAATTTCTCCTACATATTTATTAAATGTGCCTTCTCAGCCGAACAGAGCATTTTACTACTAATCCAAAAATGAGCAATTTCAGGAAAAAACTATTGCTCTGCACGTTATCTGCAGATCCATTTAAACTAATTCCTCATACAACAAGATTACCATCAGCACAATTTCACAGTGTTGCTAAAAGGGAATCTGCTCACGTGAGCAAACACTCAGCTGCAAAGATGAATGAATTCAGCTCACATTATCTGAGCAGATGTTTCACTTTTCAGTAGAGATAGGGAGGGGAACGTTGAGTCCCGATGTCATTAAGTGTTACTGTAATCACTTAATTAAAACCCTCTCGACTTGGGAGAGCAGGACACATGGAAGAAACTGGATTAGGTGGGAGCAGTGACCTCATAAAGATCCACATCCAAATCTTGTGCTCAGCCAGGGCTGTGTGCCTGCAGCTGTGGGATGCAGCTTGTGCACTTAGACTGCCTGAAAATCAGGGACAGATGTTTGCCACTTCAAAGTGACCTAGAAGTGACTCTGTTTCTTATTCACCGTTTACAAAATGGGGATAAGTAGCACTTCTGTCTTACAAGGGTGTTGTGGGAACAGATAAAGTTGATGGCAGTCAAGTACTCTGGTAATTCCGAGTCCCCAGGATGAAGAGAACCGATAAAGAAAGGCCTAATCTACTTAAGTGAGCAACAACAGTTTGGCCAAATCTTCACAGTTTAGCAGAACCGTCTCAACCTCCAATGTCCTTCTTAAAGATGAAGTTTCCATAAGAGTGAGATTTAAATAAGAACCAAGTTTTAAATCTGATGGTCATGAAGTAAAATGCAAAAGTATAATCAAAGTCCAACCTAGAGTTTAATGTCTTTATAATAATAGTTTCACACAAATCAATTGTACAGACCTTGGAGTGAGAGTTGGATTGGCTCAGGAATGACAGGGGAGCTCATTTAATTTACTGCCCCCCTGTCCAAGGCAGGAGCAGCACCACAGTCACACCAGCAACCAACAGCTCTGGAGCAGATCCTCACACACCCTAGGACACCCAGCAAAACTCACACCCTCATTGCAAGGAAGATTTACATATTTCAACTCAAAAATCTCAAACCCAAACAAGGAATAAACAAAACCGCTGTGATTTCTACATTCTAACAGTGCCAATTTTTTTCTCTGCGAGAGTCAAGAAGCTCTCTTGATTATGAAATATCTCTGCTACAACCATCCCTTTTAAGTGTTATAATCACAAGAGCAGAAGCTTGGGAATAAACAGGAGTGAAGAGGATAATAAAGGCAGGAGCAATGTTTAACAAGCTGTCCTTCCAGAAACCAGAGCAGGCAGAGAAGCAGAGCTGGGCTGTAATGACGGGAACCTCGCCCTGGCAACCGTGTTGTTTGCTTGAAATTCCTGTACAAATTAACAGCACATGCTGTGGATGGAACAGACCTTTCTTGACCCTCAACATTTAAAAGTTAAGCACCCAATTTAAGCTATTCCAACCAACTTTTCCCTGCAATTGCCAGACACTGGCAGAGCTCTGCTGGAGCATAAGAGTTTGAGCCCACAATTTCCAGAGCTAACATGACAAGTGCAACCAGATCAAAAGCAGGAGAACTAATATACACTCACCTGCATTGTGGTTTATTTTAGAGGCTTTTAAGAAAGTCTTGACTTCTTTTCCCTGCTCCTCCACTAACACCAAGCACAGGTGTTATATTGCTGCTGTACTTTTCTCAACAAGATTATAGTGCTGGTTCAGTCATATAAAGGAAGTCAATACCCAGGTGCTAAATGAAAAAGGATAATATCATCTGCCACCACCCTACTGAGATCTGGGAACCATTGCTTTAAATCTGTTATCTTTTTTTTTTTTTTTTTTTTTTTTTGANTTTTTTTTTTTTTTTTTTTGAATCAGAGAATTTTGCCTTCACAGAAATAACTCGACCTAGGTAAAAGAAGCCACAGAATCAGAGACTGTATTACCCTAAAATCTCATCTAGCACCATCTTCAATACATCCTGGCCTTCAGTTTCTTGTCAGAAAATGGTTGCTTATTTCCTTGCTACAGTTCCTGCCCAGCCAGGGCAACATTTGTGTGGATATGAGAACACTCACACAGGCAAAAAATTTAAGTCCTACACAACAAAGGGGGAACACGGTTACACAGGAAACTGGTAGTGATATTTCCATCCTTTGCAAAGAGTGAGAATGTACAAAGCCCAAAGGAAAGCACAGGGCTGAATTACAACTGGGATATTTCATCTCCTCATTTTTCCCCATCTCTGACCCTCAGAACTACGGTCATTAGTGAACACAACAGGTGGGTTTTTCAAAACATGGATTCCTATCACCAAGTATCCATCACCAGCAGCAACACACAACCATCGGCGAGCATTTTGTTCAATAAAGAGCTTCACATAAACAGACACCCCCTCAAGCCCAAGACAATAAAAACACTTCATTCTTAGTGAATGCTTTCTAAATTCAGACAGAGCAAAGCTTATTTACAGACACAGTATGAGCATGGCATGAATACAGCAATAAACTCAAAGGTTGCTAATGCTCTGCTTTACCCACATGTAGACATTCAGAAAAGAGCAAAAATACAAGAGCAGGGGAGAAAAAATACATACCTTACCAAACCTGACTGTTGGACACGACTCGTTTCACAGCAACATTGGGGTGAAGGTAAGTTCCTCAGGCGACCACCAACCACAATTCCTTTCTGAGCCCCCCAGAGGCTCCAGCTCTCCCTTGCCTGTGTCCCTGAGGAAGATGCTGTGTCCTCCAGTATTTCAGAGCCTCAGCTGCAGAAGATGCTGTTCAGAAAAAGAAAAGAGAAGAAGGTGTGGCATTAAATTCTAGGGTCAGTTGTTTGGCAGATTCAGAGCAGAACACAAAGACAACATTGGATAGGAATGAAATGTCAAGGCAGGACAGAGAGTCTGTGACAATCCATCATGTGTGGCACCTTCAGAGGGCAATCACTGAATTCAAGAACTGTGGTGCAAAGCTATTCTTGCTTTACAGTACTTTTATAATGTCCCTAGACCAGGAAATGAATGACAGCCTGGCTGCTTTTTATTCCAGTCCAATATCGTAACACAAAAGTAACTAATGCACTTCTCCGCAGGGAATATTTTAATTCATTATGGCATTTCTGAAGAATAACAGGACTTTCATATTAAAAGCAGAGACATCACCTCAGTCTTAATACTCTACACAATAAAATGGTTCTTACTCAAGAGATTCAAAGCTTAGGAGCTCACAGCAGATGGGAAGTCACGACTACCAGCCCAAAACGCCGCAGTTCCCAAAGTTCCTCCAACAAAATTGTCAGAGACTAGTAAATGTCCTGGGGTTTTCTGGGAGGAGGGAGCTCAGCACCACCACATTTTCTAGCCCACTGTCACAGTCACAGACCCTGGGGAGCCCATCACAGAGCTGCCAAGATGCTTCTTGGACCTCCTTGGCTTTGGGCAGTTCTTGCCAAGTCCAGAGCTTCGGGAGCATCTCAGAGCCGCAGAGTGAGAACAGGGTGCCCAGAGCAGCTGTGGTTGCCCCATCCCTGGAAGTGTCCAAGGCCAGGCTGGACAGGGCTTGGAGCAGCCTGGGATAGTGGAAGCTGTCCCTGCCCATGGCAGGAGGTGGGACTGGATGGTCTTTAAGAACCTTTCCAGCCCAAATCCACATGATCCCTGGCACAAAAATCATCCATTTCAGCCTGCACCTGCCGTAGGAGCTGGCACAGTTCCTACCTGAAACAAAACCAAGTCTGAACTTGCAAAAATGCCCCGTGTCCTAGAAATCCCACAGTTTTGTTGTGTTGTTTCTAAGTTGCTGGGCTCCCCCACTCGCCTTTGATCAGAGGGAACACGCTGACAAACTGCAAATTACTTTCATTATCCCACCACTTTGGATTTTTACATTCAGTTAACATAGTTAAGTGGTATCAGATCCGTCTTCCACTCACAAACGCCGGCATATGGATGTTCCCATTAATCAGAAAAGGCAGACAAGACATTTTTCCAGTAAAAAGAGAGTATTTCCCTGGGAGGAATCTCAGTCCTTTGCTGATGAAAAGCATGAATTATACAAAATAACTATATACTTTAGACATAACAAATAAGCTCAAATATTAAATTTGAAGACACCATTTCTATCTTGGGATGTTTCCAGGCCACAAATCAATGAAGTCTGGGAGCCTCTCTCTGTGTCAGGAAGCTTTGCTGTACCTTTGCCCTGCTCCTAATTCTTGTCTTTAGGCATCAACTATTGATCCCTGTCGGGGTGAGGACAGGAACCTGCTGGACCCTCCTCTGACCCAGCACACTCATCCTTATATTTGTGTGTCATACAACTTAAGGTGCAGCCTGGGCCTTGTGGCAACATTGATGGGCATTTTCTCAACTTCAGCAGGGGCAAAAAAGAGGTGTCTGGAAGCCAAACAACACATCTGCGAGCAAATATTACACTGTAGTAGACACTCAAATTAGTATTAGTTTGTCTCATCAAAAATTAATTACAATCTACCTAACTGCAATTGAATAAATTAGCTGGGCGTAGAAAAGATTAAATATTTAAAGTGGCTGGTGACTGAAAAATAATTGAAAACATAACTCCTTGCTTAAATATTAAATTTCTTTTATTTTTATTGCGAGCGTGGCCATGAAGAAATCAGAATTCCATTTGTGTGTGCTTTCATGTAGACGTGTGTGACACGTGTGGAACATGTTTGTGTTTATTCTTCTAACTTCCCTCACTCCCTAAAACTAAACCTGGGTAAATATTTTCAATTAATAAAGAAGAGCTCCGCTGGCAGAGCCAGAAGAAAGGCTGTGAAACAGGCAAGGGAAAACACATTTTTACTGCTAAGTATTTAGCAAGGTCACCTGCCTCTGCAAAGGCAGGAAAAGAGATCCCCCAGCAGACTCCGAGCACAGCAGGGGATTACACCAATTCATTAGCAGGTATATCTTCTAATTACAGCCTCGGACATGAGTCCCCACACAGCTGAGCAGGGAACAACTGCAGCTTTTTGCCTTTTCCTCGGGATCAAGCTCAGAGTTTCCTGCTGAGCTCCAGGACAGCACCAGCACAACCCCACCACAGGCTCCAGCTCCAAGGCAAGCTCCCTGATATCCCAAAGGATGCTCCTGACCCCTCCCAGCTCCAGTCCTGGGGGAAGCTGTGGGAGTGACAGCTCACCCCATCATCTCTGGTGAAGATCTCACATTAATTCACTGCAAAGGTGACACGGGTGAAGAAGGGAATAAACTGAGACTTTGAATCCCTCCTTCCAGAAGGCTAACGGCAAAAAATTGGTAGCAATGCAACTCTGGCATGTTTCCAACTGTAACACTCAGAGTGCTGCCCACAGCCGTGTCCCAGACACATTTTATCATTCACCATGGCTCAGTGCAAAATACAAACAAAACAGAAGTCATCAGCACTACTGGCACTCAGCTGTTTGGAGGTTGTTTTTGTTTTTTCCCCTCCCTTGCCAACAAAACAAATAGTGAAATAGGAGAGGCGCAATTCAAGCAGTAACACCCACCATTAGAAATTTGGTGGGGGCTGGTGGTGTGAAGGGAGATGAACTCAGTTATAGAATGCAGGCAATAATAAAATGAAGAACATGTTGACTGAGATTAATACAATAGAATATTGTGATGCTGCTGAAGGTCAGCATTGATTTTTCTTATCCAAGTATAAACTAACGGTATCCAGGAAAAGGGAAGGAAGTGGTTAATCATCCTTGCTGAAGGAACTATTCCCATCACAACAGCATCAATGTTACCTTATGAGGTTCAAGAGTGTAATTAATATCTTGCTGTGTTAGAAAATGCTGTGACATTGCACAGGTTCTTCTGCTGTTGCAGAAGTAAATACAAGTAAATACTTTCTGAAGATGAACCCAAGAAATTCCATGGAAACACTTCCAATTTGAAATAATATAAACTCCTTTCTTCAGCAGGCATTTGGTATTAACCAAAGCTGCTTCTCAAGTTCAAAAGCATTAAGTTGCAGGTTACTGTCTAACTCTCCAGCTGCCAACACTGCATTACACAATTAAGTGTTTTTATTATTATTACTCCTACTATTACAGTCTGCTTAGACTATAAAATAAGATCTCTTGGGCTCCTTAGACTCAAACATTTACATCTGCCCTTGTACTGAAGCTCTTTCAGGAGATTATTGTTTCTTCTGCCAGTTCAATTGAAAGCAACGATGGAGTCACTGCAACGCATATGTCCTTGTCAAATAATGCTTTTAAAGGGTTGGAAGCACATTTCAAAGCACTGGAAGCACATTTGTGGGGGGAAAAAAAGCAATGCTGAACTCACTTCAGTGGTGAGTAGCAACCAGCTTCCATTGGATAGGACAGATCATCAAAATAATTGAGTAACAAAATGAGCCCAGCTCTCCCAACAAGAGCTGACAGGTTTGTACCAGAGGCAGCTGTGTGATACAGCCTTCACTGATGGAACAATATCTAAGTGGATTTCCTCTTACTCTAGATTAAAACGGGAATCTAACAAGGAAACAGTCCTGTCACTCATCTTAGTGTCACAGTTAAGCTACAGGTCTCACTTCCACAATCACTGGCTCAAGCAGGCCTTGTGATCACAAATTTCAAAAAAGTTTCTCCAGCCCCAAGTGCAGGGCATCAACATTAACTTGTTTCCCAGCTCACTAAAAAGCTTTATTTCCAAATTTAGGATGGCAGAGTCCTTAACTCATTGGTAAGGCAAAGTCAGTGCCTCTCTTTTCCTTTATCCTCTTCATCCCTTTTACACTGAGCCAGGGACAGATGTTTTGCAAAGGTTGGGACAGATTATCACTTTTCCAGCTTCCTCTCTCCTCCTGTGGCTCACACATCCACATATCCAGGGTGTTCCCAGGGCAAGGGCTCCACTCTGCAGGCACAGCACTGCAGGGGTGGGATGGGCTGTGAAAACCTCAGCTGAGCCGAGGGAAACAAAATCTGCCAATAACACAGAATTATGCTAACCAGAGAAAAAACTTTTTCTGATCCATCCCAACAAAACCTTCTACTCAAGCAAAGTACATGCCCTGAAACTCTTCTGGGATGTATTTTCTATGTTCTGCAATTCCAGGTTGTATTCTGTATATTCCAGGTTGAAGAATTTTGTTTATTACTAGAAGGTCCCAATACCTTTCCATCTCTTTACCGGAGATGGAAGATAGCAAATAGGTGGATTCTATTAGAGGATCAGGACATTAGACCATAAGTTTTTTATACACATACTATACCCCTCTATCAAAGGCATTAACTGGACCACTACTAACTTTAATCTCATTTGAACTCAGTGCATTTCTATTTTGCCACTGAAAACTGACTTCTCTGCATCTTCTTCAGATGTGCTTCTGCCTTTTTTCTTTTTTTTTTTCCTCCCTTTTTTATTTTTTATTTCTTTTTTTAAAATTTAATTTGGTTTGGTTCAGGGTCTCTCTCCCTTTGGAGCACCTTTGATAAAACTTCCCAACCTTTCTGGCATTGGCTGCACTCTACCCTCACTGGAATTGCAAATCACAACTCCCTTAATGTTCTCTCCCCTTTCCAAACATACACAAACATCCCTCCTCAGCCTCCACATGGGAGAGATCTCGAGCTCACCCATGCAAACACCTCCTGCTGCCTGCTCTCAGAGAGAGAGAAGATTTGCTGGACTTCGACAAAGTCAGCAAATACCTGAAATACTCTAATTCACCCATAAAATAAGGCAGTGTCACAGTGCTTCCGTGGGGAAACGCCGCCTTAAAGCGCTGTAAATCCTACAGAGTGGAGCAGAAATACAGCACCTGGCAGAGCCAGCCTGAACAGCAGTGCCTGAACTGCCTTCAGTGCTCAGGTGCCTCAGAGCAATCTTTGATTTGTGCTGAAAACCAAAACAGCTAAAAGGGGACCATGGAACGTCAGGGAGTTTAGAATAACCTCGTTCCAAACTAGGCTGGATTCTTGTCAGACACAGCTCAAGGCTGCCGGCTCCAGGGCCAGACCCCAGCCAGGAATATGTCATTAAACCCAGGCAGAGCTTGGCATGACATGAAAAGACTCATTTAGCCACCACGGGCAAAGAAACCATACAGGGCACCTCAACCCCATTTAATCCAGACACGGCTAAAGTACAATAATTAAATGCAGATTAAAACTACTTCTAACAGGGCAGCATTTGAGATAGAAATTGGCCTTTTCACTGATAAAAATTTGTATTTCCTACAGGTGCACACTGACACAGAGCGAGCAGTGCTTACAAGAGAACTGTCTGTGCCATCAGGTGTCTGCATGGCTGCTCTGCCACCCACAGTTCATCACACCAGCACACAAATGTGTCCAGTTAAAACACCTTTGGAAATATGAACCCACAGATATCATGCATGAGAGTATAGCGTGCTTTTCAACTTTTTAAAGCGCTGCTAAAAGTCCAGATAATATTGTTGTCAAAACCACACTGCAGCTCTGAGTGCATTTAAGCCAACCAGCACAAATTCGGCTCAAAGGTATTTTTTTTCTTTAGTCTACTAAAGCTTAAACAATTTGATATTGCAAAAAACCCTATAGCTACCTATCTGCATAGCACTGCGAGCAGTTTGAACAGCACTCAAGTAAAATTCGTTGACTTGAATTTATCTTTGGTGTGATTTCAGTGACTTCAGTGGGCCTTTGCCAGGGATAAATTTGCCCACTGGGTTCTGGGACATGAAAGGACTATGAAATGACAGCTTGTAGAGAAATGTCAATGAGCAGGTTTGGATGTGGGCAAGCCTGTGCATCGAGGAATTCTTCTCATTACAAACCTGCAAACCTTTGGCAGTTTGCAAAATACTGCTCTCAGAAACATTTTGAGGAGCTATAAATAGACTGTTCAGCCCATGATAAATTATAATCTGTGAAGATTGCAAGACCAGAAATGTCTGCAGCTCTGGGTTCTCAGTACAAGCTTTCAGGACTTCTCTGACCAAGTTTTCAGACTTCAGGTTTTCATCTGTGTGTGTCCTTGTCTACAGATGAATGTCAGAGTCACTTTTGAGATCTTCCCATTTCTAACCAAATGTAGTCTTTTTAAGAAACAAAACCTGCCACCAGTCATACAAACTGAAATGCTCTTGTGACATCCCCAGTCTAAAAAAAAAATAGAGAAAGGCTCAAGTTCCTACAATCTGATGTCCCTGAAACTTCTAATTTTCAGAAGCCATATAGTTTCACTGAGTCTCACAAGAAAATTCAGAAATGTTGATGCAACCTTCCTGAACCCTTGAGCCAGCTGGAAGTTACAGCCACACACTCTGCTCCTGGGGATCAGCTGCTGAAAGGGCTGAATTTCACCAGCTCTGAGCTGCATTCAGAGTAGAAATAGTTGCAGGTTCCTACTAACTCATCTCCCCACACCAAGAAAAGCTTTTCTGCTCTGCTCACTGAGCTGGAACACTGACATGGGAGGACAGCACACACTCCTCACAAAAAAAAAAAAAAAAGTAGGGGAGGAAAAGTGTATGATTATATTTTCAGTCTGTGTAACTCAGACTGGAGTTCTTTAAGTTAATGACTACGGAGTAATTTTTATCCTTTTCAGATCCATACTGTGCATTGTGGTTTTCCAGTCAATCCAAAGAGACGTGACAGCCACTGCACAGTGGCCATTACAATTATACACAGGCAATTATTGCTGGGCCAGAAACTCACGGGAAATGTGCTTTCCCCTTCCTATTTCACTGTGAAAGGACAGCAAAAAGTAGTTACAGTATATCAATGGTTTCTCAAATAATATACTTGATTACATCTACTGCAGAATATTTTTTTTCTTCATGTTTCTGTAATAAATCTGACCAGGAAAAGCAAATTTATGCCCACAGTTTGTATCATTATAAACTCAACTCATTTGATGTGAAAAACCTACAGTTTAATTGCTTGATTTAGATTTTGGCTGGTAAAATGCGTACTGAAACATTACTATTTTAATTATGTTAATTTATAACTGAAAAGCTAAATTTGCAAAGGCAATAACATTAATTATTTACTTGCCCATTAAAGCTGAATATTTATTACCAGGATAATTGGCTTCATAAGTCTGCCAAAAAAATTAAAAACAAGTTTATGTACTGACTTGCAGAGGAGTGAGTGATACTGTAGCATCTCTCAGCAGGTTGTCTGTGTTTAATGGATTGCTCTGATATACAATTACATTTCTTTCATTTATAGTCTGCTACATTTCGTTTTTTCAAAAGATTTTATTTTCTTTCCTTTATAAAATTGCCATTTATGACTCAGAGCAA
Source organism: Cyanoderma ruficeps (assembly GCA_008694505.1). Taxonomy (NCBI): domain Eukaryota; kingdom Metazoa; phylum Chordata; class Aves; order Passeriformes; family Timaliidae; genus Cyanoderma; species Cyanoderma ruficeps. The sequence goes on along the minus strand of VZDJ01000219.1, from coordinate 10,768,291 downwards.
GCTTCTTTACTCCACTGCAGCCAAAATTCTTTGTGCCGTGTGAGGGACTTCCACTGGTCTTAATAATTTATAAAGATTGCATCTCACCTGGTCATCTAAATTCTCACTGAATGTAGGATTACACTGGGTTAATCAGCTGAAAAGGGAAACAGTGGCCCAAAATAATCCATCTCACAGCCAGAACGGGAGGGTTAAGAAAATCCAGTAGTGAGGAGTCTCCACCTTTGCTGGTATTTTGGCTTCATTTCCATTTGCAAGATAGCAAATATATTCAATGCCTATTTATGCATGCATCCTCAAAGTAATACAATGAACTTACTAATGCTTACAGAACAATTTGTGTATTACCTTGATGCAGGATGAAAGGCTAATTTTGATTGCTGTCTAGACACAAATCCTGATTCCATTTGGCAATGCCTTTCACCAAGCAGACGCCTTCCCTTCCTGCTTATCTTCCTTAAATATGTGACTTTCCCAGCAGGTGCAGGATCACTGAAGGGCTGCAGCACCATGGCCATCAGCAGGAGACAGGATGGACTTTGTCACTTTCATTTTCCCTCAGGCCTGGGAAAAAACCCTCCTTGACTGAGGTCTGCAGAGTGCAGAGTTAACCTGGAGAGCCAGCCCTGAGGCGGCGCCCATGGAGACAGTAACTAGCATTTCAATCAATATTTATTTATTCAGGCGTCCTCAAAACAGGATGATTACGTCCAGATTACAGTCTGAACTTCCAGCCATGCTGTAATTATATTGCCAAGGAAGGGCAGAAGCACCCATGAAAGAGAGGCAGTAGGTCAGTGGATTTGGCAGCTCACCTTAAGTGAGAAGGAATGGGTTGAATCAGTTTAAAACTTTGCTGTCCTTATTTCTTTTTTTCTCCTGCAATGCCTCTGCAGCTGCCTGCAGTCCAGAAATGTGGAATGTCTGAACTTCAGTCTTGGGGGGACAATAAACTGGTTTTTAATATCTGCATCTCACATTGCCATCTCACATGGCTGGATTCAGAACAGTTATTTTTATTAGTATTGTTGGTGGTGGTGGTGTTATTATTGTTCTAAAACTGATACAGGGGAAAGAAGGATCAAATCCCCAAACTTCTAATTGAAAACCTGAGCTTCCTTTGTCCATGTGTGGCCCTCACACTACAAGAGACTTCTGTCTTTTCTCAAATTATGCAGGACGCTGATCCTCTTGCCAACAGGGCAGACATGCCAGCATCTCTCAGTGCCAATTCTCCCTGACTACAAGAGCAGCAGAGCTCAGTATAACCCAGCACTGCATGGCCACAAGACACAAAAGAGGAAAAGCCAGCAGAATGTGCTCACACACACACCCAAGCTGTGATGCTGAAGACACCTTTTCTGACAGGATAATTCAGTGGCCTCAGAATGACAAGGGGTGATATTTCAAGAGAGAATGTTAAAACAGGTTGGAGCTGGAGTGTCGCCCTGAGTTTTCTGCCTTCTGTCTTTGTTGCTGCAGATTCTCATGCAGCTTCATCTAAACAATGTGTATTTTTAGAATATTTACATACTTCTCCTCTGAGAGAAGAATTGATTGATGGTGATGTCACCATCCAGGTTAGAGGTGGCAACCTGAAGTAGCCAATCTCTTGACCTTTGTACAACTGTGTATAAATGGAGTCAGATTTTAAATTAAAGGCGGTTCCCTTGAACTGCTGCTGTGTGGAGCCTCATCCTTCTGTCCCTGAGGTGGGACACTCCCAGCCTCAGCCATCGACACTGGAGCTGTTCCATTCCCACATTCAGGACATCCCAGAGGCTGCAGGTGAAGGCTCCCACCCTCAGGCTCCTCATGCACAATTCCCATGGCCACACGCACAGAGTGCAAGAATCCCCACTAATTCTTAGATTAAAATCAGAACTGGGGCTTTCCCTGCTGCCTGCTCTGCTCAGGGCTGAGCTTACACACATGGAACAGCCATGGAAGCCGCCACGGCTCCTCTCTGTATCTGGGAGTTTGGTGCAACACTTCCTTCACTGACAGCCTGAGCAGATCGGAAACGATCCATATGGTGACACTCACTCAGACACAACGATGCTACTTTCAAGGCTTCCCTTCAGAAATATGTGACTTGCCTAAATGCATCTGCAGCTTCTTCCCCTCAGCAAAGCACAGACCAATGAGGTAATAGCTAAGAATCACTAAGCAGGGCAGAGTAAGGAGTTTTTCTACCTTTAAAAATTTGTTACTTAGACCAAAGGTCAAAGTGTCAGAAATAGTAATTATTCAGAAAGCTATTATGAGTTCAAGTCCATACAAAACGCATTTATTTGTAAAATGCGTCACTGAAATGTAAAATTTTTTTAAGAACTTTGTTAACTCCAATGTAAAAAAATATTTCTTAGGGAAAATACAGTATTTCAAACTAAAACCCAAGCATTTTTGTTTAAAAAGCTAACTCCAGAAGTTTCATGCTGCTCCATTTCGGTTTCAGCCCAGTGTTTGCTGAACCTGGCCTCTCCCTTGCTATCAAGGTATTAATGGTTTGGCACCAACCTGTGCCAACACATCAGACTGTGAATTCCAGATCAGCTCTGGCAGGAAGCTGCAAACCTCACAGATAAAGAGCTGGTGTGAGGCAGGGGTGGTAAACAAGGATAATACTGCATGACAGACAAGTAGCAGCAGAGAGGATGGCAAACAGAAGATAATTGTCAAGCATGTGGTATTTTTAGCAACAATCAACCAAAATGCCTTAGACATCAATTTCAAGCCACTTAATCCTCTTAATGACATGCTATGGCATTTGTTTGTGATTAGGGTTTCACTTTGTTTTCTATAGAAGATTCCCCTCAGACTCCTGCATTCAATGTGCTTTGTAAATAGTTCTGCCAGGACGCTGAGTATTAGGTTAGAGTTTACTTATCACGCTGCTAAATTATTCCAGCTGGGTCATTATTAATTCTCCTAATTTTACTGTCATTTGCTATCATTACAACAACGCAGCACCCTATGGATACATTTATTACAGAGCGTAAATCCAGGGCTCGTCTAAGCTGCTGGAATGCCTACTCTGCAATCTTTATGCAAAAGCCTGAGGAGTGTTTAAAAAGAATTATCTTTAGGAAAACTTTTTAAAGGCTTACCTCTAGCTCCCCATCCTCCACCCACCCATCACACTCCTGCACGATGTGAGGTAAGTTCTCAGTATGTGATACTCCACTGCAATACAGGCTGTGGCCCAGGGCAAAGCTCTTTCATAGTAAACACACTGGGGAAAGGGATGCTGGAGAGAGAGCAAAGAGGACGGTACTGCAGTCTGTGCAATTTCCATTGAGAGAAAGCATTTATAAAAATAGACATTTAAAAATATCCTAATGTATATTCCTCCCCCCCCTTCGGAGAATTTATGCACTGCATATATCCTTTTCCTAACACAAGGATATGCTTGATTGGGTCTCGATTCAGCAAAGCAATTCGCTCAGGGAAGAGTTTTTAGCACCTGTTAAAACCTGTCAGACAAAAACTTAAGCAGATGCTTCAGTGTTTTTCTAAATCAGGACTGTAACTGGATTTACCAGTGCATAAATTGCTCCACGTCATACAGACTGTGAAATTTTGGTTCTGTTATGAAGGCAACTGTCCACCTGTTTTGAGTTTGGTAACAAGAGGCCATAACTCAGGTTTTAAGCAGTTGCTCTGAAATAGTCCTGAATGTGCCAGTACTGTCCCCTTCCCCACATCACCTCCCCTCAGCAAAGTTGCAGCATTTTCTCTGTACAGTAGACCCCAGATTAATAACAGAGGTACTAGACCTGGTTTTGTTGCTTCCCTCCAAAGCTGTCCACATCCTTAGGGAACACCATGTCCCAGCAGCCACCCCTCAGTTCAGGGTCCACAGTGACATCCCCTGAGCTCACCTGAGGCAGTGGTCCCTGTACAACAATTCTGTATGTGCACCTGGGTTTCATTTCTAATGACTGGGGCTCATCCACACTTGAGAATTGCACTTTTTGGTCCATCATTCAAACAATTGATCAAAATTATTAAGGCAGATACTTCTCACATCCCACAGCTAAAATGTCCAATAACGTCTCAGTTAAACATTCATATACTTCTTTGAAGACTTTGTTAAAGCCAGGTGTATAGCCAGTGGTAGTTGCTGCACAGTGAAATCCTTGCTACCGGGGCAGATGAAGCTCTGCTAAAAGTGATTTAGTTATCCACTAATCAAGAACTTTGACAGTCACAAGTCTGAGCTTTCTCTCAGGTATGAGAACATGATGCTCACGTGAGCATCACACTCCTGGTTACAAAGTGCTTTTGCTTTCCTCCTCTCTTAGGTATTAGTCACACAATCAGAAAAAGAAATCAGATTAGTCGGGGCTTAAAGCATGTCAGTTACTACGTGCTGCTCACAGGTATGTGCTCACAGGTAATTTGCTCTGTATCTTCTTGGGTATTTACAAATCTCTGTTTCCCTTGCAGTGTCCTCTGTGATGACAGGTACTGTGTTTGCCTTCCTCCAGAATTCTGACAATTGCCCTATTCTCCATAAGCTTCTGAGAGTTGTAAATAATTCAGTGGGTACATTTCATAAGGCCACACTGACCCAAATATATCACAGTTACCTAAATACTCCTTATCTTGTTCTTGCCTTTGCTCGTAAGCCCTTTTACAGGGAACACTGTTACAGATCTGACACAGTTATTAACCTTTGTGTGAAGAGCACTGCAAAATAATGGCATTTTGTATTTCTGTCTTCTCTTCTAGTCCATTTATTTGCTTCCCTTTCTTCCTGATTGACTTCTGCCTTCCTCTTACTTCCAGTGCGTTTGTAAGTCATTTCATAACCTTTCATAGCCATAACTGATTTTGCCTCTATGTCCTTCTGATTTTATCCTGTGTGGCTGCACAGCTGGCGATGCTCTTGGCCACACATCTTTGGTTTGTCACATTTGTACCAATACACATTACTGAAAAGCTTTCTTTGCTGTGCTACTCTCCCAAAATTATCTTTGCATAGAGCCTCTATTCCACAGCACTGCTGGAGCTAAGAAGTTTGCACAAAGCATTTTCCATATGAAAACGTGGGACTTTCCCTCCTCCAACACTTGTCACCCCAACCCATTATTAAAATAAGCACAAAAGGGGAATCCCTTTGTTAATCCATTACTCTCTGCCCACACCCAACCCACTCAGACATTCCAAAAAGAAGCTACATGATATATCCTATAATTCTGGCCAAGAACATATCTGTGCCCTAAGTTGTCTGCCTACAGCCCACTGATCAGCACAAGTTAATTTTCCTCACCAAGAGCAACACCCTTGAAAAAATGTCCCACAACCAATTCCACTCAAAATTCCAGCTGCTCTCCACTTACCCCTGTCTTCACAGCTTCTCTTTTAAATATTCTGGTGGCATCATCTTTTCTTCAATACTTTTTGGATTTTGTGCACCTTGGTCACAACCCCTCTTAATCTCTTCTATTCTAATGAATATAAACATAATTTGCTTAACCTCGCCTCCTGTTTTATAACCCCGGAGGCCCTTTATCATCTTTGTCAAGACTGTATCCATAATTAGGGTATGTAAAAAAGATCAAAAGGAACGAACAAGAAAGTGCCTACTTGACACAAATTGCTACATGAATAAGCAACACCTTCGGCCCGTTCTCACCCTTCCCATCACAAGCCACTGTCAGAGGGCAAGTGGCTGCTGATTCCTGCACATCAGGTGGCGTAGCCAGGACAGGTTTTGTCACCGCAGGGTGCTCTATTCCCCCCGAGGGCATTCTGCAACATTCACCTTCTCTGCTGCTTGTGCTAACCCATTCCAGCCGCACACACAGACAGCTGCCTTTATATTCCACACAGGTAACTGAAAATGTTGGGTATCAGACAGGCTGCCCTGCACCCTCACACAGCCATGTGCACTCTGACTGTGCCCTGCAGGTCCTCACAGCACACAGGTGTAAGGGCAGGGTCAATATTGCTGTTAGGAGGGAAGAGAACACCGAGAATTCTTCGTACAAGATTTGCAGATGAGGATAACACGACAACTGGCCTTCAGCGCTCACAGTGACCAGCATTCCTTGGCTGGACAGCTCCTTGAATACTTCACTGATTGGCGGAGTAGAAGTTTCAAAGGGATGCACCTAAAACCATGAAAATGCCCAGGGCCTGGAATTTAAACTGCTTACAGAGAATATCACTGTTTACATATGGATTATCCTGTATGATATTCAGAATTTGAAATTTGCCATAGCAGATCAGACAAGTGCTCTGTTTAGACCACAAAGCTGAATCAGACAGCAGCAAAAGCAGATGCTTCAGGGAGGGGTTTGAGAAACCTTTGCAAACAGTTAGACAGCAACTAAACCACTTGAGCTGTGTTCTTCCTCCTCTTGACTCACCAGAAAGTAGGCAGGGCAAGAATTTCTCTACCTCTATCAAGCATCTCCCTTTCAGGCCTTACCATTGCTGCTGAATGGTCTCACTGCTGTGAAATCAGGTCCAGCCCTCTGGACTTCAGCTCTTGAGCTTTTGTTCTTGGTGGCACCTTGTCACAGTTTGTCCTCCAACCTCAGCAAGTCCACAGCTCGTCCCACACCCCCAAAATGTGAAATCACAACCCCACCACCGAACTGTGCTGCTCTTCCGAAAGAGGTCCCTTGCAAAATCTGCTCACGCATTAGTGAACCATACCCAATCTGTTTGGCACAGGCAAATTTCAGGTGTTTTATGATGGAAATGTATGCCAAAACATCTTCCCGCCGAGTGTGGTGCTCCATGGTGCGAGGCAGTTACGTGGGGCTGGTGCTGCAGTTCGTTCTACAGAACACAAAGCTGCAACAACCTGTTTGCAGTGGGGTACCAGCCTGTTCGAGCATAAATGGTGAAAATGAATTTATTTGTCCTTGGCACGCTTTGCAACTACATCTCTGCTGCTCAGCAGGTACAGCCAGTAGTAACAACCTGCAGAAGGAAATGGCACTAAAACTGCAGCCCACGCCAAACTTACGACTCTGTTTTTCTTCGCCATTATTAGCTATCAGATGGTTACTATGAAACATTATCTGCGTATTTCATCATGCCTGCATTTATGCTCCGTGAGCAAATCAGCAGCTGAAAATAGCTTTGAACTCCTCCAAGAAACCTCGCTGCCTTTACAAGATCTAAAGTTGGTAGTTCTTTATCAGCACCTTATTTACTGAGGCAATTCCCACGCCGCTGAGATTCATCCTTACGAGGGGGTGGGAGACCTGCACTGCTGTTAATGCCACTGATCTTTGAAAAGAAAATGCAGCTGCAGCTTGGAACAGCAAGGGCGCTCAGCTGCTTGACTGGGTTAGGGCTGCAGGATGCAACAAGCATTCACAACACTGCTACTTAGTGCCAAAATATCACCCAGCAGCTTGGACACATTAAGAAAATGATTCCATGACATTTGTTCTGGGGGTTGCTTTGTTTCATTTGGGTTTCAGAAAGGTTCTTCAGTCCACTCAGATAAAGCAACAACTTGCTCTTCCCCTCCCACGAACAAATTTTGGCTTTAAATCCACTCCTTGTGGACAACTGAGTAGCTGCCACATTACAATACTCTGGATCAGATTTTCAAATTGGTATGAGCTTAAAATAACAATGAAGTTCGTATTTCTTCACCAGATACACGTTTGGAGACGAATTCTGCCCAGAATTCTTCTGTCCTCCTAAAGATGCAAAGTAGAGGAGCTTGTACCTATTCCACATCTACTACCTGGGACAGAGCTCAGGGGTTATAAATTAAACTAGAGCAGGGCCACCACTTTCTGGCCTCTAAATCAAACAAATTATTCCATGAGCTCTTCTCTACTTCTTGTGCCACAAATAACAGCAGTGTACAGAGATCCTGGCTGAAACACAGCAAATACTGAGTAAGATCAAGATATGCTCTAATTCCTGCCTTTAGGGTATAAAAAAAAGTCTACATACAGGTGTAACTGGGCAATTAAATAGCCACAAAGATCTATGAATGTTATTAAAAATCTAGGTGATATAAGAAAATTGCAAAGTGCCAGCCTGGGAATACAAAACCACCAAAGGGAAAAAAAAAAAAAAAAGAGTAAGAGCTTCTTTTAGACTTGGCTGCTGGTTACAAAATAGAAAAGGAAAAAGAAAAAATATCTTATTGCTTCTTACTGGCAAAGGTGCTGGTTTGACAGCCCTGAAGAGAGATCTATTTATTCAAAGTAATGCTGGCAGCAATGGCACATTTCTTCCGATATGCCCAACCCTGTATCTATTTTCAGTTCTATCAGTAAGCTAAAGGTTAAAGCTATTTATTTAAACCCACACCCACATGCCATTTAAATGGATCCAAATTATTGTCTGAGTTGTAACCTCTCTGTATTAAAGTCCCCTTAGGGGCTGCTTCTTCATTTCAGGCTCAAAAAATTCCTCCCTCACAGGATAAAGCGGATAAGGAGCACTTCCAAATAGAAATGGAGAAGGAAATGGGGAGGAGTTCAAAGAATGCCTCTTGATGTTGTGGATACTGCAGAAAACTTCAGTTCCAGATAAGTATTATTCTAGATAATAATAATAATAATATTCTAGATAAATAACTAGAGATATTAGCCCCAGTCATATTAAAAGATGTCACTGCCGTTCCTGTTTTAAGGATTACTTAAAAATATATATATGAGAGAAAACTGAAAGAAAAAACACTACACATTCTGCTTGCCTTCACGATGCAACTGGAGTGAAGCCCACCAAAATATCCCCAAAAGAAGAAGGAAAGCCCCAAACAAAAAGCCCACAGTGGAAATAATCCTCTGCCAAAGGGCCAGGGGACGAGGAGGAGGAACAGGAGCCTTTTGCAGTCAGGCACCAGTTAACAGGAGCAAAGTGCCATCCCAGGAGTGAGATTATTCTCCAGGCTGATAAAAGGCAAAGGGAAAGCAGCATCTGGCCTACAATATTTAGCCTTTTCTACACAGTTTAATGCTGTGTGAAGCATGGTAAAAGCAAAGCTTCCTCAGCCCCGGGAAGACAGCTGGCGATGAAACGCAGCAGGGACACCATATGATGGAAGGCTCCTAATTACAAAATCTCTGTCTTGCCTGTCAGAGCAACTGCACAGTGATACAGGGGAGCTCACAGAGGAGCTGGGGAAAAATCAAGTATAGATGAGACTTGAAATCCAACTCCTGATGCAAACTTTCCCTGCCTTTGAGTACAGCTGGCTCTTGGATCTAGCTCCGGCCAAAAAGATGGAGTTCAGAAAGGTGAAGATAATCCCCAAGCTCAGGGCTTGTCCAACTTTAGCTTTTGATGGTGAGCCAGTCTTATAAAGAGATGTTCAGTGGAAAATTTCTGTGCTGATGGACCACAGACACCTAATTCCATCAGCATGAGTGATGATCCCTGGAGAGCAAGATTCACAAACACCAAGAAAAAGCACAAGAGTGGGGGGGGAAAAGCAGTCACCCAAGAGGCTTGAATTTCATTTGATGTTTCTCTAGACACAAAAATAGAAAAGAAGGACTTTCAACATATAGAGAGTATCTCATTATGTACTGATATTGTTAATTGCTATTCAAGTGCCTAGAGGCAAAGACACAGTACAGTTCTAACCAGCCGAAAAGCATTGTTAAATACATCAGCACTCCAGAATGGTTTGAGTTGGAAAGGATCTTAAGAACAACTCGTTTCAACCCCCTGCCACAGGCAGGGACACCTTCCACTATGCCAGGCTGCTCCAAACCCTGTCCAACCCGGCCTTGGACACTTCCAGGGATGGGGCAGTCACAGCTTCTTTGGGCACCCTGTGCCAGGGCCTCCCCACCCTCACAGCAAAGATCAGAACGAGTAAACAAGGTAAATGTCACTAATACCATGGAAGCAAACCCAAAGAGAGCCAAGGGAGGCAACTCCACACTGAAGGACAGATTGGGACTGGCATCCACTAAAGCTGATTTAACATTCTACACTTCAGTCCCCACCGTGACCCCACAAACCCTCCAAATGCCCAGACAGCAGCACCTCACTGAGATCACCACACTGACATGAAGGGCCACCTGTCAATGAACTTCTAAACCTGGGCTTTCCCTCCTCCCCTCTTCTTCTGGTGGTTGAAGCTTTCCTCCTGTACTAGTGCATCAGAATTATATGGGTACCTCTGTCTGCTGGGAAGGAACTGAGCAGGCATGCTTTCAGCTGCACGGCCAGCACATTTCTGCTGTGCCATCAGGGGAAAAAACCCACTGGAAGAGCTGGCTGAACTCACCAGTAAATGTAATTAAGCTCCTGCTAAACCATATGACTTTTGCTAAATTTGAAGCACAAACAACAAAACTGGTTTATCGGCTTTATGCTGAGTAAGAAAGGGATAAAGAATTAGATTCTTACAATTCAATGTGAGCAAACTGCAGCCCTGCAGGATCTGCACCATCCGGACTGCGCGTGGGTGGCAGAGCTGGGTGCTTCATTTTGGAGACAACACCAGATAGATATTTAAAGCTATTGCTCAAAGGGCTTAAATAATGAGTTGTAAATTAATTCATTACCATTTGCTGTATAGCTGACGGGAAACAAGTCAGATCTCATATGCTGTACAAGCTTTCCTGAAAACTGTCAGGTGAAGCTTTTGGCCAAGAAACAGAAGCTCCCAGTGCTTGAGGCTTAGTTTGTTTCAAATCCAAGCATTTCCCACCAGAGTCAAGTTTTCATGAACCACGGGTAAATTTGACTAATCTTGGTTAAAGTTTCAAAGTTGACAAGTGTGCGTGTGTGGAAGAGAGACTGACAAAACCTTTCAGTCAGCAGCTTTGATATATGTTTCCTAATTATGCTAAAGCATTATGAGATCCAAACGGCTCAAACTAAAATGAAGAATAAAATTAGTGCTGCTGTTTCAAAAAGAACAAACAGTAACAAGGAAAATCTGTTAAAAAATAGTAACATGGATTAGTAAACACAAAAGTCGGGCAGAACAATACACAGCCTTTCATTTCAAAGAAGAAAAATGGTCCCAGAAACTGTCAACTAGTAAAACAAGACTGATAAGCATTAACTCTCCACAAAATTAAATTACAGTTTAAAAAAGAAGAAAAAAAGCAGGAGCAATGAGCCCTGGTAGAAAAAAAATGACTGAATTAACATATCAAAGGAAGAAGATAGGAGAGTAATCCAGAGGGTAATACAAAAGAAAAGTTTAAGGGACACCTTGGGATAAGTTTTCTTTGAAGTACTGCACTTCCTAAAATAATAGGAGGGTTATCTAAACACGCCCATCATGCATCACAATTATTGTACTACACTTTTACTTACAGAAAATTCATTGCATAAGCGGAGAGTAAGTGCTCCTGTGGAACAGGCCTAATTAAGAAGTTCTCATTATGTGTGGAATTAGTACCAGGGACACAGGAGCCAAGTCTGTATTTCAGACCCTGGGAGTGCACCCCAGGCACATAGAATCCTCCAAGGCAGAGCAGGCTGGGGGTGAAATCTTTACAGCCAGTGAGTTTTATTAAACTAAAAATGATGTCACTGTCCTGTATCTCACCTCTTCCCATCTCCCATCTCCACAGACTCTGCTGGCCTCTGATACCAGATGCAGGTCAACAACAACTGTTACATCACAAGCAACTGGCAATGTTCCATTTCCCATCTATGCTGGAGCAAAAAGCCTTGCAGGTCATTAAAACAGCATAAACCACCTGAAATGTGAAGAGAATTAATCAAGCATCACTCTGCAATCACTGCTGCAGGAGCATCTCCTTTGTGGGGACGTCCCATTTGTCTGCCACAGAGAAGAGCTAGACTTCTTCAGAGACATCACACTTAGTATTCAAGGAATAACTTCATTTTGGGGAAGACCAAAAGCTGTGGCACCAGCTGGAGAAATGTCCAGCTCCTACACAGCAAGAGATTACTCGTGACTGCACAAGCCCAAAGGGATCACAGCAAAACCCTACCAAAGAGTTCATATTCTGCTTTTTTGAATCATTGGAAATACAGGGATTGAAGAGTTTACAAGGAAATATGTACACAGTGTATTTCCTGAGGGACTCCATGGGTCTTTGAGTAGGATAATCCTCCTTCCTTTCCTAAGATCACCCATTTCTCATCACAATGTTGACTTTGGAAAATGCTTTTATTTTTGGAGATTTATGATATAGAAACACTTTATCTCATGTAACTGTTTTTAACTTTAATGGAGCTAATTCTGCCTCAGCTTGCTCTCCTTTGCCACGACCAGAGAGCAGTGGTGCATCCAGAGTGGGTTTACTTTCCTGAACTGTACTGCATCCGAATGGGATCTCTCCAAATGAGCAGCAGACACTGATTTCTCCTTCTCCAACGTATGTGACAGATGATACAAATATCTCTGTGTGATTGATCTACATCCAATAATCAAATACAGAAAAGATAAGATCTTTAGATTAAAATCATTCTGGAAGTTTAAATGGAAAAGTAAATCAGATAATTAAACGCCTGCCCTTAGTGTTACATTTTTTAAAGTGATGAAATCTATAAAAACCTAAGGCAGAAACACAAAGTGCAGTTGAAAGAGAATCATTGAAAACCAAATTAATATTTTAATTCTGACACCATGGAAAAAGGTTTCTAAATGAGATGAAGTTTAGAATGAGAACCAAGCACAGTGATTTATTACCTTTTCCCTGTAATTTAAATTACTGTTTCTTTAATATTCACTAAATTCTTCCCATAGAGTTTCAGCCTTAGCTGATCACAAAAAAAAANAAAGCCAGTGGTTTTCCAGTAGCCATGTCAAAAATCAATGAGACTGAAGGACCAGAGGTGGGATTAATAAAGCTTTCTTCAACTCTGCAGCTCTGCACTCACTCCCTAAGCAGTAGGAATGGGCTTGTTTGCCAGACAGTCTCTGTGAACAACAAGTTTCAAAAAAACCCCAAAGATTCCTGTGTACTTGTAATGCAGCACGGTGCTTTCAAAGCCAGATCAGCTGGTCAGGGCAGTGTTTTAGCTACACACACTCTTCAAATGATTTATCCAGCCTTTACCTTATAAGGTGCTTCCCTGAAACATGTGATCTCAAAAAAGCAGTCAAAATAAATTAGTAAGCATATAAATTGTTATATAAATTGCAAACATTTGGTTGGAGTGCTTAAAAGAGTCTACAACAATTACTAAGTGATAGGCTGTCAAAACTGCAGTGTTAATTAAATGAAGATTAATTGTTAAATTTACTTATATTTAATACAATTAAGGGATGCATCATGTTCATACAAATTGATCAAAAGCAGTTAGCAGCTTGCACAGATCCATATTTAATAATATGATTTTAATGTTCAGTTGACACTTACCACACAGCCACTTTTACTAAACACACGCAACGATTAGCCTGGCACTGTCAGGCCTTTCCAACCTTCTGTCATTAAACAAACGAGAATTTACAGATGCTACTCCCTACCACCAAATCTCCACACTTTGATACAATTACACCAGCACAGGAAACACCCTGAACAGCAACATCCCATGGCAAGGGGATGGGAGGGAGTCATGCTCCCATCAATTTAAAATAACGTGGCTGTCAGCTGTGAGCTCTGCTGATGCTGTTTAACACCACAAACACTCTCAGCTTCAGAAGGCTGAAAATGACTCCTTTATTTTTGGGATGTGTCTCTCTCAGACCAATTTGATAGGTGAAACCAAGACAAACCTCTTCAATCACATTGGACAGACCAGAGGGACATAAAGAAGTCCCTCCTAGGAAAAGGAATGGATAACAAAGGTACAGTTACAAAAACACTTCTCCTGTTTACAGAAAATTCCCTGCGAAAAGAATTTCAGAAAACCAAAACACCTCAGGCATGGAAGCAGGGCTACACTCTGCCTTGGGGGGTCAGGGCTGGAATGCAAAGCTCCAGAGGGATGAGCCTGGTCCCAGAGGAGCAGCAGTGCCCATCCCACCATCCCTCAACAGCCACCACGTGTCCCCATCTCCCAGCTGCACCACCCTCATCCCATCACCAAAAAGCACCAAGGACCCCTGCCCAAACCAGAAAGGGTCCCATGAAGGAGGCAGACACCAGCAGAAGGAAGAAGTCGGACGAAAATGCCCAAATTATCCCAGAAGACAGCAGGTCCTGTGGACAAAATAAACCCAAAAGGAACATGAAAACAGTTCTTGCCTCCAATCTACAGGAAAATTCCTTTTTCGCCTTAAGCCTTGCAAGGAAATGAATTCTAGTTAATCTCTGGCTGTTCCTGCACCAGCACCTCTGCCAGGGGAGGTTCCCAGCAGAACCAGGAGCAGCTCCAAACACCACACACAGCCCAGGCAACCTCGGTAACAATTCCATGTAAGGTTAAAGGACAGGCACAGTGGGAACTGGGCATTAATGGGAGCAAATGAACAACGGTCCCCAGGCACCACAGAATACATGGCCAACAAAATGGCAATTCCAGTAGGCACTAAAAGGCATCCAGAGCCTTAATGGCCACTGACGAGCCTGATTTTGCTAATTAGAAATCGTGTGACATAGGGTGAAATCCTCCATTCCCACTATCCTCTGTGGCCTCCAACACTTGCCTTTTATAGAAGATCATTTTTGTATATTATTTTAAAGATGGGAATAAGTATATTTAAAAGGTGGGGATAATAGAAGTCTTGCATGGCCTTGACTTTACAAATTAGAAAGCTTTTTTGAGCATCATGCTTGAGACAAAATTTAGGTTCTTTCTGGTGAAAAATCTCAGTGCAAGATAACAAACCATTCCCATATAAATGAATACCAATTCTGTTGACTTCAGCAAGGGTTTTATTGAACAGAAACATTTCATACAGTCTTGCTGTTGTTCTACATAAAAATAATTTCTATTCCATCCACAAATCTCAGGTTTTAGCCTCAGTGTAACAACTGAATCTACCATCCCATTAATTTTATTGTGACAGGCAACATATTTAGAAAACTACTTAATAATTCAGTATTTTCTTAGTCAACATAGAGCATCCCTTTCCAGCAACAATCAACATTGTGGGATTCACTCTGCTGTGCTTACTCATGTCCAAGTTTTACAAGAAAATGGGAATAACATGAACAAAAACAAGCACTCTTAAGGCAGAAATTTAAATTTTATCTCTGACTGCCTTTAAGTTATACTCAGATTAGCTTAAAATGCTGAATTTCCCTAAGCACTAGATCTCAGCTCGTGTTAATTAGATCACCCCAATGAAGGTAACAAATCCACGTGGATTTCTACCAAACGGGAAGTGTAGAAGCAGGAACTTCAGCAAGAAGCTACCAGCGTGTATCTGAAGGCAGCACATAAATCTTGTAAGGAAAAGAAACAACTTTCACACCAAAGCCCAGAGGAGCAGCGCTGGAGCTGTTTGCTTCCTTCGAGCTGTGTGAGGAGAATCAGCCAAGCACAGGCTCCTGCCCCTCAGAGACAGGGGAATCCCTGAGTGTGGGCTCCAAACATCTGAAAGCCTGCCCACAGATGGCCAGAAAAATGAGTGCTTTGAATATCACTGAAATGTTTAAGTGTCATGTCTCTCAGCTCCTCACCAACCCGTTTGTCCCTTCTGCAGGAATTTTCAGTGATGTTCCACTTGAGGCTCTTTATTTTGGTGATTTAAGTGTTCTCCAAATACTTGCTTTGTTTGGATATTCATGTGAACTCTTTCCATCCATCAAGCAGATGTATTGTTATGCTGGGCACCAGGATTTGAGAAGAAACACCACAGGTAGTGCCCTGGGACTCTCTAACTAAACAGTAATTCACTTCATTTAAAGCTGATGGAGCTGTGTCCCTGTGCGTGTCCTGCCCTCTCTGTCCCTCACCAGCACTCACTGCTGGGCTTTGATCTACCAGCTCCAGCTCACACTTCGTTTTCAGGATGTGAATTGTTTCAAAGCTCATGTTACAGACCTGGTTTTCAGTGCTAACAGTTATTCTTTAACACCAATAAAAATAAAAGAATGGATTTGGGAAATCCTCTCGGTTTGAAGGAGGAGAAGCATCCCAGGAAGTGGATTCTGTCTTTGGGGTATGCCCCACTGGGTCTCCCTCCAGTCATCCCAACATCTCTATTCCACAGCAGCAGTTGAAGCTGTTGGTATCCAAGGCACACCCCAAGTCAAAACTCCCACCATGTGCTGAGAAAATATCTCATATTAGATCCCAGGACAGCTGTTTCACTAGCACCTTGCATGGCATAAGGTGAGAGCAAGAGGAAATTATAGGAAGGAGAAGAAATAAAAAACCCAAATAACTCAGCTCAGGCATCAATCACTTCTTTTATTCTGCTTGGGCATGGGGGAACCTTGTGCAGAAAGCTGGCTCCTGATCTCTGAAAGTGCCTCTGCTGCACAGATTTACTCCTACACGTGTTTAGGAAAAATTATTTTGAATTGATATCATGAACAATGGTTTTTCAGGACTGCCAGGGGAAATATGAAGCACCTTTCCACCTTGTAAGAATAATGCAGCAATCTGGAAATATCACAGCAATGTGTCATTTCACTCGTTCTAAATAAAAAGAAGGAAATAAAAATTAAGTATCATTAAACACAAATGCTAGTTCATTCTAGATATCTAAAGGGCATCCGTTTTAGAGCGCAGGGCATCTTGACATCTCATTATTTTAAAAAGTTAGTTTATCTGGGAAATAATATTCTTTTCCTTAGTGAAATTTGATCTCACTTTACAGCTTTCCTAACCTCATAAGAAACCTGTTAGAGAAGCATAAACTGCCACAAAAGGTCCTGAAAACTGGACAATCATTTCAATCAGGGATCCATTAGAAAGAGAAAGGGAAGACAGGGAAAGTGTCGTTGGCAAAATACCCGTGAGTGTCTGAACTGCTGTTTTCATGTAGTGAGCAGGGCTGGCAGCTTCCTCTGCCATTGTCCCTGGTACAATTCAGGCAAATAAAATTACAATCTGAATGCACCGCTAAACGGGTAGTTGAAAACTATTACATGCACAATCTCTGCACAAAGTAAAACTACTCTCCTCGGAGTTATTTGTTTAAAAAAGGATTATTCTATTTATAGACAAATATTTACACGGCATTAAACAGCACTGTGTTGATCTCTTCTTGCATGGAATATGTTATGTTTTATACTTTAAAAACAGAACTATTCTACTGCTTTCAACAATTTTTAAGAGTATCCATTACAAAAACATCCCTTGAACTGTAAACAAAGATTAAAAGACACTTGATTTGGTGTTTATATCCTACTTAACACGACGAAATGGAGCTCTGAAACAGTTCCACAAACCCTTGAAGCTCCTTGGCCTAGAAAATGTTGATATTAAAAAGATATTTGTGATTACAAATATGTTCCTAAACCCAAGTCAAGCAGCCTTGAGCTGCCTCATATTTACCCAGAGTCAGCTCCTGTGGATTAAGTGGGATCCAGCAGCTCGTTATCCCTGAGCCCACACACACCTGCTGACCCCACGGCAGCTTCAGCTTGAGAGGCGAATCAATAGGGCAGAGCTCTCGGATGTCGTCCCCAAAGAGCAGAAAAGGTCTTCCCAGATGCAAGCAGCGTAGTTAATGATATTCTCATGGCACAGATTCTAATTTCTCACACATCTCCTGTCTGTCATGGAATAGAGATCCTTATGTAGCATGAACAACCACACTCAGGAAATCCCTGCGGAGATCAGGCACGCACCAGAAACTCCGCATGAGACTTAGCTCTAAACCAACCTTTCTTTCTAAATGGAAAAACAGCACAAGGAAATGCTGGAATATTTAGCCCACCTTGCTTTTCTTTCCCCAATGACATAAATAAAACAGTTCTGGAAACACAGTCAAAACTTTTCCTTTATCATAAATCTTTTTTTGTTTTTCCCAGTCAATCCAATTTCTAACATCTGTTTGCGAAACAGCTTAAAAACATTGGAGAAAAAAAAAAGTAGGTAGAAATACTGAGGGCAAGGTCTGATTTAAAAAAACCCTAACAACAAAATAACTAACCAGGCTTACATTTACCAAATAAATATCCTGAATATGCCCAAATGAATATACCTGGCCTACAGTTCCCATTGACCAAGTGACACTAGGGAACAGATGGCCCATCATGAGGCAAGATTAAATCTGGATATCCTTACCACTTTCATTCACCTTTGAAAAAAGCAGGAAAAAATTTTAACAACTATTGAATCTCAAGCCAGGGGGTATTCTCACAGAAAACAGCAGCCATCACTAGACCATCACCAGAGGCATTTCCAAGGGAAAGCATCAGTGTGAAATGGATCTGCCCTGGCTCACACGGCTGCCCTGGGAGGCTGTGGAGAGGTGAGGAATTCAAACATGAATGAAGTGTTTTCCTTGCCCTGTCCAGTGTAACTCCTCAACACGCCTGGCTGGTGTTAGAGAATCGTCTGCTTCAGCACAACACTTGCCAGAAATTATTAACACTCAGATTTCTCAGGGAGAAAGATTGGCTCCTCTGCAGGGCCGAGGTGGCAGCCGGAGGAACCGGCACGAGGCAGTCGGCAAAATGCACTGCTTGATTTTCCCAAGACACAGACACAGGGCAGTGCTGAAGGAACAGGAACAATTTTGTCAGAGGAGAGAGGCAGCAATTTTAATCTCGCTGTGTGGGTACAAACTTCCTGCATGCAAATTTCAGCTGCTTTAAAAAAAACAAAGTCACTTTCCAGGCTCTGCTCCCAGCCCCTTCCCACGTCCCTGTCTGAAGAGCCTCCTTTGGCCCTCTTACTGCTGTGCCCATAAGCACCTCATCATCATCAGATTTATTCTCACACAGCCCCAGGAGGCAGAGAATCACAGCCATGTCATTTCTGCAGATGGCTGTGATGTGCCACTTCCCCAGGCATTTGGTCCAAGCCAGCAATGCCAGACAGGGTGAGGGAAGGAGTGGCACTCACCCCACTGGGATGCAGCTGCATCCCCTCACCAATCACTGTCCTCAACAGGAATAGCCAATAATTCCTCTTGAAGCTTTTCCACATCTTGAGTATTATCTAAAATGCCAGACAATATTATCTGCCTGCATCTCATTAAACATTTGGGACTTTAATTGCAGTGAGCTTCTGACTGTGACAGGTTCAGAAGAGCCAATCCACAATCTCAGCCGGCAGGGTGAGGGCCAGGCTGCTGCTGCCTGATACTGAACCAGTATCATCCACAAAGGGCTCAGTTATTACTTGAATTGCAGAAAGCACGTCTTTTTCTTCAAGTTCAAGACTTTCTGGCATGTTTTCACACATAAAATGTGTTCAAATCAAACACCTAACAAGATCCAATGTTAGCTCAGAGACCAATCCTAATGTAATTTACAAGTTGTGCAGGTGAAATGATTTTAAAGTCTCCATTTTTCGGGGTGCAGGAAAAGAAGATGCAATGAAACTCAGAACAGGCAGGTATCTTTAGCCACCCAAAATCAGGGCAGACCTTGCACTGCATAGGAACAAACAAGCTTGTGGGCTGACCCAATGCACCTCAGCAACTTCCTTGTGCCAAAACACACAAAAAGATCTTTTCGTTGTTCATTTGGGTTTGGGTTTTTTTCTTTTTTGAGGGGAAACTGGAGAAAGAGAAAGCTCACATTCATGATAGAAGGAAGTATATGTTTTACCATAGTGCACTTGCCCATTATCTGGTCACACTGAGGTGAAAGTTTGACATTATTGCTAGACGGCTCTGAATACGCAAAATATGACACGTACAAAACATTCCACTGCTGCTGGACCACGACAGGCTGCTCTGGCCAAATGCTGGGCCACGAGGAAGGGAAACCACAGCCCAAATGCAGCGTTTTCCCCTTTATAAACTTCAGCTAATTACAGACTTTGGAATGAAGAGAAATTTAAAGCACGCTTGCCCTCTCACAACTAATATTTATACTAATAAAGAAAACAGCTACTAGGATACAACTAGAACTGAAGAGCAGCCCGTTATATACCTTTTAATGGATTACAACATAACAAACATAATAAATAAACATAATAGTTTAACACAATAAAAACAAGTGTGGATGTCACCAGTTGAGACGTGCTTTAAACACAACTCCACATCAGAGATTTTTTTAAATGATACAGTGTTTTGGCTGATTAATCATCCTACTCTCATAAGGTATTCCTCCCTTTTCACCCCCCCAGAGATCACTGGATAGTGGTGCTAATTTGTGAAAGTTCTCCTGCACTTCTCTGCTTATTAAAAAGTGAGGAATCACACTGCAATTTCAAAATCTATATCACACAAGGCAACTTCAGTGCCAGAGTCTCAGAGTGACCTCTCTCTTTTGACAGAATAAAAAACAAGTCTTTGTCCCTTGCAGCATCAGAGACTACAGTTTCCTTTCCATCAATATTTTGCTAGTGGTTTTGATTACTTTTGTTTTTTAAGTACACACACAAAAAGAGGAAAAAACATCAGGTTTGTTATTCCACTACAATTTCCTTCTGACCACACAATTTAATTACATACAAATGGAAAATCAATTTTATTTTAAAATAGCATTCAAATGTGTCCTGAAATGAAAATTTGTTATTTATCAAGGAAGGATGGAAATTATCACTCAAAGCTATATGTGAAATGAGGAGAATTAGGAGAGAAAGTGCAATTCTTTGCTGTGAAAGATTCAGCCACAAGGGAGAAAAAAAATTAAACAGCCTCTAATTCTGAATTTTAAAAAAATGAGAAAAAGAAAACATAAATGCTCTCATTTTCATATATCCTTTTCAGTATATGGTATTTTTAGATGCTTAAAAAACCCCAAACAAAAAACAACCCAACATTTTGACCACGTCAGGCTCCCCAAGGAATGTATTTCAGTTATTGAAGAAGAGCTTGGGCTCAGATGTTTCCACGTGCAGCGCCGTGAGCTGGCCCAACACACACCAGCACACTCAGCACTTGCTGGAGCTGCCCATAAATCTTCACATGCTCCAAAAAAGAGGCTTCAGACAGAGGCTGCTGGCCACCTGCCCTGCAATAATTCACTGCTACAAAATCATTTTCTACTACTCCAACAGAGCCAGTGGCCAGCCTGGTCTTTGAAACAAACGGGGCGAATTCAGCAGGAGGCACAAGGCAAAGTTTTTTGTGGGCGTTTGGGTTTTTGGTTTGTTTTTTTTGGGTTTTTTTTTGCTACAACAGAGGAAGTCTCAGACTGGCAGAGGCCAGGACTGGGTTTGGAGGTAGAGCAGAGGACAGAAACAACAGATCTTCCCACCCATGGCCACGTCCAGGTTTCATAATCCCAGGAGAACAGAAACTTCGGTGCAAGAGCCTAAAATTATCAAAAAAATACATTTTGCTGGGAGCTTGGGGCTCGTTCACAGCGTGTCCTGTAGAGAAATCGGAAAGCAGAAAGACAAATCTGCTCAAGGCAGACCTGGTTAAATGGAGCTTGGCAAGAACTGATAAGAGGGTCCTGTCAAGAAGATTAAAATAAAGTAGATGGTTGCAAAGGAAGGACAGAGGGAAGATCGGAAACCAAGCAGTGTGAAATGGGAGGAAACCACAAAACACGACAGAGTGAAAGGTGAGTCCACCCGAAAGACACTGATGGGAAACTGCTGCCCTGAGTTATGACCTTTCCATCAGATCAAAATGAAGCCTTTACACAAACAGAAAAGATGAAAGCTTTGGGATCTGATCTAGGCTTAATATTTAAATTCATGGCGTTAGTGGGGGATTACCTGCCCAGATGAGAGAAGAAAGACAGAAACACGGAATCTTTCAGCCCCAACTCCCAAGTTCATTTGCAGCATGGCGTGCTAAATGTTACAAATATTCAAACTGACAGTAGCAGATTATATGGATAGTGGATTATATTTCCATCTCTTTTAAATTTATTAGTAAAAAAAGTTATTAATAACTCAAAACTTAATCGTTTGAGCAGGTTTGAACCCAAAGCTCAGATTCAAGCCACACCAAACTTAGAACCAGTTCAGAGATGTATTTTATGCATAGTTCTTGTCATTAACACAAGTGAAATCCAAATCCTAAAATGATCTGAGAGGGTGAATCAGCTTCAAGAGTCTTTGTATTACTCAGTGTTCTGCCCTGCCTCTCACAAGACAGGAATTCCAAGTGATCCCCCAAATCAGCAGCAATCACATCTTCAAAGGCAAAAGAAACTAAACTGGAAAGAAACTTAGAAGCAAAATGAGCTCTTCATCACAGCTGAAATTAAACTGAGCAACTGTCTCACATGAGGACAAATATTGCCTTTTATTACATTTTATCCAGGCAAAGCTAATTATAAAAGCGTGAGATAATTTGTAATTATGCACTAGAACCATCACATTTTTCAAGTGGCATTCAAATGCAATATTGTCCACACACCAGCACGTGACATGTACCATCATGATTTTACCTCAGTGAGTGTGCCAGGCTAACTGAACCAAAAAACTACATCCCCTACATTCAGAACGTCACAAGTTTTTCCAGGTGTTCCTTCTCCCTCCACAAATTGCAAAGGGAATCTCAAGGCTGAAAGCTTCGAGCTTGGCAGTGAAACACAAGGCTCTGCAAACCACCTTTGTGGGACACTGTTCACGTGCCTTTTTCAATAAAACACATAGAAGTGGGAGTCCTTCAGTATTCTCAAAAAATCCCATCACACTCCAATTCCAGAAAATTGAGAAGCACCATTACATTCACCCATATATTTCTAAGCTACGTGGGAGAGAGAAGCACCAACCTCCTCTTGCACTTCTGATAAATTAATTCCCCAATATGATAGAACAGTACAGCAAAATAACCCTCTCATTGAGGTTTATGATGTACTTAAGCTTAACTCTGAATTCCTTGGATTTGCAACGTTTCCTTTGGTAAAATTATTATATGCCTGTAAAACTGTGGGAAGGCTGGGAAAAGCCGCACATAAAAGGCAGCCTCCGACTGATCCCGGATGTGCAGAGGGTTATTTCTGGAGATAAAGAAAAGAATAGCCAGAGTTTCTCCAAAGGCCGAGGCTGCCTTGCACAGTGTCACTACAGAAAATACAAAGTTAGCAACCACGGTGACAAGACAGGGCAGAGTGATCCATTGTGTCCAGGGGATGGAGGTCCAGCACACACACCTTGCTGCTCCATTCAGCTGCTGCCCACATCACATGAGCTCTTGCCCACAATCCCACAGGGATGGAAGAGGGGTGAAGAGAGCCTGGAAAAAGCTGCAGCTGATTTGTCTCTCTTCTAGATTTGCATCTCCAGCTCTACTCCTCTCTCCCTCTCAAATTTCCCTTTTTCCGGTTATTTTCCATCACTGAAGACGTCACCAGATTTTCTCATCAGCGTGAAATGTTCACTTGAAAGAGTCAACTTTATTTTGCTCAATGTGTTTGTGCTAGATAAGCATTTGGGAATTGTTATTTGTCTTGCAGAAGCCCTGTTTCCTCTCGATACAGGCCAGTACCCTGCAAGCCCATTTCTGTAGTGTTCTCCTGAATTGTGAGCTCACTTCAGTCCTCATGGCTATAGTCAAGCACTGTCCTGTCCTGATATGCATGCAGCTGCAGCTTCAGATGTATTTCCATTCAAATATTACAGCCCTTTGTCTGAAGCAATTTTATTTTTCCTCTGCAAAACCAGGGAATGTTTTATGCTGGTGGTTGGTGCACAGCAACTCCCCCAGAGTGCTGAAATAGTCCCCAGGAGCTTTTCCTGCAGGAACAGAAAGCAGCCTTAGGATCCACAGTGAATCCCGAGCCAAAGGCAGGAGCATCACGTATTTTCAGCTTCTCATGCCCACACTATTCACCAGCGGTGGTGAGAAAGGAAGTTCTCCTTGCCAAGTGGCCACGAGGGGATGGTCTGTCTGTCTCCTCACAGAAACAACACCCCGCCAACCATGGGCACCGCTCCAGACACACAGATTGCAGCAGAGCACACATCAGCTCATCAACCTGTGTCAAAACTCATTTGTTAAGCGTCTCCCAACAACTTCCGTGTTTTGAAACGCATTACAACAGGATAAAAAAGGAGAGCTGCTTGCTTAATGAGCTGGTCATCCTCTTTGCTACAAGGACCTCGTGGTAGTCAAGAAAATTCCCACCAATTTAAAGTAGTCTCCTTCTAAAAGTATGCCGGAAGACAGGATGGAGTTTTTAATACTGGAGAACCAACATTAATTGATTAATTAATACTGCTTAGTTAATTCATTAATAGTTCCTCTTAAAGGAACTATCTGCTCTGGACCACAGAGCTGGCAGGAGAAAGCCCAAAGCCAGAGGAGAGCAGCATCTCTGGCACCACTGCACCTCTGCCTCAGGGAAACATGAACACAGGACACATGCCTTTGCTGCAAAACTTGCAAGACAGCAATGAAAGAGAAAGAAAAATGCATTAACAGGCTCGAGGCAGCCCTTCCCCTGAGCCCTGCAGTTTCTGTTGAGTCAGAGCTGTCATCTGCCCTGCAACAAACTTCTCTTCACTGGCCATTCTGCAAGTAAGATTCAATCAGGGCTCCCTGGCTCCTGAGGGAACCAGCACTTTAGCATGAACTGCCTCCACTCAAAGGTAATGCAGTGAGATTGCTCATGCCATTATTTTAAATGGTTGGAGGCCACACGGTCCCCAATTTCATTAGCTGCATTTATATACAGACCTTGCACTTAATCCTGTGGAACACGGAGGCGTGTACACACGATGTATCGTCTTCCCACCACGCACAAAAGAAAAAAAAGGAAAAAAGGAAAAAGTAAAAACCAGAGCACCAGCTTAAGTGTCTCCACTTGATGCATCATCTTTGTGGAGAGGATATTTCTGCAGATGTATCTAAGCACTAACTGACTGAACTATTCAATCAATTGTCTGCCTGTGGAATACATGGAATGGGTCCTGTTCACAAGTTCTGCTTCAAAAATTAGAAAAATTACAGTCAGTCAGACCCTGCACACACTGATGTCAGCAGCGCATAAAACTGAGAGCCCCAGATTTTACCTGCACACAGGAGTTCATCTGAGTTCAGGTGGTATATTTGAGCTAATTAGCTAAATTACTGCCAGAGGCAAGAGATGAGTCAGACCTGTGAGCCTGCAACCATGTCCTTCCACAGCAGGGCAAGGGGCTGGGAACGTGCCTGAGGAGATGTCTCCACCACTTATCTAAGTTTACACTGATTTGAAACAGCTTTAAACATAAATTCAGGGGCTGATATGATATTGAACTGTAATGACTCAAAGAACACCTGTCTGGAGCCACGTGCAAGCGAGAAATAAGAAAATAATAATAATACAGAGACTGCAAATTGAACAGCACGACAGGAGTGAAATATGGAGCCCTCAAACACAAAATCACAAGCAATTAAGTTTTAGTGGCTGAACAGGTGTGAGTCTAATCATTGCTCATATACCTTTTTTTCTGGAAGTGTTATAATTTTCTATCAATTTCTTTAAGAAAAATTTTACATCTCCAACAGACTTTGCAGAAAATTATAATAAGCTTATATATTCGCCTATTCGTTTTTATTAAGTATTGTTAGTATCTTTTGTACTTCTGCAGAACCCATTTGAAAGAATAATAAAGTAATATAAAAAAAAGAAATAAAATTAATGGAGCTAAATGCTGATATGTTATTACAGTTTGTTGTTAATTGCAACATGGATACAGTTAAACAACAGATGCTGCGAGTACTTTTTAGCTACTGGTAATTTTTCGGTTGTTCTGTTTTTCTTACAAAACAGATTTTTCATTTAAACAGCTGCTGGGTGATTTCAGCATGGAAAATTAAAACCTCAATCACCTAACAAAGAAGCGGTGATTTGCTGTTAATCCAAAGGGAAAAAAAAGAAAAAAAGGCACATTTTTATCCAAATACAAGGTAGTAGGAAAAGAAAGGGCATAATCAGCTGAGATGCAAAGTTATCCGGTCAACAATGTCACAGTGAAACCTATTTTGATGAACAGGCCAAGTATGACATGTCACATGTGGCTCATCCACCTCAGTAACTGCTTTATGGAGGCAATTTTCTTTCCATTCTTCTGTTCTTCACCCCAGCACCTCCCTCTCCACAACAAGGACAGTGCGTGTCTGCATTACACAAGGCTGGGGGGATATCCAGTGGCGTGATCTTGTTTCATGATGAACTTTCTGGTTTAAATTTATTTTGCCCTGCACTTTGTGCCAGAGCAGGTGAGGCCCAGGAGGGAAGAGTAGGGACGCTTTGGTGTCGTTTTCCCAGTAACCAACACACTGGTCACGCCCAACAGTGAGAAGAGAGACGGTGTTCAACACACACAGCACCTGCAGCCACCTCTGCCCACGCACTGGAAGGGACACCCAGACAAGGAGTTTAGGCCGGACTATCAAATCTTACAGACGTAAGTCCAGAGAACATGAATCCCAATAAAAGCCAGC
Organism: Cyanoderma ruficeps; assembly: GCA_008694505.1. Lineage (NCBI taxonomy): Eukaryota > Metazoa > Chordata > Aves > Passeriformes > Timaliidae > Cyanoderma > Cyanoderma ruficeps. The sequence goes on along the minus strand of VZDJ01000219.1, from coordinate 10,741,998 downwards.
AGCAGGATCCCCACTTAGCTCCCAAAACTCAGAGCTCTGCCTAAGATGGCAGAACCCAAATGTGTCCAGACATCTCAAGGACAGGTGTTTCTGGAATGGCACTGGGAATCATGAAAGGCCTTTCAGAGGCAAGTAGAGACCAGCTGGGAATGGGTAACCCTATCACAGGAAATAAAAACAACAAAACAACCTTGGGGGGGGGTTGGGGGGGGGGCTTTAAAATGTGTCCCACAACCCTATTAGCACTATCCTGGCATGCAAGAGTTATAAACCATGAAAAAGGTCAGCACACAATCACCTAGGCAGACCCAGAACAGTGATGCAAGATGGAAAGTGTAGGCACTGAGGCCATAAATTCAGGGGATGAGAAGAGAAGCCTCCTAAGCACAGTATTTACTGCCTACTCAGGATTCCTTTTTATTTTCCTACGTTTGCTTGTCCTTGGGCACTCCCTGTTTGGTATTCTCTGAGCAGCGCAGGGCTCCCTTTCGGCACCCACAAGCTTTGGCCCTCCCAGGCTCACAGGGTGAGGTATTTTACCCTGCCCAACATCAGACACCAAACCCAGCAGCTCCCTCCTCTCCCTAACGCCGAAGATAAGGCTGCAGTGACAGGCCATAAAGCCACCCCCGCGACACACACAGCTGATGAATATTCATTAAAAGTCAACACACAGCATTCCTATCGCTCCAGCCACACGGGGAGGATGAAGAGGCTCCCCCAGGTAGCAACACCTTCCTCAATTCACGATGGGCCACTTTGTACCGTGCTAGATAAAACCCACAGCCACTCACATCCTCTGCATTTCAAGCCAGTTTTTCTCCTTCACAAACAGCATTCGGAAAGGAGACTGAGGCAGGCAGGGTGACCCTGCCAGCACTGCAGAACACATCACCTTTTCCACACACATACCCCAAGGTATTTTTCCATGAGATAATAGTTTCCAGGCTCTTTTGGACTTGGAGAAAAAGGGTTTCAGTGAAATAAAAACATCTCTTATCTTAAAACAACTGTCAGTTTAGGAAATAACCGAGCAGCACATCCCGCTTACATACATTGTTTTATATGAAGGCATTCCTTAAAACAGAATCCCAGAAGTCCAATTAGTTTGTGAGCATCTACCTCCTGCTGACCTCTCCTAGCATGATGACTGTACATCCCAAAGCTGTTTTCATGCTTTCCAGGATTGCATCTGGACTACAAACACCATATAATTATCTTTAACATCGCAGCCATGAGCACTCCAGGCCTTTTTGGACCTCTGTACATTCATCATATTCAGCATGGAGAGCTTTCCAGATTAATACAGCGATACTGGAATGGTGATGGGGAGATAAATAGCAGGAATTGAACAACCTGGAGATTTCAAGGCTTTTAGGCACACTCCTGCTTCATCCTTACACACATCACCTCAACGAGCATTTGTATTTCATCAGCTGCTGTACACGGCACAGATAAAGTCACACGGACAGACCCTCAGCCTCAGTTATACTGAACTCTGCTGGTTTACAACAGCTGAGAATTGAGCCCTGGAGCTTTGGAGAGACTCCCTTAAGTTTATTTCACCTCCAGGATGAAGACCAAACTCTATGCTCATCCCCCCTCTCTCTGCTCCACTCCTGAATTCACGCCTCTGACCATTCACACTGGATGGAAACCAGCCACTGGGGCTGAGCCTGGGGGTGCACGAGACAAACACACATTCACCCTCTGAGCTCGGCTATCAGAGCAGAAAAACAGATTACAATTAAAATCTCAACATTTGTTAATTTTCAGAGGTGATCAGACATCCCAATCTGACTTGAAGCCCTGTTTTTACAATCCCAGCTGCTAAGCAGCTTCACCGGGTTTTTTATTTGCCACATCTCCTCACCCTGTGATTCTTGTTAAATGTTATAGAGTAGTAATTCAGCATTGTTCCATTGCTTATGAAAGCTGTGCAGAAGAAAACCATCAGAAATAATCTAGGCTAGTTCATTTGAAGTGTAAATGACTTTTGCATGCAATACAAAACGCAACAAGTGCCTTTCAAGCTGTCTCATTTGTGATAACATAGAAGTTGCTGATGGAATATGAATTCCCAGGTAGTTATCAGGGAATTTTGCAGATCATTTGTACTCCAGACTGCATTAGCAACTCTCACGTCATGTCAGCAGCTTGAAAAAAATAAAACAATAAATTACATCTCTCCCAAAAAATACAGTTTTCATTCTGCTTTGACTAGTAATCTCATCACTTAACGCAAATGATTTTGCACTCAATGCAAAATGCTTTGTTCTACTTCTAAAGGAAACCTAAGACTTCCCCTGAATTATTCCAGTTTACTCAGATGAGCAATCAGCCATCAGCAGAAGAAATATCTGGTTATCACATCTCTAAGGTACACAGGCTGCACAGGACTATCTATGATGAAAATTATAGAACTGAAGCCAAGGCTGTGTTTCATTCTTGACCTGTAATAACCAGCACCCCAAAGGTAAGACAGACAGGGTCATACAAATGGATTTTGGGAGTAGAAAATGACACTGGTGAGAAAAATACCTTTTTACTCTTTTGCTTGAATTCTTGGCAAAAGCCGAGGGAAAAAACCCAAGCATCCCTCAGTTATTTTGGTTATAGTTCATTGCTCTGGCTAGAGCTGTGTGAACATTTTATCAGCTTGACACCACAGTTGGCAGCCTTTATGGGTCAGGAAGAGCAGGCAGTGAGAAGGTAAACACTTCTCTGTAAAAAAAAAGCCATTTTACCTTTCTTTGATCTGCAACGCTGGGTTCCAGTTTTGCTGTCCCATCAAAACACCTCTGCCCTTTTAGGACCCTCACCCTGCAGTGCAGCAGATGAAACCTTCACTAAATTTTCCTCTCCTCTGCCCAGCTGTTGCAGGGGAGGGTGAGCGAGCAACTTGTGCGGGTGCCTGGAGTTTGGTCAATGTCAAACCACGACAACCCAACAACAACCTCTGCCTCCAACAGCAGAGAATCAAAGGGGTGCTGGGCAAGGGAACTGCATCTCTGGTATTGCACCACACATCTGCTTCTCTCCTGCCATCCCATAAGTTCATTCCCTACCTTCATCCCCACTCCAACTCCATCCATCAGTGCAGCTCAGAGCCTGCAAAGGTTTCTGTCAGCACATGGCACCAGCTCACAGGCTGGAGTCACACAGGGGCTCTGCGGCTGCTGGGACAGGCACAGGACACTGCCAGCACATCTGAATCCTCAGCAGTCTGGAGAGCTCTAAAAGGAGAGCTACATGCAGGGGACAGTGCTTCGTCATCTGGGCAATTTGCAATTTTGCATCATTAGGCTTATGTCCCCTCATTAGGCTGTGCAGTCTGTGCCCCTCATTTCTCCTCTCTTAATTCTTTTAATACCAGCAGCCCTTAGCTGAATTTCTGAAAAAGTCCGTACTAGGTATTTGGTTTCCCTTAAAATAAAATTTGCAGAAAACAAAAAACATAACATTTAAATGCCCTCCAGTGATCCATCTTCTAAATTACAGTGCACATTAATTTTTCACAGAACTTTGTGAAGCAGTTTTATTTTCTCATACCACATTTCAAGAGACAAGAGTAAAAGCACCAATATAAGGTTTATCAGCAAAAATAAGCACTCAAAAGAACTCACTCCCAAAATTGCCCCAATCCCTTTTTTATTCTGAAAGATTGCCATGAAATTGAAATTTTTGAAGTACTAGGGAACTTGAACACTACCTTCAGCCAAGTGGGCAGAGCCTGACACAAACTGGCTAAAATCAGATGTTGAAAAATCACATTTCAAATCAGGAGAGGAGAAAGAAAGGGGAAAATAAAACAAAAACATGTGCAAAAAGCACGTATATTAAAAAAACTGAAACAAACAAGAACACTGATCTTAATTGCTAATGGAACACGGGCGAAATAAGATCATTGAAGCAGATTTAATTGGCTTTCCACAAGTGACACCTCGAAGCAAGTAAGTAAATCTCGAGGGCTGAGGAATTTTAAGGACATGTCAGACAGCCATCTGTCAAGGATAAAGCAGGACCTGGAAGAACAGGTCCTGCCTTCAGGCTAGGGACGGACAAACTGACCTCTCCCTATCCTTCCTAACCTCATTTTCTCTGTGAAATCGGAAGAATATGTAACACTTTACCAAACCTCTAGACTAGTAACAGGTTGGAACAGAGGAAACTGATAAAGCTTGTTCTGAGCCACATGATACAGCAGGTTTTGCTCCTGAATTTCAGTACAGAGTGTCTTTTGTGTATTAATACAGACCAGGATTAGAAATAGGGGAAACAAGGTTAATTTTCAAGCTCAAGGTCTCTGCAAGCATCCCTTTTCTGTTGGAGTTATCCTGTTTCCAAGCCAAAAGCAGCAATTCACAGACATTAAGCTCCAGGGTAAACTGCAGACCACAACCTGGAAAAGGCAACTGGGTCTGAGGGGCCGGGGAGAAAGCAGCACACAGAGCAGCAATTAGGAATCTAAACCTAGACAAACCGGTTTCAAATTCTGGCCTAAACCAATAATTGATTTCACCACTCAGAGTTATTTTTAAAAATTTCCTGGAGGACCTTTTAAAACCCTAAACCATGAAAACCTGGGAAGTTTTAGGTTGAGCAACCATGTACTTAATTCCAGCAAACTGAGAGTGAATGAAGTGAAACATCTGACCACATCCAGGGCCACCGTTTGATGTATCAGAGCTGTGTCAAAGTTACATATGAATGACCATATTGCCCTGACTAATCCAAAAACCTACTGGAGCTTGTTTCACACACTGAAAAATATAAAAACAAACTCAGGAAAAAGATGCCATGAGGGAACCGTTTTCCTTTCCCATTCACCGCACATGCATTTTTATGAAGGCAACACATGGTAAATGGATAAGAACAATTTTCCATCATTAAGGAAGCCTTAAACAACCCCTGACTGCTAATACCATCATCTCTTAGGCTCCTACTAAATTGCAGTTATTTGTTCAAAACAAAACGATGAGGCCTGTGATATAATAGAGCAATTTAAGCAATGAAGAATACAACACCTGTAATTCAATTTCATGGCAACTGCTTTCACAACATGTTTCTATAACACAGTTAGGATATAGGAAACTTCTCTCAGTGCAGCAATTCCTTTCTAAGTAAGCCAGGCTCTCAAGAGAGAAGTGGGCTTTAAGTAGACAAATACTATAAACAATAAGCAATTTGCATCTCCATGCCAATCTTTTCAGGTATATCTCCAGTTAGTTGCCACTCCTCTATTTCGGTTTCTATTTCATATTGAGAGGCTGTTGTCAGAAAATGTAACAATAAAAGTCACCCGAGATCTCTAACCTTGAGAAAGTTTTCAGGCAGAGGAACATACAAGACCTTCCCTTCCCATTCATCTTTGCTGTAACAGTCACCATATACCAAAAAGAGCCGTAAATCCCAGGCGTATGACCTTCCCAAGGAGTCAAGGAGGGAGCAGGGGGAAGAGGGGGATATCAATAATGACTAGTCAATGCAGGAAGTACAGCAAGCACATTGTCTCAAAAGGAGAAATCTAGTATTAGCTGAATTGCATCCAACAGCAAATCTTTCTCATCCTTCACAGCAAATTTTGATGCCACTCGCTATCCTGGTGGAAAATTCTTTGGAGCACAAATTCATGCAGATATCAAAATCGAAGTTTTCAAGGAGTAACATTGATGTTCTCCTTCATTCAGTATTGAATCATACCCCCACGTTCATTTTATAGTATGAAATGAGAAAGAAATCATACACCAAATTGGGGACTTCCTTCTGGGTTTGATGGCTGGAACAAATACCAGAGCAATTGTTTCAGGAAGTCTGTGCAATGGCATAGAACAGCCCTGAAGATGAAAACCTTCCCATCTCTTCTCCCCTGCTTTCTGCTCCTTATAAGCCTCCTCCCCCTGCACAGGGACAAGGATTTGGGCAGAGATCTGGATGGAGGTGATGTGCCAGGCTGAAATGCCTGCAGCAATGAAAGCTGCCCCTGCAGAACAGAATGGGATTTCCCACAAAAGAAAAGGCAAGACACTTGCTGTGGAGTAAATCTGGTGGAAAAGATCAAGGGCACCCACCCCTAACCTTCATAATATGTGCAACAGGGACATGTTGTGTCTCAGTGATTTGGGCTGGAAAAACACTCCTCTACTCAAGATCAGAAGAAATACTCCTACTGATGAAACGTGTATCTGGTCATAAATCACTCCTTGTCCATCAGCTCTGCTTGAACCCCAGATCAGCAGGAAATCCACCTCAAGCCCCATCCTATGCTGCCTCTCTCCCCTCAAAGCAGAAAACCAGTATAATCCCACCGGTTTAGTAGCACCTGCTGCATTTCCTGTCTGTTCATGCTTTTATTTTATGCCATTTTAAACAGAAAAGCTACTGCTTTGAGCATGACCCATTCAATTCTGCGATTCTTCATCAACAACCATTCTACCTACACTGATATTCCCACCATGAAAGGAAAACAGCTAAAGCCACCTGAACTCTAAGTGTATTACTGTTAGGAACCCCACATAAGAATGGCTCTTTGGTTCTCCCTGCTTAACTTTAACTTTGATGCAAGGCATCAAAATAGGCTGATATGGTGAAAATGCAAGAAGATTCCAATCTCTCCATCCACTTCAAGAAAACATTAAACAAGATAATGAAAGTTGTTGTTTTACTGACCTCTATAATTAGGGAGCAAAGAATTAAGCACCTCTGTATTTAGATTAGCTACCCACAAGGTAATAATAATTTCTGGAAGTGTGCACGTAGAAAATAAGAGTCAACTGAACTAATTTCATCCCCTCTAACCCTTGATTTGGTTGCTTCTATGTGCTGCATCTGGCTCCATATCAAAGGTTCAGTGGGGCTGTTCTTTACACTCAACAGGAGGCCCGTAGCTCTTCTTATCTGAAGATATTCAATCTGTACTCATCAGTGACTTCTTCCCGTACCCCATTAATTAGCTCTGCGTGCTGCCTGCCATTAGAAACACGAAGAAAACTCCAAATGAACATGTGCATGGCCCCTAACTAAATGAGACTGACACAAGTGGCACCTTCCTGCTCTGCGGATGCAAAATACTGAGCAGGACTAAAACTGGGTGTTCTGGGGAGGAAAATGTGACTTCACAGAGGTAAGACTGCAAGTTCCAATGGCACACCTGGTGTTCAAATCATTTTGGGAATAAAATGTGGATGGTGTTAGGAGTGTCGGGAAAAAAGAAGTGTAATATTCACTGGGAACTCAGGAGGAAACTGGAGCCCATTTCTCTGTTCTGCTTAAGATGGGGCTCATCACACATTTACCCACCTACAGGGGTCACAGAACCATAGGATATCGTGGTTGGAAGGGACCTTAGAGATATTTAGTTCTGAGACCCCTTCCATGCACAGGGACCCTTTTCCCCAGACCAGGTTTCTCAGAGCTCCATCCAAAGTGATTACTGAGGCTATTTATGGAGTTGGAGGAGAAAAACCACCCTGTCTAGTGTACGTTCCATCATATCCCTGAGGCAGAAGTCAAAGATAAAGGAATTCCACTGCATGGAGATGCCCTTATTTTCAACATTTACCGTGGGAATATTTAAAAAAAAAAATAGACTAGGCAGCTTTTGCTGGCTACAGCTAAGCTAAGTTTGGTTTTATTGCAAATGCCTCAGTGACCACAAGCTGATCACAGACCCCTCTGCATCTCTAACCTGGAGGTAGAAGGCAGGGATGCCACATCTTCCTTCATGATTCACAATCACCATGGTCACCTTGGATTGAAATATGGAAGAAGGACAGCCTTCAGCAGTGTATGACACAAAAGAGTTTAATTTCAAGTAGAGCTTCACATTACTGATGCAGTAACAACAAAAACAGATTCTGTAACTCCTGATGTTTTTAGCAGCCAATCCTCTCACACAAGCACAGTGATTTAAAGAAAGTCACCATGCAGCCCCATCATTTCTGAGCACTGTGACAAAAGCATATCAAAAAGCCAAAACAGAACAAGGCATTTCTGATCTTGGTTGAGAATAAAAGAGCAAAGCCACAGCTTCAGCAACTGCTACATCATTATCCAAAATACAGTATTTACTGAGTATTTCACCATTTCAGGACTCTCAATCATTCAGCTGGTTGTGGTGGTAGCTCATTGTCAGGCCTGATGCTGATTAAAAATCTCTATCCCAATCCAATTCTCCTCACCACGCTCCTTTGGCATATTTGTCTTTTGTAGGAGACCTTGATGTCAACAGCTAACAGAGTTTATCCTTCCAGCAGCATGAAGGACCTGACCTGACTAAGGCAGGAGAAGGGAGTTACCTTCTATTTCCCCACCAGCTTCTTCAGCTGAAAGAGGATTTTTCCTTGAAGCAAAAAAAATCTCAAGTACGCCAAATTCTGAATGTTTTAAATGTACCTCTCAGGGCTTAGTCCTTCTGTTGTCACATTTTTTCTCTTTGCTCAGAGAAGCTGTGGCTGCCCCACCCCTGGAGGCCAGGATGAGGTTTGAAGTGACCTGGTCTAGTGGAAGGTGTCCCTGCCCACGGCAGGGGGCTGGAACTGGATGACTTTTAAGGGCCCTTCCAACCCAAACCATTCTATGATTTCATGATTCTCTTTAAGGAGAGGTATGAGACAAAACTCCCAGCAAAGCTCTGCCAGCACTGCCAGAAGGAGGTGGGCAGAGAGCAGGACCTCTCACAACTAATTCAGTAGAAGCTGAAAAATATTTACAATTGCTGCCTTTGCTGAAGAAAGCACAGGAGAATTTTTCTCCACTGAAAACACGAAGGGATGGGTCAGACTCTTACTACACAAGCATGGATTTCAAATTATGAGCTTATTCAGTTAATTTTTGTTCACTTAAAGCAGCCCAAATTTATAAAGTACCAAAGAGATTTCTGGTCACAACAACTCTGATCTTAATGCTGGACCTGTCCTTGACTTAGATTAAAAAGGGGGGCTGAGGAGGAGGCATCTATGTTTTTTGGGCTTGAGGGTAAGACAAAGGTGGAAGATTGGTAATAGAAAAGCAGAGATTGCTGTGGCACACATTTCACAGCATCTACCTCAGCTGCCCTTTCTTTATAAAGTCAACACATCTCCAGCTATAACACATAAAATAGACAAAGCAGAGTAGGAAAGGTTGAGCACATGAATTTTACAGGTGGAGAACCAAAGGTCAGGGAAGTTAAAACACATGCCAGGGCTCCCCAGTAAGCACATGCTGCAGGTCTGCACCAAGAGCAGCCACCCCGGACCTGAGCAGGACACAGCCCACAGGGGTATTTTTCTTCAAGGTATTTCCCAACTCTCTTTTCTTACACATTACAAAAATACTGAAAATTAACTCTTAGAATTCCCATGTTGAAAGAAATCTCCTGCAATGTCTACTTTGAGTTTCAATTCAGGCAATTTTCTCTCCCCGCTGCAAGCTTCCGCACACAAAAGACTTTACACCTATTGATTGATTGATTGATAACTTTTGCAAACACTTTACTATTATAAACTAAGCATGGACAGAAAAACGTGCAGGCAGGGTCTGTATTATCTATTCCAATTCATCAGCTCTATCAGCCTTCTCACTCAACCTCTTATGTTGGATTAAGTCTCACCTCCCACAAACTGACTAAATCTATTCAGCCTCTTTAAATTATTATTCCTCATTGGTCCAGTGGTGCTAAATGTTTCTAAATGGGACAGTAATGTGGTTTTAAACAAACCAGCTGCAGAGCCCACAGAATCATCCTTAGCAAGGTGGTCCCTGAGAGATTCACCAGCAGCAGGGAGTGGATGTGAGCCCTGTCCAGCACAGACGGGCCACAAAGGGTCAGAGGAGCCCGGAGAACACGCACCAGTATTTCAACAAATTCTGCTCTGCACACACAAAAGCCCAGAAGTAAAGACCTAAAGGCCAAATGTTAAAAGGAAAGCAGCACATCAGAAATACAGAAATTTGTGCAAAGCTCCCCAACCTGCCATTCAGGGGCTGCTGACCCAAACACAGTGGATGTGTGTCTCAGTTTCAGCTGCTCTACTTGCACGTACACACTTCTCAAAATCTTTTTTTTAAATTATTAACTTTTTTCTTTAAATAATAAGTAAGATCCTAGCTGTCTTTTTAACACCAAAAAAACCCAATAAATCCCCCCATAATCACCTGCCTGGCACTGGGAGGAAGCGAACACGCCACTGCCTGAAATGGAGTTTATGGATAAAAGTCCATCAAGTCTGATGTTATCTAAGGACCCTGGACCCCAAATTCATTTTTAGAAACGAGATCATTCTTAGGCAGGTGAGTTTGCATCCACTTGCACAAATGAAGAACCCCTGCCACTACCTTCCCTACATGCAGCATAGTCTCTTACGAAATGTTCTGATCATTTCAGCAAATTAATGAGAACCAGATGGCTTTTTTTTCTTTTTGAACCATTGCTCTCCAACATGTACTGGGCCACTCACGGTTTTAAGTAGTACCACAACAAATATTAGAAATATAGAGAAATATTTCAGCTCTGTGTCAAGCTGGGATGAAAAATGTAAGAGAAATCTCTTGAAAAGGAAAAGTCTTCCACTGGCCAAATTAAGGATGACTTTGGAGCAAAGAAAGCTCCTGATATAAAGTGTTCTTTTGCAAACACCATTTTTCTGGACTGACCTCTTGTAACAGATATATAAACAAGCATATGTGCATGGAGAAATTTTGTCTCCAGGGGTTTGTGCTCCTCAGGGAAAAAAAAAATTGGGGGGAAAAAAAATTATTAGCAGGTCACAGGAGATTGCTCTTTGTGTTCCTCAGCTGAGCATTCTGTCTTCCAAAGGTAAACAGCCTTTTCAGCCACAGCAGTAACACGATGCAGGCAATCACCAGTCATGTTGAATTGCCATCAAACCACTGACGTTTAGTAAATTAAAGTCCCCAAGCCATCAGCTGTGCTCAGGGCCCATTTCAACCCGAGGATGTTCCATTACACTTTTTTTTTTTTTCAAAGGAACTTCTTTTTCTGAACCTAGGAAATAGCAAGTGATTGTATTCAGCAAGCAAATAATAGAAAATTCATAGATGCTGGAGAATAGGAATGAGGAGCCTACAAAGCATAAAGTGAGGACAAGGATCTGGTGATGATAATAGGAGAAAAAACCTCAATATAGATGTACAAGGGCAAACTGCTGCACTTGAAACCACTGGAATCCAGAACAGCAGCAGACTGATTGTGAAAACAGTTTAAATTGCTGACTGTGTATCAATCTGGGGGCTACAGCAGCAACAGAAGTTTGGGGGTTTTTGCCTTAAAATACCCATTGCCTTTGTAAAAGCCTGACTGCCCATATAAGCCTCTTATACCTACAGGCCCCTCGGCCTGACACGCTCAAGATCTGGAGCCCTCAAGGCTTAAGGATGCAGAAGTATCCCTGCCCATGGATCTGAAAATCACTTGAAATCACTTGCTCACCCCATTTTGGTGGGCCTGTAAAAACATGGAGACTTTTCAGGTGTGCAGCAGCAAGCAAACCTCAGCTAAGGGCTCACAGCCACACTCTCCACAGCTGCCCGCTGAAACTCTAGTTGTTATTAGAATTAATATAATTAAGTATGTAAGTGGACATAAATAATTAATTCATTCAAATTCTAATTCCATTCTGATGAGCACCTTTATAATATATTTTCTCACAAAACTGAGTCTTCATGTCCTCTTTGGCACACCCAACAGTCACCAACAGAAGTGACAGAAATTCTCAGTGGGCGGAGGGATCCATGAACCACAGACTTCACTGTGAGGTCACAAATTTTGGTCAAACCAAGCAGAAGTCAACTGCACCCTCAGCAACATCTCCTGCTGTCACAGGCACTTGTGCTGGTGTCTCACAACTGAGGAATGCAAAGCCCTAGGCTTGGATTTCTTGTTGAGAGATGTGCTGCTTTGCCTATTAGCCTGAAATTTGTTTATTCTCCTTCTTCCAAACCAAAACTCAGACGAGGCTGTCAGGACAGACAATTCAATCTGGACAGGCTGCCTAAATACACTCGATCCTGGGGCAGGCCCGGTGGTTCCCCGGGGCTGGCAGCTGGCACCTGTGGCACTTTGGGACACTGATGGAAGAGGACAGCTGGCAGGGCTGGCACGGGCTGCCAGGTTTGATTGATGGAGTGATCCCAGAGTCACAGGCTCCCGGGCTGTCATTAACAGTCTGAGCTTCCTCCGAGCAGGAGGCAAAGCACCAGAGCCCGGGTGGCTCCAAGAGCAGGGTCTGTCTGTGTGCTATCCCAAAGCCTCATTTAACCTCTTCTTTTTACACATAAACACGTATATTTTTGCACATCAGCGGTACAGGGCATCACAGCACACAGCTGCTGAAAAGCCACTCCCTTTTTCACTCCCTGAAAAAAAATCCACCTTTTTTAATGGATAAACGAATCGTGAAATGTTTTGTTCGGGCTATTTAATTCATCAACTAGCTGGACAGCAAATATGCTGGGATGTTAATTTAACAGAATTATTCCCCTCTCAATAAGGTAAATGTTAGATGGAGATCATTAGGCAGGCTGGCAGCCCTGTCATCCTCCTCCTGCCAAACCCACAACACGAAGGAGCTGCTAAAGAGGCTCTGGCAATGTGAAGCTTTATAATCTTCCCTGAGTGGACCCTCCTGCTGCCGTGTTGCCTATATTTTTGGAGCTGGTTTAGCTTTGTTCCTTTACCCTACAGTTTCATTTGTCTTTCAGAATACCAAAGCTATGATTTCAAAAGTCGAACATCCGCATGAAAATCCATCAATAAATTCATAGGAAAAACAAATCCTTCTGCCTAAATGCTGCTCTGTGTGTCACATCACAGCCAGGAACCCTATTCCTGATGTGCTATCGAGTTTATTTGACCATCAAATAAAATAACTTTCACAAACTGGGTTAGTGTTTTTCCCCACAGGAAGTGCCATTACTTATAAGTAGATCTTGACCTTACAAATGAACTCCATCCTGCCTTAGATAGTTTAAAAATGGGCCAGAGTTTCTGGCAGTTGTGTGATTAAGGGCTGCATTCCCCTTTGGGTGGGGGAGAGGGGGAAGTAACTCTATTATTGGTTCAGATCTTTAAGCTGAAAAATCTTTGTGATAAAAGTATTTAATTTTTTTTTTCCCACTCCCAACCTCCCAACTCAGTACAATGCCTTAAGGAAAACGAAAGTCTAAACAGAGGAGAACAAATACTGCAAACTGCAACAAGGAACAGTAAAGGAATTACTGCATGAAGCCCTCCTAAAATGATTTGGCCTGCTCCTGGCTACAAAAAAATACAGACAAAGTCCTAATAAGGGAACCATCAGAATTTTGATATTTTCCCCCTCAGAAACTATTTAAAAAATCAGAACTGTTAATGATTCTATGATAACACAACTGCATTAATTTTTCTTGTTCTAGCAGCAGATGGTAGGTATTGAAAAGCACCCCAGACTTCCAGGTTGGAAACACTGTAATTCATCTGAACTGGATCTCATTTCTCATGTCTTAGTCCCTTATTTCTAGATGTTTTCCTTCCTCTTAACTTCCTAATGTCTGATAATTTCTTACAGCAGGGGTTTTAATTTCCTGGCCATTCGTGCAGCACCAACACACACCCAGTTAAGTGTGTGGGAAGAGGGGGAAAGGATAGAGGATAAGCTCCATTTATTGCCTTTTCCTGACATTTTTACCCATCCAAATCTGTGGGTTCCCGAGTCGCACTCACCGCTGTCAGATTCATTTCTAAATGCACATAAAGCAACAGGAGGAACATCTGGGTTGTTATTCATCTGTGTTCTTCCCCAACATTAGGAATTCTTCTATCTAATGTGGCAGAGCCAAAGCCAATACAGCTCCCTTGTGTTTACTTATCTTCATGAAAAAGCTACTGAAGCATCTCAAAACTCTGCCCCCTCTGGGCCCTGAACAGGCTGACACGTCTCTCCCTCGTTTCCTCTCCATTTTTCTTCACTTGGGGCTGCATTACGTGGTTATTGTCTCACATCTCAGCCCACAACTGTTCCAAGCCTGCCTCTTCCATGTGGATAGTGCTTTTGTAAAAGAGGTAATAAAATTTATTCAGCAGCTCTTAAAAGTCTCCTCACACAGGAAGGCATGTGGTGGGGAAAACAGCCTTTCAAAGCTTTGAAGCTCTATACCAAAAACATCTGTTCAGGCTTCCAGGAGTTTGCAGCCCAGTTCTCAGAGCTCAGAGCCGGAGACTGAAGAATCCTTCCGAGCTCTGGAACAGCTTTTTTCAAACACCTCCCCACGATCCAACATAGAGGCTTGAGCTTAAATACAAACTGTAATACCTCTTCCCCTCTCCACGTTTTCAGAGCTCTTCATCTAATTCTTCCAGCAGTTTTTTTCCTGTAAAATCTATCATGATGTCTCAGCAAGAAAGTTTTGAACTTTTGGGTATCTCTGGTTGGAAAGACAAGAGCCAACGTGCACGTTAGACAACAAATCACACAGCAGCATTTAAATGGACCTATTAACCACCACAGTCATCCTGGTACTTACCAGCTGTTGTAAAATGAAAAGTTCACCAGACACACAAGAACACACAATACACACAAAACCACTTCAGGAACAGCTGGAGCTGATGAGTTCAAAGATTCACTGAACTTCAGTCAATTGACCTAAATCACTGAACTAGCACAGCAACTGTCTGACTTGGGAAAAACAGAACAGGACACCAGCACCACGCTCTTCCAAAATAATCCCAACCTGTGGCCCCAGGGCTTCCTGAGCCAGCAGAGGTTGTCCCTCTTCACGTGAGCACCACCAGTGTATTTCTCACAGCCACACCTTTAACCTGCAGAAACTTTCAGCTAACAGATTATTCCGCACAGAGATTTCCAGAAGCAGGTTCTGTGTGAGGAATAATCTCGCTCTGTATTTCTGAACTAACTTGAATTTTTTATACGATGCTTTCTGATTCTTCAGCTAGGAAAGAGAATGAACAGTATCCCCTATTAGCTTATTTCATAGCATGATTAGCAAAGCTTCACCATCATCCCCCTCTCTGTCCTCTCTTCCAGCTTTTTTTCCACGTACTAAATTGTTCAGTCATTCCATCCTTTTCTTTAAATTTAAAGCTATTTGTTCAGTCATTTCATCATTTTCTTTAAATTTAAAGCTGTTATCACCTGCCTGGCAAAGAATGGTTTGAAATTTGACTTCTCATTGACCAGAAGAAAGAAATATGCAGCTACAGCATATCTACAGGACAGCTTCCTCCTTTAAAGAGATAAAATCTTGAGCAGAGGTGGTAAAGAAAGCCCAGATTCTTTCGGACCACACCAAAATACCAAAACCCCTTTCCATGAGGAACATCTCTGCTACAAGGTCTACAATAACACCTCACACCACCATATCCAGCATTATTTTCCACAATTTCCCCCCAAATTATTTGTGCTTCATGAGAAATACTTTCCCAATTCTCCCCTCTTTGACTTTTTCCTTAAGGAACCTCTAGGATGAAAATCCCTCATATTGCTGAGCTTGGAAGTTTATCAGCAGCCACAGCTTCAACGAAACAAAAAAAAAAATGATGACATTCTTTACAACGACCACAAGACAGACGTTTAAAAGATTCTCAGTTTAGCTGTCCTTTAAAGTTTCCTCTGTCTTTTTCTCTTTAGAGTATTAGCAATCGCTGAGAAGAATTTCTCATGTGGGTAATTTGATTTTTATCCCTGGAGTGGGTGGAAAGGACTAAGAGGATGATTGTTGTCCTGACCAAAGGAAAGCTGGGAAGAGCTGTACTTCTGCTCCTGGATACACCAGATAAGCAAACACCCAGGGGGAAAAAGCCTATTCACACTGAAGGAAGGCTGGCATAGAAACAAGGGGGTGCAAACCAGCTGTGAGTAAATACCTGCTGGACATCAGACAATGAGGTTCTATTCCAGTTTTCCAGGAGAAGTACCAGGGACAAAAAGTGTTCATGCTTCTAAAATGCAGTGTGATCAGTTAATGAAAGGGCTCATGTGATGTGATTGCTCATGATGGCAGAAAAATGGACCTAATGACCCAGGAGGTCCCTTCCTGGACATATATTGTCCTGGTGAGGGGTCAGCCTCAATGAGTAGAAAGAACAGGTAATAGTAGACCCTGTGTGAAATTCTGGTGAATTTCCTGAGTTTTGCCCAGAACTGCAGAAAAGGTGCATTTTCAGTCCAGGTACACAAGTGAGGCTACTACAGTTTTATATAAAACCCCACCAAGATACTCTTTTTATGCCACATGGAAACGATCAATTCAGCACAGCTAGAAAGCACACAAAAAAATTTAAATTAAATTAAAAAAAAAAGCTGATGACTTCAGAGACGGGAAATACAGATTCCTACAAAATTCGGTTCATTCACCTGCTTGACAAAGGGTTTGGAATCTTGCACCATAAGCAGCAAGATAGCTTGCACTGGATATCAGAGATTGTGAAGACCAGAACAAACCATTGGCTCATTTAATTTGATCAGTCACACAAGGCAGTCTCTCACAGTCCCCCTGCATTAGAGCTCATACCTTCAGTCCAACCAAAAGGCTCCCAGAAAGTCATTCTGTCTTGCTCTGAGTATATCAAAAGCCAGAAAATGTACAATCAACACACAGTTTGGCTTTCCCCATCCAAAAGTGTCCAACTTTTAATTTTCCTGTCCTTAATTTGGAGCTGTTGGTTATTCACGTGCCTTCCTCCACCAAATTGAAGGCCTCCTATCTGTCCCACTGATATGCAGAACAGAGCAAAGCCCAGTTCTGCAATTCAGTCTGACAAAGAGAGATAACTTTTCCCTGTCCAACTGGAGCAGCTTCCAAGACAAGTGGAAAATCACACTTCTAATTCAGCTACACAAATTTATATCAGTAAGAAATATGGCCCACGTAGTCTCAGCAGCAGTTTTCAATAAGGTGCTAAAGGATAATGATTTCCAAGAATATTTATTAATAAAATGCAAATTATAACAAAGCTGATGTCTAGCACTTACCTCACATTCCTTTTTCTCACCTATCCAGGCTATGTTCACAGTAATGAAACAAATGTTCATTCTCATATTTATGCTCTGTTGAAAATTTCTGTGCTTCTCCACACCTCCCCTCAGCTGTCTCTGAATGATGGCAACCAGATGAAGATAATATGTTTAAAAATAAATCAGAACAGTGCAGAAATGTTCTTTTGGGTTTGTTGGGTTTTTTTTTAGTCTACAAAATGAATCCTTTTCCCTTTGCTTCATTTCCAGTCACCACAGTTAATAAACTGTGCTCTCTCATAAGCAAAGTGATTTCTCTCAGTAGAGAAAGGAGACTATTTCTGCTTTATAGAGCAAACATTTACCCAATCCTCATGGCTCCTAGGATTCCTCACATCACAAGTTTCCTATTTAGCAACCTCCTCCCATATACACACCCCACCAGGCTGTCAGTGGAAGGGCTTAAAATTGCCTCCTTCTTTACACAGTCCTGCCCTAACCCTTGCACTCTTCTTAAAGACAAAAGAAATCAGGATTGCTATTTAAATCACACAGTATGCAACACACTGGAGAAAAATTAAGAATTTTAGACTTTAAGAGGTAATAAGGGTTTCCCACAAGGTGTGAGGTTTAACTGTGGATGCATCCCACAAGGAAAAGGGAGAGCACAGATAAATCTCTGTTTGGCCACTTTAGAGAAAATTACAACCATCACACAACCCGGAAATCAAACGCCAGTCTGAGGAAAGCCAGCCTCACAACAGGACACCAGAAATATCAGGAAAATTCAATACAGCATCTCTTCTGATCAGTGAGGTCCATTTTCACTGCTGTAAGAACACCTAACCCTCAGCAACCAGCACAAGCCAGTATTTGCAACAATTAAAACATCACTAATTACAAAGCAATTAACTCCTAGTAACTGTAGGCTTTTTAATCTGTGCAGCAGCATCTCAGGGCAGATGCCTGAGCAATCCTCCTCTCACTGCCCGTGGGACGAGAACGTTAAACGCCAGACTGCTGCAAACATCAGCGTATGAAAACTGCCCACTGCAACAGAAATGAGCAATTGCAAAGAGCCTTTGTCAAGCCATGTGGAGCACTTTCGAACACCCCAACTGCGTCAGAGGAGCTGACCTGCTTGCATTCCAGCAGGAGTTTGGAGCTGACTTCAAGTCGCACGCAGGAGTTGAGAGAATGAAGAGCCGTGCTGGAGTTGTTTTACAAAAGCAGCCAACAGCGAGGGCTGCTTTTGTTAATATAATCATTATATGAAAAAGATGTCAAATGCTGGCTTTTATGCCAGCCGAAACTTCGTCTTGGGAAAAGTGCTCTTTGAAAGTTGCAATCACTCCGGCTGCCTTCAAACCAAGCATTTTAGACCAAAAGAATCATTTTAGTTTCTTTTTATTTTCCCCTTCACTCAGAGCCCAATTATTTCCTTGCTATAATATGATGGTTCTACCTCTCCATTTGCTGGAGGATGTCCACCCCACCCAGTACCCACAGTTCTCACCACACACCCAACCAGTCCTTCAACTTCCATCCAAACCCATTCTTGAAACATCTTGCCAGACTCCCAGCAGGAATTTCCCCATCCAATATCCAGTCCCCACCAGCTTCTGAAAACCTCTCACTCTACAGCCTCAATCTCTCCTCCTGCTCCCAGGAAGATTCCTGCCTCACAAACAACCCCCCTGGCCCAGTCTTACATAGAAAGCGTTTAAAGCCCAAACTCACCTAAAGCACTTTGATAATAGAAAAGCATCTAGGTGTGGATTATTTTATACCTAAGTGAAATGCACAGGGAGGTACAGCCAGATGACCCCAAGCATAACTGATCTCTAAGCCAGTGTGACAATCAGAAGAAACAGCACAATCAGATCCCCCCTGGCTCCTCCATTAATACGAGATTTTGCCTACAGCAGCCGTGGAAAATTGCATCGAGGTTTGTATGGTATTTCATATCAGCTGTGGGAGCGATACTGAAGGTCACAACAAAAGCACTGCATCTGCCTCAAATTTTACTCGCAGCAGCAGAGGAAAAATCAGCCAAGAAGTTTGTCCAGAAAAGTTTAAAGAAAGCTGCAAGGGATGGAAGAGATCTCCAGAGGAGACTTTAAGCAAGGTGAGGTGTATATGGCAATAAACCCACAGCTCAAAAATCACTCACAAGGCATAAGCACTCAGCTTCTCTCTCCTCCCTGTTAAATCACACTTCCCTCCCACAGATGAGAGCTGTCGGGAGCTCTGCGCCAGCCAGAGGAACAGACTGGGATGAGTGGGGAGAGATTAATTGAAAACTGAGAAAGAGGAGGATGCTCAAGATAGCAAGCGGCAGCTCTGCAGGGCAAACAGGGAAGAGAAACTGTGCTCAAAAAGCAGATTTAGAGAACTGGGTGGCGAATGTCTAAAGTCACTGGGGCTTGGGACTGCAAACAGATTTCCTAATGACGGAAGCAATGAGACACTCTTTTACCCACACAAGCCTTGCTTCTGGGATGATGAGCCCTCTTCCCCACAGCCTCTGCCTTCCACAACCCTGAAAACTAGAATTTCCTCTGAGCTTCATTTCTCATCCATAAATCAGAGTAACAATGCCATGTCTAGCTCCTGGGGTCTTCTTGCAAGCAACACTTTAACTATTGTGAAAACTACACAAGTATCACTCAGGTTACTACAAAGGATACCAAAACTGTCACAACCAGAGGCGGTTCTGGTTTTAGCATCTTCAGAAGAAATTAAGTCATTTGACACTAAGAATGAAGCATCTCTTTCTTTTTCTTCTTCAAACTAAGAAAGTCACACAACTTCAAATCTGTGCCAAGAGAACAGTTCTCATAAGCTAGGGGGAAAAAAAAAGTAAATAACTAACAAAGTTCACTGGTACCAGCCCTGACAGAACAAGACCTGTCACTGCTTGCTATGTCCTGAGAGGTGGGACCCACAGGGACTCCTGATGGATATCATAGTTCTAAGAAAAATGAATGTGCAGTGCCCACTGCCTCTCTTGACTGCTTTAAAGCAGTTCCTTCAGTTTAACCCAGAAGGGTCCTCACACCCCATTTAAAACAACTCATACATGTCTTTACAGTAGATAATTCTTCTCCTTTAAAGAGGGAAGTAAATTAAACTCTGAACCCTAATCACATTAATAGCCCCGCCTGACACTATAAATCACCGATGCAGCATTTTGTTCATGCCCATAAATTACTGACACCATGCCCTCCTGCAGAAGATTCCTTCTCCTTAAAAGCATATTAATATATTTGCACCCAGTCTCCTTTTGAAATACACTGGCTCACACTGTCAGCTTTCCCAGTGCTCCAGGCACCAATTTCAAATCTCATAATCAATGATATCATTTTCCTTCACGGCAGTAATTTGATTGCTGCTCTTGGGTGTGACAGGCATTTGTGGCCATTTCTCCCTGTCTTCATCTGAAATTCCTAATCTTCCTTCCCTCCCTCCTCCCCACAAAACCTGTGCAAAATTGATAAAATAACATCAATAAATCAAGGCTCTCGCATTTTCCCTGAAGTGACTGTATTCCAGATTTCTTCTCTGAAACACAAACAAGGACATAGTTCATCCAGTTCAACAGCATGACCAAAAGGGGTATAAAATGATGATGATGTTTTGTGGCAGTTATTGCCAGTTTAGTTAATATGACTGACTGCTTTTCCTGTGCAAGCTGTCTCTTCTAGATTACCCTATCTTTGAAATAATCACCACTACCACCTAACATTTAGTAATAATTTACTCCACAGCAATCGGTATGACAGAGCCCACATCAGCTGAAACAAAATTGCAACATTCTAGGAAAAAAAATTAATTCACATTTGTTTCTGACAAGTTCAGAGTCCCTGCTGACCAACCTGCACTGTTGAAGCACAGTACATTTAGAACTTTTCATACACAGCATCAAAGGAATAGAGTTCAAACTAAAGTTGCCACTTTCTTCCCACTAATTTCAGAAGTTTTAATGACAGCGAGAACAGGAGGCAAGAATCTGTGTATTAATCAAGTTCCAAAACAAGCTGCAGAAATATGCCTGCCCATCCCTGAATCTGGCTGATTTCATCAATCACATAATTCTTAAGGACATTTAAAACCACTTCCATGTCCATAAACATCTGGAGAGACTGAAAGTGGAATGCAGCCGATAGCACCTACTGTGTTTTCTTTCAGGAAAAGTGGTTTTTTCCAGGTTAAGTAACTGATTTCTCTCTACCCCCCATTAATACAAAGCCTTCCAGAGGCAGGCTGGGGATCACACACACATTCTCTTAGCCAGGGCTCAGTAAAACAGAATTTCTTTGGTTTTTTCCCCCTCATGCATAATATTTCGGTGAGATAAAATACTGCATGTGTGATATACAGATTTAAACTATGGAAGCTTAGTACAGGTGACCTAATTCAAAAGACAGATTTCCATGAAACAGATAATTCAGGTTTTTTTCTTCTAACAGTATCTGACTCAAGATATTTAAAAGTAACTTGTGACCTAAGATTCCATAAAGTATTCTGTTGTCCCTTGAGGCATCTCAGAACAACCCAATTTTTTTTATGTTGGGCAACCACACTGACATAAGAATTTCCATTAAACTTTTATCTGCAAACATGATGCAATGGTGCTAATTTACAACTGCACAAGACAAAGTCCATGACTGAGATGAAACCACATGGGCCACACAAGCAAAAGAATTTTCAACTTTCAGATGCTGCATAAGGGCAAAAAAAAAATTGTCCATACTGTCATATTTAATCATTATTAATTATTTATCCTATGGGAGAAAAATGTCAGGAGTTTGCTAGGGTGGCAGAACCATTGGCATGAGGAACCCCTCATGTTTTTTACTCAGAAGAGTTGTTAATCTTTTCCAAGAGTTAAAGCCCAAATGCTCATACATGAATTTTGAAAAGGCTGAAGCAGCAGAACTTAACTGAAGAAAAGTTTTCTTTGAAAAGAGCAATGCACATTCCTGGAATAAATAATTCCTTCTTGTCTGTTCTGTTAATTCCTTCTTCTTGACATTTGTATTTCTATCATAAATTAGCTGCAATTTTCTTTTCCCACAAGATGAAACCCATGCTAGTAGACAAGTTCATATTCATTGTGAATTACTGAAGCATCCACATAACTATTTTTCCTTGCAGATTATTTCCACAGAAATTCCTTTTAAGCAAGGTAGAAGCAAGTTCTTTTGCAATACCAAAGCTGTAATTTGTTTTGCTCTTTTAGGTTCTATTTACTGAGCTAATAAAGACATTCACCAATTAAACATAAGAAGTGATTTCAAGTTTAAAATAATTGTTCTAACTTCAAGCTACGTATATGAAGCTTACATGTTGCTTTTGCTCCCAAGTGGAGCTGAAAAGAAGCAGCAGATGTGACCTACAAAGCTGCTTGGAGGAACTACAGCAGAAAAGTGGCATCACATTTTGCTGCTCTTCAAAACCATCAATTTGTTCAGGGTCCCTTTAAGACTGAAAAGATATTACCATTTTTCCTAAGGCCAGTGTGTGAGGAATTAAAAAATAAAATAAGAAAATAATATCTCAAACAGTGGTTGGAGAGATACTATTGCAAAAATCTCTACCCGCACATCCCTATTTGCCGGCGTCACAGTTTGTGGAACAGAGAACAATTCAGTATTTCAAAGGAAGCCAATAACCATCATGAGAGCTCCCATGGGTGACGTTACTTAATCTGCAGCTTCATCTTCCAGAGGAAAAAGGAGCCAATGAGGAAAAAGTATTTCCATAAACAAGGGTCTTAAAAGCCGAAGAGAAAAAAGGTTTTGGGTACGTTTCAAAATTCGGGCACTTCTGTCTAACAATCCCGGTCATGCCCTTCCTTCCCTCAAAGCTGGGGAATAATTTAAAGCCAATGAAAGCTCAAGACTCTGGGAAATGCAGATCTTGGGAAACACTGTATCAAAAGGGGCCAAGAGGAAGAAGGAATTTCTTTATTTCTGCATCAGACTCCCTGTGGCTCTACCAAAGCAGCAGCAGTAACACTTTACACCTTCCAGAGCACGTGCCCCATAGCACGCCTCACGTGAGAGACTCCATCCCTGCCAGAACAAATGTTCAAGCAGTTTGTTACTCCTCATCTTCCTCTTTGATCATTTCAAAGCTTTGAACAGTAACAGACTGCTGAGGAGGGAGCTACCAGCACCGACAGGGAGAGAGGATCTGCTACAGCTGATATGCAGCACACAGAGACAGAGCGCAAGGGATCTCCCAGGGAGGAAAAGAGGAAGGAATTGCAGGCACTCCATCCTACAAGGATCAACAAATCCCACAGACAGACTGCAATTGCATGAAATTGTTCTGCAAAAGGAAATATGAGAGGAACAGAAGTTACCTGCAATTTCCTCGTTCTCACTGAAATGCAGCCTACATTTTTAGGAGACTGAGGAAAAAGGGCGTTATTTATGTCTATTTGGAGGACATAGGGAAAGCAAGAAGGAAAGGGACGAAGATTCTCTTCTTCCAGCTCTGAGACCAGGCCAGTGGCTTAGCTAAATAAACAAGGTCTTCAGAAATATGCTGATAATATTTTAAAACTATAAGCAAAATATGCATTCCACTGGCAAAGCTGTAAAACTTGCCTGGAGACTACACACGGTGCTCTGATCACACTGGCTCCTCAGAGCTGACCCATAAAAGCCAGAGCAATTACTGACAGATGAGCTAAAAATTTCTGACTCGCTTTTTGGGGGGAACAAGCCATGGATTTGTATTTGGAAGCTATTCCAAAACTGTTAGGAGTCATGTAGAATAAACAGCCTTTTGCTCAGCTGCCAACATACCAGCCCAAAAGCTTGATGAGGTGACTTCAGACAGAAACAAAAAGGCTCTGTGTTTGTACCTACTACGGCTTGCACTAAATTCCCCTCTCTGACACAGAGGATCTCGGTGCCAGGGAACAACAATGAATTCACAGGCCAAAGGCTCACATCTGCTGCTTGGCTTTGAAATCCTTCCTTGCCTTCACAGACTCAGATTGCAAAGGATGCCAGAGCCCAGTGCCACTTGGAGGACCCCACTGACCACCCTGTGGCCACCCAGACCAGCCTGGAGACCTTCACTGCTCAACGGCTTCAGGTTTTGAAGTGCTGCCTCCCACACACAGTTACACTGCCAAGCCAAGACCTGAGTTTCCAGAAATCTCTTGCTGGTGCACACCTGCTGGGACTAGAAGGTTCAAGGTGCCTCCAAATGTTAATCAAGGAAATAGGAAGACAGGTCATCCCACAAGCCACAGACACAGAATCATACAAACCACAGAACAGTCTGGGTTGGAAGGTACCATAAAGATCATCACACCCTAGAATGGCAGGAAAACCTTCTGCTAGACCAGGTTGCTCAAAGCCCCATCCATCTTGGCCTTGAACCCCTCCTGAGTAGGGATAACATGCAGCTTTTCTTACTGGAAAGGAGATTAAATACAAAACTATCTGCTGTGTAAGTCTGTCCAGCAGTTGCTGGCAGAAACGTGTTTCAGCCTCGGTTGTCGTTTCACCAAACCAATCACCAGCGCTCACAGCTGAGAGCTTGTCCTTCTCCACAGACTGCTCAGCAGCTCCCTCTGAAACGGAACCATCAGCGGTGAGGTGTCCCCTCTGCAGCAGGTTTCAGGACCAGTAAAACTTAGTTACCAAATGAAACACTGAGAGCAAGCATGAGCAGCCTTTCAGCTGTGACAGGAAACCAGACACAGGGTAATTCTTGTCTTTATTCACACATCACAGACTGACTGCAGTGATTTCAAACACTCGCCTTTTTTTCTCTGCAATGCATACCGTATCATTACCCCCTGAGAGGCCACTTTACACTTGGCTCTCCTGCCTCCTTTCTCCTGCTTTGTTGTATAAAGTTATATGGAAAATAACACCTAAGTGGCTCCGCATCCTGCAGGGAAGTAGCTTAAAACATCACTCAGTCTTTCTGAAAATTTTCATGCCACTGCAAACAAACAAACAAAAAAAAGTCGGTCATTATACCTCAAACTTGACAGTTTCTTTTGGATTGAAAACCATAAATTAAGTAAAAAATATTTATTTATTCAAACACATGGGTTTGCTTTCCACCAAAACACTTCTGACAGCTGCAAAGATGACAGTAACCTGTGATACCTGCTCTGCATCACCCTTGTGGCTGTCTTGTTATTTCTGGAAACCCAAAAGGTACCTCCTGAAAAATCAAATCATTCTGTCCTAATTAGAAGCTTCTGAAGGCAAACTTCAATTGGGATGTACACTTCCCACACATTAAACACTAATTCAGAAAACAGGAGGCCCTTCTCAGCGTGTCCTTCAGATGAGAGGTTGCAGACTTAAAAACACCAGGTTTAAAACCCAAGCTGAAAACTCTGCTGTTTAATAATGAAACACAGCAGTTGCGTTTGAGCTTCTGGAGGAGTTCTAGTAATAAATAAAACCCTGACTGCAGCGAGACAGGCTTTGAGAAGCTTCCTCACAGTCACTAAGTTTTACAGGACAGGAATTTACCCTCCCAATGCAAACGTGGGGGTGATAAATTCTTTCTCCTCGCACAGCTGCTATGACAGGAGTGGGATATAACTGCATTAAAGCCATCAAAGTCCCTTTCCAGGGGTGACACTGTCATCTAGTCTGGTGATCAACCACATGGTTTGTGAACAAACAGGCCAAAATACCTCAAGTGCCACAGGCTTCCCGCATTCATCTTTGCTGGAATCAGGAATATTAACTGGGCTGATTGAGCTTTTCTGCAGAAAACTCTCACTCCTTAAAAGCATCTCACAGTCAAGGTCATCCCAAGCAATGCAGGTGCATTACTGCTGGACAAGCAGATGTGCATGGAGGGGAAGTGAGCACTTCAGATCCTCTTACTCCTCTCTGATCACCTAATGCTGCTGAAAATGCTGATCTGATCATTTATTATAGATGGGAGATAATGTTCATTCTTGCTAGGCAAGGCAAGGACTACCAGCAGCCAGTACACTAAATTAAGGACTATTAATAACTTAATTTCCAAAGTATTTTCACTTCTGGCAAAAATTTAATTGCTTAGTACACTTTTCTGCAAAAACAGAACTTGTCTTGGAGCAGCTATGAACTAGATATGACCCCGTTTGGGCTCTAAATTACTGATGCAAACTTTTCAGGGCAGATATCCAGTGATTCAAGATCAACAATCTGACATTATTTTCGCCTGTGTGCTACCAAAAGCCAAAACAGGCTTTGGGACTTTTTGACAGCGTGTGTGTTTTAGGCAGCGAAAGCACGGCCGTGCCCTGAAACCAACAACACCGATGGTTACATCACAGCAGTTTCTTAGAAACACTTGCAGCCTCAATTTTCACCTACTCAAAGGGAAGTGACAAGGCTGTAAGTCTCACCATCAAAGCACTGGTTCATCACATGAGGATGATTTATTTTTTACCTTCTGTACAAGTGCTTAATAAGGTAACTCCAACATGTACTTTTATTTAATTAAACAATCTCCTGGTAACAGAAGACCTCTTTAGAACATTCTGTGCTGCTTCTAGCAGCGTGCAGCCGGAGTCACACAAACTACTGCATCCCCCACGTTCCTTTCTGACGTGGTGAAAATTGGCACAAATCTGCTGAGTCCTGCTCATTTACACCAAAGGGTGGCTGATCCACATAGTTTCAAGCTTCCAAAACGAGACACAAAAATATAATTGATAAGCCCCACCTGAGGAACATCTGAGGTCAACTATTGTCACTGGGGCAGCATGTCCCCTCCCAGTCCCCTCTCCCTGCCAGTCCAGTCCAGCACCAGAGGGGCCCCTTTGGGCTCCTCAGCCCCCTTTCACAGGAAGCAGCAACTGCTTCATTAAGGGTTTTAATCACTTAAATATTGCTAGAAGTAGCAAAGGGGAAAAGCATGCAAGTTCCTCTCTTAAATGTAATTAACGTGTGATGTTCTACTCTTGACTAGAACTACACAGGTAGAACTCCAAGTTTCAAGGCCCTCTTTGTCTTGATGCCTCAGATCATTCCAGCTGGAAACTCTGTTGTTTACTCTTTAACTTTTAACTGAGAGGCCCTCAAATGTAATCAATGCTCACTTTTGAAACCCTACAATTTTAATTACCATTTTCAGAAACCCTCTATCACATGTTTTATGTACAATCAATGCTGGCCCATAAAGGGAAAGCACTCTCACATTTTGGTATACAAGAAGTTTACTCTTTAAGAAGAAAACAATCAATTACTGATCATCTAACTGCCTCTGTGTGCATAATTATTGCTCTTCTGTTATTGCAGATTAGACATGATTATGTCCCAAGAAAGCAAAAAACGCTATAAAATTCCACTTCTGATTTGATTTTAGTACAAGATTTTATTTATGTTACTACTTAGAGTGGTAGATTTTTCTTTTTTTCAACCCTACACAAAGCATTGGAGCAGCTAAGGTGGCAAAAAACAATTAAATCTTGCAACACCACAATTTGATCAATGTGTTCTGACACTGCTTCCTTCTAAATCATTCTTAATATGCTGAGGTCTGAATGCATGTTGACACATCAAGACACCATTGTGTGAGAGTTGTCGTGCATTGAAAGAAATCTCTTCCTATACGTAACCCTGGTTTTAATATGTTGTAGCAGTTCATGCCATAAGAAGCTTGTCATGTCCAGATTTTGTGTTTGCGTGCTGCTTTTTATTTCATCTGAGGTGGGGGGATCATCAATCTGCAATGTTTTCAAGGAGGCATTACAAAGAATCAGTGAGAAAATTACTGGCTTTAAACGCACAAGAACAATGCTCTCCTAATCAGCATAAATAAGAGGCACAAAAAGCCCAGCGACAGACATTGAGAAAAAGATGTGCCAGGACATCCACATTCTTTAGCTTTAGTTCATCAGGGATAGGTTGATAAAGTACTGAAGAAAAAGCCTACCTTAAATTCCTGTTCAAAATCATTAGTTGAATTAGAAAAAGACATGTATTTGTACATAAATTGATGTTATCAGGTACATCTCAGCCAACCTGCTGAAATCAATAAGCATTTACACTGGCCACTCAGAAAAGATGAGCTAATTGGTTTATATTTGGGACTAAAGATTTGAATATAGTAAGAGTAAACCTGACTTCTTCTTATTCCCTCTTCTAAGGCCCTGAAACTGAACATCACCTGCAGGTGTGCCTGGCAGCAGGCTACAGAACAGCCAGCCTGTGGTGACATGTAAACCAGAGATGTGCACAAATACGGCCAGCTAACCTTAGAAACAGAAGAGATGTGTAAGTACCTGCTACAGACACTACACTGAGCACAAAAGGTGCTCAACTCCAACTCTTAAAAAAATCAGGTCGCAAAAGCCAGCGTATCCTCAGAAGCAACACATCATTGCACATGAACACGTTTCATCGTAAATACTCCAATATTTTTTGAAGCCCAAATGATATCCAGCAGTGTTTAAAGTCCCATTACTCCCCATCTCTTGGAATTCGAATACAGCTCAACCAAAGGAGGAGAAAAAGTCATTTCTCTTCAGAAAAGAAAGAAGAAAAAGGCAAAGAGAGCTGAGCAAGCTCCCCCCTTTGAAGAAAGTGTAGGAATGAAGAGAAGGCAGCAATGGGGTCTCGGGCTGCCTGACCAGCACACAGGCACCAGCTCCAGCCAGGAAAGGAGCAGAGCTCTCCTGGAGCCACAGCAGCCTGCCTTGGCTCTGCAGGAATATTCCACTCTTTACCTTCTCCAGCACTGAACCCTGCACGTTAATCCCTCGAATCCTCCTTATTTAATAAATGCATTAAAGTCTATTGATTTTCAGTGACTAGGAAAGGTCAAGTCAAAACAAAGCAGGAACATTTTGCAATGCACGGGGCTGTAAAGAGGAAAAAATTCCTGATGAGGGTAAGTGGTTACTGTGCAGATTGAAGAGAAACTTCATCCAGTCAAATTCATGTCTAGTCACATGGATGTAATCAGAGAGTAATTCCACTTGGGCCAAAACTTCAAGCAATACTCTCTGTGGTCTTCTTGTGAGCTTTTATTTGCATGCTCAGGAGACAAATTTTAATCTCAAAACCTCAGACATTATTAGGATTTGTTTAAAGGCCAGGAAAGGCTGCTCTAATCTTTCATCGTGACCTCCTGTTCAATACAGACCAGAAGATGGAAGGCAAAAGCTTCGCCACCCATCTCACAGAGGAGGAGAGATGAAAATTGATCTCCTGCCATACTCAAGGTACCCCAGGTCAAAACAGGCAATGGCAGGGAAGTGAGAAGCAAGTATGTCCCTAAATTTTAATATCTGCGATATGAAATCCTCCATACAAGCTAATTTACGGAACAGTCACATTTTCTTTCCCAAACTTTCTCATTCTACCCAAACCTACAATGAAAAATGATGCTGTGATTAGAGGCATGCTTAATTACTTTCCAGCAATAAAATTTTACGAACCAAATTCTTATCCTAGCCTGTGTATTTTCTTATTTATTTTATATATTCATAAATATGCAAAGCCATTAAGATGATTATTAATTGCAGCAGAATGCAATTAAGTGGCTTTCCACAATAGCAGGCTTTGAAACCGCAATGTGTATTCACTGTTTTTCCAGCACCTGGCTTCAATTATTTAGCTCTTTGAGGATCTCTGTTATCATGATATAATGAATGTTCTACTTAAATAGCATCGCTACCTGAAAGAAAGAACACTGATCTATTGCTACATTAAGCTCAGCCGTGTAGTGAGTTGTGTCATATAATGAAACCTTCACAAAACTGATTACCCGCAGAGCCTGACGCTGTTCACAATGTTAGCAAGTCACATTCTCTTTTTTGGCCACAAAGTTGTCGTATTTTCCTTCCCCCAAATAATTCCTCTTTAATCTTTTCACAGACTTTTACACCGGTGCTACCCAATTTCCAGACGAATATTTTAAAAGGTGCCGATCCAACTCTCCCGTGAACACCAGATGAAAAAGGGTGTGCCTGCAGCAGGGAGAGACCATTTAGAAAATTATGGACACTGCACACTATAAAGCACACAAAATCTCGTTAGCAGACTGCCTTTTCAGGAGTTACTCCTCCAGAAAGGAAAACTCTTTTTGAAGGTCAGCAGCCTGACCTCACTGATGTTTACAGCACTGACTTCCCCAGCAGCCACTTAGAGGATGCTTTCAGCATCTCGCTCCAGTAAGTGGTGGCAGCCCTCATAAAAGGCAGGATATTGTTACAGCTGCAAGAACTGACATTAACTTTTAGCCTAAGTGGTAAGTTTTACTTCCAAAATGATCGTTTGCTTTTGAAAGCATGCGCTTAAATGATTTTAGCTTCACCTGACCTTCCTCCCATTCCCTGCTCCTCTCTGCCACACCCTCCCGCAGGTGTCAGTGCCCACCCCCTCCCCTTACACCCCTATTACAACAACTGAAATCCTTCATTTAGGAACATTTTGCCCAATTATATTGCTGTCCTCTTTATTCAACTTGCTAATGGAGAGGCAAAACTCCTGAGGTGATGAGGAAAGGAAAAGCACAGTTCCAGGGCAGCACAGAGGCTGCAGAAGTGAGCACTGAGCAAGGCAGCACACGGAGGGGGATGGCTCCCAGGAGGGGAGGAAAGGAAGGCAATTGTCAGCCCTGCATAAAGCCAGCAGCAGCAAGGCACAGGCATTTAGCCTGCACCATTCCCACAACGTGACTGCGTGGGAGACATGAAATGTGGCTCCTAGAAATCTCAGGTCTCTCTGGGGATCTGGCAGAGTTTTATTGGCTTCTGCTCTGGAAACAGCAAAGCCAGCTGAAGGCACACCTGGGCGCTGGGGAGCATTGGACTTCAAAAATTTACAGCGTCAGGGGTGGTGCTGCTCCCTGCATGCAAAACACAGCTTGTGTTTCTTACAAAAATTCTCAGACATTCTTCAGCCTCGGCTGTGTAAAAAGCCCTTCTCAGCAGCTCACCTACCACTGGTTTTCCCTCTGTGAAAAACTGAGATGTTCCTAAAATAGCATCATGTTGTACCGCAGTGCTATCCAACTTTGATCCTATAATCCCCTCCAAGAGGGGGGACCCTGGCACTGCAGCCCACTGACAGCGCAGGAGCCACCCACAGAGCTGCAATTTCAGGAGGAAGGATTTAAGGATGTGGTTTGCAGGAGAGGGGACTTGTGGTGGTTCCCTCTAAATTGAGATGTGAATATGTTTTTTCCTTGTTGTTCAGTCAAAATACACTGATGCAGACCCACTACTTGACCTCAGATTATAATTTTAGGGCTGAATCGAAAAAATATCACATACCAGTCAACCTTTTTCTTACTAATGCTCCTTGCATTATTCAAGAAGAAATAAAAAATTAAACAATAAGGAAATCTTAAAGAAATAAAAAAAAATTGAAAAGAATAATAGAAAGAAATTCATAGTCCTACCTGCTTGCCCTATTTACTCATCTGTCTCTTGTTTGGGACAAATGTCCCCCAGAAGGCAGCCTTTAGAAGGGGGAAAAGGCATTTCAGTCATTATTGATCAGCATGGAGATCATCCAGCCAAAATGCAGAACATGAATAAATGCAGTTTTTGGCTAAAAGGAGACAAGTGAATTAGCAGGCAGCATTCCTACTGCAACAACCGTTTTTTGCTGCTTAATACAAGATACTAAACTTACTTTCCAACTTGATTTATAACTTCAGAACTAATGCAGCAATTAACTACAAATTGACAAGTATGTTTTACTAGCAGCCAAGATTTTAATTTAAAAAAAAAAGCAAACTTAACGCAAAGTTCTCAAAGTACTTTGGGAAATAAGGTTCTAGTAAGAGGTTAATATTGTTAAAATTTTTTGCATTGACATATGAAAATTTAACACATTAGAAAAGAAGTAAGTTGAAACTGAATGCTTTAATCAAACCCTGGTGACATCATTTTTGCTGAAACAATTTGGAAAATCACAGAGATTAAAGTTGAGATCCATTAATAAGATAGCAAGTGAATATAAACAATTTCTGCAATTTCTGCTGATTCAATTTTGAAAACCTACAAGATTAAAACTAAGGCCTACTTATAAGATGGCAAGTGAGCACAAAGTTATTACTCTTCAAATCACAGAACTTTTATATGAAAATAATCAATGACAAATCTCATTAAAACTGCTTTTCACATCCATCGGATTATTTGGTAAAGATGCTAACAAAATTAAATCCCTCCCGGTACGATAATACGAAACAAATATAAAATTATCCAGATGACAAAAAAAACCCACATTCCAAGATATCAGTCAAAACCCAGAATCAAACTTGTAATGCAATTCAACAAAGTTTTATTAAATTAGGCCCAACTGTGGAAAAAGAGACTCTGTCCCTAGTGCTGGCTGTTCCACAGCCTGGCAGGCCGGGACGCTGCTGGGAAATCAGCCAGGCTGATTACTGTTATAAGAAATCTTTTATTTGGCTCTTCAAACAGCTGATGTCAGCTCCTTCCACTCTTAAAAGAACCCATGTCGGACTACAAATAAGAGAACAAACTGAAGGATTACAAGTAGGAATTAAGGAGAAACAAACCTATTAGCCTAGCAGGAGTCCACACAAATTTTTCAGTAGGGCAGTGAAGTGTATCAGATGATACATAGCAAGGGAAAGACGGGGACCTTCCTTTGGGATCATTAGCACAGGGTGGGAATGGGCCACTGAGGCCTCAAATTCAGCTTCTCCCTCTGCCCACCTGTGCAATAATCCCTAATCCAGATCCCAAACCCCCACACAACTCCTGCTCCCCTTCTGCCTTGCTGCAGAGCAAAAACCCAAATATACAGCAGCAGGGAGCCTCAACAGCCAGGTACAAATCACCTGGAAAGACACACCACTCAACAGCCAGGGTAAAAATGTGACCCTGACATCTCAGCAAGCAAAGGAAAGCAGCTGCTTCAGGCCCCAGAGCAGCAATCAGATCCCCACTGCTGGAGCTCAAAGCTTACAGCAGCGCCTGAGCAGCCTTCCTGCTGCCCTGGGATCCTCCTGCTGGCCTCAGCCCACAGCAGAAATCTGCAACGAGAGCATATTCTGCAGTTTATAAAGTGTCTGATAATTCCACCGCTCCCTGCCCTCCAGCCTGAGATTGTGGATTTTATTTTCCTCTGATTCTAACGGCACCGAATTAAGACACAGGTTCTGGCTGGCAGCCTTGAGTGACCTTTTTAAAGGCCTGAAATAGATTTAAACTCAAAGTCCCTGGCAAAGGAAGCCTGGCAGGCTGTTTTTACACAGCCAAACAGGGCTCAGTCGCAGCAACACCCCCACAGACCAGATAGGATGAAAAGGGCAAGTCTCTCAAAATATGGCTCTGACTTTGAAATTCGGATGACAGGGCTTCTGTACAGAGGGTATTTGACAGTTCTGTAACACAGTAGCTCTGGTCACCCCTTCAAAAAAAATGAATCAAAGTTTCCAAAAAGACAAGGTTTTCTAATTCTGCCTTCATAACTTCGCTGAGGGGGTCCGTGGGCTCCAGAGCCTTTAGAGGGAGCAGGCAGATTGAAGCAAACACGTCAACTCCTGCA
This sequence comes from Cyanoderma ruficeps, assembly GCA_008694505.1. NCBI lineage: Eukaryota > Metazoa > Chordata > Aves > Passeriformes > Timaliidae > Cyanoderma > Cyanoderma ruficeps. The sequence goes on along the minus strand of VZDJ01000219.1, from coordinate 10,708,523 downwards.
GCCCAGAGCTACCAATGTGAGTTTTCTCCTCCTTCTTTCATGTTTAAAGTGCATAATTAAATAGAATGCATCAAATCCAGCCATGAAGAATCTAGAACTCAGGACATATAGCTGAGCACAAAATAACTAGTTGTAAAGAAGTCAGCTCCTCAGTTAAACAACATATCTGGATTAGGCAACTTTATTTAAAGTCCAGAGGAGGGAGGGTTGATACGATGATTTAAATATTATTACCCAAGTTAAACTTGGAAACGCTGCAGCATGCAGCAGAGATGAGCAGGGACCAGCACGGGTGTCACAAGGCAATTCTGTGCCTGTCAGACCCCACATGGCACCTCTGCTCCATCACTGCTCCACCTCTGCTCCACTGCTGCAAATCCACAGTCATTTAAGGACATTAAATATTCAGGGGAACATAAAACATCCAAGTGAATCACTACCCTATGCAGAACGCCCCCAGGGATTTCTCATCTCCTGACTGTCTGTTTAAGCCGTGGAGGGAGATGAAGAAGGCCAACAAAAGGGCCAAGGAAGGCGTGGGCAGCTGTGGAAAGGAGCACGATGTCCTGGGCATGGTGCTTCTCTCCAAACACAGAGCAGGGAGTGGGGCAGTCACCTCCCTCTCCCCAGCTCTGGCTGGAGCAATTGCCCCCTGACACGGGCAGAATCAGCAGAGCTGTTTCGCAGATCAAGGCACCCAGGAGCTGAACTGGAGAGCTACAACGAAACAAACCAGGATGTTTGTTTACCTCAGACCTGACACCTTCGCTTTTACTGCGCAATCTTCTACTTTACCAGCCCAAACGGAGAGTCAGGGAAGCCCTAAAACCTGCAAGGAAACCACTTAAAAACCATCACACACCAATAATAGAATGAACTTAATTCCACACCAAGAAGAGATGAAAAAGGGCAAATATAATGGGAACCTACGGTTTCACACCAGCTTGTGAAATGCCCAGCTGTGTCAGAGAGAGAGGACTGTGCAGCTGTGTGGGGCATTTACTGCCACTGTGACACCTGAATAAAAACCCATCACTTACAGGATCACACTGGTTTGGTTATCTTTTCATTTACTGTATTTTTAAACCACCCCAAAATCACTATGTTATCACTTCAAAGCACAAACCTTAGTTCTTTTCCACCTTACAGCAGCACCACGTGCACACTGTACTCATGTACCTGGTCCCTCGTGGCCTTCCCATCATAAAAAAGGTTATTAGGGCAGCTCAGGTCCACACTGTACCAAGCCCTGGCCACACAAGCAGAATAGCCTCTGTCCTGGGCAGGTCCCCACTTCATCATCTGTCCTGTTCATATTTCATTATCTCACTTTAACAAGGCAAAACCAGCTCCTATTCCTGTGTCTGCTGCAGCACTGAACATGACATTAGCACTTAACAGCAGCTTTAACTCATTTTGTCTAATTTGAAGTCTCAGATTTTAAAAAAAAAGAAAAAAAAATCAAAGTTTTCGGAAACTTTTGCTTTCAGAAAGTTTCAAAGTGAGCGAATTCCATTTAAAAAACAGAGACAAAAGGGCTAAAGGGCATGGACTGAAAAAAATTAATAAATAGGGGCGGTAAGAGAATCATATGACAAATGTAACTGAAGCCAGCACCACTGAATGACTCAAAAACCATCCGGCAAAAAAGATTGTATAAGGGTAAAAACGAAGTGTGATAGTCCTGTCACCTTTGGGGCTTCAGGAGATGAGTAATGAAAAGTCCTGGATTAGAGCTCACAGAAAACAGGGCTGAAAGGGACCTCCAGAGGTTATCTAGTCCATCTCCATACCCCAAGGCAGGAGCAGCTCTACAGATATCATCCCTGACAGATGTTTTTCTAACATATTCTTAAAGACCTGCAATGATGGAGTTGCCGCAGCCCCCATAAGCAATCTAATGGCATATTTCATCCTAGAAAGTTTTTGTCACAAAAGTAAATCTCACTTGCTGCAGATGAAGCCCATCCTTTCTCACCTCATCCCCCGTGGACAAGGAGTGTTTTCCCTTCCCTCCGCAGCAGGAGAAAAAGGCACGAATGTTGTAACAGATTCAACCACCGGGTTCTTATTTTTGGCACTGCCACTCCCTCTACTTCATTTGCTTTGTAATCCTGATTTTTTGGATGTTGGACTGAAAGTAACATGTGGTTACAGGATAGAAATCTTAATCTGTCCTGTCTATAAATGGTTACCCTTGAACATAGGAGGACATGGACCTGTTGGAGTCAATCCAGAGGAGATGATCATGGGGCTGGAGCACCTCTGCTGTGGAAACAGGCTGACAGAGTTGAGGTTGCTCAGCCAGGAGAAGAGAAGGCTCTGGGGAGATGTTCGAGCCCCTTCCAGTGCCTAAAGGGGCTCAGAGAACTGGAGAGGAAGTTTGGAAAAGAGCGAATAGTGATGGGACAAGGTGTAATGGCTTTCCATTGAAAGAGGACAGGTTTAGCTGAAAAGGAAATAATCCTTCCCTGTGAGGGTGGGGAGGCCCTGGCACAGGGTGCCCAGAGCAGCTGTGCCTGCCCTATCCCTGGCAGTGCCCAGGGCCAGTCTGGACAGAGCTTGGAGCAGCCTGGGACAGTGGAAAGTGTCCCTGTGCATGGCATGAGAGTTGGAATAAGATGAGCTTTAAGATCCCTTTCAGCCCAAAGCATTTCCTGGCTCTGTGTGGATCCTCTCTTCTCCGTAAAGATGACAGGAGAATCATCATTCTTCCTCCCATGACCATAGAGCTGCTAATTCTGTGAGGACATTGAGTCCAACAATTCTCATCTCTCTGACCCTTTCCCCTTCAAGTCACAGGCTCTTGCCATTAGACAACACTAAAAAATGGGAAGGGGGGGAAACAATAAACAAAAGAGAGAAGCAGCTGTTGACCAGGCTTTCAAGGGACAAGGCTCTAGGTAAACACAGGAAAAAAAGCCAAGTTCTCCAGTTAACTGTTGGCTTGATGCAGACACTGCCTGGGAAATTACAATGGACTGTGTTACACAGGATCTCTAGTTTGACCTGCAATATTATGGCATTAAGTATGAGTCACACAGGGTTTTGAGAGCAAGGAAGCAGGAGCTGGTAAAAGATATATTTTCTTAATAAACACAAAATTATAAGCCAGTACTTTCTGGATATTTATACAAGACAGTAACACCACAGGAATGAAAGCTGTGGGGGTCTTTATATTTGTTTGGTGAGCTTTCTTTGTGCACTCCAGTCCAAAGCTCCGCACCTTCAGGCTGTTCTCCCCAAATACGGGAGGGCAAGCATCCTTTCTAAAATGAGAGCACAGATTTTTGCTTTATCACACCACTCTGACAGCTAAGGTAGTTCTAAAAACCACTAAATATCTTGGAATTCGTAACAGCAGTACAAGCACTACCAAGAGGAGACTTCCTAAGGGTATCTCTGACTCAAACAGTACTTTTTTTTTGTTTATTAATCCAATGACCTGCTCTGTTTCCTAATGCCAATTAAATATCCAAGAAGAGAGATGAAGGAGGGATGTAAAAGTTGTTACACTTCCCTTATGCCTTCCAGCCAAAAGCTTGTCCCCTTTTCTGAGCCTTTTATAGTCTAGGCAGGTCTCACCAGCATCACCAGCCAAAGGAGAGCTCTTGCCTAAGGAGCTGTCTGCCTAAACTCCTCGATTTATTAGAGCTCACAGACATCAGGGAGCAAAGAGGTGCAGTCAGCAAAGATAAGTTGCAGAAGAAAGAAAATAAAAACCATTCATTATACACACAAGCCTTGACTGCAGAATTAAAAGTTATGCAAAACGAAGGGCCCTGATTAATCATTAATTATACTATGTCTGTCTTAAAAGCCATACATTCACTTTACCAACCCAAAAGACACAGCCAAGATGATGTGGTCACTCAATCCCACAGCTCCAAAGGACACAGTAACAAGTCTTCCCCCTTCTGGATCAGTTCCCTCCTCTGATCTCTTTAGGTACATTGACTGATTGCAATTAGGAATACACATTGAGCAGAATCAAAATTAATGGACCTACATAAAAGAAGTGCCTGGCTCTCTAAGCAATCCCAGTGCCAAACTCCTTAGTAAGGAAAAAATTCCATTCAAAGTAATGGGAATACAAAACACTTCAGTCTTGGCCCTTTGGGATGGATTTTTAGAAGAAAGCTCCTTCTATTTCAATACCAAAGCAAGTAGCCAGACTTTGCTAAGAAGTAACTCTACTTCCATGCTCACCAGGTGCTAAGCCCTTACAAAAAATGTAAAAGAAAATGGGTTTAAATGTGATGCCGTACCTGTGGTGTTCAATGACTGATCTTGAGTCCTCTGGGGAAAAAAGGGGAGGAAGAAAACAAAAACTAAACTGTACTTGTAGTCTGCTTTCCTTGCTTCAAAGTGGACTTCTTCACCCATCCAAAAATCAGACCTGCCCTACTGTTCCACTGTTCCAGCTGAGAAAAAGAGACCAAATGCAATTGCCGTGAAGACATCCATGGGAGCTTGCATCCCACTCATCAAAATTTTAATTGGATATTGACATGCTCAAAATTAGATGTTGTTTTAAAAATAATTTAAAAAAACCCAAAACACAAGACTCCTGACATGTTTTCTGAGCTCTTTTCACTCAAGACTTGCCTTTGAGTCAAACATGTCTCTTAATTAACAACTAGTCTTTCGAAAATTAACGAAGAAAAGCAGTACTAAAGGCTATGGATGTTACAAAGAGAAACAAGAATAATGTTGTTAGCTTTTTGCTATGCTAGATGAGACATTACTGTGCCAGAGGCACAAGTAATGGAAATGTACTTTTATATAAATCTCCTTTCTTTGCTTGGATTATTTTAAATGACTCCACTACATTGTATATTAACCTAGCCACCAACCTTCCTGCAGTCAGCTTTCTTTTTACAGTTTATTAGGAACACAACCACCGTGGAATCGCCAAAGGACGGTGAATCCCATCACACTCTCCTTTTGTTTGTTAAACACGCGGAATGGCCGTGCAAGAAACTGAACAAAAAAAAAAAAAAGATTCTGGGAGGAAAATCTTCTGTCCCTGTCACCATGTATTCAACCCTTTGCATCAGATGCGACATTTCAGCTTGGCAGCAGCTCCCTTGGCCTTGGCCAGGGGTTACAATGGACAAGCACCTGAGAACTGCAGCTGTTTTCTTCCCCTCTCCTCCCTGAATTGACTTCCAAATGCCTTTTTTTCAGAAGCTGGAGCCCCCAGTGTGACTGGCCAAGATAAAACAGATCAGGGGTCAAGTCAGAAACGCGCTCCATATTTCTCAAAAACACCTTTTACTGTTCCTTCCTGATTTTACCTATTTGTTCCTACTCCATCCCGAAGCTGCGCCCAACACTGAACCAACACACAGTTACACTGCTACAGGGGTAAATATTGCATTTCCTTTTCTCATATTAAGGTTACATGTTGAGAAGCTTCACTCCCTCTGAAAAGCACAACTGTGTGAACACCCGACAACATTCAAAACCAAGAGCTAAATATCTTATCACCTTCTCTTCCAGTATGTTGCATTCAACACTTTTCCTAATTTTCCTACCCTACAGCACAGATAGCAGCATCCTACTTACTCTGTGAGGGTACAGGGGAAGTTCAGCATTTAGCAATGGTGAGAAAATTGGTTTAGATCCCTGAGGGAAGGTGCTATAGAAGTGCATTCAATTCAGTTGTAATTCAATCCAGTTTGCTGGAGCTGAAAGAAAACAAAACACTTTTAAAGTTAAAGGGAAAGCCAGCATTTATTTTATTTTTATATGTGTGTGTACATACATAGGCACACACACATGTCTATAAAAACAGTTTTATGTAAACATATATTTATGTATGTTTGTATAATGTATTTTATTTTTGTGTGTTGGCATATATACACACACAGATCTACACCTACAAACACACGCAAAGCCTTAAAATTTTAGGAAGTGAAATTTTTAAGGAGAGCACTAGAAGGATATGGTTATCATAAGGCAAGTTCTGCCAGGCATACAGGAGCATATACTGTATGGAAAAGAATAGTTAAAGGCATTTTCTCCTACCATCATAATTTTTTTCCTCAGGATATGAACAAAACAAAATCAAAGCAATTAAATCATTACCTTGAGGAAAAAAACCCCAGTAATTGTGCTTAATCCTCTGAGTTGCAATAATGAATGCACCTAATTTACTCTGACTAAGAGAAAATGTATTTTTTTTCCTCCAAAGCTGACAAAGGTCGAATCCAAAAAAACCAAAGTAACTCCCACAAAGTACTTTCCTCAAAAGAGAGGGAAGAAATGGCCCATGGTGTGTAATTATCTGAAGGTAAACAACCAGGAAGGCCCATAGCAAAGTACACCTGTGATTTATAACGCTGGAAGAACTCCCGAAGGGGAGAGCCTGCAACAAGTGCTCTCCCCATCTTTATCTGCATAAGGCAAATTGCAGAGTGGGGAGATGAGTTCTCCCATTTAAATTCCGCAGCATCGCTATTTTGTCCCTGGAAGTTCAGTTCACAGCATGGAAACTCTCCAGCTACACTAAACAAGGCAGAAGAACTGGTTCAGACAGGCAAATTACATATCTGCTCCTCCCTGACCCTCCAGCACCTCACAAAAATTGGGTGGATGAAAGAGCCGCCGGCGCCGCTGCCAGCACATCTCCCTGATCTCCTCAGCCTTGGCAGAATTACAGGGGCAACTTCACACATGGATGAACTGTTCTGGAACAATCTTTCTAATGCAGCTGACACAAATAGGCTTTCCTCCAATACCAGGGAAGCGTGTCCCACATGTTTGTTTCTCTTCCTTAGGATTCCTGCCGAGAGCTCAGCGTCGTTTCTGGAGGGGAGTTTGTGACCAAGAGTGGTGCAGGAGTCAGTTAAGTCTTGGGAAAACACGAGTAGGTGGAGAGTATCCAGAACCAATTTCCAGGCCAGACTCTCTCAAGGGCACTCCTGTAGAGATGCAGGCACGTTTTTGTGGGATACCAAAGAGCTGAGGAAGCAAGAGATGCGTTTGTCTCTAGGAGAGATTGCTGAACTAGGACCCTTCTAGAATTCTTGGTTTAACATTTCAACACTCAGTGATGCACGTCTCCTCAGTGATAAAAATAAAGACAAGCATTTTCACCATTTTTTACATATACCAACTAAACACACATTCCCTGGTTGCAGAGCGAAATGGTGTCAGTGCTTGCACCCAGGAATTCAGGAAAGGATGTAAAGTAAGATGTAAAGGGCAGATGTAAAGTAAGGGCAAAGGCTGCCAAAGGTCAATCTCTGAGATCAAAGGGAAAGGTTCCATAGGGAACATCTCTGCTCAATCCCTGAAACCTCGGCACTCTGCACTGAGATCTAGTGCCATATGCACTCAGCAGTACATACAGTGTTGACAAAGCTTTTATTTTTAAACAAATAAAGGCCAGAAAGTACATATTTCCTTAACTCTCATGAGGCGTCAATTATGCAGTGCTGCATCTACCACGTAAGCCTATTTCCAGAGCTTCAGCACTTGACATTTTGAGATAAAATGTCATGAATAGTATTTGTGTACCTCTCTCCATCTTTGCCCCTACGCCCCTCCACTTCGACTTGAAATCTTTCAAGGCATCAGACCACTGCTTCAAACTATCCCTTTCCTTTTCTTTCTTCAAATTTAGGATCAAAGGCCAGACAGACTTTAATGGTATCTTGCAAACAGTTTGCTCTAAGTCTTATTTCAAGAGCTTTTCTTCTCTAGTCTGCCCACTACTAAGCTAATCAATAATTTTTCTGCTCATTAAGTGCTGCTGCTGGAATCACTCTTGCCTATCAGGAAGACTCTCTTCTGCCTCTTTGGTTTTCCTGCCTTTCCTCCTTTCAGCCCAGGACCACAACAGCCTCTGAAAGAAATCAATGGCCTCTGCTCTGGTCAGAGCATTTTGGCCTTTACACTTTGCCAAACCTCAGAGTCTCTCAATTGGAGACTCCAACTTTCAGCTTCCCGTGCTTTCACTGTGATCTCCTCATGCTCATCCTCCTCAAATCTAGCCTCATTTGCTATGCCCTGAGCAAGAAATGTGAGGCAAATAAGAGGCACGAAATTGAATAACAATTTTCTGTGAACTTCTGTGAACTTCTAGATTGCCTTGGATGTGAAGCAGGGAAATAGGAGACTGTTTTGTCAAGTTAAGCCAGTAAGAAGAGGGAGTTTAATGGTGTTGTGTGTGTGTGACTGGTTTTTCCACTGGCATGTGGATTTATCCTCAAACTGAAGGAGGACTGTCATTAATTTTATCACACTCTTCTGGGCATACAGTTGTGGTGAACCCACCGCCTGAAAAGTGGATTTTGGATGCAATATCCCCACCTGAAGATGGAGAGAGCCTCTGTCCCAGCATCCTCTTGTTCTTATCTGATGCAAATATGCTGCTTTCCAATTTCACTCTATCTTGTCTGTACTCTTATCTAGCTTGCCTCTAATTGTACAGCTCTTCCTGAAAGGTCAATTGTTCCCCATCCAGCTGATGGCCTCCCAATGGAGTCTGAACTGATTATGAGCCCCTGCCTACTTGTAAGAGCTATGGTGAAAATGATGTTTGGCATTATTAAGATGCGATGTCCTGTCAAGGATGCCTTCACAACTGGAAGAGCTAATGTGACAGCTCTGAGCTGGGAGAAAAAAAAAAAAAAAGTTGCTTTTCTTCTTCTCAAGTATTTGCCCTGTGCTGTCAGGCTGCACGAGGGGGCCGTGCTCACATCTGTTATCCAGGCCCCTGAAGGAATCCTTCACAAGAGTGACTCTGCCTGCAAAGCAAACGGGGGGGAGTTTGAAGGTGGCATGTGAAAAGCCGCCGTAGGTCTTCCAGAAATCAGAAATCTTGGCTGTTCATCTCCTGAGAGCTGACCTGGGGCACACGAAACCACAGCGCCTGTGAAGCACAAAGCAATCACACTGAACTCTCTCTCAGCCATTTGCATTTTCAACAATTTCTCTTCAGAGAGATGCCCTGTGCCTACGGGAATATTTGCCTCTATTCGCAGCTGACTTTTAATCTAAGTTAGAATCCGTTGGCTCCTCTTTTATAGTTGACAGTGGAGTTGTGGCTCTGTTAGATAAGTGTTCTTTTCTGTTGCTTCTTGTATAAAATTCCTGGAAGATGTGGCCTCGAACACCAAGATGTGGTCCCAGAACACCAGGGCAGAAATAAAACAGTGTCACTACTATTGAAAGTGCTCAGCAAATCCTGCTCTAACAGCAGTTGTTGAATAAAGATGCTCAGTCTGGCCAGGAAAAAAGTACAAAATAACCTACAAATGTTGAATTATAAAGCTTGGAATTCAGAAATATGTATATTAATCCTTCAGATTTGTTACCCTGATGTCTAGGATTAATTCTTTGGTTTTTGTTTTGGTTTGGGGTTTTTATGTCACATGGAGACTTTATTTTACTATTTGTAAATATAAAAAATAGTTTAAGGCATGTGTAGAAGTACAGCAAAAGGAATGTTTCTTTAGAAGGCAAAGACAAGGCTTTATGGTTTTGATATTGGTTTTTTTCCATTGGGGGAGTCCACGGGATTTGTACTTGAGCTCCTTCTGGGTATTTAAGCTCATAAATACTATTGAACATATTAACAACCTCAAAGTTTCTGGTCCCTAGAGTTGATTTAATTAACCACTGAAAGCCTTTGCTGTTACAAATTAAATCAGATTGTATCAGAGTTCACAGGAGGAGGCGAACCTCAGAAAAGCTGAACTGTCCTCTCCAACTGAGGTGTAACTGAGCCCTTTTTTCCATGTAAAGATGTTATTAATAGATGTACAGCCCACTGCTTTACAAAGAGAAACACTTTTAAAAGTAAAAATGGGGCAGCCGAAAATGCATTTGCTTCCTTCAAGACCCTTAGCCCTCACATCCAGCAAGGTTCCGTGAAAAGTGAAAAACCACTTGGAACTTCACCTAAAAGCCTCCTGCCTTACCACCGCTCCAGTCACTACAGCAAAATACTTTTCAAACATCTCAGCAGATGAAAGTTAATACAGATGAAGGGATTACACAATACTGGAAGAGGATCACTAATAAAGTTGTTTCTCAAAACAAGGCAGTTTTCACCAAAATGACAATTTAGGGGGAAACAGCCAGGCTAGAAAGCATTGGGATTTCTAATTTTTGTCCCAACATTACCTGTTCTCAGAGAAGCAGCTCATTTTGGTGCACACTAAAAACCCACATTGTCAAGCACGAGTTTAACCCTTTCAATTCCTCCTCACACTTGTGTGCTGCAGGGTCAGTGGATCTGAGTGTGTGTAAACAACACCCAAACCCAGAGCCCCTGAGGCAGCACCTGCTCCCAGCAGAGTGAGAGCTGACAGGCCTCTCTGCTAAGTGACCTCACCCAGCAGGAAACATCCCGTATTTCAGGGAAGATCTTAGGAAAAAATTCGAAGTCCAAAGAAACAAGAGGAGAATTGGGGCAGCCTGCAAATTCAGAGTAACCCAGCTAAAGTAAATCATACCGAGTCACAGCAACAAAACCAACGTACATTCTGCTTTCAAGAAGAGAAAAGTCTCACTTGCGACTTCATGGGATTAGGCTGCCCCACCACAAATAATGAGGGATGAGTGAAAGGAGTCTGGACTCCTCCAGATTCTGCCATTTCTGCAGATGGGAGCTTGAGAAAATTCAACATCTACATCTAGTAGATATGTTGAATTATTCAGAAAGTAAACTGCTAGATTTGGGTCAAGAAAACAGGACCAGAGGCCAGGTGTCAGTGCTGTGGTCAGCAGAGCACAGAAGGGTGACAGCCACAGCAGAGCCTGCACTGTAGGCATTAAGCAAGGCTTCAGGGAAAAAAAAGTGTGTTTCCAGAGAAACAAATGGGGTTAGGAGCTTAAATCCCCTTAAAGGAATTGCCTTTCTAAATGCAGCGATGGCTTTTTTTGCTCATCCCAAATACCACAAGTTGCTCACAAACCCCCACCCTCGGCGCTGGAGCAGTTATCTGGCATATTTCTGTCTCCAGAAATACAGAAATACATAAAAAATGGAAAAATAAGAATACAAAAACATAGTTGATGCTATCTGTTCAATTAGTTGGACAGTTTCTTACTAATGTTTTAAGCTTCGTGCAAGAGGAGTTCTCTGAACTACAGCACTCTGAGCATGCAGGTATTAGCAGGAATGTTTCCTCTGTTAATCTCCCAGCCAAGAGAGTCTGCTCGACACAGATGATGAGAGCGTCATGAAAATCAAACTTCTTTTTTGCCATTTTATAGCCACTCATCTCGAGCTGACACTGTACAGGCTCTTCACTGCTGGCATCAGATGGGGCATCAGCATCCAGAGCAGCCTCAGCAGCTGCTGGAGGAAGAGTTTCTATGATTAACTTTAAAAATGTCAATCGCTCACCACGTTCAGTATTCAGGTTTGTTCACCAGTTAGTAATAACATCCTTTGCTGAGCTGAAAACATGTTCTGAGTGAGGGCTGGGGAAAGGAAAGCTTAAACAGTTGACAGCAGTTAGAGATGAAGCAGACTATGCTGTTCTTTTCTGAAATGAGGATTCAGTGATTCCAGCAGGCTTCTGAAAGAGAAGAAGCCACAAGATTATGGAAACAGACCTTTTTCTTCTAGTTTTTCTGACAGCTACAATTCTACATTGCTCAGCTCTGTCCTGCAATTAAAAGGGAAAGATATCAGAAACAGCTGAAGAAGCAAGAAAACAAGAAAAGAAAAATAAGCTGATTCCAGCTACTCTTCTCTTCTCCATGTGTGCTATACACATTTCATTATTAGATTAGAAGCATCTTCCAGCAGCATCTCCACAGGCTTTGAAATTGCCACCATAAAAGTACATCACAGAAGTTATTTTTAAACTGTGGATTTTGTTACAGAGAGAATCTCATTTTTAAAAATTTAATGGAGGGAAAGCATTTATTAGAAGACTATGACAGCTGAGGGGAAAAAATATTCATCATATTCAGAGAATACAGAAGAGAAAACCAACTTGGAACGTGTTCTTGCTCTCTCAGCCTGAATACCTCTCTCTTCCCTGACTGGTGTCAAATATGATCAATCAAACTAATTCTGCACATACTAAAAAAGAGCTTCGCCAACTCATTTGGCTCTGAAGTAACAGCCTCCCCTCATCCACACTGAAGCTAAGACAGCCACCTAAATGAAAAGGTGCTGGTTCCATATGCTGGAATCCAGGTGGATCTCCAAGAAGTCAATCAATCTGATGTTCAGGAGTGCCTGTAACAGTGCAGCAGTCTCGAGGCCTAAAGGGAAATAACAGATCTCGTGTGAAGTCAGAGCCTGTGGCCACAGTCCTCTCCTCCTTTCACCACTTAGATGCTCTTCAATCACCCCCGTTCCCCTGCAGGGGAATATCTGCCCCTCTTGTGCTGCTCAACACCACCACAGCAGTTCAGTGCCCTCCACAACAGGTTAAGATGAAAAAAATGTGTCTCAGGCCAAACTCACACTGAGCTTGGAAGGACCCCAGTTGCCAAAAGCAAGCGAACGCATGTCCTACTCAGGTGCACAAAAAAAAGACAGAGGAGAGGAAAAAGGGGCACATGCAAGAGGAAGGATAAGAAGGATAAGATCAATGTTAAATGGAAGATCTCTCCCACACACAAATAAATGTTCCTGCATTATTCAGGGGCTGTGCAGTCAGGGATGGGCACACCTCTCCTAGAAAGGAAAAACTATTCAATCTTCTCTTAGCTTCAAAACTGCAGCATTGCCCCAGGGTAAAGATCCAGGGAAGTGGCTGAGGGGTGAGGCCAGTTACAAGTCAAACAACACAAGAGGGGTCTAAGGTTTTATTTTTTTTGGAGGCCAGATACCTGTCCAAGGAATTGTTACACTGAACGGGGTCCAGGTTCGAAAATTGTGCTTAGCGTCTATAATACGTTAAACAAAAAAGGAGGGGGAGGAAGGAATTCTTAGCACAACAAGTTACCACAGCCACATTTAAAAGAAAGCAATCCACAATTCAAGAATTATTCCATTTCTCAATACTGTCCCATTAAATGACACCTTTGCTGGACATTCTATCACTACAATTTATTAATCCCCACCCCCCCTTCAAACAGCACTCGGCAGTTCCTTCATGCACAACCCAAGCAACACTAATGAGAACCTGTAAAGGGTCATGAGAAGGCCCTAAGCCAGAGCTCTGGCAGCAACCCAAGCTGGAAAAGACACTGACTATGCACAATAGCAAGTGCAGACAGCTTTTCCCCAAAGTGATATTTTAATTCAGAAAAGAACCTTCACTAATCTCAGGGTTTATTATTATCTGTGTAGCAAATGGGACTGCAGTTGGTCTACATAAAGCATTTGTTTCCTACGGGGCATTTTAGACTGTAAATGATGAAGGACCAGACCTAAACCAGAAGTCTGCTGGAACTCTGCTCTTGCCTTTAAATTGATTTAAGTGTGCCAAAAGGCAGGGAATGAAAGTGCAGCACTAACAAAAAGACCTTGGTGGAACACAGGGCACGGGAGGGATCCCCTCAGGCTGGGATCTACACGGGGAACCTACATCTGCACCAGACCTCCCTCCTTCCCTCCCTGGGACTGATCCCTGAGCAGTGACTGGGACTCCAGGAGATGCAGCAGCTGCACCTTCACCAAGCTGAAATCACAGTACACTGACAGTGGAGCTCTCAGGCTGAAGGACAGCTGTGCATCCAGCATATCTCATGGGAAATCAGGGACTCGCTCACTAAAGGGGCTTTGCTCTTTGGCCATGATGTTTTCTCTCACAGTTACCAGCACAAGTGAATTCCCTGATAGAAGGCGTTTGGCTTTGCCAATAACCAGCTTTGGGCAAAGACTCTTCTCCACAAATTCTCCCAGGGACATTGTAACGGGAGCCAGCACCTCTCAGTGTGCAACAGGGCAAGGACTGGCGCAAGGAAACAGAAACCTTCACAGATGGCAGTATGACAGAAAGAGCAGTAACTGCATTGGGAAAAGTGTTCCACCACACAATAATAAATAAGTATAATCAGCAACTATACAGAATTTCCAACCTCTCACAGGCTGAGACTTTACATACAATGATGACCACATACGGATGATGATCACATGCACCGAGTTCTGAAACCCAGTAACTCCCAGGGTTAAAAAGGACTGAGAGCTTGGTATAAACCCAGATCTTCCACTATGGCACACATCCCACACCACTTCCCTCCCAGCCCTCCACTCGAAGATCTGCATTACAAAAGAGATTTCCTCCAAAGCTCTTCCTGTGATGAGCTTTACTGAAGAAAAGAGGAGAATGTAAAAGAAAGATAAAAGCACAGGGATGTGGGTGAGAAGAGGTCAAAACCAGACACCAGGTACTGTCACTGGGTTCACAGGAAAGCTTCATTATTAGGTATTTTTCTTCTCTTCCCCATCTGCACTACAGAGAAAGTCTTTTTCCAGAATGCTCAAAGGTACCAATAATCAATTTAAAGCATATGAAATACAGTTAAAATGCATTTTTTGAGCCGTGTGCATTTTGGAACTGAAAGCAGAGTGCCATAGAGTAGCCATCATTAGGAAAATAGTCTGCCTAAAGAAACTTTCTGACATATGAAGAGGACTGTGAAGTCTTTAAGAGTCTAAAAATATTTTTATAGAACTTGCTAGGTAGGAACATCTCGGTGGGAATTTTACAAAACGTGCTCTCTCAACCTGAAATGTGTGAGCTGTACCTGCAGGCTCTTCAGTTACCTAATGTTCTCATCAACTGAACTACAATTAAATCCACACACCGATACCTAGTGGCTGAAGTAGAGTTGAACTGTGAAAACTTCCCCCCTCTGGGCTGATGATGGCTAACACAAAAACTGGTTATCCTTCCTACAGATTGCCACTCTGCTTTCAGGGTCTGCAATTCTCATTTCTTCAGAACAGTGCAGTTGTTCTGCTCAGAATTCCAGCGCCTGAGCAGATTCCCTTTATTTCTGACTATCCTTTTTAAGGATGGGTCAGAACTGCAGCAAACTTCCTGAGCATCCAAAACTCTTCCCCAGTGAAGGCATGGGAAACTTTGCCAGGATTCAGCCCTCTTGCTCTGGAGGAGATCCAGCCAGGTGTCTCATCCTCATGCAATCTGCTCAGCTCCACCGACTCGGGGAGCGAACTCACCCAAAATTTCGCAGAGGAACACACCCAAGGAAATCGCTGAGATCCAGAGCTTTGCAGAAACACCGTGAATTTGGAAATAGATTTAAGCAGCAGCAGCTCAGAGCCAAGTTCTCAGCTTGTGACATTCATCATGAGTGGAGCTGCCTTCCAGTTAATCCCAGACACGCATCCCTAAACCAGCCTGCACAAGGACACCCTCCAACACAATTCTGCCCATCTTTATATCCAGACATTCAGCGGGAGTTCAAAAACTAACCCATGTTATTACTTGAGGAGAGTCTTACACAGGAAGAAAATATCATAACATATAATTTATGCCAGAGAAATTCTCTGGAAGATCAAAACCTGATGGATAAACAACAGTTAACATTCAAATTACACAAACAATGAGGAGGAGCACAATGTACTTACTGAAATTAAATGTACCTGCACTCTGGGTATAAATCCAGCACCAGCCATTTGAAGCTCCCTACATTAAATTTTGTTCATTAAGTTGAAACTAAGATTATGCTGATAAAATGCCAGACTGCATCTGCACTCCCCAGCAACAACACCAGTGATAATTCCTGTTGCTCCTTTGCAAAATTCAGTATCCTTGTGTTTTATTGCAGCTGCACCAGACCCTTCACCCAGCCAGGTTGGCTGTGCCAGTTGGCATTATGATCCCTCCAAAAATAAACACACTTGCAGTTCTGCTCTCCTGGCTCAAGAATGTCCATTTCTCTTCAGCTTATGATCAGTGTAGCTGCTAACACACTGCCAGTTGTCCTGAGCCACTCCACAGGGTACAGACAGGCACTGAATAATTGCAAAGATGGGATGTCTTCCCTTTCCCTTTTTTTAAAATGCTCCTTTTGGAAATGTTTCTTCATTGGTTTAAGCAGAGGGTGGACGTGTTTTAGAACACCGTGTTCTGTCTCAAGCAGGAATTATAAACCCAACAGCAGAATTGCCCAGCGACTTTTTCTGATCCCTAGTGTGTCAAATATATGGGTGCTTGGATATAAAAGACATATCCAACCTCCATCCTGAGATTTAAGTTCTTGGAGACCCTCTCCTGCCTGGAGGATGTGCAATATTGTGCCTTTGAACTACTACAGCTCAAATTCTTAGCAGTGCTTAGGAACGCACGATGTTTGAAGTGCTACTACCACAAACACTACATAGGAGTCATCTATGCCACGTTTCATGTCAAAACATCTCCTAAGCACTGAGGCAGCTCTGGGTGGCACACAGTGTTCAGTTTCATGTACTGCTCATTAAACAGATAGGGTCGAATCACAGAAAGCACAGTAGAAGGCACACCAAACACACAAACATGCTAAATGGAATGTTCCTGTTAAATAAAACAAATAAGCAAACAAGCAGCGTAGAAAAGAGAAGCCCAGGAAAGCATGAAAGAACCATCATCAAATGTGTAAAGTGATTAGGATGAGGAGGAAGAACAGCTGGTCCCGGTGTGCACCAACGATTAGACAAGAACGACTTGTTTAATTTATAGCAACAGATACAAATTCACTATTAAAGAGAAGAAGGAATAGTTTGGTCTATTTGATTTGGTATTAAGTGCAGGCAAGCTAAGGCTTTTGCTAGTCTGACTCTTAGTCTTCAACACATTCAAGGAGAGGTTTTTTTTAACCAAACATTACTTCCCAGAAATGTTGACCACTGAGCTCTAGCGCAGCGATGATGATAATAAATAACCATTTATTTTGAACCAACTGCAGGAGCAGCTTTACTTCACGGTTCAGCTGAAGATTATGAAATACACTTCCACACAGGAAATAAGCATGGCTTGGAGACAAAACAGATAACCTGCTGCACTCTTCCCTCAGACTTCTCCAGGCAGGAAATCCATCTGAGCCATCCATATTGCTGAGGGTTTCAATACTGGCCCTGTGCTAGTGGCTCACCCTCGATGGCACAGCGAGGCCTGCACAGACACCCAGACGATGCTCACTCTGCCAAATGCCTCCTCAGAGAGGCACAGCCCGACGAGCCAGCACACAGCACAAGAAGGAATTTCTTTTTTGAGGTGTGATGGCACTGATGTAAATTCCAAAATGAATTCCCAGTGCATTTTCTTTCTCTCAATACACCTAGTGCCTCTTCCATCCTCTCACATTTCAAGGCTTCTCTGAGATGAGATATACATTTATAACTTCTCCTTTCCACTCAAGTCTCATTGCCCAGACACGGCTGCATAAATGTGTTCACATGTAAAAAGGTACAAGATGCTTTGCTTGCATGTAACAAGGATTTTTTTTCAGAAAAACAGCACATGAGAGATCTTTCCAGACCTACTGCAGTTTGCTTTCAATCTTACAGGAAAGACATTTAAAGAGGGTCTCATTTGAAACAGATACAGAATCCTTTACATGACTTTAAAAGATCCTTAAGATGATCAAGTCCAACCATTAACCCAGCACTGCCAAGTTAGTCCATGATTCGTTCGCGAGAAATTACAATGTAAAAACAATTTTGTCTTGAAATGATAGGTAACAACTAGTGTTAATAAAACCCAGGGAACCCAAGTGTGCCAAAACACTTCTCTGGGTCGCTGGATTATTTTCTGGGCTTTTAATGACCCGTGTGTCCAAACACAGCTTCTTCAAAGGAGATTAGATAACAACACCATCACTTTAATTTGCAGCAGTAGGTAGGTAGTACATGATAATATCATAATACCTCAACTAACATTTGACTTCTCTTGTTTAATAAGAAAGAAAAGCAGACTATTAAGGATGCAAATACCACATTCATTTGTGCTTCCTTTCCTTCCTCTGAATCCAGCTCCTCACAGCACCATCGAGCCCTGAAGAGAAGATCCAGCAGCACATTTTGTTGCCACTGTTCTTCCCAGAAACACATAATGTGTTTTTATATCATTACAGAATTCAGTCTTAGCACGACCATGAAGTAATAAAGCAGATATTTAAGAGAAATTATTTACTGGTGACTTCAAGGGACTTGCAACCTTGCACTGAATAATATAGGTTTTATCACTGAAAGGCACACAGTAAAGGGAATTACTCAGAAAAAGCTTCTATCTCCACCATCACACGATACTTAAAAAAAAACCAAAACAACAACAACAAAAAACAAACCAAAAAACCCTACAAACATGGAATGTTTTTCTGGGCTGGGGAAGGGCACAAAGGTTTAATGCAGAAGCTTTCAAGCATTGATCTCAAAACAGAGTAACCTTTTCCTGAAGTTCTGACTTTATACCATGCCTCATATACATTTCCTCTATTTACATATTTACCTAATCCACAAATCAACTATTAACCAAACTACAAAACTATTCGAGTTTTAATGGAATACATTATTTAATGCAGAAATATCTCTAAGGACAAAATCCTGCCAAAACCTGCAGTGTTACGGAGAATGAAAGACCAAAAATAATTTGTATGAGACAAGTGCAGCTCACAACGACAAATCACATTAGCTGTTGGTTTTTCAGCCAAAGAACACCTGAGCCATCTATATTTTTAGTCTTAATCCTCTTAAATTTTTAAAACAATGTAATATTATGCTTGATCTAAGTTAATTAAGTCTTTAATTAAGCAAGACTCCCTAACAAATCACTGTAACATGTAAAGGAATGACCATGCTTGAGAATTTGACATTTTTTATAACTATCGCTTCCCAAGTCTTCACTCAAGCAACACAACTGCTTCAAGAAGCCATGAAATACTTTGAGGAGGGATGGCTTCAGGGCAGCAGGAAAACTTATCTGGGGTGCAGTCCCACACATCAGCCCTGTGGAGTTTCAGTCAGTCCATCACTCACAAGTCAGAAGCTCCTTTGATGCAGCCCAGGAAAATTACTGTGGTATGTCCTCATATGGCCCATCTGACCCAGGACATCCCAAATGCATTTAATTTAACTCTTCAGCCCTAACAGGAGTCACGATCAGAGCACTTACACAGCCGAGTAGTATTAAAAAGTATTCCCAAACACAGAAGTGCTCCCATGCTTGCTCAGGAAAGCTGAAAATAACCATTTGCATTGCTGAGCAGCAGTTTCAATTAATAGCTCCATTTTCCCCATCTATGAGCAGAGGATTTGCTTGCTTAGCTCCCATTAATGTTAACGGGGTTGGACCTACAAATCCCTACCTGAGGTGGAATACTGGCATTCCTACTGCAGCACATTTTACCTGATGTTAAAGCAATTCACTTTATTTTACCTCTGCCCATTCTCTTCACTTTCAGGAGCCTTAAATGTAAACTTAAAAAATGATAAGCGTTACTTTGAGAAGACAATACATTATTTTGCTTTTTTTTTGGTTTTTAATCAACAAGCACGGCCATCCCAATAGACCAATCATAAACCTATTCAAATAAGAAAACAGATTTTAATACTAAGGTATACAGATAAATCCAGCTTACAGATCAAACTTTGAGATGAAGCCCTTCGCATTCCAAATAGAAAAAATATTCCACAAGTTTCTGTGCTTACTCCCTACCAGCTCCAACACAAAAAATTAAGCTGATGCTTCCGAAAGGTAGATTAAGCAACAAGGGGTATCAGAAAACCTGGGTAAAAATAGAGAGAAAATTAAAAAGTATTAACTAAAGTATTCTGGTCCTAGTCAAACAAGTCAGTGCAGGCAACTCTCAGCCTGCAGTTTCAGTTGTGGTGCAGGTCACTCTAAAGTTCACTATGGGCCAGGTAATTCTCTGGTATAGACCACAGCCACCAACAAACATATGAACAGTAGAGACAAAATCCCAAAGACCAGCTCATTACAACCAAAAGCTTCCATTAGAACATGTCTTATGAAAGACTGGATTCACACCACTGAAAAAGCAAAGTGAGGACACTGGGAAAAATTGGTATCAATGTCATCACACGGGGAAAAACTTCCCTTGAGCGGCAGTTTAATGAGCTGTGAACTTGGCCACTGGGCAAAAAAATTATGAGGCCGAGGTGGATCAGCTGCAGAGTGAACTGAGAGCCAGCCTGGAGCCCTCTGGGGTGCAGGGTGCGAGAGGCAGCCGCCTTCCCACCGGGATCGGGAGAGACGCGCTGCCCGCTGACAGCTCGTCAGAACGCTGCCTGCAACGTTTGGGACTCCCGTTTGCAGAAGGCTCTTCTGTGCTAATCACTTCCTACAGATGTTTTGAAATGTTTAAACTGCTCTGGTTTGGTTCAGCAAGACGCTGATGGTGTGATTTGAGGCCCACCCAGGGCCTTCCTGGACATCCAGCAGCAATAGGATATGGAGGAGCAAATTCTTGTCTTCCCCAGGAAAACAAGATAAGATGAGACATGGGACAAGAGCACCTGTTTTGGCTGTACCTGCTTCACACAGAAAAGGGAATTTCCATTCTGTACAAACCCTTGCTATTTTGAACTGACTTTTCAAACCAAGCAAGAAGAAAAGGTCAACATTTCTATAAACCAGAATGTTTTTAACGTTGATTCAGAAGTATTGACATCTCCCTAAAAGTATCAAAACAGTCTCAAACATAAATATGGTACTGCATAATAAATCCAAAAGTCAAAAGGAAGTCAAGCATAAAAGCAACACACATACATGAACATCCCCCCAATCAAAACAAGGGCTGAGCATGACGTGTCCCAAAAATGCTTGGCTGCCCACGCAGCTGTGTTTTCATCAGAGGGTCCTACTTATTTCTTCTCCATTTCCTTTCTCACTCTGCTATTTGCCCGTGGCTTGGCCTTATATTTTGTTCGTAACGCAGCGATGCTCAGCCTTTAAAACCCAACTGTCCTATTACTGAAATGTAATACTCTCCTCCAGAATAATTCAAACCTCTCCTTCCAGTTTTACTATTTCCTTACATAATACATCATTAAAACTAAGTGTCATAAAGTTGTTTGGGTTCTTTTATGCAGAACAAAGGTGGTCAGAGAATATCAGACAGTAAGAAATCCAGCCATCATCCTCCTCCCTGTTCCACATGCACAATCTTCCTTTTAACGTGACCGACATGCAAAGGGCTCCAAGCAACACAATTTCTCTGTACAGCTAATACAGATGGGAAGAAATGAGCAGGCTTTTGGGTTCTGCACGCCTTCACCAGACATTTAAGCTGAGTATCGCCAGGCTCTATGGCTCTTAATAAAGAACAATGAAGTTATCAATTGAGGGCAATTAAGAAATCAATTAGAAAAATCTAAAGAAAGCATTGCAAGACTGAATGAGGGAGGATTAGTGTGAACGAAAAAGAAAGGGAGGATATGCGAAATCAATAAGACTGTGAAGGACAATGCCATAACAGCTGATGAATAGCAGAAGCCTCTGGGACCAGTGATAGCACAGGAGTCACTGCCTTTCACCTGCTATCAGTGACAACCTCGCTGTGATGTGTCGAGGTGACTTGTGGCCCACAAGGTTTGAGAGTTACAAATTAAAGAGGAAGTTTCTAAAAGGTTCACAACAGCCTTTTCTTTCAGGTGTGCTGAGCGAAGCTGATGAAGATGCTCAGATGCACTCAAAGTGCAGCAGAACCAAATCAGCCAAGCCCCACAGAAAACATTTTTGACTTCTCACATAAAGCAACGCTTTTGTTCCCCAAGAAAACTTTCCAATGGGTCTCATTAAAGATTTGAAATATGGGAAGGATTTTTTTTTTTTTTTCACTTTGCAAATACAACTCCACTGAAGCTGAGGAAGAAACCAATCACAAGCTTGACTGCACGTGTTTCAGCACAGATGATCTTTCACACTACATTTACACCACTGCTTTCCCTACAGGGACACCGCTGCTGTCTGACTTCCTACCTTCCCTCCACACCTCTAGTAGGTAATGAGTCAGTCACATGGTGAGATTTTCTGGAAAAGTTAAGTAAGAAATTCTTCTGGGTAGAAGGAATAAGTTGTTACAATAACAAGTAATTTACTATCTGAATGCTACGCATACTGTATCATCTTATTTGTATTTCACAGTTAATCTCCCAGCTCACAAAAGTTTTATCGGATTGGAGGCATGTGCTGTATTCCCCTTTATAAAATTTTACAGTCCCTTGCTATTCTCAGGGCTTGTTTTATAGGCACAATTTGCTGCTTTAATCTCACCCAATTGTCATATTCTAAATCACGGTGTATAAAAATGTCTTAAAAGGAGAGATGCGCTGAAGGGTAGTACTTAATTACACTTACTGCCTGATTTAAATGTTATCTGTGCTTTGCCAAGTGCCAGGCACAGAGTAACCCAGCAGAGCAAATCTGCATAAACTGATACAAGTCATTATTGGGCTTTTAATAGCAGCCCTGTTCTCCTGTGCAGCATTCCGATGAAGGTGTGCTCCTCCTCCTCCTATCATATTAGCTCGCAAGAAAATTAAGTAAGGAGGTTGAAGAACTGGTAATTGGTAAGGTCTTCCCAGTCACTCTTTGCTAACTTATTTATTTTTATCTCCTTGCAGAAATCTTTGTCAAGGCAATTTCGCTGGTCACCTTCATGAGTCTAACGTGTCCTAATGGAACTGAAAAGCGGAGTGCATAAAGCAAACAGAAAATCCATTTGTTCAATGGTTTCCTGTTCCTTTTCTAGCACTTCCACTCCAGAAGAGCTCCTCTTTACACCCTTCCCCCCCAGTTCCTAGGAATCAAACAAACAATACTGAGAATACTACCAAAATTTCAGGCAATTCATGTTTTGATTTCTGACTTCCTCCTCCCCCACCCAAGTGAGCACAGCAAGGGACTGATTTGCCTCTGCACTAACTACATTAGACATGCAGTTAAATTCTCTGGCTCAGGGGAGCAGAAACACAGCTCACAGTACATCGTATCTAAATACTTTCTACTTCATGCTCCAATCCCTGCTCCCACCACACACCAGAGAGCTCAATATAGACCCACTTTAGCAAGATCACTCTGAACTTCAGGGAAAGCAGGAGAGCATCCTTTTTTGCTTAGATTCATTGTATTTAATGAACCAGTGGAGGCAGAGTAAGTACTACAACTCTCACTGATCTATCCAGCAGCTTTATTTCTGGTCCATACCTCCAGCATAAATTTATTTTCACTATTTCTTTTTGTTGTTGTCCCCTTGAGCGTGCTGTGCTTGTGGTCTCCAGCACTGCCAAAATCTAGAAGGGACTAAACTACAGCTTTGTGCCAAGTGCTCTGCAAGTCACTGTGAAAGGACATCACTGAGTCAATCCCAAACACTCAGTAGCTTTGTACTCAAATGACATTTCCAACTTTGCACACATTTCAAGCCATGCCAGAGTAGTCACAGTCATGCACGACTACTCCTTGTCCCTCTATGTAGCATGGCTCCAATCATGAGATGTCAGCATTGTTTCATGCAAGATAAACTCCAACACTGTCCCTTGTGAGTCTGTGAAATATGCATGTGCCACTGTTACCGGCCACAACTGTGCCATCAGTGCCTTTATTTCAGCCCTGGCAAACAAGCAACTGGCAGGGGGAAGAAAAAGAGGGGGGAAGAAACCCAATTCAGAACGATTAGATGTTTTATCCTCTGATTTTAAGCATCTTTTGTAAACCCAAGTGGTTTACAATACTAACACCCCTCAGCTTCACAGAGGGCTGAAGCCACAGAATGTCTGGCATGGCAGAAGCTGAACTCCTCAGCCTGAGAAGAGATGGGCAAGAGGTGGGTACAGAGAAGCTTTCCCAGCTCAAGGTCAGTCCAATCCTAGCAAGAGCCTGGCATGATGACTCTGCTCTCTAAGCAGTTCTCAAAATCCAGCCAGTGGATCCCTGGCAATGTGCCTTCCTTTGGGCAGAACAAGAGGAAGGATATGAAGTAGCAAAAAAGCCATGGCATTGGGAAAATGCTGCTCCCAAGAACCTCATTGAACTCATTTTCTCCTAAAATGAAAAGCAGTATTTTCCAGACCACTGGTACCTGAAGCCAAGTGAAGAACTTCACATTTGTCTCAGGGGATCCCGCTGCACTTCAGCAGTGATTTCAACAAAAACCTTGATGACAAAAGTATGCAGTCCTCTGCAAGTAATTTAGAGAGTTAAAGATGAGACATAACTCCAAAGGGCCCGAGACAGAGTTATACAACTATAGGTTGAGCAGAAATCAGTTGCTGATTACAGTATTTTTCATGATTAGAGAACATTCCCCTATGTAAAGCTCATCTGAGTAGCCACAAATTAAAGTTTCTCCTACGGTAGATTTACCTTGCCACTTCCAGAAACAGCCACTCTTTCACAAGGAGAAGCACACTGGAGAAATGATGCAGCAAAACCACCACATTTCACGGTGGTTATATCACCCTCACAGGAGGACTGGCTCCTCTGGTGGGTCCCTTTCCAACACCCATAACCAAGTTTGGAAATTCTGGAGCTTCCTCTCATCTCCTGTNTTTTTTTTTTTTTCTTTTTTTACTTTTTCTTAAGTAATAATATTACAAGATTAATTACTTAGCAAGGTCTCTTTAAACACATCTGCCTTTGAAACCTCTACAAAAGCACAAGTGAAACTCCAGAGATAAACAAACACAAACTCCCTTTTAATTAAGCACCGTGCTTCTCTGTGGGGGGTGACGGAGCGAGCAAATGCAGGGGGATTGCCAATTAATATACAACTTCTTTGATGGGAAGGGTACAGCCATACACAGGAGGAAAAAGAAGAGGAACTTGCCATCCGAGTCATTATTTTAATTGGCTGCTCAGAAAGATTATGCATTCCCCACATTCGATGCTGCCAAAAAAAGTCTTACTGATCCAAAATACTAAAGGGCCATCAAAACATGTCCTAAGCTGCTTGTGCCATGTTATTATGAAAGGACCTGTGCATCTCACTCATCCTGCTTGAGAAGGCTGTAACACAGGGAGGCAATTCTCAGGGTTAATTAGACAAAGGAACAGACAACTCTTGGATTTAATTTTCTGTTATTGATCATTATTATTCGCTAAACACCAGGCATGCTTAGCAAAAACTTCTTGAAGGGAATGCACAGTTATTTCTAGCTTAAATCAGTTAAAAAGCAACAAAAAAAAATTAAAACCCATGAAATAAACTCTTGAAAATTGCACGAGCCAGGATGCGAACAGAAAGTGAATCAGAGGATGGACAGGTCATCTTCTGCATAACTTTCAATGATTTGACATTCCAATATTTTTGGTGTGCTGACTTTTCTGTGATCCTAATGACAGCACTGTTATTCTCTCAGCTTCGCTACAAAGCTGCATGTTAACTTCCACTTCTGTTTTTATCTGGTTTTAATGGAAATGCAAATGAGCTTTCACATGGCTTGTTCCACACCTTTGTACCCCTTAGGGAGGGGGAAAAAAAGACAGAAAACTGAGAAATGGCTTGCTCAGTTTGCAGCCTGCTCAGGAATCTTGATTTTGCCTCCTTACACAGTTGTGTCTCCACCGCAGAGGACAGAGCCCTGCGCAGGGGGAAATTCAGGCCCAGGAACCCAGAGCTGCTTTATCTGAGCCTCCTTCTCCTGAACATGACAGCTCTGTCATCCAGGCCGATGGAAACACAAAAGAAGATTGGGATTTCACTATCTCTACTCAAAACAAATGAGTGTGGCAGAAAAGGAACTCTTGTCTTTGTAAACAGACGAAGAGCTTGGCCGCTACTGAGAACGGGATAACCAGAAACGTGTTCCTGCCTTGGGGAAAGAGCCCAGGCTGCAGAGGTAAACTGAGGCAGAGGAGTTACTGCCTTCTGGGTCTCTCCAGCTGGCAAGCCAGAAACAGCAGCATTACTAAATCTCAGTTATAAACAGCAGAAACAATTCTGGCTTTTGCGGAAGGACAAAAAAAGCCTGTTAAAAAAAAAGCAATCAACCCATATTTTTCTCCGTTTCTTTCTTCTCTCTGGGAAGTGTCTCAATGCCACCAGCAAGACAAAAAAGACAAGAAGTTAGAGGAAACTCCCGTGACACCCTTCCTTTCTCCCTCCCTCCAGCTGCTTTCCCTGTGGCAAGTGCAGGGAAGTGTTTTACCTTTTGGGGTTTCTTGCAATCACTGACCCCACTGCACTGGGGACTTGTCTTCAATGCACAATCAACACTGGATGTCCACTGGCCCCCAAGCCACAACACTACAGGGAGTTGTTCTGGAGTGTCCCCACACCAAAAGAAAAGTTTCCCCCATCTCTCCCACACGATCTACATACACCGCTAGTGCAGAGTGCTGGCACAATGCTCACAAAAATACACCGAGGCTGGAGCAGCTCAACAGTAATATCATACTTGGATATTAATCAGAATGAAATGCCTGAAAATAAAGGAAGTAAGGATATTTAATTCATAAGTGAAAAGGTGAAGGAACCTAATTACAGCTAGGTAATTCCTGCACATGGAAAGTACATCTCCTCCTCCTCCTCATCTAGCAGAATTCCAGCGTCTCAAAATCAAAGTCAGACCTACCAAGGCTCAAAATTTAAACAAGATGCAATTTTTCAATAAAGAGGAAAGTGCTTCCATTCTCAATTTCCTTAGGTATATTTTCCATCACTTGAACGCACTATCCATATCCATTATCACTTAGTAGATAATTTTCAAAAAGAAAAAAATTAAAAACAAGAGAAAGGAATCAGGAAACAGCAAAGGGAAGGAGAGAGGAGAGGTGGAGAACCATTCAATCTCGGCAGTTAATTTAAACATTAAGTCAAGAAACTCAATTCCTCACATAGTCAAGAGGAGAGAATCAGGCTCTAAATTCAGAGCTTTGAATCACCCTGTGGCAGCTCTGGTGACTGTATGTGGCCTTGAGGCTCCCAAATTAGATATCTGAACTTGGATGTGTCTACAGCTATTGGCCACGCTGCTTGCAGTAAATGCTAGAGTGATCTGGACACCTAATACTGGTTTTAGTTCTTGCTTAAGTGTAGTAACAACAGTCTCAAGAGTTTTGTCTTGTTTTTGGAGAGGGCAATGCTGTTATGAAAGTACATGATACCCTGAACCATCCACAAACATAAGTTACACATTTACTACCTACAGCATACTATATCATATACTTCATCTTTCAGCCTCTAAAAATAATACAAAGATACATATTTGCCATAAACATGAACAAAGTGAACTTCATGCTGACAGGATGCATGCAAACAAAACCAGAGAACTTGTTTTAAGGAGAACATCGATGAAAATCGCATTGTAAAAAACAGCCATCAATCAGATTACATAATTCCTTGGCATGTCTATCCTTTGCAACAACTCTTATATTAACTGTATAATTAAAATGAAAGCAAATATCAAATTTTTACCTCTCCCCAGCTAACGAACAGTCCCAGTTCTCGAGAAACAGTATTAAAGTTCTGAACTTGCCCATAACTCTCACTGGACTTTTCTCTGGTGCAGTATATTGTCACAAAGCAGAAAATGCAGGTTGGGCTCACATTATCTGTAATGAGACAGACACTCCTTCATTTTAACAAGGCACCACTGCCAATATCAGCCCTGCTGAGTAAAAAACTCCAGGCAACGATTTTTTATTTATACAAGAGCAATGAAACCCAGCGAGATCAGATGTGATCGAAGGCACCTTCCAGCACCAGGTACACAGTGAAAATTCATTCAGCACCTTCAAAAAGCAGCTTCCATCCCACCCACCTCATGCCAAGGCAGCTGCCAGGGCACTGCCCAGCCCTGCCAACAGCTGGGCAGGGCAGCCTGGAACAAGAAACTGCTCACACCCCTGTGGCCATCAGCCTTTCACTCTTCAAGGCATTGCCATGGTGAAAATTAGTCCAGCGGTTCCTCCCCCCAGTGAAGCATTTAAAATTTTCCATAAGACATCACAGGACTGAGGAAGGAATGCTGGAGGGTTTCTTCACACACAGACACTGATGCCTGTGGGACCTGTCACCCTTCCAAGCTACTGCAGCACCAGCAAGGCTCCAGCACCATGAACTGTCTGCACAAGTAACCCTGCTGACCCAAAGTGGGCTCCCTTCACCACCAGGAGTGGAGCAGCAGGAATCTCCTCTCAGCTCCCACACAGTTCTAGACTTTCTCAGAAGCACATGAGCTGCCTTCTCTTGTTTCTCTGAAATATGCTTCTAACTCACCTCACTCAAGAATGATTCACAATTCAGGCCTTATTTCCACCTGCCCACAGTATTTCCACCCTCTGTACAAAGGGACAATTAAACCAGTGGTCGTATGTATGGGGGATCACAAAGTACAGCATTGGGACAAGAAGTTAGCTCTGAAATTAAATGGAACAGACCAACACTGGCTGCCTGGAGGCAAAAATAGTGCACTGACAACTGCAGGTTCATCTGTATCTTGAGCTCACCTGAACTTCTTGTGATCCACAATTGCCACTTTAACTTTCTTTCCATCTCTCTGCCTTTGGGAGTCCTCTTAAAGCAAACCCATGACTCTCAATAAGGTGCTGAGAGAAAAAGAAGTTCAAACACGATTTTGCTCATGTAATGTCACAGGAGCAGTGTGTGGAGGAAAAAAGAAATGATCTTCCGCCGGCACCAGATTAAAGCCAATGTGACTGGAAAGATGCCCCATAGAGCAGCCACCTATTTGGAATAAACCTAGGCTTGAATTTCGGGTACTGAAATGAGGAGCAACGTCACTGAGCTGCCTGAGCTGCACCAACAGCAACCTGGCACAGCATGGAGTGGCCAGAGCCACCCCTCTCAGTTTTGGGGACACAGCACAGGGGCAGAATGCAGACAGTTTGCACTTGTAAATGACTCCTGCCACCAAGAGTGATATCAAAGAACATGGTCAAGCTACTGTCACACTCAGGGCTCTGCCTTCTCGGGACCAAATGACTGGAACTGTGGAAATTTTATTTCTTTCAGGTGCTACAAACTTAAAATGGCTCAAGACTGAGAGCCCAGCTGCTTCATGAATGACAAAAGCCTCTTCACTTTTAACTGCAAGCGAAGCACAGCAAATCCCACATAGAATGGAAGGGAGAACAACAAAATTAAGTGGAAACATCATTTAATTTTATGTCCAGGTCCTTCACAGCCTGGCTATTTCAGTTTTATCACAAGATTTTGAGGCTATTACAGGAGCCTCAATATCTGCTCACTCACAAAACAGGTAGCCCAGGTTTCATCATTAAGAGGACAGTACATTCACCTACAACAAATGACCCTCTTAAGTGCAAGGTCACCACAGTGGACCAGAGAGCGAAAATTCTTGATGAGACAAAATTTGGAGACCGTGCTGATCTACACCTGACAGTCCTGTACCCTGGGAACAAGACTGTCCCTAACCTTTGGTGAACAAGATGACAATTTAGTGAGTAAATGCTTTCTGCTGCCACAGTGGAAAGGACTGACAGCTCCCTTAGCCCACATAAGGTCACAGGTACCCACCATAACCTGGGCCTCAGGAGAGACCAACACCACAAAACAAAAAAGACCCTGGAATGTCAGCCAGCCCTTCTTGAGGTGGGTATTTACAAGGGCTGTAGCTTTCTCCTACGGCTTTTCATTACAAGACTTCATATATATATTTCAGATTCTCCTGCTGAGAGTATAGATAAGCTTCTAACATTAAATTTTCTATAAAACAGAGTCACAATACAAGGCTAGTGACAAATGCTGGCGTCAGAAGCCTGCAGTAATGGCATGCTGTTCGGGTTTTGGAAAGCAATGAACACAGACAGAGAGTAAAACAAAATTATCTTCCCAACTTGTAAATTTATTTCTGGAACCTTTAGAATGTGAAATTAAAGTTCCTTTTGTGGGCACGCAGACAGCCCTATGCCTTGATCATTGTATATACATGAAAGGCTTAAAACTGTAATACAACATTTGGTTTCAGTCAACATTAGTTCTAGTGTTTGATTTATTCCTTGCAATAAATAGATTAAAGCTAATTACCATTGATAAACTTGATCTTGTAAACCCCAGGGCGCCACTTTGAAAATTTTCATGGTGAAATCTGGCAGTGTCATGCAGTGCAATGTGATAACACTGTGGTGATGTGGCAGTGATGCCCACGCCTCGTTTCCACAATTTCTGATTCTGACCCCACGACTCAGAACAAAGCTGTAACCTTACAGTTCAGAGGGGGAAAAAACCTCCCAAAAAAACACAATACCCACAAAATACCATGCAAAAACCATGGTGTGGTTCCACCATGCAGAAACTTCTTTCATTGTCTTCCCACAGTCGAACATTTCATTAAAAAGCCAAATGTTCAAAGACACAGACCACTGAGTTTAACTTCAATACAAGAAGAGTTGATAGAAAATATAATAAAGAATTGAACAAGTGGGTGCATTATATACCTGGAAATACTCAGACATTTTGCAGAGAGCAGTCATGCACAGCAAATCTGTCAGAATTCCCTGAAGGAGTTAACAAGCACGAGAATGAGGGCACATGGTCTGCAGGGACACACAGGTGGCTGATGCAGTACACCAGGCTTTTCCCAAAGCCTTCAGCAAAGACCCTCAAGGAATCTTAAGAAAAGCCTTAAAAAAGGTAGGCTATGGTGGGATAGAAAACAAACGCACGTTATGGATCATCAACTGAAAAAGAAAAAAGAACATAAAGGAAATAACAAATCATTTGTCACAATGATGAGAGGCTGTTCACACCCCACCTCGGCATCTGTGCTAAGACCTGTGCTGGTCCAAATACCTGTTACAGGTCTGAGAAGGGGGCAGGGAGGCAACGAAATGCCAAACCACACTGAGAAGACAGAACTAGTAGAAGAAGGAGTAGGCAAAATTACAACTGATGTGAAAGCTGCAGAAGAGTCTCAAGGCACTGTGATTGGACAGCAAAATGACAGCATGCATTAAATGTTAATAAATGCAAAATGTTGCACTGAAATAAAGGAGTATTACTGTCCACACAGACTGACAGGCTCTGAATTAGTTGTTCTAATGCAGAAAAGAGATGCAGTCACTACAGACAGCTTCCTGGAAACATCAGCTCAGCAGCAACCCAAAAATAAGCAAATAATTTTGGAACTTCAAGGGAAAGGTATCAAGGCTGAAATACAAAATACCACGTCAGAAACTCATTGTTTATCTGCATTTTAAAAATACATCTATTTCTGCTTATATTGTCTTTAAAACATACGAAGACATGCCGATGTGATGGATCAGAAGACCAAAATTATTTCTGAACAGCGGAAAGCTTCACTTTGCTAAGAATGCATCAGAAGTAGGAGTACATTGGGACTCTACAGCTTGAAGAACAGCCGCCTCACCCAGCTGTGACCCACACCACACACAGGATGCTGAGCTACACGAGCCTTTTGTCTGACCACCTGCATTGTTCTTATTTTCTTGTGAGGCAGAACACACAGAAAGGGCAATTTCTACTTCCCTGTGAAGTGTCAGCAGCATAAGCCAGAGCATGTTTAGATAAATTGTATTAACTGGGCTGCGATCTGCAAGAGACTTCTCTCATTTCCATCCGCCCTGGAAGGAAAGGTATTTAATAAGACATTGACCATTCAGCTCACAACGTGCTATAAAATTTTACCTTTGGTCTTATTAGGGTAACAAATGGGAAATATCATACAAGGCTTGAAATTATGGAGTAGATTAGACTCAAATTGCTTCATAAGTTAGGGAAGAAAAAACACCCTCCAGAGCCATCTCCTATCCCAAAAAGGACAGGTTTAAGCTAGCTGAACACTGTATTTTCTATTTCCATATGAAGAGCTGCACATTCTGTTTTTTTCCTTCACAAGCTGAGGGAAAAAGCAACTTTTGTGTATAAAGAGTATACACAAGGCACAGCACTGAAGATCTAAAATATCCCATAATAGGCTCAGGTTGACTTGGAGCACCCTTGGTCCATTAGACAATTTATGCTGTTGTAACCCAAAGATTCAGGTCCAAACTGAATGAAAAGCCAAATTCAAGGAGATCAGAAGCTTCCCATAAGTGAAGGAAAATAAAAGGGCCAAAACAGCAGTGTTTTGATCCCTGTAAGAGCGCTCTTTCTTAGCACAAGAAGCAAAACAAGGGGTTTTGTGCCATTAATGAGAAAACAGCCTTTTCCCACCTGAAGAACGAGTCTTCTTTTCCTGGAAAAACAATAGGCAAGGATGGAGCCAGGCACATGAGGCAGCTGCTCTGTTATAGCAACATATCATATCTTGAGCCTATCCCTAAAAGGATAATTTCCACCCCACTATGGCTTTTCACACCAAGTTCATGAGTAACCACCAACTGCCCAGGATGTAAAATTTGCAAAAACCATTTTTTACTAAGTTCTTGGATCATCCTCTTGGTGCCTCTTCCTCTCTACGAACCAAAAATACAATAGAATGACAAAAATCCTGGCTCGCTGGACATTCTGATGCTGAGAAAATTCCGACACAGAAACTATTAATTCACAAAACCATGTAAGAAACATTTCTGCTGCCTACAAAACTTCCATGTTTCGTGATACTTTTCAAAAGATTCAACTGTTCCCACAAACACCAGTTCAGCCTCACAGGCATTAACCCCTTTCAACCTTCCAGCGAAGGCAGTTCATAACGCTGCTGCTGAAAACAAGAACAGTGGAGAAATTTCAGTGCACCATTTTTCAATATCAGACTCAACTCTAATAACTGTAATATCCTTCATGTCAGTAATAAGACAACTGTTAAACATGATACTTAAAATCATTCACCTCTGACTTCACCAAGCTCTTTGAGGAAATAGCTGTTTCCAGAAAACTTCATTACTGTAACACTCAGGAATCAATGTGTAGGCTCTTTTTCCCTAAACCAATAAAACACCTACCTTCAAGATTGCTTCCAAATAGAGAAATTAAACGTGCAATGGTGTATAACATCAGCCTGCATAAGGGCCACATCTGTCATATCCACCAGCCTGGGCAGAGGAATTTAGAGGTACCTGTTGCTCAGCAGGCAGAAATCCACTGCTGAAGTCAGACAGAAAGAAGGGGAACAAAGAAAAGTGGGGAGGAAAAAAAAGAAAAATATCTAACAGATTTAGTTTCCAGACAATTCAACCAACAAAAGATTCAAAGCTTTTATTCACACCTTCAAAAACCATCGTCTGTAGGTAATTAATTACTGCATGCCTGACTTCACTCTCAGTATTTTCACTGACATCAGTGGCAGTAGGATTGGCCTATTCCCAATTAGCCAACTCAAACCAGTACCTGGCTCCTGAATAACTCGTTCAGATCTAATATCTCCTTTTAAGCATCCATTTCTGGCAGAGCATAAAATAATCAACCTATCAAAGCACTGCAGTTTCATCATTCCCCCCCAAAAATGAATCATGTTTCAGTATGTGCAAGGCAAGCCTTTAGCAGAGCACTGGTAAGCAGGAACAGATAAAAGTGGATTTCCCAGTGCCCATACTGGAGCTAATGATTTCCTGCAAATCACTAGTGCAAGCTCTGTAAAAAAAACTGCAAAATAATTCAGCTCTTCAGGAGCAATGTGTAAAGCAGAAAACTGAGCTGTATCCTGTGAGGGCTATGATTCTTCTGAAAAAAAAAAAGTAGTCAGGTTAAGTAAGGTAAATTCTTGCTTTAACATTTATTTTGGCTTCCCTTCTTTAAGAACTCAGGTATACTAAAAAATAAAATTTTAAAGTTGTAGTATCCATGAACTGATAAGGTAAAACTGCTAAAATTCAGGGTTACTGTTTTACCTGAGCATGATGGTAACAACAGTGAATTTTATCCTCCTTAGACAGACAGTACAAGGCAGAAAATCCACTTACATCCCATTTACAGCCAGAAAATAACCTGCAAGAGGAGGGAGGCTGCCCATGCTGACACCCAAAAAAAAGTTTATGCTTTCTGCATACACGATTTTGTACTTCAAATATAAACAGAGACATTGGCAGGTTATTTCCTAAGTCATGGAAACGTTTTCACACCCCAAGCCATGGCTATGCATTTTGTACCTGAACAACTCTCCCTTCAGCTGAAGCTTCACTGCCCAGCTCCACTATCAGATGTCACACTTGCAAAAGCCTAAAAGTCAGAATAAAAGCTGAGGCGTTGCTGCAATGCACGGTTTTGAAAGACTTCAAAAAGTTACTGGAGCAAGAAAAACTGCACAAGATCCTTTCCCAGGAAGCCAGGCCAGCAGCAGCCCAGGAGCTCAGAGAGGCTCCCAGTTAATTAGCTGTTTGCTATGTAGAAAAAGAGGCTGTAGGAAGTGCCCAGTGCTGCATCCTCATTTGTGCTTCTCTCTGATCCCTACAGCAGCAACTCAGTCCCGAGTGAAGCAGAGCTCATTATCCAGCAGAGACAAACTCTCCTGAGCAGAGGGGTGTTTCTGGGGCTGTTGAGCAGCATCAGCTCCATCTGGTCACTCCTGTGCCTGCCCTGAGCAGAGCACGAGAAGCCCGTGCAGGTAGGGCCTGGCACAGCTTGGCTGGAACCAGAGATGGAGCCTGGTCTCTGACAGGGCTGGAACACAGACTCTTCTTCATAACTGGTTTGGAGGGAAAGGAAAAACATTGAAAGTAAACCCAGAGGCGGCCTTGGTTTGATTTCCAGGGCAGAGGATGGGAAAGCCTTCATCAACTGGTCCTCCCCGGGTGACCAGCCCCTCTCAACGATGCTCCCCTTTGCTTTCCTCACAGCACATTCCACATTTGCCTGTCAGGCACATTTCCCTGTCTGAAAGAGAGGTAAGACCCTTATCCTCACCCTCTGTGGACTCTTGGCTCATGCTTTAAGAGGCCACATTTATTTAGGAAGTGCCCAGTGCAGTCAGGTTTCCCCTTTGATTGTGCAGGGGAAAGTTTGGGGCCTGCTTCACTTCGGCTGCCCCTACCAGGACCAAGAGCTTAATCTGCTCCAACCCCTCAGCAAATGGCACCTCATTAATTTCAGCACTGTAGGAGCACTAACACTCCCTGCTCTGAAGAGCACAGCCCCAAAGCCAACCACATCACTCTCGACAGGGAACGAGCCAGGTCTCCACAACACTGATTTGTTCAATCAAACCGCAAGAACTTCCCATTGTTTTTTTTCCCTTTCATGCTTAGCATCCTGCTTTTATCTGGCAGCCTTTTAACAGCTGTTTTCTTATCACATTAAACCGACATCTCTGACAAAAAACAAATATCTAATTCTCCTGGATTTCCTCACAGTGTGCTACAGGGGAGCAAATCTCTACTGAGCAATGCTGTCTATTAGCCTGAGCACAGGTTTTGTTCTTTAAACAAATATCCTTCCCATCCTCAAAAAACTCCAAACAAGCAAACAAACCCAACTAACAAAACTCCACAACTTTATCACAATCTTCACAATCTTGTGTTCAAACTTCATCCCCCCTCCAAAAATAGCAGGCCAGTCCTCCAGTCAGTGGCAGCACTGGCACAGTGCCTAGGAAAGTAATGGAGCTGCACTGATTTACGACAGTTAAAAATCTGGCCTGGAGATGAGTCATGGGCTTTACTTGCTGCTCGAATTGCAACTAATTCAAAGGGTTTGGGTTTGTTTTGTTTATATCTGGATGTGTTGTAAAGCTTCAGTCACTAAAGGTCAATTCCAACATTTCTTCGCAAGTATTTAGGAAAGCTCCTGAATATTTGGGAAATGCTTGGATGTATGAGATTTTTCAAGCACGCTGTTTCTTGGATTTGGACTCATCTTTTCTAACACAGTCACCCACTCTGCCATCCCAAATAGTCCATTAACCTACACATTGAGGCAACTAGTTTTGATCACAAGGTGAAAAATCAAAGATTAGCTCTGAGCCTCAAAACAAGAAGGGAAGAGGAAAAAAAAAAATCAAGCGGGGAGGGAGGCTTTGGGACTCTTCTCCCTGCTGTCTGTCAGAGAAATGTGGCTCTGGCTGTTTCTGGCTGCCTTCAGTTGTTATGGTCTCTTCTCCCTCTGCTGAGCAATCCAAGCACTACAGAGAGTGACAGAGCTGCCTGCAGCAAGAGGTTCTTCAGTCGTGTCAGGATTACACAAGAACAAACTTTATTTCTCAGGCTAGCAGCAGAAAAAAGTAAGAAACAGGCAGAGAGATGCCTCCTTGCCCACAGAGATGTGCATGGAGCTGGGCTGGGGCTGCCAACACCACGGCTCAACTCCAGGCTGATGTGGGGAAACCAGAACCTCAGCTGGTGCCCAACCAGGGAGGGAAACCCCCAGAGAAGGCAGGAAGCTTCTCAATTAAATCTCTTGCTGCTACATTACAAAAGAAGAACTGAGACTGTGTGACTGCTCACATGGCTTCCATGCAGGGAACAGGTGAAGCCACAACAGCAGCATTTCATCTGCTGGGGCAGTCACAGCAAATCTTGGCTCATCCCAACAGTGGGGAACACATCCCTGGATGTGGTCCCAGCACTGCTCTTCTGCATTCATGGTAATCCTCCAGCACCCAAACCCTAGGGAACCAAGGAGGGAAATAACAGGTGTATTACCATAACCCAACAGTACCAAGCTTACCACTTTGCAATGCATTAGATTCAGGGAGCTTTCTGTGCAGCATCACAATCTTAAAAGCACCATTAATTCAAAAAAATAAAAATAACAGAGCTCCAATATCCATATCAGATTTCAGGGTTAAACTGAGTGGCAATCCTGAGATTTTCTGAAGTTTTCACCTCCATGAGGAACCACTATCCTTCCTTGCTAAGCAGAAGAACAGATAATCACCCTAGGGCTCCATCTTCAGTGAAAAATAAAACCCCCCATTTCTCAAAGACAAAAAAAAAAGACAAACAACCCAACACCAAATCCCTTTTCACTAGCTCTATCCAAATTCAACAGAACAGCAGCTAAAAATATGTGAGAAATCAAGGTGCAAGTGAAAAAAGGAAAAAAGGAAAAAAAGAAAAGGCTTAACACCAGAATGGCAAGATTTGAAGTGTGACCCATTGCCTGGTAATGTCAATGGGATCCTTTTGAACCGTTTCCAAACAACTCAGGTACAGCTCACCTGACGTGACTTGTTACTGAGAGCAGCTGATGGAGGTAGAGAGGAAGGCAAAGAATTCACAGGGAAAACACACAGATACAGGAGTCATACCAGCCCTTGATCAGCGGGTGGAGGAAAGCTTTTTTCTTTTAAACATTTTCCCCCAAAAGGGAAAAAATAGCAGCTTTCCCATAGGATCCATCTTAAACCCAGGCAGGGGGAGAATGTAAAGAGTAGCTAAAACCTAAGATTTTTCAAGGTTATCTAAGCAGACATTGCAAAGTTCTTTATGGTGTTTAGTAACCTACTGCCCCCCAAAAAGTTTATATGTTTTCAAACTACTCCAGGCATATTCAGCAGAAATCTGTTATTAAAATCAATGGGAGACAAGCTGTTAGCTGTACATTGTGCTGGAAAAGCTGCAGATGAAATGCAGAAAGCTCCTATGCTTTCACTCCACATCCAACAATACAAACATTTTCAGTTACCTCATAAATCAAAGTTTGTCATTAGGCTGCATGTGAAGTGCTATCTTACCCAAACCTCTGGAAAAGCATTGAGGTAGCTATTATTTTTTTTTTTTACAATCACTCAGGAAACATTTCACAGGTGAAGGAACTGTGGGCTGGTGCAAATCCTCTGTGACTGTTGTGGGGCCAACGGGATCGAGGCCTCTGGTGGTGGCCAGAGACAAATGGGCTCAGAGAGTGACAGTGTCTGCGAGCTTTTACACTGAGACACTCTGAGCACACCTAAGGGACTTGCTGTAAACTGGTAACAGAGCCTGGGATTCACACAAATGAAATAAAAGCAGGAGCAGACAATGAAGGAAGTTAATTTTTCACCCAGAGAACTGCAGTGTTAGAAGATTGCCCTGGAGGATTTAATCAATGAAAGTGAATCTTGTATATTTCTCTCCAGTATTCCCAAAATAAGTCAATAAGATGCCAGCACTCTCTCAGTACAGAGTGCCCATTTTCCAGTAAGCTTGAGTTAAAGTCTTTAACAAAAGAACTAAAGAAATGCATTATGATTTCAGAGAAAAATAGCAAGCACGGAAGCAGAAACAGCAGGATAACCTTACAAGGCACAATAGGTTTTCAGAAAAACTTTTTTACTTCTTTTATTCCTGAAGACAATTAGAAGCAAATGAAAACTACTCTAAACCAGGCATTGCTGGTGCACAAGAGTATCTGCAGCTACCCTGGCCTTTAAGAACTGCAAAACATCTGAAAAATGCACACCACCATCAGGAACTATCTAAAGGCATTTCCAGATCCAGAACCTCCTCTCCCATGAGGAAAACACACCTACTTGTTCATCTGCTTCATCACAAAACCTCCCCATGCATTCAGGCAACTCCTACTGCACCCTCCTAATAACCCATCACCCAAAGGACCTGTGCAGGAGTGCTGGGTCAAAATCATCACCCAAAATAAACAGCAACAGACCACATTACATAACACACACACACATATATATATATATAATATAGATATAATTATAATTTATAAATATAAACCCCTGAATAAATGCCCCTGCCTGGCTGAAGGACTGGACACCAACTCTCTCTCTCTTGGTGAAATGACCTGTAGGCAAGGAGCTTTCTCAAGTCCTAAGTCAATTTACAATCCCACCTTCAGTTGGAGCCTGGATAATCTGTTTCTCTGAGCACTAAAGAAAAGAACCCAAACAAACAAACAAACAAAAAAACTCCATCATTTCCCCTTTGTAATATTCAGTTTACATGCACAAACAGAAGAGCTGTCACTTCTTCAGTTTTAAAAGCTTTAAGCAAAATTAGCTATTCTAATCTATCTGCAAAAGCAAAGAGGTGCAACTGAAAAACATCAGGGGCATACTACCCATGACTCTTCCAAGTGTTGGAAGTTTCCAGAAGGCACAACAAGGATACAGTCAACATCCTTAGTGCATTCCAACACAAGAATTTCAAGGACTTCAAGGGGCAAAGACAAAGGTAATTTTTCTGTGGCAAGAAGACTATTGCAACAGTTGCACCTAGGCTAATCAAATCGTTTGGAAGCAAGGCTCGCCCTCTGTGTTGCTGAGAGGTGATGCTCTGAAAACAGTTTTTACTACAAGGAATCTTGTCAGCCTCGTTTGAAAATAACGACCCTTATTTTTCCATTTATCAGTATAATTTCCTCAAACTGCCATTCAAAAATAGAGCTCTTCCTTGGAGGGGGGAGGAACAAAACAAAAACATAGCTTGGACTACATGAGTGGATTCTCAATAGCTATACATCAATATGAGGAGCCAATAAAATTATGTTAATTTATGCCAAATGAAACCTAACCAAGATTTCTCTCCTTCGAGATGAGGCTGGGATGGAGATGGTCCTTCCCAGCAGATGCTAATCCTCATCACACAAGAGCTGGTTCCCATGCCTGTGGAATGTCACCCAGCAAACATCTGTTAGCAGGAGGAGGACTCAGTTCAGCACGCTGATGTTCCAGCGTCACTGGCTGACCTATTCTGCCCAGCACACAATGGAGAGTCGTTCATTTTTCTTTTCAATGAAACACTATGCAAGTGTTGATTTAATGGTTCATTCATCAACTCCTCTGAATATTAAGCAATCCATTTTGACTTAATTTGAACAATTCAATTTCACCCATCCTTTCTCCCCTTGAAAAATGTGAATTACTGCCCAGGGAGAAGCTGTTTTAAAAGTTGACTTAACAGGAAGCACTTAGCTCCATGGGCTTGATACCCTTAATAGTCTGATATATATTTATACCAGACTTTTTTTCTTTTCCCATTACATATTATACCTGAAATTCACAAATGCTAAAGCAAAGACACTTCAACAAACATTAATACTGCAGACCAAAAGGTATCTTCTACATCAGCTACTCCCTCAGAAGACCACCAGAAAACAAAGTGCATCATTAACCAACCAACAACCCTGCGAAATTCTGCAACACCCGGGGAAAGGAGCCTCTCATTGAAAACCCCTCACTTTTCTTTGAAACTTTGCATTACCGGGATACATTTTCCCAACAGGGTCAAAACACCGATCCATGCGGGAAGCACCGGAGCTCAAGTCTCACCTGTAAGCAGCACCTCGCACCTCCGAGTCCGCATCCCGCAGGGCTCGCACCGCCCCGCTCCGCAGCCGCGCTCAGCCCCGCGGCTCCGGGGCGGCTCCGGGACCCCGGGCAGCGGCTCCGACGCCCCGGCAGCGGCTCCCGGGACCCGCCCGGGGTGGAGAAAACCCTCCCGGCACCAAAGCAGCCGCAGCCACGGCCGCTACACCTGTTGGCCCGCGGTCCCCGCCGCATCCCCCGCGGCTCGCACCGCTTTTCCCTGATTCAGCGCGGTCCGTGCCCGTTTTCACCTGCGGCTCGCAAGTGCCCAAGCCCCTCTCCGCAGCCCCCCGCCCCACACGGCCGCTGTTAACATTCAGCCCCAGCCCGAGGGTCACTTCCAGAGTCCCTCTTCCACGAGAACCTCGCCCCGCTCAGACACTGAGCATCCCCCGCAAAGCTCGGCCGAGCCTTCCAGAGGGCCGGGCAGCGTCCGCCCGCTGCCAAGAGACACTTTTCCCTCCGGGAATGCCAGCACGGAGCCACCGCGCTGCGAGGGAGGGAGGGATGCGAGGGAGGGATGCGAAGGAGCGATGTGAAGGAGGGATGTGAAGGAAGGATGCGAAGGAAGGATGCGAAGGAAGGATGCGAAGGAAGGATGTGATAAGGGATGAGAAGAAGGGATGCGCGGGGGGCACCGCGACCGCGACTCGCCGGGGCGCGGGGAGCACCCGATGGGCCGCGTTCCCCCCGCGAAGGGCAGCGCCGGGCAGAGCCCGAAACTCCGCCAAGTCCGAGCGCGGGGCCGGCCCGCGGCGGCACTCACCGGGGCGGGGGCGGGCTCGGCCCCTCAGGAGATCATGCCGGCGGAGCGCGGGGCCGGCGGCGGAGCGGCTGCTCCGGCAGCGGGGGCGCGGCGCTGCTCGAGCCGCGGCGCAGCAGCCGCGCCGCCCCCGACACGCGGCCGCGGCGCCCCGGCCCGCGGGGGGGGCCCGGAGAGGCGGACCCGGCCCCGCTGTGCCCGCCCCGGCCCGGCCCGGCCCGGCCCTGCCTGCGCCTCCGCCCGCCCCGGCCGCCGCACCCGCGGCAGCGGCGCCGGGAGAGCCGCCGGCTCTTCGGATCTCTCTTCTTTTTCGTCTTCCTTTCCCTCCCCTCCTCTTTTATTCCTTTTTTTTTCTTTCACCCTTCCTTTTCTTCTTTTTTCTCCCTTCCCCCCCCCACTGTTCTTCCTTTTCCTCATTTCTCCCCTTCTCGCCATTCCCTCCCATTTTCCCATCGCTCTTTTTCCTGCCCCCTTTCCCCTTTTCCTGCCCCCGTTTCCCCCTGCATTTCACAGAATCACAGAGCCGTTCTGGTGTGAAAAGACCTTTACGATCAAGACCATCAAATCCAGCCGCTGCCCCAGCACTGCCAAGCCCACCGCTGAGCCGTGTCCCCAAGTGCCACATCTGCACATCACTTAAATACCTCCAGGGATGCTGGCCACACCGCCTCCCTGGGCAATCTGTTCCTTTCTGTGAAGAATTTTTTTTTTTCTTATTTCCTATCAAACCTGCTCTGTCCCAAGTTGAGGCTGTTTCCTCTTACTGGTTGTTCCTTGGGGGGTGAAGCCAAAGCCCCACCTAGCATCCTTTCAGGTAGTTGTAGAAATCAATAACATCTCTTGTGAGCCTCCTTTTCTTCCGGCTTAACATCCCCAGCTCCTCATGTGATTTGTGCTCTCGATCCTTTACCAGCTCCACTACCCTACTATGGACACTGCTTTCTCCATTCCTCCTTTTTTAAATTGATTTTTTCCTCCTTCTCCTTTTTTTTTCTTTTTTTTTTTTTCTTTTTTTCTTTTTTTTTTTTTNAAAGCAGACTCTGCCCAGCAGCCAAGTGGCAGCAGGAGCCTGGCCACCCAGAGTGGCTCCAGCAGCAACACAGCTCCTTTTCCCTTGGAGTTCCATGTGTTGGAGAGGCAATCAGTGGAAATGGTTTTTTTTGTACTCTAAAAAGTTGGTTGTTTTGCAGGCATATGCAAATGCTTTGGTTCTAGCAGATGGCAATGAGCGCTTCCCTTCCATGTTTTAGTCTGGAGCTCAGTATCAAGGTAGAAAGAGTTTGCAATAAGCTCAGTAGCTACTGACTAGTGGTTGCTAGGGCAGGTTAAACATGTGTTCAAGGAGAACTTTCCATCACGTGTCCATTTGCTGCTCTTCCCTTCCCTCTAGGGGCCTGGGACCCTGTTTTCCCTTAAAATCCCAATGAAGTGCCCGGTTTGGTTCATCAAAGGTCTGTAAAATCATTTCCCACCAAAGAACAGGGGCTACACCATATAACCCTACACCAGAGCCTCTACACATGCACTCCTTCCATCTGTATTACATTATATGCAAAATTCCTGTTGCACGTTGTATGAAAAATTTGTATGCAAAAAAATGTTCCTCTTATCTCCAGATTAAAAAAAAAATAGTGAAGAAATCTGACAGGCCAAAAGAAAACAAAAGCACATCAGCAAAACTGGCAAGTCTCAAGCACTGTAAATTTTATCAAGTTAGTCAAGCAATGAATTTGACCTATGGGACTTCATTTTCTTTTCTGTTA
The DNA here is from genome assembly GCA_008694505.1 of Cyanoderma ruficeps. Classification (NCBI taxonomy): domain Eukaryota; kingdom Metazoa; phylum Chordata; class Aves; order Passeriformes; family Timaliidae; genus Cyanoderma; species Cyanoderma ruficeps. Next base: position 10,665,979 of record VZDJ01000219.1, on the reverse strand, counting down.
TTCTTTTAATTTTAGTACTTCATAACTGTTGATGTCTTTTGCTTGCACTGATTTGCGAGTGGATTCAGTTGGCCAGCAATGGCAGGGAATGCTAATTCCATTTAGTTACCGGAAAAAAGCAATAAAAAAAATATGTTTCCCTAAGGCCTCAGCCCACAGTGATGAAAAATCCAGACCAACAAGCATATTTTGTTAAAACCAGTCTTATGTGTCCTGTCTTTTCCCACAGAAAAATGAAAGTAGGAAAGCAGTCCACTAAGCAAACTGAAATAGAAATGATGGACCCTTCCCGGCTCTAGTAGTTTTATCCCAAATATATCCCCAAACTGGGGAGAGAGTGACAGTGTGTACCCCTGAAGTGGGCAAGCCCTAATCATGTTTCAGATGTGCCACATACAGCCATAGCTAAGATTATTTAAAGTTATGGGGTCAGTGACAGCAGCAGCTGCAGCTCCTGACCTCAAGGGAATCACAGTCCTGGGTTAACACAAACTCTTGTCCCTCCATTTCTCACTTGGACTTCATGGGAAATAAGTGGTTCTTGGAGCTGCTGCAAAGGGTTCCCAGTGCTGAGCTGAGCACTGGCAGGAGCGGGCTGCAGGGCCAGAGGGAAATGCAGCACAGGCAAAGATAAAATAACTGCTCCTCTTAGAGATTACTCTACTTATTTTCCCTGCCTTTAGAAAGGAACAGCTGCTACTCAGGTTTGCCAGCACCCAGAACTCAAAAACTGTGAGTGAGAGATTCAGAAATAGGATGATTGTCTGTAAAACAGTCTGAGGTCGAGGAGGAAAAAAAAAAAAAAGCCTCTTTTCATTTGGCCTGTGATTGCTAAGTCTGCAGAGATCCTTTTTTTCAAGCTTTTTCCTTGGTCCTTGAGGAGCAGAGATCCACTCTTTTTCTTTTTTTTTTTTCCTTTTTTTAAATGAATGCTGGGATTCTAACATAAGCAACTAATTCCAGAAGCTGAGGCTTCAAGATAAAAAGAAAAGTATACCATGTCACAAAGCTCACAATGCAATCTTATTGCATTGGCTTTGGCAGCGGTTCACTTGGCTCTGGAAATAATAAAGTGGGAGACTGAAATGACAAACATACCGGAGATCCAAACCCAAGAACCACCAGGGAATGCTAAGCAGATGGCCAGCAAAAGACCAGCCCAAGGAATTGCTACAGTCTTTGCAGGAGGATTACTGACAGCATCCACCGTGGTGGCCTCCTTCCTATGAGCTCCCCTGGTATGGTTTGCATCTTGATGTCCTTTTAAAGAATTAAGAGGAATAAACAAGCTAGAAAGACCTCTCAAATGCAAATCATTTGTTCACCCTCTGGTAGCAAACAGGGAGATCCAAGGGCGTTGGAGAACACATGGAAGGGTCAGAACCAACACAGCATTTCTGTGGCATTTTGGGCCTACCTTGTTTGGATTATTTATTGAGCTATCACCAAGATATCACTGGTGTGTGCCTTCAGCATGCTCCTATTGAAATGTCTGCTCTGTTTCAATATGCCATAATATTACTTTGTCAAGAGAATTTATTTAAAAGAAGTTGCAACATTAAGTCTGTGCTAATTTCTGGCGCAATGGAAATGAGATTTTTGGGACGCCCCGTAAGTATGGAAGTGTGAGCATATGAAATCTCATGTAGCAATTCATTTTCAGTAAGAGAAAAAAAAGCCCTCAATTATATTGTCTTCTGTCATATCCAGTTTGATCAGCAGGGAAAACCACATGAACATGAGCTGTGGCCATTTGAACCAAGCAATGTGGTAAAACACCCTGCAGAGCTCCATCAGGATTGATCCTTTCTGCTTATCCTCGTCAATATATTGGTTTACTGGAAAAGAAAACAGTTATTGTGCAACAGGTTTCAGACTGCCAACCCCAGCAGATTCTCTGTGCTGCCAAGTAGGATTTGCTTTTAGCCTATGTCCATCCCCAGCACTTAGCCCAGCTGACCTGTGCTCTTGTGCTTCTCAGCTGCTTTCTCCAATTTTCACTCTTCTTACCAATCTAAAAATGCAATGTTTAACACTGACTAAACCCTGCATGCTGTCCTCACAGGGGTCAGGATTTTGAACTTTGGACTCGATAGGAAAAGTTTTTCAACAAGCACCTGGACCTAAATCCTACCCACCATATTTGTGGGTGTTTCCCCATTACCTGCTGGATTGAACTAAGCAGGATTTAATCATTTGGGGATGACAGTGAATTACAGCCCCCCGTGCAAGGATACAGCACTCCCATCCCTCTCTCCCAGCCCGTCTGCTCACAGGCTGGTGCATCCCTGGAGCACAGCCAGGCAGCCATAGAAATGCACTCAGTGAACAAGGTCTTCCTTCCCTATCAGCTAATAAAGATAATTACAAAGGCCAGCGTATATTCATTTGGGTTCTGTCCTTTTCCCACTCAAATTAACATTGGTTTTGTCATCGATGCTGCTTTTAGGAGAAGCTGGCTCAACATCAGGGAACCAAAATTAGGTTGTTTCTGCCACCTTCCCCATAGCAGCCAAGGGAGCTACTGGCCTAGTCAGGAGCTCAGCACTAACTCAAGGAACAGGCAGGTATCCTGGGAATGGCGCTGATGGGCTCCAACACCCACTGCAGGAGCTCAGGGAGCGAGACCCCAAGTGCCACCTCCACCCCACAACACCACAGCCAGCCCCTGGCCGTGCTCACCCCTCTGGAACTCATTTGCCAAAACCAGCACTAAATGAGGGCAGAGAAGGAGACACACAAATCGAAGGAGAGAAGAAGGAGAAGGAGAAAATCGTTATCGCTGGGGGCTCGAAGTTGGGGAATGGCAGCTCTCGGTGAGGATGCCCACACCTGCTCACGCCTGTGTGTGACACACAGCGCTGTCCTCAGACACTCCCCGTGAGGGGCTGTCGGATTTTTTTCCCCTCTCCACAACACCAAAGTTGCTTGTTTTCAATGTTAGTGATGCCACTCGAAAAAGTCAGGGGAAATCCATCACAGCCCGTGAGGTTATTCTGGTGTAACGAGCAGCCCTTGTACCTCATTTTTCAGCAGTGCAACTCAGACCTTACAACTCCATTTCTGTGCTGCACAGAGGCAGCAGCTCAAAGCAAAGCTTGGGGGACTTTTCTGCAGCCCAGCAGCTCAGGATCTCTATGCATAGGTGCAGATGTGGATATGCACATGTAAATATAATATACAGAGAGTTATCCTTCATAGTTTTCCTCTGAAAAGCAATATTTTCCTTTTGGCCAGCTGTCTACCACCAATATGCTTGAGCATAGAGACACACAGACATTTAACAGCAAGGCTGAAAAATGAAAAACCTGCTCAGCCACCCTCCCGTGGAGCACACGCAGCACCCTGATTTGCACACACCTTGGAAACACAAAACAGTTCCTCTCTTCTCAAATTCTGCCGCTACAATAACTTTGCAGACAACTTTGCTTACTGGACTTGTTTCATGGTGGGAGTAACTACCAGCAATAGCTCGCCGGCTCCTCGGAGCAGAGTCACATGCTGGGATTGCTCATATGCCATTCAGATTCTCTAACTGAGAGAGAGAGAAAAAGGGAGGGGGGAAAAGGCAACTATTTCTAACAGAGACGCATTCCCCTATTGCCTCTGCCTCCACTGCAAACGCTGTTACGCTGATTTCTAACTGCTCAATCCCCACCCTGTTTCTATAAACACAGAGACTGTTTATAACTCTAAACTCCCTGCCAAGGCAAGCTTCACACAGGAGGGGGGAAAAAAAAAAGAAACCAAAAGAAGAAGGAATGGCAGATTAAACAGATCAGCTGTGATTCTTACCTTCAGAAGCAGACTTCGTTCAAAGCCCTCAAATACTTTTACTTTGCTGTAAGTCTGTGCTATTTTTAGATTCCCTCTGGGATGCCATATAGGGAGAGCAGCCCCCTCCCTATCATTGCTAATCTGCCCAACATAACAGCAGGACACCTGCTGCTGGTGAGTCATGTTTTGTGTGGAGCTAATGGTATATATATATATAGGCAAAACATAAAGACAATTGCTTATTTCCCTACCTACTCCGTGTGTTGTTTGTTGCTCTAAGCAAATCAAATCATTGCAATGAGGACAATGTAAAGAAGACAAATACACAAGAAAATTAGTGTTCAGTTCCAGACCAGGAGCTCTACAAGTGCACAGCAGAAGCTTGTTTGTGTTTGTGGTGTGTGTACCTGTGTGTGTACACGTCTGTGCACTTTTGCACATTTATGGTGTGATTGCATTTTTAGAAGCTCCTGCTCTGGTACAGGCAAACCAGTGTTTTCACTGAAAACAGGAACGGAAATTCAATTATTCAAATTCTAAAGCTGCATCCCCAACCTGTCGTCCCTTACTTGCTCACAGCAAAAGAGAATGAGCAGGGAAAAGGGGCATGTGTAGGGACATCTCAAGTTTATGACCTGCCAGCATGGAGAAACCTGCCACTTGTTCCCTATATAAGCTTTCCGGTAGGAGGCAGAAGTAGCTTTGTGGCTGTAGAGTGGCTGTTAAACATCAGCTCTGTTCCCCTTCGTTTGCTTCACAGCCTTTACTTGCCGTGACAAACGGATCTGTAGGACAGCCCCTGCTCTGTGCTGGGAGCCTGATTTAGCTCTGGCCCTCAAGCCATGCATTTCACTGTTATGGGCTTCACTTCTAAACTTTTGAGAGCTGCAGTAAAGTGCCGCTAGGTTTGGCTTTGTGATCCCTGGAAGATCTCTCTTTTGTTCCTTCCTCCCCTCTCTCTCCTGTATTGTTATTATTTTCAAAATGTGAACTTTTTGTTCTTCCTGTCGTTGGAGAAAGCACTGTCCTAATCTCCTGCCTTGGGCAACACTCCCATTTGTGGTGGATACACACCATTCCTAACCTCAACTCACCCTCCTGTCCTTAAATTCTACAGCATCGTCCCTCTAACTAAAGATAATGCTAAAATGACCAGTGGACACTTATAGAAGGTGTTGCAATGTCTCACAATAACTTGAATAAGTCACATCCAGGATCAGCAGGAAGCATTGGAAGCCGTACCCTGACTGATACAACCACATAAACTTGTATCTTCCCTCCCAAAGTACCCAATGAAAAACTTCCTGTAGGTTTATAAAACCATCATGTTGAACATTCTGCAGGAGAATGGTTTTAAAATACATGTAGAGAAGATATCTCTGTTCCCAGAGAACTGTGTAGATTTTCGAGCACATTTCTTTAGGACTTTGCTTCCCCCTCCTCCTGTTGAACTGGGTGAGGGACAGTAGAAACTAAAAAACTCTCCCAGCCTGCCAAGTTGCCCTTCTCCAAGAGGGGCTGGACTAGGCAGCAGCAAATGGCCAAATTTTACTTCTTTGAGCAGTGTAGGAACATGTGCTGCATAAAGTCCCTCTAAAGATGGATGAAGATACTACAACATTGCATTTATATATGTTTTAGCCTCTCTAAACAGGGTTCAGTAATATCTTTCATGCCCAGTTATTTAAAATACCCTCTGGCAGATCAACATCTCACCACTTAAAAATGATCATCAATCAAATCCTGAATGTTTGGGGAAAGACAACGTGCCCCAAATATCAACCCTGAGTCTTCTCCACCAAATAAATGTGTAAAGAAAGCAAGGCGTGGGTCCTTTCCTTTCTGTATCCAGATGCTTCTCTGGGTTGTGCCGTGGCAGAAGCGGCAGATCTCAGGCAGAAAGACCCTGCAGCATTCCCATTTTCCTCGGGAGTGTGTCCATGACCCACGGGCTCCGCGATCCTCTATCCTCCCCTAGTGACCAGAGCACGCTGAGGGGATCGAACCAGCTGAGCCTTCGAGCTGCTGCGTCCCACCCCCGGCAGCAGATCTGGCTTTGTGCTTTGTCCTCTCTGGTGCCGAAAACCAACCAAACCCCCCCTTCTCATTCGCCTTCACCTCAGCAGGACAGAAGAAACCGGCTGCAGTGGGGAGGGTGAGGGACTGAGCATCAGGGTGAGCTCTCCCCTGCCATTTCTCTTACAACAGCCTGAGCGTGCCTTCCCCATATCAACTAACACAGCACCTTATCTGTCTGCTAAACAAAAATCTAGACGTGTAAAGGGGGAAAAAGAAAAAAATCCCAAACCCCTCGGCATGCCTGCCTTGAATCCCAATCGGAAAAGAGTTGTTTGCCTTAATTCTAAATGTGTTTAGAATGTGGAGCATATATTTCCAAAGGATGTTTTGTATTTACAGCGTGTCTGTCTGGTTATACTGCTGCAATTGTAATTGTTTTCCTGCTGAGAGTTATAGCAGGGAAGTTACTCTGGGTACGATTACAGCTCTTTATAGTTCTGCTTTGGAATTTAGAGGCTCCTGTGCACCACTCCCTCCTCCCTGCTTAGAGGCAGTGGCCTTGGAGCACCTTGTGCCACTGCCAGCGATGTGACATGTGGCTGCATTTGGGGTTTAGTTGCTAGAAATGGCTAAATCACTGCAAGAATGGAACAAGGGGAAATCTGTAACAAATCCCCTACACTGAGGCTGGAGCCGGGTCAGTCTAAGACAAAACTTTTCTCAGTCTCTGCTTGGGGAAAAGGCAGCAATCCCTGCCTGGCAGGGCTTTGGGAGTGAGAGCACTGCAGAATACCCAAATGTTTGTTGGGTTGTTTGGGGTTTTCTTGTTGTTTGTTTTTTTTGTTATTGAGGGGGTTTGGGGTTTTTGTTTGTTTGTTTTTTGTGGTTTTTTGTTTGGTTTGGTTTAGTTTGGTTTGGTTTAGTTTTTTTTTCACAAAAAGAGTTATGTTCAGGGTGGGTAACAGCTGCAGAGCAAGGAGACATTTATTCCTGAGAGCAGGCACACCACAAGGTCAACTTTAATATGTGACACAGAGCCTTGCAGCATGGGCAGAAAAAGCTGGCACAGGCTGTGGTGAGTTCATCACCTGCTTCCTGATGGGAAACACTTCTTGACACATTTCATAACTGTAGTTGTTCCTTTTGCCTCCAGATCTTTAAGGCTTGGTGCTGGAATTGGGGTTGCACCATAAATCTCTTCCTTCTATCAAACCACTGCCTGTTGCTGCTGATCCTGCTGAGCAGAGGAGTCCCAGCCGTGCTGGAGCCACCCAAGACAGCCTCGATATCAGCTCAACACAAACCATGTGGATGGCAGTGGAGCAATTCCAGCTCCTGAGGAATGCTGGCAAAGCTCTGCAGGGCAGGGCAGAGCACTCTGGGGCAGCCCTGCTGCTCTCCTGCCCAGATGGTGCAGCTGCAGGAACAAATGTCCTCCTTTGTGGAGCAGCACCGTGTGTTTAGGAACAAAATGCCAATGAGCTTTCCAGATTAAAACATTAAAAATGTATGAACAACAACTGTCACACACGAGGAAGCTAATAACAGTGGGAGAGTTTTTCCTTTTGAGATGGGGTCAGGCAGTTTTTAATATCACTGTGCTCAGCCCCAGTTACAGTGGCAACGAGCTGAACACCAGGAAGACTCATTAGATCTTCCTTTGACCTTATAACAGTCCAGTGTATTTTACTCAGCTATTTCTAATCGAACAGAGCTGTAAGTTCCAAAAAAGTCAATAGTGGAGAACAGCAGCAAGCCTTACTCTGGAGCCATCCAAAAGCAAAGAATTCTCTTATTTTGTTCTCTTGGTTATGTGCTCCAATGACTAAAATCACTTCCCAGTTAAAATAAAACAAACCCTAAAACACTCTCACCAAACCCACACCTCATTTAATAATATCTGTTTCAGCTTTCAGAGATGGGCTTTTCTGTTATTTTTCTCTCCTTTTAGGACAGAGTTATTTTCTTCCCAGAACAGACTTGTGCACAAANCAAAAAAAACCCCACCACACCTCAGACCATTTTTTGGTCCATGAAACACACTGAACCTTTCAGGCCTCCTCTTGTAAAACATTTCCTCATACCCTCAAACAATTTCAGCTTTTCTTTTCTAGCCACTTTCCAACTTTTTCATCTCCTTACAAACTTTCTACTCAATATTTTGCTACTTGAGACCTGGTTTTAGCTGTGCTGCAATAAAAGTAAAATCACCTCTTTTCCTGTTATTCAGTACTCCCTTGTTTATATATTTAAAGGCCACATAAATTCCCTTTGTCAGGCCGTCGCAGCAGGATCGATGTGCAGAGGCTTCTTGGATCACTGCTCCCTTCATCCCGCGAGTGCTCCCCGTGCTCCAGCCTGCAGGGCTGTGCCCTTGTACAGACCAGCATGGGCCTGGTGGATTCCAAATCCCCTTTCCCAAAAAGTTCACCTTCCCCAGTCTCCTTTCCTCTTCACTGCCTGCTATTCTTCAGTTCTTAGTGGTTTACAAATTTTTTTCGTTTCTTGTTTTGCTACAGACCATTGATACAAACAGCAGAGAGCTTTGTCACTTAACCCTAATGTGCTCCAGAAAACCACAGGTCCATTTAATCCTGACTCCCCATCAACAGCTACTCCTTGAGCTCTGCCAGGCACTTTGTTATCCCTTTAATGCATATTCTAATGTTACTGAATGGTGCTAATGTTTAATCAGCACGCCATTCACTGCCAAGTCAAACACCTCACAAAGTCTAAATGCACTAAATTTATACGATCCTTTTTGTCAACCAGGCTTGTAATATAATCAGAGAGTAAAAATTAGGTCTCTTTGATAAAGTTTGCCACAAAACCATGTTGTTTAGACTACTTACTAATTTACTTTTGCATCAGCTTCTGAATTATTTAACACGAAATGATTGCGAACTAACCAGCCTTGAGTCTTAGGAAATGCTTCCTCATAACAACTTTCTCCTTGAAATCAATATAGACACATTTCATACCACCCTGTGAGCATTAACTCAGTCACAAGGCAGCTCTTTACTTCCAGGGAGACAGGACTGAATTTGCTCCCTTTTGGAAGGTTTCACAGGTCAGTTGGGCTTTGATGGGACCAGGTGCCTAACCCAGGGCCACAGTACCCAGTTCTTTTTACTGCACCTTCACATGTGACCTGCTTAAAAATCTTCACTAGTGCTCGTCAGGCAATCAGCAAAACAAACCCCAAAATCTTTAGTATAAATTTCTTTGTGAAATCTCTTTCTTTGCAAAGAAAGAAACAGGTTTATCAGAATGGAACAACTGTGACTTGGGGCATTTTTGCATGAGTCTGGCAGCACACAGCCACTGCTGCACATCAGCTTCTGATTTAGGGCCCCAGATAAATCTGCTCTTTTAACTACATTGGTATGAAGCTAGAGCTGTAATTTTATGGGCTGAAGGGTGATCATATTTAGGAAGGGAGCCAGCTGCCAAGAGGATTTTTATGCTGGTTTCTGTGCAAGGTCCATTCACAAAGGCAAAAATTTCTTTGCACCGAAATTCAGCTTTGTACCAAAATCCAGCCCAGGTTATTTGAAGGAGCCTAAAGGTATCTGAGAGCCTCATTCCCCTTGCCCATTCCATACCCTGCTCCTTCAAACCAGTTCACTTTGTCCTGCTGGAACCACTGTTGCCTGGCTCATCGAATGACAAGGAAGCCTCAAGGAATTCAGTGGAGAGCTGTGAGTTTTGTACATGAAGACATGACGGCTTCTCCGTGCTCCTGCTGTTATTCAGGAATCATGCAAAATGAAGCTGAGGCAGTGAGCAAAGCACAAACCTGAAGCCTTTATACCTCCTGAGCATAGCTCATTTGCTCTGCTGTCAGTAATTCAAAGCCCCAATGAAAAGAGGAGGGGGGTAAAAAGGAAGACATAAAAGAAAAGGAGTAATTATATGCAAGTCACTAGACTTATCACTTAGCTTTTGGCAAAATATTGACTTCTGAATGATCTTCGTCAAATCTCATAAAAAACAGCCTCCAGGTGATGAATCTTGCCACAGGCATTAAATGGGGTGCTGCTGGAAAAGGAAGAGGAGGAAAATGGAAAAGAAGGTTTAATTTTAATTATGTAAACTACCTGTGTATTTGTCTGTATTTGGTCACAGCTCTCACAATTTGGAAAAGCAGGATGCTCGAGGGCTTGATTTTTGCTCATTTAAAATATTCATGGCATTTAAAATATCTCCTGAGCTGGGCTTGGTGGGCTGAACTAGCCCTGACATCCCCTGAGCTGCCCTGAGCAGCCTTGGCAGCATCTCAGGATGTTCGGCCAAAACCGCGGATCAGGGCAGAAAACTTACAGTGAAGGCTCTGCTGGGACCCCTTCGAAGGCTCTGTGAGAGCCTTATTGATTTCAGGAGGGAGATGGATGAACGTGCAGCATGTCTGTATCAGCAATCCAGGCATTTTGGACTGGTTTTGCCTGCTGACATTTCACTATGACTTGGGTTTTTGCACAGGCTTTAACCCAACTATCGAAATCAGGGAGGACAGCACTACGAACAAGGGCTGAGAAGTGGGGAGGAAGAAGAAGAAAGTATTTGTTATCTACGGCAATAATTTATCATTTCCAGACAGTACAGCAGGATAAAGGATAGTCTCGTGGATAAAGAATTAATTTGACACTAGGAGAAACGGGTCTGTCCCAGTCTTGGACCTGCCAAATGGAGACATAAAATAGAAAAAGGGCTGAAGTGCTCCCTGCCCAAGTGGGGTCAGCAGGGTAGTCCATGCCACAGTCCATGGAATTCTGAAAGAGCCCCAGTAAAAATCCCAAGGAATAAATCAGTGCTATATATAGAAACCTGGACTTTTCATCATTAAAATATTGCCATAAGCGATGCTGAGATATTCCACACACAGTCTGCCATTTCCAGTTTCCCTCTAATCACTTATCAACATTAATTCAACATTAACTTAGGGCCCAGTCTCTCTACCCTACTCATGTTGGCATCAGGCAATTCACCCATAGTCTCTCCCTCAGACTCCTTTTTTTGGAAGTGATTTTTAAAAATCACTTAAAGTGATTTAAGAATACTCCTAAATGTCAGCTGCAGGCAGGAGAAGACAGTTATTGGTCTGGGTTTAGAGAGAATTTTTGGCTCAGTTTCTTCCTACCCTGCTCATCACTGATGTATTTTTAAATGAATCCTAAAATACACACCAGGAAACTCTATTAAATAAAAATCATGAATGGCATGCAGACTGTGCTATTACTGTGCATAAGAAGATAACAAGACTCGAGAGACTGCCCTTTACATTCTGCTGCTCTTGCTAACTGCAGATCTGGCCCAGCAAATGCACATGTTCCATGAAGAAGAGGGAGTGCCACAAACCCTAAACAGTGTGCCTGGAAAGAGGCTGGAGGAATCAGAGATTGCAGAGATAATAGGGATGCCACGAGCTGCATCTCCCTTAATTAAGTAAGTGATTGGACATGCACAATCGGAGAGCCCGAGCGCGTCGTTTGTGGGTTATCAGTGATATCAGACATCAGATGGAGCGGCCCTCGACTCCCCCTGCCAACAAATTGGAGGAAAGAATTAGAATTCTGAAAGCTTTTTAAAGCCAGACTCTCACCTCAAGACACAATAAAAGAAAAGCTTTTAGATCATTCCTGGCAGAGGAGTTGGAAAGCTGCCATGCTCAGACAGAGTAACTATGGTAATCCATATCAGGTTGCAGAAATCATCTTTAGCATACAGTCTTTTAAGCCCTCCAAGAAGCTTTCTTCCTAATCTGCTTAAAAATAAAAAATAAAGGGTGTTTCAAGGTCAGACAGTACCAATAGTGGGATCAATGACACTGAAGGGGAACCGGGTCGAGGTTACACGTCCCTGAGCATCCACCGCTGTCTCTGCAAGGAGAACCAAGAGGCAGGAGCTGAGTGGGAGATGGATATCCCTGTCCTGAGCTCTGCACTGCCATGTGAGCTTGATCATCTATCTCTGCAGAGAAGACTGCACAATTAGGATGCACTGCTGAAAACCAAAGCTTAATTGCTTTGATGCTTAGGTGATTGAGAGCTGAATGCATTAGTACGTCAAAATTGCTGAACACAAAGGCCTTGATTCTGTTCCATTCTGTGCCCATAGAAGTGATGCCTTGAGTTCCCCTTCGTGGGCACTTGAGGATCACCAGAGCTTCACATGGGCAGGCTCAGCCCTCAGTGACCCTTCAACTCTATTTAAATATTTGGGATTGCAGCGTGCGTGGTCTAAAGGAATTTGATTCTATTGTTCGCTTAGAAAATCTAATAACACAGAAAATCTAATTCCATTATTTTGAAATTAGTTCAAAATTAAACTACTTAAATCCCCATGTTAGGTTAGCCCAGACTTTAGCTCTGCTTCCCCCTGTTGTGTGTGTGCAGAGCCTGCACTATTATCCATCCAATTCCCTGAGCATTCCTCAAGAATTTGGGGGATCCCTGCAGCTCTCAAAACACCTTTAAAATTAAAGGCAAAAAAAAATCCTTTGGAGCTGGACCCAAAAACCATCAAGAAGAGCAAATGTGGCACAGGGGAATTTGAGGGAAAAGACAACATATGATCAATAGAAAGGATTGCAGAGAGAAATCCCTTAAGGAAGACACATTAGATGTCCCTGAGCCTCTGCTGCTTTGCTCTGCTGCCTGCTGAGGCAGACACCAGCTTTCCCTCCTTGCAAAGATGGCAACATCTCTGACGAGTCCAACATAATGTCAAAACTGAAAACTGTTCCACATCAATCTCATGCTAAAGGGCCAAAATCTCTGAGATCAATCTCACAGATAAGGCGTCTATCACTGAATGTTCACACACTCCTATTTTTTAATTTTTTTTTCTTTTTTTGTTTTTGCTATTTGGCTGACAGGGGCTGTTTCTTTCCGTTCCTTACATGCAAAATGATTGTACTTACATGCACAGAGCAGCTGAATGCTTATCTGGCTGGTTCATATGAATACAATAGAGGGCAAACATCTGTGTTTCAGCAGGAAAAATAAATAGTTATCAAAAAAAAAGCACAGCATGCAGGCAAAAAACCTCAACAATAATAGATACAGCTTTGGAGATGATTTGACGATCAGGACTAATATCTCAGTGTCTCTTGTTTTGTGTTGCAAGGACATGATGCTGAGTTTCTGTGATTTTAGTAGTCCACAACTTAATTTTATTCTGTTTGATCTAACAGTGCTAGGAATATTTCTTGGGTATGTGCGAAACATTACACTCATTATACATTGAGGTGGTTTTAGGTCTATTACTTGCCTGTAATTTGATTTTAGAATTTAGATCATTCTCCTGAACTGTCAGGCGCAGAAGCTGAGGGAATCTCTAAACTGCAATTTAGAAAGGAAAAAAGTAATTATGTGCAATCAGAGTCTCCAAGAAGTAGATCTTTTTATGGGACTGCAGAGCTACAGGCAAAGGACACTCAGTTGTGTCCTGAAAAGGCTACCAGCAGCACCCAGCATACAGCAGGGGACAATAATCTGAAGCTCAAGTTCACAATATCATTTTTTCCTGCTATTTTTCATTTCTGCTACAATCTCAGGCTGTTTTTGAGCACACCATTCTGGTTCCTCATGCTGTGTTCCTGCTCCCTGGGAGGCAGTGGAGAACAAGGGGTGTTGGGCAGGAGCATCTCCCGTGGCTGAGCTGCCAGGTGGGAGAGAGGAGAGGAGTGCCAAGCTGTGCTGAGGATGCCCTGGGAGAGGGTTTCCCTCTTACCTGCAGTGCCCACTTTGGCCTCTTCTGGGTACAAAACAGCAAGTGGAACCACTTTCACACTGATATTTTCAAATATTTAATTTGCACATGCAAGGTGGTGCCAGGCTTTGGGTCTTTTACCTTTCTTTTTTTCTTTTTTTTTTTTGCCTTCTCCCTGGACACAGCTATTGACACAGGAAGAAGTAGGATATGCAGTAACTCATTCAATAAAAAGACTGAATAAATCTGGTTCATAAATTAAGCCTGCAATGAAGGCAGATCATTGCTCTTCACCATTTGCATAGCTCCCTGCTGGCCTGCCTGGCTGGGTTTTTTGTTTAGGGAGAATATTCACAAGCAGTCACCCAGTGTGCATATGTTGATTTTAAGACACTGAACTATATCTTACGAGGGGGTGTTGGCATTTATGTATCTTCTGTAAATATTCCTGAGGATTATTTACTAAATTCAAAACACTTTTTTTTCCCCCAGAGAGAAACCACCTAGACAAATCACAGTGAACTTCAAGATTTGTGGATGGAAAAAAGAAAACTTACAGCTCTCTTTTGGCAGGTGAACCCAGCAATAATGATTGATACACCCTCTGGTTTGTATGACAAGTGCTGTTTTATCCAGGGCAGCCTAACAAGACTTTTACATCCCTCTCATTAGTTTTTCTGAGCACCTCGCCCCTGTTTGAATGTGAAACGGCCACGCAGATGCTGCTGCATCACAGAGGGGGTTTTGCACATGCTTCTACAAAAGAAAGTCTGAAGGCAGAGGTGCCTCTTTCATTTGTTGGTGTTATCTGCTACCCTTTACCTCAGCCCACCTTTACCTTCACACACCAAGAAGACACCACAGCAGCAGCAGGAGGAGATGATGCCTGGTCTGAAAGCTGCTGGGAGCTGAGCCAGCAGCAGGCAAGAGGGAAAACAGGGATGGTGATTGCCCCTGTGAGGGTGGGACAGCACTGCCACGTGCTGCAGCCACTGACTCTGCTCAGCAGAGCAGCAGCACATCCAGAACCTGCTGACAGCAAGCCACACTTCCCATGGGAGAGAATGAAGAATAGCACCTTCCTATGAGTGTATGCTGCTCATTTTAATCATCTGAACTTTCTTTAGCACCCACATTGGTGGGACATTCTTGTTAGGGCAGCTCTGCTGGTGGCTGATCCCTTCAGGAAGACCTGTGCATGCTCTCCATCGATTCCCTCCTGGGCTGGGAGCACTTTGGGACGTTGCTATACAACAGAGCAGTGACTTGCTGCCCAAAATCTTCCCCCAGGCACGTCCGGTTCAGTCTCTGAGGAAGAGGACAACACAGGCAGGAGTGCAGCCATATAGGACCCCCCTGCAAGCAGGTGAGTACAAACACATCCACTGTTCTCTCAAGCAGGGTCTTGCACACAGCCC
>VZDJ01000219.1:10548169-10651045 GCA_008694505.1 Cyanoderma ruficeps | reverse complement strand
CCACCCAAAAAAAAAAAAAAAAAAAGAAAAAAGCTGGGATTAAAAGTATGAATGAATGAATGAGATTTTTGGATGTCTGCTGTTGGGATATGTCTCCTTCAGCTGTGATGGAAGGAGCCTGTGCTTTGGGAAAGAGATGTAGGAGTTGATGCAGACGCTCCTTGTATGCACATTTTCCACCTGGAAAAGATCTGTGAAGACACGGTCTGCTACACCGTGTGTCTGGCACAGGAGGGAGAAACAGATGGAGAGAGCGTCTAAAACCTTTTGTTCTCCATAGCTAATAACCTGGAGCTCCTCTGATATCTAATCTGTGTGGGTTGGCTTCACCTCCATGTGCTTGCTCTTCAGAGGAAAACCAGCTCCACTCATGGCTGATAGGAGAATGTGTGACTGTTTTACCAAGAGGAATGGACAAGATCCTAAAACCGTCGTGTCCTTTACAAAATGCTGTTTACAGCAGATCTGTCATGAACATCAGTAACTCACCAAGCCATTGTAGCACAATATGACATTTTAGTGCCAGCAAAACTGGGACTGAAACCAGACATGTTTTGACACAAGTTTAGAAATTAGGAAAACCTTTTTTTTTTTTTCTCCTTTTTCCAAAAAACCCTCAAACACATTGGGCTGTTCTAGTGGAATACGGCAGTGCTTTTGAACAATGATTTTTCAGCGCATCCACTCATGCTCAAAATATAGCACTGGGCTTACTTGGACCTAAATAAAATTCTGAAATTTTTATTTTCCCCATGAAAGAGATGTCCATTTCAGTCTAGCTAAACAGCAATACAATACAGCTACTGGAAGAAATTTCCTTCCTGACTCTTTCAGGGTTTGCTGTATATTTTGAAACACCTGGTTTTATTGTCATTTCATTACCCTTAATTTACCATGCAAAGCTACAAATAAGAGTGCCCATAAAATTATCCACCCCTTGTTAAAGAAAATGCAGCTGGAATTTGATTGTGGATTCCAGAGGGGGGCTTCACACTCTTACTCCTCTCCATAGAAAGCTGGTAACGCTGACTGACAGGAGGCAAGCAGAGCATCTCCACAGCTCTGGCCCAAATTTACCCTTCAACAAGTGGAACAAAAGCCTTTAGCCCCTACAAAATCCTTGTCTGGTGCCAGAGCCCATGGCTCATGGCAGTGAGACTTAGACACCCAAACAAAATTTAAAAAATGTTATCTTTCATCATTAAGAATTGCCACAGGAAGCCAATGTTGTTCATTCAGCCTGAGCATCGCAATTTCCTGTTCATAAGTCATCTGCTTCTCTGTGACTTAGAGGGAATACAGATTTTTCTTGGGACATCAGGACTCAAGGGAATTACCTGTAGTTAAACATCTGATTAATGGCTCATTAAGAATCAGCAACAGTGTTTATTCAGTCCCTGTCTGAGTGTGGTTTTGCAATTATGTGCTTTTGAGACTGCAGGTGTGTGAAATATTCATAACCCAAATGGAATTATGATGGAAGTGCAGTTTACACTTACTCAAGGGCTAACTCTTCTGGATTATAAATATGAAACAGAAAAGAGCAGTTATTACTCTGCCCAGGAATACCCAGAACCTCACTAGATGCTTTACAGACACACTAGGCACTAAATTTCTGTCCCAAACCATTTATGCTAAGTGGCAGAGCCTTCTATCCCCCTCATGCGTGCTACAATTAGACACCAGGCTTTCTTGTAAAAGCAATATTCATCATGGGATTGCTCTCGTGGTAACAACTGTACCCTGAAGGATCTGTGCTTCTCTGGGGGCACTTTAGGGGAAGAGAGAGGAGAAAGAGGGGCTGTCAGCCCTTGCCTTGGTCTGTCTTTTAGTTTGTGGCCGTATATTAAAATGACAGTAGTGTAGCTTTAATTCTGCTTAATGGTGAATCGCTGGTGGAACTCATCCCTTCCCTGCCCCAGAGGGATGCAGGGTTTGGACACTCATTCCTGCACGTGATGCTCTTCTGCTGTTTGCTCCAGCAGCTCCTGAGCAGCCACAACCATCGGGCAGCAGCATCAGGGTACCAGTCATTCTAAAATATTAAGTATTTTTAAGTATGCAGCCATAATGCTTCAGTTTTGAAGATGAAACCAGGACTGGAGAGCAGGAGGAGGGATGAGAGATCCTGAGACTCAAGAAGAGTTTCCCCATCGACCTCAGGTGAGGAAAAGCTCCTGATAAAACAGTTAACTTCTCTTACCTGCGGCTGCTGCTCTAAGCATCAAGCCTTCTCCAAAGCTGCTTGCCTTTTCTAATTTATATATTATGCTGTTGTTTTTTTAAAAAATATCCTTTCAGAATCCCTCTGGGTCCTGTATATACCGTGCTACCACCTTGCAGAGGCTCTCGGTGGTACCGTACAGCTACATATTAGTCACAGGAGAACAGGCACAGATAGCCAGGGAGAAGCAAATCTAAAAGCAGTGAACAATCAAATGTAAGGAACACAGGAGGAAGCTGACAGCTGAAGGACTGTGCAGAGTCCCTAAATCCAAAGCACGCTTCTGAAAGGGCACTGTTTTCTTTTTTCAGGAGAAGTATTTCTAATAGTCTCTCTCCACTGCAAAAGGGAAGGACTTATCTACTTGCCATCACTGATTGCCTGGTGTAAAGTGCTTTGCATTAGGCTGAAAGAACACAGTCGAGTGCTTCCAGATGGTGGGAGGCAGCAGGCAGGGTGGCCAAGGCCAGGCAGTGCCCGGTGCCTGCTCCCCACCCGCTGCAGGTCCGGGCACAGCCTGGCCCTGGAGGCTCCTGCTGCCTGCAGGCAGCTGCTGCTTCTTCCCCTGCCCCGCCTTCCCTTCCCCAGGGTGAGCAAACACACAAATGTGCTTCCTCCTTCTAGCTCGTAAGAGTAGCCTGACAGAGACACTGTGGATGGGCCTGACAGAGACACTGGGGATGGGCCTTCTAGAGGGAACAGAGGAACCTCCAGGCAGTGACCCTACCAAGGAACTGACCACTTTGGGCTGAAGGCTGCTATGAGATTTAGAAAGATGCCCAAACTCATTTAAAAATGTGTTTAATGTTGGGAAATCCATCACGGTCTGCGGCAAGCTGTTCATTATTAAAACCGTTTGCCTTTTTTTCTGTTCTGAGTGTTTCTCTCTCCAGTAGCTGGGCTCAGATCATGCCATGATGTGACATCCAAGGGTCCTCTACTGCCAGAGTCTTCCCCACTGTTAGTGTTTCTAAAATACCTCCCAGCTCTTCCCAAAGAAACTGATGAACTGAACTCTCATCCTATAAGCCAAGACTTCTAGGACACACACCATTCTTGTAATTTTTCTTTTTCAGAACCACTTTTAAATTTGTGACATTAGCGCGGCAAAAACGGTCTGCCTTTATTTCTCTGTATCATGGCAATATCTGCATGAGCTCATTCTCCTCCAGTTCACACATTCAAGGTTCCTATTTAATTTTTCAGCTGCTGCAGGCAGCTGACATTGAGGTGTTTATCATTTCAAAAACACAGTCACCTCAGCCAGTCAGCATGACCTATTTTCCTGGTTCCTGGACCTCATATTTTTTGTCTTGTTCAAAGGACTCTGGTTGTTCATTGGATCCAGATAACTTGGAAGAACTGATTTATTATTTACTAATTTGCCAGTTTTTCTGTCATCTGTGATTTTTGTCTTAGAATTTGGGTATTTTCTTCTCGATCATCAATAATGATGCTCTATGACAATGAACCAAAAATAGATTGCTGGGCAACCGAAGAGAAGCAGCCACACTGAATGTGGGTTCCCTGCTCCCAGTTATTAAAATACCTGTAAAAGTGAAGGCCATCATGAAGATACATTTAAAACAAACTTTTGGAGATCCTCCAAAATAGAGAAAGAGAGACTTGTACACCACTGCCAAAAGAAACAAAGCTTAAATCTGTTGTGATTTGGGTTTTTTTGTTTGTTTGTGGTTTTTTAACAGCCTCTTTTCCACGAGAAAATACTTTTTAATATGTCAAAGCTTTTAATTTCTGAAGGATAAGGACATAACAGGAAAGCCATCCCATTATTGTCCTCTGAACTCTTTCCTACTGCTGCCATATATGCAGCATGTCAGGGAGAAAATTTTCCTTTTTCAAATGTCTCTCATCCTTTAAAATTTGAGGAGACTCACTGTTTACTCTCAGCTGTCATTTCTAGCAAAATAAAGGAGAAAGTTTGGCATAAAAAAATCCCCTCCCAACCTTCCATCTTCTCTCTGTTTGAAGCTATATGCTTGATAAGTTCTAGCAATATGAAGCTTCAAAAATCCATTTCCTTTAAGTCTGAACTAGAATAGTTTCCTATTATAATTTGAATACTGGTCAGGCTTTTCAATCTACTGCAGGAAGCCATTCAAGGATGTGCCAATGTTAAATGTTAGCGTTATTTATTGTAGTATTGTCAGCACTTTTTTTTTTTTTCAAAATGGATCTGTACAGAATAGTCCCCAACACACAGAGCTGTGATGAAGCAGCAACCTGAAAGTGGCTTTAGGGCACCAAATTATTGGCAAAAATATCAAGTAACCTGCAATTCTTGACTCCCCTTGCACTATGAATGCCTTCTGCCACCAGGGAGGTTTCGATGTATTTCTAGGAAAGACAAGCTTCGAAACAGCTTCGGTGGAAGACAAGACTGAGAGAAGGATGTGTTCACACGTTTGCTGGTGAGTGTTTTATCTTTGCAGGGCCCCAAAGAAGGCACAGACAACCAAGCTGTGAAGAGTCTCTGGGAGACTACATATTTAACTTTAGGTGTGCACTTTTACCCAGATAAATCAGGGTTCCTGGTGGCTTCTCTGACTCTCTTTACCACGGGGACTGGAGCTGCTCAGCCATTTGCAGTTCTCCTGTTGGCAGACAGCTTCTTAATACACGAGATCTTTCTAAGACTGATACAGAGAAGGTCATATGCTTTTTCCTGAGCTCTGTGATTCATAGTATACAAGGCTTTAAAAATATATAGGAAGAGACAATAATTGTCAAGGTTTAGGTGTATGTCTAGTGAATTCATTGCTTCCTTTAGGAGGCAATTTGCCATACCTCTGATGGAGTAAGACAGTCTTGTAAACAAAAGAAACTCTAATGAATATAACAGGGAGAGAATGAGGCTTTTGTCCCCATTGTCACATAAAATATCTCCCTCTCCCCTTCAGTGGAGGAATACTTATCAATACTATGTTTGAATCCCACCTAATAATAGCAGAAAATAGAATAATTTTGCAGAACTTAGACCAGTTTCTAAAGGCCTGAGAGGTTCAGTCCAGGCATCATTAAAATCAGAGTCCAGTTCTCAGTCTCCAGCCTGTGATCCCCCAGGGCAGGGACAACACTGCCCTCAGTGTCATCCCCGAGTTGTTGAAGGCTTGTCCACTCCACAGCCAGCGAATTCTGTCCCTGGGAAGCCCTTCTCCATTCCTTTCATCTAAAAACCTTCTCCAGGAATCTGAGGTCTCGTCATTGTCAAACACACAGAGCAGACCTGCCCTTCATTTCAGGGTTTCAAGCCAAAAAAAAACCCCACACACAACCAGCGCTCTAATTAGCAGCTCTGCCGACTTTTTCTGGACTGCAAAGGATTGAGGAGTCACAGCCAACCTTTGATTTAAAATCAAGAGAGTTGCAGCCTGGTCTTCCTTTGAGAAGCAGTGATTTCTGCACTCCGGGACTCATTAGGGAGGAAGCTTCTACCACCATACATACACTTTATTAAAAGGCTGAACATTTTAATAGATGAGATGTTCCACCCAGATGCTCCATTCTACCCCTTCTCTCTCCATGCCCACCAGAGATGTGTGGGGATGGGGCAGCTGCCCCATTTCCCTGGTTCATCCAAGGGAATTTTATGCAGGAAAAAAAAACCCCACGCTGCAGTGAAGGTTACTCTGCTGGTTATATAAGGGCTTGAGGTGGGGATTTTTTTTGGACTCCTCTGTTACCAAGGCTTTTCAAAAGTCCACAATAGGCCCAATTTAGCTCAACCCTCCTCTGAGTGCCTTGCAGCAACTGTGAGAGCAATTAAGCAGCGTTATTCCCCAAGCTGTCTTCTCCTCAATTACGTCGGCAAACAAAGAGGCGTGACTGGGTAAGACCCTCTCTATTACACAAACCAGCCCTACTTATTTTCACTTTGATCAGGGGAATGGAGTCAGCAGGGAACAGGGAAGGCAAAGCAGCACGTTCTCTCTTGGACTTCTGAAGTTTACAAATTAAAAAAAAAAAAAAAGAGAGAGAGATAGAGAAAGAAAATAATGATGATATGTAATTAGAAATGTAACCCATCCTTAGTGTGGAGCACCAGGTACACCAGGCAGGACAGTGGGGCCTCAGGTTCCTGGGACTGGGAACTGGGCAGCCATTAGAGTTAGCTTAATGAAAAACAAGGAGAAATTTCCATTGGGAGTCTATCTTTCAAAATCCCACTTTTTCAGAGGAACTCATAACAGGATAATCTATTTTTTGTATCCGTTTCTGTTTCTGATGTGGGAAGAGATACCCTTAATTGCTGTGCCTCTACCTCATCTCTTAAGAAAGGAAATAAAAGCCAAGGAATTACGATAACTTGAACTATGCTATTCTTTTATTGGTATAAATGTATAGTTTATATACATTTATACCAATAAATTATACATTATAGTCTGCTGGATATAGAACAATAATGTATTCCATGAACTAATAAACTCTTCTTTCTTTCGGATTTCAGTAACTGCCACATCCTTTGGGTTAGGTTTTATTTAATTTGGCTTATTTGGGTGCAGGTTTTTGACTGATCTGAGACAGAATTTTTTGATTGCGCTGAGACAGAATAAATGTTGCCCCACATCACAGACCCCCCATCACCTCCACTAGAAAAGCAGACTTTGCATTTCTCAGCTAATGAAACATTCAGCAGTGCCTGGGCAGGGAGG
Organism: Cyanoderma ruficeps; assembly: GCA_008694505.1. NCBI lineage: Eukaryota > Metazoa > Chordata > Aves > Passeriformes > Timaliidae > Cyanoderma > Cyanoderma ruficeps. Next base: position 10,644,148 of record VZDJ01000219.1, on the reverse strand, counting down.
GTTACTATCAAACTCTTCCTACTGGGAGGCAAAGTGCATCACAGTGTTTCTATTAGCTATCAGCTGTTTTGACATCACCCTTTAAACACTCTTGGTCTTGCTTGTAGCAGCCTGGCAGACAGGAGCTGTGTGAGTTCCTCGGGGTCCCTGGGAAGGAGCTCCAGGAGCTCCAGCAAAGCTGCACCACGTGGGAAACCTGCACATCTCCCTGGGCCAGATCCCCACAAGGTCTCCAGGATGTGTGAACAAAGGCCTTGCTCGAGGGATTGTTTTTTGCACATAAATTTAGTGTTTGCAAAAGCAGTGGGTGCAGAGTAATGGAAACAGAAGCCACAGAGAGGTTCTGATGGCTGGGGAGAGAGTGAGAGGAGATTAGAGCTCTTTATGTAAAAACTTTCTCGACCATTGCTTCATTTTAATCTCTTATTTATTACTGGTTGCATCTGCTTATAAATTAGGCCAGTAACTTGTCTGGAGCTCTTAATAGCACATTTCACTGCTGCTTTGAAAGATCATCTGTACAGTCAACAAAATAATATTAATGGGTCATTACTCCAGTAAAGCAAACCACTGAATGATAACAGCAGCAGCATTAACAGGATGGTGATAATGAACTCTCAGAACTTCTTTAGTGCTGGGTATCAAAACACTTTCCCAGGGAGACCAGTATTTTTTACCCCATTTTATACCTGGAGAAACTGAGAAAAGGAGCAATATCTGGACTGTCGGGCAGAAACACAGGCAGATGCTTGCAGGTCAGAAACTGAAATGGATATTCCTCACAGGCCATGCCCTAGAGTTTTAATTTTAATTTACTGTCACCTTCTCTCTAAGTCTGAGCCTCTGCCAGCTCAGGGGAAAGCTTCTCTGAAGCAGGAGGAAAGGCTGTGGTTGCCCATGGCCAGCGTCATGTCACTCCTTTGCCAGTTCGTGCCTGCAGAATTTCATCTCTCCAGAGGTACTTTTCTCTAGAAGAGCTCCTAGAAGGAGCCCTAGAAGAGGCTCGTTTCCTAAAGCCACGCTGTGTATACTGCTGGGTTTTTTTAGGGCTTGCATGAATTTATGTGGGAAAACTAATCCAAAAATCCTCTGTGAACTTGCTCAGAATCAAAGTAGCCTGAAGTGATTTAAGCTGAGCTAATGAAGGCCTGACTGAGCTTCTCTGCACAAAGCTTTTGGTGCCATTTTAATCATTCACTTTATCACCTAATTTTGGGCCAACAGCATTACAGACAAGCCCTCTCAAAATAGAAGACAAACACAAGAAAGGACTACAGGAGTGGGTGAGTATCAATAAGAATTTTACTAGTAAGTATGCTACAAAAGCCAAATCTTACAGTCCTGACCAGGGAAAACAAGAGGAGTCTGCATCAGAGACTTATGAAAAACAAAATCAGGAGTTTGGCAGTTCAGAATCTCCTCTGAGTCTTTAATTCTGAGAAAGAACCAAGGATGGAGTGATTCAATGCAGACGTCTCTGACTCTTATGCCTGGACAGAAGCATCTGAAAATGTAACTCCCTAAGGACTAAAGAAAAATAAACCCAGATTTCACCCTTTCCTTTTGACCTTTTCTCAATTCCTCATGAGTTCCAGACCAGCCTCAGCATGGTCAGGACCCAGTTCTTCCTTCTCAGTACCAGAGGATGGAGTTCTACAGCAAATTCCCAGGAGTGAGCCCAGCCTCCTGGGGACCTCCCTCTCCCAGAAGAAGGGAGCTGAGCCTGCAGCAACCATCCTTCAAATACTTTAAAAGACAGGTTTTCTGCTAATCTGCTCCACTTGAACAGTCAGTGCTGGAAGCAGACCAAAGCCTTGGAGAAATACTTCAGTTCCTCCCAGCTTTGGAACATGGGCATCATTTTTGATCTGCCTTGTGTGCTCTCACTAGATCAATGTATCATCACAGCAGTTCCCCCTGCTGAAATAGGGCCATCCTTCTCCCCGCAGAGCGGAGTGTCTCATCATCTTAGACCACAGATCAACTCTAATTTTCTTCTCTCTAACATGGAAAACTGCCATTTTGCCCTGCTTGTATCCTCTGAGAACAGCACTGTAAAGAGAATTTTCTTACCTTCCCTTCAGACTATGCCCTTCCCTTCTAGCACAGCCCTTCTCTCACCCCTCTTTCGTGGCCACATCAAACATGAGCTGCCTGGTCTGTATTTTCAAGGCGCTTCACGACTTTTATCTGCCTTACCCATCGTTTTTCACTGAGTTTCAAGAGATCATCTCTCACCTTCAATCAGCCCCAGTGCCAGATGGAAGCAGCCCCAAATCCTCCCCCCACCCCTCTCAATACAGCTAACTAACATGAAAACAGCAACTCCTCCCTTCTGTGCCAGAGACTGTGGCAGATGGCACCACCCTGTTTATCACAGGATAATCCTTTTTTTAAAGAAGATAAGGAAAAAGAAATACATGGAAAGTTCAGTGAAGACTTTGAAATGGAGTTCCTGCACCTGTATACAGACTGGAAGTCATCTCTGGGGTCACCAAGTGCAGGCCCTTCTGTCATGTACACTACATTGTCTTAACTCTCCATAAACTTACTGAGCTGTGGCTGGTAGTTGGGATTCTGTTCATTGTCATTCCTTCCAGAAAGCTGTTCCAGCCTCCCTGTCTTAATGGCTAGAAAACTTACTTTGATTTCCAGTGTGATTTTATTGGTCTCCAGTGCAAATAGTCCTTTTTTCTCCCTAAGGTTTTTATGGGCAGTAATCATAACCCTGCTAAGCCTTTATTTTGCTATGATCAACAAGCCACGCTCCTTTAGCCTTCCCTTGTAAATCAGGCTCTCCATTCTCCTGATCTCTCTAATACCCCCATCTGTGCGTGTCTCTGTTTTAATTCACATTTTGTAAGCACAGATATTCACAAATGGCTGTAACAAACAAGGATGCTGAAAGCTTCTTACCTGTGCAGACGATACTTTTGCTGATGTAAGCTGTGTCCTTATCACAACTTTCACAAAGTAGACATAATTTTGTCCAGAAATTTTGATTCTGTAGAGCTGATGCCAGACTAAAAGGCCTGTACACGCTGGTCTCTCTATTACTCTCCCTTTCTTAAATACAGACACTGTGTTTGCTATTCTTCAGTCACACAGTGCCACCCTTGAGTTGATAGATTTATTAAAAACTCTTACTACCAGATTTGCAATTTCACACATCAATTCTTCCAGAACTTTAGGAGCAAAAGTTTCCACTCCACAACTCTCCACTCCCCCCAACATGTGCTGTGGAAGACTTTTAGCTTTTATTCCACTTATGGTGAGGCAAACTCCGTTCCCACGTGCTCCTTCCCATTAGTCACTGCACTTTTACCCCTGTGCAAACTGGTTGAACTTAAATTTCTGCACACACACGTTGAGATGTGATCCCCAGCACGGTGAGTGATGGTTTCATGCCTACAGTGGAAGTAGGATATTGGATTTGTGCTGAAATGTTAAGAAACACATAGGATATATTAAGCATTTCAGAAACTTAACGGGAGTGTTAAGAAGAACAAGTATGCTTTTAAAATCTCTTTGTAATGCTTGAGGTGGAATAAGCACCATGTATCGACTGGGCCATTAAAAGGAAACCACTCCCAGGATCTCAGTGCATTTCTGCAATAAAGTGAAATGAGCAATGCCTGTGGCAAGCACAGCCTCAGTAATTGCTTGGGAACCTCGTGAGAAACTGAAACCCAAAAGATGAAGAAAAGAGGGAATAATTAAAAAAAAAAAAGAAAATAAAAAGAGGAAAATAAATATTGCAAGACACCTGAACAGTTATTTCACTGCTACAGAAAAAAAAATTGCCATATGCTTTCTTTAGGAACAGCATCCTAACACTGTTCCTTTTGATGAAATCAATGGAGAGCACCAGAGGAGTCCATTAGCATCACAGTCAGCTGCTGTGCTGTGGATCTGCTCTCTGATATCCACGGGAGCCCTCAAATTCTCCTTGTACAGCCCTCTTTAAGTCTGTCTGACACAAAAATGAGGCCCACAGCTGGAACACTCCAGGCTCCCTCCAGGTGACGCTTAACTGGAGCTCTGGGGCAGGTGAGCTCACTGGGCTGTGCCAGGAGGAGTGGAGAGGGACACTCACTCTGCTGCTGTGTTGGTGACAGTCCTGGCAGGCAACTTCCACTGGACACAGGGAAAAGGCTGTGGCCATGAAATATTTCAAAAGCAAGAGACGTGAGCCTGTGGGGTACCAAAAGGATTGCTGCAGCTTCTCCTTCCTATTACACCCTGGGTACATCACTCCGCTGACGTGCAGCGAGGTGCAGAACACAGGTCACATCTTTTCCTTGCCTCTCCCTGCAGCACAGGGGCACGAAGCCAAGGGGGCCAAGCATGTCCAGGAGGCAGGAGGGAGGAGCAGCCTCCTGGCCCTGGCCTGGGCTGCCATGCTGCTGCTAAGCAACGCGCAGGCAGAGCCCGCTTGGAAAACCAATCAAGGCAGTGTGGCTCTCCCCTCGCGCTAAATGTCAGTTTACAAATGCAAGTGACAGATCACAAACCATTCCCCTCTGTGGCGATGTGGTCTCATCCTGAGCCCATCTCCCTGTGCCCGCCTGGTGCAAAGTGATTCCACCTCTGCTAAATGACTCCCAGAGTCTCCAAAGTACAATTTTGTTTTATAGTCACTGTCAAACCGAAACGTTTCATGTTAATTTCTTACAACCTACTCCACTGTCTGCTCCGCTCCCATTTGATATTTATTCCCCTGTCAAATGTGCATTTATTTGCTGACATTTTTATTAAATTAGACTGCAATAAATCTGTCTGCATTTATGTTTATGTCCCTTCATGCCGAGGACCCCAAAGTAAGTTCCGTGCATTAAGTGCATGGCCAAATGCTCATAAGCACTTCACAGAGGGTAAATAAAGTCAAAGTACTGGTAATCAAAAATGATAACGGCCCAACCTGGCCAGGCTGGAAGGAGACCAAGGGAAGCAATGTTTTTGTAGCAGTGGGCAATCATCTCTCTCCTGAGCAGAGGGGGAAGTTTCTGGGAACAGCCCCACTTCCAGATTGTGAAAATTCACACTTTTTATTTTCTTCTAGACAGGATAGAGAATTTCTTGAGCCCCCACTGTTAGCAGATTTTTTTGCAGTAAAAACCAGCTTTTAAATGATTGCAACTTAAAAAACGTTACATTACAAATGACATTCCAGTGTGCAGTTAGTAGTCAAATGCTTCCCAGCTCTTAAAAGAGCTTTTAAAATCCTCCTTCACTCACCAAACCCTGAGCAAATACAATTCTGCACGGTAAAAGTGAGGCATAGCAGAGTGGGATTTGCTTGATGTTGTCCATCAAGCCATCACCAGTCAGGAAGGAAGATCAGAACAGCTAAATGCCACCTGGAGAAACCTGGAGGACCACACCAGCTCTCTCACATTTGTGTCTTTTGAAGCTTCCCCCCAACACCTCTGTGCAAAAGAGTATTTTTGTGTGTAGTAACTTCTTGTTTTCACAGCAGCAACAGGGAGTAGAACAAGTTAAAAATTCACAACAGCAAGGTCATTCAAGGTTGAGGCTCTTCCTCAGCCCCTTCCTGCTGTCCCCTGCCCTGTCAGTCGTGCCTGGTATAATGCAGCACACGTGCCCTGCAACTCCTGGGCATCTCTGTGGCATCTTAACCAGGAGCCTCACACCTTCCTGCTCCTTCCACGCCACTCACACCCAGCCTGACGAGAGGAATGCAGAGGAACTCAGAGCAGCTCCCTCCAGCTTCAGAGGGCTCCGAACACAGGAAATTTTTTTGCTAAATTACGATGTCTTGAAATTGGCAACAGCGCGCTGATTATGTCTCATTGTGGCTGTGATGTCCTTGGCGATGGAGCTGGGAGACCACAAAGTGAGTATAATGCTCCTCTATGTGACTCTAATGACTGATGATGCTCTGCTGTGGGTAGCAATTTTGAAATAACTGAGAATGACGAGAGAGAATATTGCCTTTGTCTTCTTGCTTCAGAAAAACTTTACGTGTAACTAAGGAGTACAACGCAGCTGCTGCCAGCCACACACGCTGCTAATAGGGGAAATTTGCAGCCCCATCAAGCAGTCTGTGCTAATCTGCCCCATATAGAGCCCTGCGGGGCAGGCTGAGCTGCTGAAGAGGGGAAAGGTGGGTGCTCACTCCTAGGCAGTGTCTTCTCACATGCAGGAAGAAATCTCAGGACACAGGGACAGCCAACAAACGCTGCAGACCGCAAGACCAAATTAATAAATTAAATTAAGTGTAGCATTTTTTTAAGCTAGGCACCAGATGCTTTCCTCACTCTGGTTGCTTCCTGTCATTCTGATAGCTCAGAGAAGCCATCTCACTGAATAAAACAAGTGCTGATCCCGCAGAGGGATGAATCGAATGCTTTGGTGACACGCAGAGAATGCAGTTATGTTGTCCTCGAGACCTGACCTAGTATTGCTGTTTGCCAACCCTCTATGCCACAGAGAAGTGCCAGCAGGCTCTGGAGTGTCTCCTGTGCTCTGTGACCCTCTCACAGGCAGCATATGCACAGGGGACACACAAAGAGTGTCCCACATTAGACAGGGATGATGGAGCTTCTCTCCTGCCTTAACCACCCTCTGACAGAGCACGAAGGACTTGAGTGCATACGAATGTCACTGTCAGTCAAATGGAAAACATCGTGTCAGCAAGCATCCTGGGAGTGGGGAGGTGAGGGGGGAAACATGGGGAGGCTGGATGCAGATCCCACCCCTGACGTGTCCTGCAGGAAGCTCTGGATCTCCTCTGAGCCTCACCCAGGATCTTATGCCCATCCCAGCCCTCCATGAGGAGAGCCAGAGACCTGAGCCCTCCCCAGCCAGAGCAGTCTCAGCCCAGCCTGGCTGAGGGACCACCGAGCACAGCGACCATCACACACAAGCTATTTTAATTTTTACACACTGTCTCAACGAGCTAATTTAAACTTGTGTAGGTCAGTCTCCAGAGATTGAAGACTGACATAAGAGGGGCACAAAAATCTATTTCTGATCTGCCAGAACAGCAGGTCCTGAGAAGTCCAAGTGCTGTGCTGACAGTGTGGTTTGCCTTTGAGGGATGGGAAATCAGAAGAGAGGAGGTCAGATCACTCCAAGACAACACAGCTGATTTGGAGAAGTGTCACCATGAAGTGGTTGCTTTGATGGTCATTAGGGGTCCTGAAGGTACTGGACTGAGCAAATCTTGTTATCATCCATGCTGAAGGATTTTAAACTCAAGATATTGTTGAGAAAATGAACTCCTTGCCCAGTGCAAACTCAATTGCCATGGTGGCTCTTCTGTTCCACAGTTTATCTTCCCCCTTCCCACTGCTGCAGGAGCCAATGAAGAACAAAAATGTACCAACAGGTCTGAGTAGATCTGTGTGAAAATCTTTCCCTATGAGGAGCAGAAGTCAGTGCCCACAGTGTTTGATCTCTGTGCTCTGATCCCTGTCTGAGCTCACAGAGGAAATGCAGAGAAGGCAATGTTTTCTCACATCTCAGGAAGAATTTAGGTGGGGCACATAAATCTGTGTCCTGTTCCACCCAACAACAAGCCAGAGAGCCTTTTTGAGCCAGAAGAGACTGATCACAACTAAAGGCTGCTCCAACAAGCCCCAAAGGCAGCACACAAGTGGTTTTCTGTGCACCAAAAGGCCATTTCTGCTCCTGCCTTGTATTGCTCCTTTTAAATGGAAACCATTCTGAAGCAGTTTGTGTGCCCTTAACGCGTTGCAGAGTGTTGCAGCTCTCTGGGCAAAATCCATTCCTTGCACAGGGTGAAGACCATGCCCAAGACCTGTTTCCACCTTAGCCTGGTGGGCTTTCCACAACTCTAAACGGGGCTGACAGCTCTGGTAGGCGAGCTCGGAGGGATCTAACACAGGCAATTTAAAAAGTCAGTGCTCCCAGCACTCCACTCTCCCCCAAACAATTAGAGGCAAACATGTGCCTGCATTTCAATGCCTTCGGCGTGGAGGTTGGCATATCAATGTGAGCTCAAAGTTCAGACAAAGCGCCGAACTCACCCTGAAGGGGCAGAGAGGCTCTGGCTCCTGGCAGCAGCCAGGGACAGATCTCTGCTGGTCCCATCCCTGGAGCCCATCTCTTCTCACACTCTGCCTCCTGCCATTCATGGGGTTTGCTGCTTCTTGCAGGATTTCTTGGCCAGGCTGTTTGGAGAGAGATTTGGTGCTGGTGCACACAGTGGGCAATTGTGGTTGCAGTGGATGTCTGTGTGTGTGTGCGCCTGCAAACAACCACACAGGGATGACTTTTTTTTTTTGCGCAGAAATTTCCATCTAGCAAAGTGAGCAGCTTTCCCAGCATCTCCTTCCTCAGACCCGCTTTGGTGTTCCAAATGAGTGGGTTTTGCCTCTTTTTCTACAAGTGAACCTTGCTTTTCCTCAGAAACGCTGGGGAACAATTAGAGCAATGAGAAAATGGTAAAAATAACACGAAGCCATCGCATTCCTCACGGCACTGACAGCCAGAGTGCTGTGTGGTATGGCAGAGAGCAGAAACATAACACATTTAAAAACCAAACAGGTGAGCACTATCTGTACTTTAAATCACTCATAACCACTCTCGCTTTGCTAGAAATATTTCAGGAAGCCAGAACACCTCCGTGGCCCTGTGAGCACATTTAACAGTCCTTAGTAATTTGTCACTTGGGATGGCAATCACCATTGTGCTGGTTTTGTCTGGAGTAGAGCTAATTTACTTCATAGTAGCTGGTGTGGGGCTGTGTTTTGGATTTGTGCTGGAAGCGGTGTTGATAATTCAGGGATGTTCTCAGGACTGTCAGGCAGAGCTCACACAGAGCCAAGACCTTTTCTGCTCCTCTCCCCACGGTTCAGGAGGCTGGGGGTGCATGGGAAGCTGGGAGGGGACACAGCCAGGACAGCTGACCCCAGCTGACCCAAGGGACATTCCCAGGCCATGTGGAGTCATGCTCAGCATGGGGGGACACAAAAGAATGGGGGGACTTTCAGAGTGATGGCGTTTGCCTTCCTAAATCCCAGTTCTGTCTGACAGAGCCTGGCTTTCCTGGAGATGTCTGAGCCTGCCTGCCCATGGGAAATGGAGAAGGGATTCCCTGTTTCGCTTTGCACGTGTGCACAGCTTTTGCTTTGCCTATTAAACAGCCTTTGCCTCATTTCCTCCCTTCCACACTTCTGATTCTCTCCCCCACCCCACTGCGTGGGGCTGAGCTGCCAGCTGGGGTTAAACCACAACTGCATTTTTTTATACTCTTTCATTTGTGGCAGCACTGCGGTACAGAAACACTCAAACATTGCTGGGTTAAAATATGTGTTTTCCCAGTGGTAATTAGTACAAGAAAATCAAGCTAAACGTATTAATTTGAGCTGGCTTTTTCATTCTCTTCCTGTAGTTTTACACTTCACAGTCGCAATAATTGTAGCCCTTATGAACAATTATGTGAAATTATGTAAAATGCAATATGATCAAGGTATTAGACTATTATTATCCCAGCTGTAAATGCATGAATCATTACTACAGAGTACCTAAAACCCCCAGAATTGTCTGTCAGTTGGAGTTTAGGGGCCTTTTTTTGTCTTTTGGATGTTGATGACAATTAAATCATACCTTGATAAATATAAAAGGAAAAAAATCCAGCCTAGCTATTATGAGTCCTCATTAGGAAGCAAAAGAGTGGTTTTCATGTTTTGCCATTAAGTTAATTGTCTGGCTTGTGACTTATCTGAGAGAGTCTTTTCTGAAGCAGGAATCCAGGCAGGGCTGGGCTGGATATGAGGGCAGCCCTTGGGGATCAGCCTGGTTGGGAGAAAAGATTTGGAAGACTGGAAGAGGGCTTGGCTTGATGTTTATTGAGTGATCTGTTGAATGCATGACAGAGAGCTCACAAACGACAGAAGGATCTGGGAGGACTTTAGATATGAATGAAGACAGAAATTTCCCTCTTTTGACCCCTGTTGCTTTTCATCCTGGGGTGCAGTGATGCCTGTTTTCTCTCGGGCATAAAAAATAGAAATATTTTTTTAAATAGCTTTGTGTTATAAGTGTGTCTATATAAACCTCCATCATTTAAAAGCATGTTTCCTTTTCTTTTTTTTGGAAAGGTCAACAAGCTTTATATTAGTGCAAAGCTGCATCCTACTCCTTCAGCCTGACCTCAAAGTCAACAGGACTGTAGACAGATGAGGAGTCTCAGCATCACAGTCAGATACCAGGATGTGTATTAATTTCCCTCTGTGCTGAAGGAGAGCTATCCCCACTCATTTTAGAGGAATTAAATTAGTATGCTGGGGGAAGGAACACCGTGACCTGTTTCTTTCTGTTTCCTACGGATGTGTGTGATGATTTGAATGTGAGACAAAACTGGAGATTGCTCAGGAAATTCTCATATAATTCACTCTCTCCTAAAGCTTGCAGGAACCATGAAGATCATATTACAGTGTTATAGAAAATAACAGAGCCTTGAAATTAGGTGGAAAAGTCATGGAGAGAAATGTGGCTGAGCCAGGTTCTATGGAAATTATTTACCGTTGTCTTTCTTGTGCTGAAAACAGAACAGAGATAAAGCACTAACAAATGGGATGAAGTGCTTAGTGCATTGAAAGTTGAATAACCACTATGAATTGGTCAAAATAATGGAACAATTATTTATATGCAAGCCTGCAATAGAGAAATTCTTGCCTTGGGTGGTAAAGGTAATGGGATGGATTTATCTTTCTCATTACTCCTATAGCCCATCCCTCTTCTCCTTCCTGATCAGACCTGCAGTAACACACATGGATTTGCTGACAGTACTGCTCCATCCAACACCTGTGGCACCAAAACTGGACCACTAATTAATTTAAGAAGAGGACATGACCCAAAATAACAAGAAGTGTTTATCTTCCCTGTGAGGGTGGGGAGGCCCTGGCACAGGCTGCCCAGAGAAGCTGTGGCTGCCCCTGGATGCCTGGAGGTGTTCAAGGTCAGGTTGGATGGGGTTGGAGCACCCTGGGATAGTGGAAGGTGTCCCTGCCCATGGCAGGGAGTTGGAACAGGATGATTTTTAAGATCCCTTCCAATCCAAAGTGTTCTGTGATTTTGTGAAGTGGCAAAGAGGTACAATGATTCATCAAGGAAAGGACACCACAAATGTTCCCCTTCTCTAGCTCAAAATACAACAGTCACTCCCTAACAGGTCGTTAAGGAGAGCTGGGGCTTTTAAGGAAATTACAGGGAAAAGCTAATGCCTCTTTTTCCCATTCATGGAATCAAGCCCTGATTTCAATGACAGGGACTGAGAGCAGGACTCAAATAATTCTTTAATCTAAAGGGAGGGTGCTCAATATCTCCATTTGGAGCAGAAAACCATCTCCTGTTTTAGGTTTTTGCCCCCAGGGAGCAGTGATAGGGCTGTTTGGATCTGGAGTCGGGCTGCAGATGCCCAAGTTTGCAGTAATTATGTAACTGGCAAAGCCAAGCCTGTTAAACTTTAGATCAGCATTTAAAAATGCAAGAGAAAGTTATCTACCTAATTGCCTGGAAAAAACGATGCCCCTCCATTTGCAAGAATGAGACAATATTAATTGTCTCTTAATAACATAAGATTGTTGTTCAAGAGCCTTGTTGGACTTTATTTTTTCCTTGAAAAGGAGAAAAAGAACCCTCAAAATAAAGAAAAGTGTGCAAGAGAAGAAGCTAATATAACTAGAAGTGAAATGTTAATGTTATTTCATTAAATGATTTGTGAAGAATGAGATAAGAGATCAACATTCTCAAAGAATAATTTCTTTAAATACCTTGTGCTCGAGATTCCCCTCTAGGCAACTTTTCATCTTTCTTCATTAAAAAAATAGCATTAAATTTTATTAAAGAGTCCCAATTAAGCTGGTAACTTGCTTCAAAGAGCATCCATGCTTAGGGGGATATGTTAAACGTTAACAGTGATGGGAAGATTCACCCGTAGAGCTGATTTTAAAAACAGCATCTTTCTGACTGGTACAATTTGGCTTGCACACCCTTGAGGCATTCTCCCAGACCTACTGATACTTATTTTGGGAAGCAGCACATAAATTCTTGGCTTTAAGGTCAAGTAGATGGCAAAGTTGGCTGTAACAAATGCAAACTTTTCCTGGTAGCTTTGGAAGACGTCAAAAAGTAATTTCTAAAATGAATGTTTTTCTTAGATCCTGAATTGGTCTGATCTGAGGGTGGCACCACACGCACCAGAAGCGAATTTATCTTGAATTGAATTCTGTGAATTTAGCTTGCCTTGTTGTTTAAGTGGAGTTGGCAATAAACACAACACCTCAAAAATAATACCCAGAGTCTTGGCTGGAGACAGCTCACAGGAAGAAAGATTTTGGTCTCCCATCTTAGTTCTCACGGTCAAAGCCAATAGGAAAGCAAACACATTATATTGTTTTCAGAGGAATACTCAGGTTGTGAGGCTTGGAAACAAAAGACAGAAGTTACCAAGGACCCTCATAGCCTGGTGCTTGGGAAAGGGACTGGATGGGTGCAGGGTGATCCTGAGCACACCAGAAACCCCTGGGGGAGGTGGGAAGATGTCTGGTGACAGGGGCAGAGCTGCAGAACGCCTGCTGCTGACAGGGGTAGGAAACTGCCTTCAGATCCTACAGGGCAGGAAGTGAGTGCTTGGCCTGGCCAGACGCTCCTCTGCCAGTGCCTGACTGTGGGAAAGGGATGACCAACACTCCACCTTCATCACTTTATGGTCTGGGGACGAAGAGCAAGGTATAAATACAAATATCACAAACCCATTCCGAAGATTTAGTAAGCCACAGTCTGAACTCTGTGGAAAAACCTGAAGGGAAAAAATTCAGGGAAAACCACTTGCTATGAATCTTGTACAGTGACAATAGATAAATAGGACAGGAAGAAAAAACTGCAGCACTCCCAGGTCCCTGCTGGTCCCAGGGGAAACAGAATGGGAAGAGGAGTGAAGGAGAGGTCTTCCACTTGAGAAAACCACCTTAAATCCAGACTTCTCCTACCCTCTCTTGTTCTTGTGGCAGATCTCCTCTCCGAACGATGCTGCGCAAGGAGATTATTTATTCAGCCATCCAAATGTCACATTCATATTTAGACACCGATATAGTCCTTTGCTTAACATTCACATCCTGCATTTCCTTCAGTTCTAATCGAGGGCTAATTTCACATTCATTCTTCATAGCCACGTTTAGGCGAGACACCCAGTGGTGCATACTTAGGGGGGCGTCTATTATTATTATTTATTTTTTATCGGAGTATGTCATTCCCAGGCAAAGGATGTGCTGCCTGCAATGTAATTTTATATGCTGGATAACACTTGCATCGACTGGGAAGCACACAAGTCAATTACATATTGTATTGCAGATTATTTTATATTTATTATTTGCTGTCAAAGTGATTTTGAAAACCAATGCTTATGTGCTGTGTGTACTTTACTATAAATAGGGGGCTCCTGGAGAAGGTACAGGGAACAGGATAAATTTAATTTGACAATTCTGTCAGAGGTAACCTCCACTTCTTTCCAATCTGCCACTTGCAACAAACAAGCCAAACTGGTGTTGAATGCAGAGAAAAAGAGCTGGAGAAACTCAGCAGTGAATATTACAGTGGGCAGATACAGGAAGGTTTGCTTCACCAGTTTAGGAAGGTGCATAGCAGGACTACATTTTCCTAAGAAAATGATTAATGGCACCCCTGAGATAATGCCTCCTCTTTTTCGGCTCTTTTTCCCCCCCTTGTTTAATTCCTCTTACAGGAGTAAGGTTTAAAATTATACTTTTCTTCCTCTTTCAATGAGACAGCACATCTCACAAGGGAAAAATCAATTCTAAGTGGGAATTGTGTATATTGCAACATTTATGTACAATAATTCTCCCCTCCTCTCCCTTGTACACATCTCCATCAGGGACAAACAATGGGGCCAATTTGCTTGGAGCACAACACGGCAACAGCTTTGCCCCAAGGCTGGCTGAGCAATTTTACTTCTTCTCAAGGCAACAGGAGGCTGCTGAAAAATTCTGATCAGCCCAGGATGTACAGGGGCTTATAAGTGGGAGGAGAACAGAACAGAATTCCCTGGAAGTGGTCTAAAATGTTGTACTGGTGTAATTAGGAGTGATGCTAAGGCTTGTCAGGCTTATGTTTCTTCTTTTCCTGGGGCTTTCTCACTCCCTTCCCTGGTACTGCCATCCAGGTGACTGTGGGCTAAGCCAGGGGGATCCATCCTGAATGGAAACCAGGGAGGACTCGCTGCTCCAGCTTCACTTCCTCTTCCTTCCATGTCTACACAAGCACATTTTTAAAATGAAAAAAAAATTAAACTATTGTTTACAAGTGAGGTGCCATGAGCACACATGTTCTGGGTGGAGAAGCCAGAAGATCTTATTTGATGGGGACCAAAAAGCCCAGGAACACCCTTTTATCCTTCTCTTCTTCTGCAAAACTGTTGTTGCTAAACTCATCTCTCCTGGTTCAGAGGCTGGCAGGGACGGGGACATACCCTGTGTGACAGCACAGCTTCTGGAGGGGGTGACTGGAGGAAAAAGCAATTACATTTTATGTTCTATCTTCCCCTCTGCTTTCTTTTCATTATCCTATAAACCTTAACAGGGAATAATCAAGAGAGGCTCCCTGGCTGTACTGCAAGTTTACAGAGGTCAAAGCTGCTTGAACTTGCAACTTTACCTTAACTATCCTGTCAAGACAACACATGGGCCTGCTCTAAAAATTGATTACATAGATCTTCAACACAACTGTTAATCACACTCCTTATTCCAGCTTATCTTTCACCAGAGATAAAGCTCAGTTGCTTGGCTGTTTATCATAGTGTTGGCATGGTATTATCTACCTTGAAACTTCAGACTCCCCCTGCCCAGAGGTGTGACAATTAATAGGAATCAGAATCACAGTTTTATAGATAAAGTAAGATTATACTGAAGAGTCTTTGTAACACAGAAAAAATAGAAAAAGGCCATTATTATGCTTATTTTGCAAAGATCTCTTGTCAGCATTTGCTTGATATATACCCTAATTTAGGTAATGTTTTTATTGAATGATCAGGACTCAACTTCTCAAGTCATGAACAATTACAAATTAACTCCATTTCTTATTTCTAGGGTTACCCCTGCACTAAGCCCAAGCTGACAACCCGAAATCTTTCCAAACTTTCTCTGCAAAAGAGAGGAGAAGGGAATTTAAGAATTAGAAAACAGCCACTGTTTCTTGCCACAATAATAGATATCCTCTTAATGCTCCCAGGAGGCTTAACAACAAGAAAAAAATCACTTTTCTGGAGGACACGGTGACAGAAGAAACTGAAAATTATGTGGACCCTCAGTGCCTAGGGAATGAAACATAATATTAAAAAAGCAGGCACAGACCTCACATGGTGGGATGTGCTTTATATTTATCAGCTTCTGGCTTGTTGTTGGCCTCGAAGAATGAACCCGCCATTAACCTCAAGCAGTGTCTTTTAATTTGCCTGAGGTCCTGACATGGCTCCTGGATGCTTTCATGATGATCCTTAGCAGGAGCTGTTCTAGAAGAAAAGCCATAAAAAGATGTGTTGCTTCTGCCTGAAGGGCCCCGGGGAGCTGGAGGGGAAGGCAAAGCAGGTGGTGGTGTCAGCGATGCTCTGAAGCCTGAAGAAAACCTTGCAGCAGAAACACCACCTTTCGTGCTCCCCTCCCCTCACAGCACCTCTGGTTTTTCTAATGTGCGTTTGCCTCGTTGTACTTTTGTTTTGCTCTCTGCATAATGATGAAAACACGGGGCTGGGTTTGCATTATCTGGGTTTTTTTTACTTGATATCTATAATTGACTTCTGGAGCACAACGGCGTTCGCTGAGTGAATTGATTTAAAATTGCTGTAATAATATTGCAAAATTCCTTTATTAGTGCCAGAGTACATCAAGAAGAATCAGTGAGATTGCCATCTAGGATAATAAACACTTACAGGCAAGTGCAAGCAGCCCACAAAAAGTAGCAATTTTGCAACTGCTTTTCTCTTTCATTCTGTTTCTCCAACAGCCACTGGCCCATCATCACCACAAATTAGATGGCACCTACAGGAGCCATCTGGAAGGGTCTGTTTTTCATACAGAACATAAGTATTTGAAGAATATGAGGGAGAGAAAAGAGATGGGGAGAAAGAGAACCACCAGCACAGTGAACTGAGCTGGTAGTTCCTCATTATGTGCTAATTTTGGGAAGGAAGGGTTGATTCTCCCTCTTTTTACATCAGCATAAATTCAGAATCATTCCAATGACTCAGAAAGCAAGTCAGGACTGAGCTGAATGGTCAAGCCTTAAATCCCATTTCCAGGACACAATCCAAGAGATCCTTTCAAAGAATTCCAGGCCATTGTTGCTTTGACTTCAAAAGGGTTTGGGCTGGACCCATTTTCTCACAAAGCAGGAGGGACAAGGCTTAGACACCTCCCGTGGTGTGGATGCAGGCAGCTCTGCCTGACTGATCTGCTGAGAGCAGCCCACAGACTATTGAAAAACAAAGCATCCATTCCCTGAAGACTCTGTGCCATGATCACTGTTTGAACCACTAAACAAAGCTGGCACCAGGAAACAGTCATTATTATAAGCCTTATTATGTAAGTGTTCCTTATGCTTTAATTTTTTGACTTTCCGATGAAATATTTCAAGGATATTTTACTGGATATTTTCCATGAGAATTAAGGCTGTGCCTGGCTGTGCTATTTTAACTGCCCTGCTTGGTCCAGACTGTTTGCAAAGCTATCACTGAGGCTCTCCAAGCCACTGTGTTTTGCTGAGCTTTCAAATTAAATTACAACACATCACACACACCTAAATTACACATCCCATACTCAGCTCATACACAACCGAAAAAACCCCACTTGTTAGCATAATTAATGCAATTATAGTCAGCAAATTTCAGATTCACTGGTGACTCAAACCTCAAACAAAGGAGTATTTTTAGAACTATAAAAATCTCATGGGATCCATTTACTCCTAGAAATCTGGATTTATTGATACCTATCACATCCCTGGTAGCTAAAGCATTTCAGGTACCTCCATTGCAGTGACAACTGGTGGGAGTCTGTCTGAGGGGGGCTGCCCTACCTCCTTCACTAAGGGAGGCTCATTGCTATAGCAACAACTGCATTCTGTGATTTGCTTGCTACAAACACCCGCAAAAAAACATTTTGAAATGATCCATGCAAAAATAAACCACCCCAAAACAACAGTTCCTTTGACCTGACACAATTAATGTGTTCAAATCTGAATTATTTCTACCACAGGTTAAGCGTTCTGAATTCAAATGACTCATATGCAAAAAGAACAATTCCCTCTCTGCTTTGGATTAAGGAGGAAATCCTTATTTTGAGCTCTCACTGTGCTCTGTGACATGTCTGAACTTCACCAGAGTCAGAGATAGGAAACCCCTTGGTCTGGGTGGTGGGAGAGACCACCCAGACAGAGAAAGGAGCAGGGCTTTTCCACTCAGGCCCCAGTCACAGAGCACAGACATCCCTTCTGATAGAATTCCTGCCTTGGCATTTCCTTCCCCGGGGCTTAGAAGCCCCAGGGACAAGATGTGACCCTTCTGTTAGGAAGGGATGGGGTAATTCCACCGACACATTTGCTTCTCTGCTACTCAGAATTTCAAAAAGGGAGAAAAGTTGGCACTGCCCTAATAACCAGCCCAGTCCCACCTCGTGGGTGACCTTGAGCAGGGTTGCTCAGTTTAACCCCTGCATTCCCAGTATTGCTGTCTGGAGACATCCAAATGGGAAAGCAGCCTTAAGCCACATACGAGCAGCACCATGGAAATGTTTGTCAAAGGACCTTGTGGAGAAAAATGAAGAGATATAATTCCTCCTTCCCTCTCTCGTAGATTATCACAGTGCAAGTATACTTCGGAAGAAATTGGGCAGGACTGGGCATTCCATATTCCCCTCCTCCCCTCCCAGTAGGGAGAGAACAGACCCCTCACAGTGCAGAGTAACAAAATTTTACTTTATTCTTAAGCTTACCTGTGAGGTAAGAAATGAGGGAAGGTAGGGCAGGCTGGTGGGGAGCAAAGCTGAGAATAAAGATCTGTGCAACAGAAGGCATTTTATCTTTTTATCATTTTCTCTTGATACTGCAGATCTCTCTTGTTAAGTACTTCCTTTTCATGTCTTCTAATATCTACTGACAACTGAGGTGAATGAACCAACAGCCATTTATTCTACTCCTAAAGGAGTGACAGTAATGAAATTCAAGGAGCAAAAGATACCAGCATTGCCAGTTCTGGCCCCAGCAGAAGCAGCATCTTCCACTGACCAGGAAAGGTCTTTTTAAAGCAGCAGTAATGGAGAATGTGACAGTAGCCTGATGATCTCATGGAAATTTCCTCTTTCCCATGTAAATATTGCTGCTTAGTCCACATTTCCAGCATCAGAGCACTTAGGTAATAATGTCCCTGTCTCAGCTGAGAAACTCAGTGTGTGTTTCTCAACTGGAGTTTGTGTATTTCTGAGAATTTCCATGTGAGGCAACTACCAGGAGTGAGGCTAAATGTAAGTACAGTGTCTCTGTGGAGGGATTCACAACCAAACTCTACAAACTGTTGCTGAATAAAGAACTGTCTTCATCCTCCCACCAAAAGTCTTCTTGCTAACTAAGCATCTTTCAAATGGTTTAAAAATGGAATTGTAAATTCAGCACAGAAACTAAGAATGTCTTAGAGCCTTGCTTTCCGTCCATGCAAATAAACATTTAAAAAGAGAGGCAACTTCATGTGTTAAAGTTTGAAAGTTGTCAACTGCTGCAAGAAATCCCCCTTTTCACCACTTCCATTCAAAGCAAGATGGCATCAATTTGGGATGTGAATGATCTATTGCAGAGAATCTGATTCAGTGCCTCATAAAGGCAAATGCATCACTCTGACCCATCTGTTCTATGGACATAATCTTAATTGCAAACATAGGGTCACATCCCAATAAATCAGCCAGGCTGCAGTGGAGGTGCCTACATTTATG
This sequence comes from Cyanoderma ruficeps, assembly GCA_008694505.1. Classification (NCBI taxonomy): domain Eukaryota; kingdom Metazoa; phylum Chordata; class Aves; order Passeriformes; family Timaliidae; genus Cyanoderma; species Cyanoderma ruficeps. The sequence continues at coordinate 10,625,168 of VZDJ01000219.1, read as the reverse complement.
CCAGCTGAACCTTTACCCAGGACTGCCTACAGCCATTCCTCAGTAGAATTTAGGGACAAAAAGAACAAGGAGATTGCTATCGACCCCATTTTTCCTTACAGTGACTCATATTTATTTAGCCTAAATGCTCTCCATGGGTGAAATCCAAGTCTTACTCCAATAAACTCAAAACTTCCGTGGGCCACAACTTCACCCCGTACATATGGCATAAGACAACAAAGATGTTTGGGATGAATGGCAAGCCATGTAAACATTAAGGAGAAATATATATCAAGTAACAGAGGAAATGCCACAGGATCTGTTCCAGGCTTGCAGAACTGAGGGTGCACAATCTGAGCATCGTTAGTCTCAAAATAAAGGTAAATTATTAGAAAGGATAGAAGGGAGAAAGCATCTCCATGATTCCCACTTCCCCAAATGGCACAGGCACAGATGATCTCATTAGCTCATCTGTGTAATTTACACTTCTAATATGGGTGAGGAATAAAACAAATATGCAGAAATAAGCAACAGGACGGGGACAGAAGAGGGGGAAACCTCACAGCCCTCTCTCATCTAAACTCCTTCTTTCCTTGCCAAATGTTATACTCCCTTCCTGGGAACCCCTCCAAGTTTGTGTCTCCAGATGCCACATTGCAGCAGGCTGCCTGGAATCCCTCCTACCCACCTCCACATCACTCATGCTGAACAGGCAGGGCAAACACAGGGTGAAGAGAGTGTTCTAGCCTTATTTATTTCCAGATGGAAAATCGAGCTGTGGAAAAAGCCAGCGAAGAAAAACAACCCAACAAAACGAGCAACTAAAACAAAGCAACTAAAACAAAAACCACCTTTAACCATCTTGATAATAAACTCTTCTCCAGGAAAAAAAAAATTGAAATACAAGTCACGGGTTGAACTTTGGAAGTATCCACACCTGGGATGTGTTTTCTCCTGTTAACTTGGGGTTCTGGCAGGTATTTTGCAGTAGGGGCATGAGGGAATTCCTCATTACAAGCAAATATGAAAATAATGATCAAAACCATGTGTAGCTGAAATTGAATGGGATTCACTCCTCACTGACTATTTGGGCATCCTGGCTGATTGTGAACATCCATTTGAGCCAGGATAATGAAACTGTAGGCTCCTGCCAGGGCACCAATCTTAAATGCATAATTATTTAATACCAATCTTAAATACATAAGTACCTGACAGTCTGTGGAGGAAGTTTAGGCAGAGATCTAAGAGCTGGTGCCCAGCCTACAAGTGGGTGAAGTTAAATGAGGTGAACCCCTCTTTTCCCCAGGGGCAAGACCTGAGCCATCAGTACATCATCCTCTTCCTCTCTTTGGAGAAATCTTAGACTGGCTCCTGCTCAGTTTGGGACGTGAACTGAGGTGGGCTGGAGCTGGGCCAGGGAACTGGTGGCTCCCTGGAAGCAAAGTAATGGGATCCACAGTTAACAAAAGAACACGTTGATCTTTAGTATTTTTGACACTTAAAAAAGCACCTGACTTAAATACAGATAAATCTGGTGGAAGAATTAAGTGCAACCAGACCTAATTAGAGACGTGAACTGGTCTAACACAGCCTCCTTTCATCCTCTCCCTACATATCTCAGAAGGCCATTGCTATCCCATCTATGTCTCTCCACCTAATTTTCATTTTCAAATGTGCTTTAATGACTGCAAGTAGGTCTGTAGTCCAGAAATAGAAGCCTCAAAGCGCAGAGGGCATTATGTTCCCATCCACCTTACAGGGCAGGTTGGAGTGGAGTCCAGACCCAAATTACCTGGGTATTAGATGAGATCCCTATGCCATATTTCATTTTAGTCCCCTTTTTGGTGCTATTTTACAGCACCCAGCTGGCCTTCAGTCCCAGTAAGAAACACTTTCATATCTGATTCTCTCCATCCTTCTCTATTTTTCTCTCCCCTCTGCTTCCTTTGCTCAAGGAATGGTTGGTAAAAATTTATTGTGGGTGGGATTTCGAGGCCCGCATCCCATTAAATTTAATGGGAGCTGAGCATCTAAATCCCTTAGGCAGCTTGAAAATTTCAGCCTCTATTACTAATGCTCTTCTCATTATAACAAGATTTGTACATGACAGCTCAGGAGCTCTGGCTCTGCCTTCAGTGCTGCGGCTCTGCCGCTGTCGGCACCCAGCGCGGGCTGCCCTGCTCACAGCTCATCTTGTCACAGCCCTGCTAACACGGGCCCAGAAAGCAGCCTCTAATTCCATTATGATTGCTCAACTTTCTCGTAGGGGCCTTTCCATGAGGCAAAGATAAGGCCGAGTAAATCTGCCTTTGTTGTGGTTGTTTGAGAACCATTTCATTTTAATGGTGGTCATCAGCTTCTGGTGTGCAGCCTGCTGGAGGATGGACGTGGCTGATATCACCATATCAAGAGTTTTTTGAGGGGCATTATAGGTTTTGCTGGGCTGTCAAAATGGCCAGATTCCACCACATTACGGGTTTTTTTTCCATCAGCATTCTGCTTAATTTGCTGAAATTATAATTTGCCAAGAGGGCATGACTGGAAATGAAATGGCTTTTTAAAATGTCCTGCACATCCTACAGGTCTTTGTTGGTAAGGTGTTTAGCCATGTTGGTGTTAATCACAACTGACAGGGCAACCATTCTCATTCTCATAAGAGATTTTCCTGTCCCTTTTCATGTCACTCTGGTCCAATTTTGCTGTGGAATAAAAGGGGTTTGAAAACCTCTAGAAAACCAGGGGGAAAGCAAAGAGCAGTTGGAACGTCAAGATAAAACTTTATCATCTTGTATTTGCAGCAAGGAGGTTGGGACTCTTGGAAAGGCACAGTTTCTTTATATTAGACTAGGGTTGCTCAGCACTTTGGTTTTTGCTTCCATTGTTCTTCTAAGGTGTCACATGTACCTATCTCCTGCTCACAGGATGTGTGTGTGGCTGGGCTCTGAACTCCAACCATCAGGTCTTTAAAGTTATGCTGATGCCTCCTCTTGAAGGTCTCAGTTCTCAGAGAAGTCANCTTTCCCCATTACTGCTACAGCTGATATTGGAGGCAAGGACTTCAGGACCTCCTTGTGCTGTTATGAAATTATTGGAGTAAATTGTATCAGGACCTTTGGCCAGGTACCTGTGGCAGTGTTCACAGCAAAGGGCCGGGTGTGCATTTTGCTGGATTCTGTGTCCTGCTTTGATAACAGATTACCTTCCCTTGCCTGGATACTCCCTACCTTTGCCTCCTCAATATACTAAGATTCTTGGGGGAGATGAAGAGGGGGAAAATGATGTCTCTGTCTCCTCCATGCCTTGGCTACAGATTTAGGCAGTGAGTTTACTGGGCTCTCTGTACCCACAGCCAGAATGCACAAATTTCAGTACTCCTCATATGAACCTCAATCTTCTGCCCTTGAACTAGGACATACCTCTCTTTGAATTTATTTTTCACTTTTCAAGGAAGGCTCCTGGGGAAAAAAGAACTCTATAACTGCACTGCTCCCACAAAAAAAAAAAAAAAAAAGAGTTGTCCTTTAAGGGAAGTCAATCCTTTTTCTCGGGGTCTTCTGGAGCTGCTACTGTGAGAGGTTTTAGAAAGAAGCAGGCAGGTTTGCTCCAGTGCTGCAGCACCTCTGAGTTGTAAGATAAAGCAGTGGGGAGGCTGGGAGAGGGCTGACACAAGAATTAGCCAGACTCTTTGAAAACTGGCTAACCCCAGTGATGGAGAGACACCAACACTTCATCCTTAAAACCCATGTAGGAAAGAGGACCAGCTGTAGCTGGTATTTTTCCGTGCTCTACACAAAGCTGGGTAGAAAACTATCTGGGGATCCCTGTGAGTGAACTGTGCTGGTCCAGCTCCTTACCAAGGTAATGATCCTGTGCCTCGTCTGTGCAGCCTGGCTGTCCCCCAGCAGGGCTCCTCCATGGGCAATGCTCAAGGAACAGCTAAGCAACTTCTGGGATCCACAGCCCCCAGAGCCAAATGCAACCATCCTGCATGAGAACTGGGAACATTCAGGTACTGAACATTCAGGGGCTTTGCATTGCAGCTCATTCTTGCCCCCTTGTTGGCCAAATTATTCCTGTAATAACAGAGACCCACGGCAGTCTCTGCAGGTCTCAGCTCTGCTGGCTGGGAGTTGTGGATCCCAGTCTGTGGCCAGGGTTTTGCTGACCTCTCTGCTGCCATTCACTGGCCTGCTGCACACAAGTACCACTTTATTACAAAGGTAATAAAGCACATCCAGGTTTTGTCGCCATGCAGGAAAACTCATCGATTTAAACAAACCCGGTTGTTTAACATGAGTTAAACTTTACTTTTCTAGCAAGAGCGAGCTCAAAACCCCACAAAATCCCTGCTTGCATCTTTCACTTTAACTAGACAGATGATTATTTTTATCTGCAGCTACCATACACCATTTATTTAGGCAAAACCATCCTTGGGCTTCAGATGGAGTTTTGTCTCCAATAAACAACAAAATGGCTCTCTAGCTGCATTAATATTAGGCTGTCACTAGTTAGATAAGGCTGATACATTGGTGCTTCTTTGCCAGCAAGGGACAGTCTCTGGCCAGCATTATTTGCTTCAAAATGCAGAAACTTCAGTCCCTCAGTCCCCAGGTTTTCACCAGGAAATAGATGAGCAGTGGGTTGGGGGAATGGAGCCCAGAGAAAGTGCTAAGGTTAAAGGTAAGGAAGGCAAGTTAAGATGTTAAAGCACATTCAGGTTAAGGCAGAACAAGATGTTCTGAGCATGAAAAAATCTGGGATTCTCTGCTAGCATGCTGCAGAGAGCTGGGAGGCATTTCAGGGGACTTAAACAAGAAAAAGTGGATCTGCAGCTGAGTGTTTCCCTGGGTCCAGAGATCTACAGAGGATTTTAGGGCCTCTCTCACTGGGGTTGTACCTGGGAATGCAGCAGCAGGTCATCTGAAGCAGCTTTCTGTGCAAGCCCCTATTTGTTCCAGCAGCTTGAGGGAAACTCAGAATCTTCTCCATGATGTACACGGCTTCACGGGCTGCATGACGAAATTCCAAGTAATTAAAGAGCTGATGAAAATGCTGTTAAAAGAGCCAATATCTCTTCAGGACACTTCAGATAAGCTGATCATTGCATCTTCAGAACAATGATGCCTTCTTTGAAGACAGAGATGAAAAACAAGATGAGTCGCTGTTATATCTGATATGAGATGAGCAGGAATCTGTATGATGTTATTAGAGATGTGAATGACACTGCAGTTATGGCTACAGGAATCGTAGTAGGAAGGCTTTAATGTTCTACATGGAAATAGGAAAACAAATGCTCCTTCTTACAGGGAGCCTCAGATACTTGATTATGGTTATCAACACATTTCTTTGCTGCACGGATTCTGGGTAAAGAAGATGCTTAATATTTGGCTTTAGGGGAGCAATAAATTCAGATAGGGGCCCTACTTATAAGAAATTATTTTGTTATAAGTGAATTCGCATGAGTCTATTTTCTTCAAGTTAAAAGCAAATTTAAAGAAAAATCTATAAGCAGTGTTTCTCCAAAAGGGAAAATTGAAATTTTTCTAGATTAATATTTAGTGGAATTATCTGAAATGGAAAGCTAAGTGACCAAACTGCAGAAGCTAAACTGAATGTCTTTAAGCTATAGATTCAGCCATTACCTGGAAATGAACTGTGAAATAATTTTCCTCTTCTTCTCAGTGCTGGGGGCAGCAGTGACAGATTAACCTGGGCATTTGGTGAAAGTTTAGAGGCCAGTGAGAAAAAGTCCAATGGAGAACCACAAGAATAAAAAAAGTTCTCACAAAGTATGAGAAAGCATGAAAATAAGTCTCAAGGGGGTTACATAAAAGCAAAGGAGATTTTAGTTAGAGAATCAGGAAGATTCTCTGGTGTGAAACTAATGAAACGCTGGGCTAAACTCTGAGGTGGTGGAAACCCCCATGCAGTAAGTTTTGAAGAACAGATCAGGCAGACAGACCTTAGGAGCAGTTAATTACATGCTCACCTCCTCTGAGGCAGAGAGATGGATTAGATGGTCTCCCAAGGTCCCTTCCACCCTTGTAATTCCTATTTCCTCTATGTAGCATCTCCTGCTTTTTCACTTCTTTAATGAAGCAGAGGACAGAGACAGTGCAGGGGGGTATTTCAGGTGCTTATCCAGCAGGATGAAGGACACAGCAAGCAGAACTAACTGAAATCTAAAGTCCAGAGGAAAATTGACTTATGACTGACATCTTGGGCAGGACAATAGAGAATTTATATTGCATCCTGTCCTGACTGCCCTTAACATTTCCCCTGAGCTGGGTAATTCTTGGTAACATCTTTGAGGAAAGGAATCCATAACCTACAGGCAGCTTGGAGCTGGTTTGAACTACAATACAAATAAAACATTCCTATATTTAAGTTTTTTCTATCCTTTTGCTCTTTATATTTCCCTCGATTCTTCAAGACTGCTATTTTCTCTGCTGTATCCCACAAAAAGAAACACTCCTCATGAAAACAGAAATTTAAAATGTAGGGCATTTGGTATAATCTACTTTCTTAAAATTAGTAATTATCGAGGCAAGTATGGTGCATTTCCAAGGCAGTGTCTGGTGTTACTAGACCGATTCATTCATACCATGCTATTATTGGGCCTTCAATCTCTGTATCTCAGGCTGTTTGTTAAAAATAAAGTGCTTTAACATAAAGGGGAGTGAACCAACTGGGATGATTCAGCCCACTCAGGGTGCTATATATTTCCTCTCTGCTCCATCAGTATCTCTGAACTGTAGTTCCCAAAGCAACCCAGCCTCAGACTTCAACCCCAATCTTACATCTGTCAAGGGAAGGGATAAGAAGAGCTTTACACTGATCCTTGTCCTCAAGAATCCCTATTCTGCAGCCGCTTGTTTCTACAAGAGGGTGGAGGGTGAAGCCTGTGGTGTGTTAATTCCTGCAGGAATTACGGCCGCACAGCAACTGTTGGCCATAAAGCAGCACCAGCCATGTATTATTCCCCTGTGCCACCACAGTGCTCTTTACCTCCAGTGCTGTGATGATATAGAGCACATTGCATCACTTCTCTGGCCTGTGAGCTGTATATTGCAGCCCCCAGCCAGGCACTTGCATCACTGCTCTCTGCTCCTTGGCTCTCCAGACTGCCCACAGTGGAAATACCAAGCAGTGAAATACTTGTTAGAATTTTGTGCTGTCACCAGCTCCCCTCTCCCTTCTCATAGCTACTGCAACATGCAGGAGGATATGAGCTAAAGGCTGGATTTCATTATGAAATGCTTTCTCACTTGTTCCCCTAAAATAAATAAAAATAAAATGTAAGCAATCCTATTTTCAGGAAGAGAAAAGGCTGCTGTCATGCCGGTGTGGTGTATAATGGAATACAGTAGCACTGTATTTCATTATGATTCAGTGTGTTTTCATTTTAGTTGCCAAGGATTCAACAACTTAACATGAATTCTAAATTAAGATTAGTATTCCAAATAAAATTTTTTTGAAATATGTGTATTTCCTATATTTCCTATTTCATTCTAATGAGCTTCAGTTAGTGCATGGCAGTGCCCGTGGGTGTAATTCGAGCTGGGGAGTGAAATGCAGCCCTTTGGGACCATCTGGGCACATGAAAACAAGGGGCACAGACATCTGGGTCAGCAGTTCTGCCCAGCATGGGCTCCACAGCCATCAGAGCCACAGCACAGGAGGCCTGGCCCAGCTGCAACTTTCCTGGTTTTTACAGGACTTCCCAGGACAAGGGTTTGCTGGTAATGCTCTGTCTCACGTGGGAATGGTGTGAAACGGGGCAATATTTCCCTACCACCTGCTCAGGCAGCACCAAGCAGGAGGGAACCACACCTCCATACTTCACTGTAACCACTCAGCTTGGAAGGTTTTAAGAAAACCAGCAGAAATATTCTCCTTCCACTCTCTGGAGGTGACCACTCCATCATCCAAACACCAGCAGCAGCTGCCACTCTGCTCTCAGTTCATTCCTCTGAATTACTGCAGCAATTATCAGGCTCACATCATTTGCCTTTTCCTACCTTTTAGTTTTCTACCTTATCAGTTCACAGCAGCCACACAAAGGGACAAAATTCTCCTTTACCCCTGTTCCAGGCCCAGCTGTGTCACCCTGCTCCCAGCACAGCCAGGGTTTCCCACAAAGCACCAAGATAAGCTCAGAACAAGCAGGATCTCAGGTTTGAAAGAAAGATTCATCCCTCTCATGGCATGGAGGGCAAGCACCTGCAGGTCTCACCTCTCCTCCAGCACTCCACAATGTCACATCTTTGCTGAACAGTGAGAAAAAAAACATAAAAATTCAAAATTCAGCCCATACTGGGACCACCCATGGCAAGAAAAATGACTAATGCCCAGAGTTATGAAGTAGCCATGACTTTCTGACAACCCTACTCCCAGAGGGTTCTTTTTATATTCCTCTGCTGTTTTCCTTTTCTCTCCTCATTTTTTAAGACTGTATAAAATGCTTACTGAGTGGACTTGAGGCCCACAGCAGAAAGATGATGTATTTCTTGCTAATGGTCTTTTTAAATAACTGGCTGGAAAAGAGGTGATAGCACCAAGCAGCAAGTAGCTCTGTAATTAGTGGGAATTATATGGGAACAAGACTGATATACTGGGGCCAGGAAAATGCTGGAAAGAGAGCAAGAGGGGAAGACAACATGCAGAGGGAAAAGAGAGGTAGCCTGGAGGCTGGTGGGTAAAAAAAAGAAGGATCTGGGCAGACCTCAGTGATGTACAATATCCATGATGACGTGGCCGTGGCCAGTGAGGCACACGAGGAATGGCCAGAGCAGTTGTGACTCCTGGAAAAAAGGCACATCCATAAACCAACAGGCATCACTGATGCCCTCCCACAGCTCAGTTAGTCACTTGACCCCTTACACAAGGGGACAATATAAATTTAAATGCCTTATCACTGAGCTTAAGACAGAGCAGAAAATCCTGTGACATTAACTACTTACACCGCTGCAATGAAAAATCCGGGCAACATTTGGCTGCTGCTGCTGGGAGGTTCCTGGACTGTCACAAGCTTTAACTCAAGAAAACTAAAGGGACTTAAGAGTGGCTTGCAAAGATGAGAAAATGCAAATTCCCCAATCTGAGTTCTGGTGTAAATAAAGAGCAGGATTTTGACCTGCATGTTTTGGACTGAGGAAACATGTCTCCAGCTCTCCTCATCCCCTGACAGACCTCTGAGACCACAGAGAGAGAACACAAGCAATTTCCTAAGCTTCACAAAATAATATCTGCCCCCAAAATCACTGCACATTCACAACAGTTTAGGTTGCAGCCAGCAATTCTGATAGACTGTGGCCCTGTGTGGCTTTTTGGCCATGCTGCGGAGTGGACAATATTTAATTAGACTCATCCTGCTGTACTGAAAAGCAAATTACAGACTTGTCTAGATTACTGTAGATAGGCATCCAGACATGAGATAATTAGGCTGCTGTAAGGCATGTTTCTAGTCTGTTCTGCCACTTGTCCCTTGTCACCCAAGGACACCAACTCTGAGAGCTGCATCCCCTCTAAAATGGCCTTATATGAGTTGTTGTACAGGCAGCCTGGAAAAAAGAGGCTGCACCTAAGTTCTGGTTATGGGAAGTTATTTTAAAAAAATGCTGAGAGAGGAAATTAATGTGTTTTGTAAGAAAACATCATATTTTAACACAGCAATTTATTCCCTGAGCCTCCAGAACGGATGTGGTTGATCCAACGACAGGGTGTCAATACTCTGCTATTTTGTGCTGTACTAATTATGTTTCCCTCTGTGTTAGCCCACCAAGCAGTAATGGAAGCTTGCAGATTCCGGGCAAAGTGAGTTCAGATTACTCTGATTTCTACTTGCTGGTCATTTTTAAATATTTTCTTACAGTGCTTGTTGAAAAACACTGATTTGAACAGCTAAAAATATTTTCTCAAAATAGTCTTTTTTCAGAAACAGAAATGATTCATTGTTATAAATTGGCATCTAATGTCTTCAGGGTGTTTATAACTACAAAGCCTAGACCTAATCTGTCTTTTTAGAGATTGTTTTCAAGTTAAGCATTAAAAAGAATTAACTAGGAACTTGAGAATAGTTATCAGCTTTCGCTCTTTTTTTTCTGGGGAGCGCTCAGAAAATTAAAACATTTTCATTCTTATTATTTTTCTCATTAATATTTAAAAAAACCCCCTTTGAAATAGACTGCAAAACTTTTCTCTTTTTATTTTTGGTGGAAAACAGAACTTTCAGCCACCTCTGGGGAAGCAAACTGTCTTACTCAATGTGAGGCATGGACAGGAGGAGGAAGACAAGCAGGGGAGCTTTTATCATGTGGTGAATTCCACATGCCCATTCCTTAGTCTCCCACATTATCCACAGATTTCTCGAACTAATTAATCAGTAACATCATTTATCCTTGGCTTAACTTCACTAGCATTATACTAGGGATTGTATTCAGCCCCACAGTGGAATAAAAAATGGACATTAACTTGCTCAGATTTGGCATGAGAAAGATCTACTCTTACTACACTGATAGATAAACTTCTATTATAATGGCATAAAGCCCAACTTCTTTTCTTCCTGGAACAACAATAATATCTAGACTCATTCCAAAGCTGTCACCTTCCATTTGGAGATAGGTGTTCCCAAAGTATGGCATTTCTATAGTTATCAGAACTAAAAGGTCATTTTCCACTTGACTACAGCAAAAGAGACAGAAATTCCAACCTGGAAGTGGCCACGATGCCATTCTCTGTTTTCTATCTAACCACGTTTCCTTCACCCAGGGAGAATCCTGGTGTTCTCCCTCTCTTCTGCTGCATTTTATAAGGATGTACCACAGCACTGAAGGACTGGAACACTGCAGACAAAAACTGGCTGCTGGAAATGCTCCTTTTAAATATTTTTAGGTAATGTGTATTATTCAAGCAAACGGCACTTCAGTGTTTTACTTCACATGAAAACATCTTGTTTTAGCCAGAACATGCAAAGCTGTCTAGTTTCTGTTACTAAGCCTCAACTCTGGAGCACAATTTCCAGTATATGAGTCATGGCACCTGTTCTTTTGCAGATGTAGACCAGCACTACACAGATTTTATGATCAGTTATTCTGAATCAAAACTCAGGAACACACAAACACCAAAGGCTTCTGAGCCCAGCTTCAGTTTAAACAGGAATCTGAATACTCAACACTTGAACATTTGTTGATGCTGTGGTACCAAGTTTGCACATTTCTGTGGAAAATTTAACCACAAATTTTTTGATCTATCTATTTGTACTTATATTGAGCAGTCCTTCTACCAAACCTGCTTTGGCCATTGTGCTGTTTAGACTCAAACCTTGAGAAGCAGCATAAACTGCATCTCTGCTGCTCTGTCTTTAACTTTGCTTAAAGATGGGGAGGAAATCCATAATTCTTGTAGCTGAAGATGATTCAGAGCTTTGCTCCTGTCCCCCCACTCCCAGAGGAGTTACAAGCCCAAGCCTGCCTTGTTTGGATGCTCAGCCCAGGTCCTGAGAGGTGCTTTCAAAACAAATCTGCTCTCACCTTCTCCTCGGAGCTTGCCCGTGGGAGTCTTTTGGACACAGAGTCTGTGCTGGATTTTCCTCCTGGGTTTCCCTGTGTATTGTTTTATGCAACTACAGCTAAGGCCTCCCTTGTTCTTTAGTCTGGAAAATCCTTGACTTTGAAGGATAAGAAAAACACCCTGCTAGGAAGGACACTGAAGAAATCCGCCGTGCTTTTTTGGGGCTTTGGTAGGTATAACTGACCTAGATATATCACAAACAGCAGGAGGAACAAAATGCAAATAACTCTCTCTCCTGCTATATAAAATTATTCTGCACAACAGAAAACGAAGGGATCTGAAAGGTGAGGGAAGATTTATAAGGGAAGATGTGGGAATATTCTCCTTCCGCATGGCCAGCTGTGGATTTGCGATGTGCACAGCTGTGTTCTCTTTTTCACTGTTTGAACTGCTGTCTCTATAGCACAAGTCCCCTGCCTTCTTTTTTCCTCCTAAAATCCTTCCTTCAGCTGGCTGTTCCTCATTAAGCTTTCCCCAGAGATATATGTATTTTTAAGATATTAAAATAAAGAAAGAAAACCTAAAAGAGGCCATGTGTCTGTGCACAGGCGTGTGTGTGTGTGGCAGTCTGTCTCAAAAATAGTCTTTCCTTTTCTCCTTTTGTTTTTTAATGTTTGCATAGAGAAAGAAAAAAAAAATCCCTTTGCCATTCCAGAGGCTTATAGCTCTGAACAAATGTTGCAATTATGCTCCTCAAAAGCAGATAAATGACAGGTGAAAAAATTAAACTCACTTAGACAAGGCAAGTTCAGAATATCTGTAATCAGCTGGAATTGCTTCAGTGAGTCCCCCCCTTCGGTTTGAAGGCTCAGAAATCACAATCACTTGAGCTTTTTCAACGCATTGTAATTAAGCTCCAATTTGTGACGCCTCTCAAAGCCACGTTTCTAACTTCTGTGTCTGCTAAAAGGATGCAGCCTGCTGTACAGCAAAATTATCCATTCATACCTCTGCATCCCTGGTACCAGTCACCTAGAAACATAAAAAAATACCTCAGGAATGTATGGAATGCTCAGGATTGCTCCCAAGGGCAGCACCGGTACATCTAGCACAGGGTCAAACCTTTGCAACACTTTTAAGTGGTTCCATTTCGTGCACAAAAGATAATTCAGGGGCACTGCTGGGACAATTAAAGCAGCTCCAAGCGAATATTTCAATCATCCCACTCCCCACAAGCTCTGCAGAATATATTTTGAGCCTGCACAGATGGTGTGACCAGCCAGGCTCACCAGCCAGTGGTGCTGGGGATTCAGAGAAGGTCCCTCCACCTTTCCTGTGCCTCCCTTCAAAAACAACCCAAAGGGGCCAGGGGTCACTCTGCAAACCCTGCCAGACCTTTGGGAGGGGATGCTGTGTGAAGGCAGAGTAGGCATCACTGCCAAAGCATCAGAGAGAGTAGAGCTTGCTCTGGTAAAACACGAAAAGCAGTGGCTGATGAGCCTGTACCTGTTCCTTTTTCTGGCAAGTCACTGAGAATAAGAATAAGCATGGTGAAGCAGTTTCAAACAGGCTTTAATTATCTCTCCACCACTTCCATTATGCAATTTAGCCAAGGCCCTGTGATTCAGCCCATTTTGCTTTCCTGTAGTCTGTAGCCCTGGTTCGTGCCTGAGATGTCTTGGTTTTCTGAAATTCCTTTCCCAGGGAATTTTCTGTAAACCAGAGACATGTTTTTGTAACTGCAAATTTATTTACATTTTTTCCCTAGGAGGGACTTCTTGATGTCCCTTTGGTCTGACCAATGTGATTGCAGAGGTTTGTCTTTGTTTCACCATCAAATTGGTCTGTGTAGAATAGAATATAAGGGAGACACATCCCAAAAATAGAAGAGTCGTTTTCAGTCCTCTGAAGTCAGAGTCTTTGTGTCATTGTGGTGTACAACACCGTCAGTAGTCTATTACCTGTGAGTCCAGAGAGCTTCTCTTTCATCCTTCCCTCCATCTCCTCACCCCTTTCCCTCTTACTTCCTCAAGAATGAAAATTCCCAGAGGACTCTGACTATGCAAGGCCTCTGAAAGCTGCATTCCCAGGAGTTCAAGGAAACACTGCATCCCCTCCTAAAGGGAGCCTCAAGTCCAGCACAGGAGAATTTTAAACTCTATTAATGGGTCAAGTGACTGATAAGCTCAATTTGCCACCCCAGCAGACAGGTTTGTGCCCTAAGCTAATATTACAGGCAAAGCCATAATTCAACTCCCAGGTTCTATAATTCAATCCCAGGTTCTGCTTCCACCTGTGAGCTGAGAGACACTGTCAGAGCTGTTCCAGCAGGAAAAGTTTGGCAAGCAGTTTTACATTCTCCGTGTAAAACCCTCAGTATTTCAAACAAACCCATATATTCATAAACTTAATTAGTCCACCATCAAGTCGTCGAAGTTTTAAAGTTAACTACGGATGATACATATTTGATGCAAACCATTGTAACTTGATAATAAAAAGATTAGTTATAGTGCTCTAAAAATGTTATGTCAGGTTTTTACAGCTGATCATTAATATTGAAAAATGTAGCTGTGTTTTTGTACTGCGTTGACTGACAAAAACAACCGGAATCTGAAGGAGACCAGAAAATTTCTCTAATCTCTATTAATGGGTCTTAAATGAAGCATTTATAGAGAAATATCTTCTCAAAGGGTACAAAATACTCCTGCAGTCCATAATACTCCTTATAAATAGGCTAGTAATCACCAGAGACCTCAAGGTGAAAATGCACTGTGACCATTGCATGGGTAGCTGTTATGGCTCAAAACAAGATAAGAGCAAAACAAAATAAAGACCTATTTTATGCTGGTTTTGTAATAATTTTGTAATAATTTGTAATAAATTTTGAATGGCACTCAAAAGCGAGGAGTAAAACACACCAATCTCACTGGGTGGAGGCTGGATAAGTACAATATTTACTGATCAGCTGCAGGAAGTGTAGGGACAGGACACCGCTGGCAATTATGACTTTTTTGTTTAAGGTTGTGTGGACATAGTGATAGGCATCAGTATTTCCACACACAGGAGCCCTCAAGAGAGCAAATCCAAATTAAATTTTGAAATCGATCCCTTGAACATATCACCCAGAATTGTGGCCAGTTGAAGTTCTGGATAGGAATGGCTGCACTGGAATTCATCTTATTCTCTTTGGAAATAATTACACCAAATTTATTCAAAGCTACTCATAGTAATGAACTGGGAAACCCACATGGATCTTTGCTGGACTAAGTTAATTCATGGGTGGAACAATTTCTGATGAAATGTGAAATTCTCCAGGTTGCCCAGTGCTCTTCAGGGTGTTTCCCACCCTGCCCACCCTCCCCTTGTGCCATTGCACATCTCACCTGCATTTTACTTGTCCTGGAATATCCACAGGAAATTTATGGAGTCCCCATAAGCCTGTGATTTGCATTTTTCTGCACTATTAATAACAATGTGCTGAATCCATAAAAGACCTATTGACGCCCTGATGGATTGTGAGAAAATGGAAAGTGATTTTGTTTTCAAAGCTGCATTTTAAATCAGCTCATTACACATATTGTATTATTTTATTTTGTACTGCATGACATCAGCATCCTCTGTTTGCTATTCACTGGAGGTTAAAACATCCAAATGTGTCCTGCCTCCAGGCCCACAGTCCAAGTTGTGATTTGGTTCAGCAAGAGGGGCCAGATTTTCTCTTGGAAAAAATCCATTCAAAATCAGAAAAATTATTCATCCCAACATATAATTTGTCTTGGAAATGATCTTTTCTTTTAAAGTCATTTAGCAGAGGCCCGTGCAAATCCAAGCAAACTGACACTGTTAAAGTTTTAATATAAAATCAAAATAAAGTCCGTATTTTTCCCAAGAGGCTCCTCATTTTCATTTGCACCAAACTGCAAAATATACTTGCTACAGATAACCCTGTTGATGATGATTTTCCCTTTCTTTTTCTTTTTCTTTTGCATGCTTTTTGTTTTGTTTTGGTTTTTTTGTGGTTTTGTTTGTTTGGGGTTTTTTTCCCCAAAAAAGACTGAGACTGGGAAATAAGCAAGGGCAGACCTGCACAAAAGACTTTTTCCTCATTATTTTATCATGTTTGTCTCAAAAAGAGGATTTGGGGAGTTGGAGAAGATAAAATTTGAGAGTAGGGAGCCTGCACTGGGTGTGGATCTGGGATGGGCTGGGGAAGGGGTGGGTCTGAGGTGGCACTGACCACTGAGACCCTTTGGAAGGCAGGACCTGGTGCTGGTGCCCAGCCGTGACGTGTCTGCAGAGCTCTCAGGGGTGAGGGGAAAATACGGAATTTAATAACTTGGGAAGTCTCTGTATTAAGAAAGGATAGGTGCAGGGTATTGTGGAATCAAATCCTGAAGCATTGTCAGGAAGCTGGAGAAAATCCTTCCAGTCCCTTAAGCCAGAAGATCCTCTGTTTTATTTTATCCCTTGATTTTGAGCTGCTTCAAGGTTTCAGGTGGAGAAAATTGTGGGGACTGGATTAAATACCACGCTTGGCTTTCCCCCTTAAACCATGAGCATTAGATGGTCAACATACAAATGTTTGCTAGTCAGAGCTATTTGCAAGTTCCAAATGCCAGCAGCTGATGAGCCTAAACTATTGATAACAAATAAACATTTACTTTTGAAATAAAAGCCAAGAAGCCTTTATCTTGAGGAGTCTATGAACAGAGTCAGAAACACGTGGCTTAACAGATTTCACAAGATAACCCCAGAGAGGTCTGAGAAGTTATCACACCCAAATTATCACATCTCCAGCGCTAAGAGATCCTGCTGCAATTTTGACTAGAAAAACCTCAGCAAAGCAGAGTGACCTGTCAGGTGTGGGATACAAATACAGCAGCACAAGAAAAACTGCAGCACATTCACCAGTGGATGAATATTGGTGATTCCACAGAACGAATCCTAATGGCACTAATAGGATCCCTTCATTCCTTCTCCTGGTGCTACACCAGTCTGGTTACTGCAGTTGTCTAAGGGGCTATCCAGAGCAACACACCCAAATTAGAAACTTCAATATTTCCATTTCTCATACAGCTAGGCTTATGAGAAAAGCTCTGAGAGTTCGTACTTTATGTCCCTGCTGCCTTTTCTTCTTTCCAGCTTTCATGTTTCCTGAGATAAGTGTTTTTGTCACTGTCTTTAAAATGAATTATACGTGGTAAATATAGTCAGTGTTCTCTGATCTTGGCTTGGAGAAAGCTTCTTGGCCTGGTTAAAAAAACCCACAGCATTTAAAAGCTTACACTTTAAGATTTAAGGTGAGTAGAAACAGCAGGCTGGCTCCTAGTTGGGCTTTATGGCACTGCAGACATTGCTGAAATTATCTTTAGGAATGAGATTTCTGTTCCTGAACTCCTTTAAAAAATGTGATTTCCTTGTCCATGCACAGTATATCTGCTACAGTGATGGAGATGTTTTAAATCTGTGTGGAGGGATGGAGCTGTTTGGGGAGCTGAGGCTGGGCTGCTTCACTCCAGAGCTAATCAGAGAAGGAAGAGACTGGGAGCTGTTTGCTCAGGGCATCCCAGAAGTAAAGTTCTAAAAAATCACTTTGTGTTTGCAAATGAGATGTTTACAAACAATAATGAAAATTTGGTCTATTTACCCGTCCCCCTTTGCAGAGCAGCAGCTCAGGTGCTGGGGGGCTGTCACTTCCCATTACCCAGGAAGGGCCATGGAAGCTTCAGATCCTCTCACCTGCTCTAACAACCTCAACCAGACAGCCTAACGTGAGCAAATAAAAGGATGTAACTGCTCCCTTCATCCCCGGCATTGTACAAAAGCAGCAGCATCAGTTTTCCACACTCCTCCGATTGCACCAGTGGGAAATATCTTCATAAACTTCTTCAAGATTAGTCTTTGTTAACTGCTGTCCCTTTAATCCAGCATTTCTGCTGCATTTAGTTTCATCTTTTCATAGTTCGGTTTATTTTAATTTGTTACACTAGATATAAATTGCCCTCCCTCCACCTTTTTCTTTCTTGTTTTCCAAAACACCAGTCTTCCCTTTCCCTTGCATTTTCATGAAACATAAAATCATGTGCATGAATGAACTCCCAGTATTTTGCTGGGGAAAAAAGTTATTTACCACTGTACCCAAGAGTGACAGTTTTTTATTCTCAAAGCACATGCATGAAATGCCCCTGAGTCTGCCTCTGCCACAGCAAAAAATATGCCACTTTTAATCAACCTAACTGCCTGTTTATTAAACTAAACTCCCAAACCAATCTGAGGATGAGAGGGGGGGAAATGAATTGAAAAATTAAGCCAGAACTCGACAACAAGTTGACTGTGCCACCTAATAAAACTGCAGTGAGCTGCCCATGTGTCTGGGGAAAGGGCAGCACTTGGGATCCAGCAGGAAAGATGATCCCAGCCTCCCAAAGACACTGCCTCTGTGGCTCTCTGAAGAAGGATGTGGCTCCTTTTAGATTTTGCTTCATGCTGTTACTTCTACCTCTGGCTCACAAAGCAGCTTTCAGCAGATTTCTTTAAAGCTGCTGCTCAGTTCTACTTGCAGCTGAAGGTAGCTGGGTTTGCAGAGAGAACCAGAGCTTCAAGGAGCCTCGGGAGGAGCTGTACAGGGCACGTGAGGAGAACCTGCTGACAATGAGCCAAGTTTCTTGTTCAAATACTACACAGAGTTCCAGAGGCCTCACCGCAATGATATGTCTGCAGTAAAGACATTTGAGTTCACAAAATGTCTCCTGCAATTTGTGTGGTTCCAACAGCTCCCTGCCGCCCTTTCCGGGCTTCCATCAGGACCACATCCCGCAGGCACAGGCGGGAAAGTGGTGGGACTTTACAATGCCCTGAAGTTGTGATTGATCTTCCCTCTGCCCGTCCATTCAGCCCCCACAATGGTCCCGGCTGGTGGCGGCAGAGGCATTACCAGCTGTAAGTGTTCATTAACAGCACCGGGCCCCATGCTGGAGGCAGCATAAGGGAACAGCGTGTGGCACCACATCAACACCTATTTAGTTTTACAGTCCTATCAGACCTGCCCAGCACAACGGTGCAGCTCAGCAGAAGGAGCTGAAATGTCTCATTGAGTTAATGCTTATCCCCGTGCTCTGAGCTCACCTTTCAGGAGCTCAGCATCCAGCCCACGGAGCCGGGCTGCTCTGCGGGCAAACACACGCTGTCACTCAACGTGTCGCTCCGGAGAGGTGACACACAGCTGCTTGCACCGAGGCAGCTGCCAGAGGGAAGCTTTGCTGTTGAAGAGAAGGGTTTGCAGTGAGCGGCTCAGAATTGGGGATGGAAGGAGAATAAAGTGCCTTGGGCATGGCTCGGACAGCACGGGGAGCTCCTCAGCCTCCAGGTATTCCGCGAGGGATTGAAGTGATCAGCAGAGACGCGCCTGTCCTCTGCAGTCTGCGAGCAGTAAGAGATTGCAAGGAGTAACAAGGACACTGGAGCTGCTCGTAGGCTGAACTCACACCCTTGGACAGTGAGAAATGGTCGTGATTAGCCAGTCAGAATGATTAACATTTCACAGGGTGAGCTGAGATCCGTGGACAGGGAGATGTAATGATTAAGTAGGTCGTGTCCAGCACCTCGTGAGGGGGAGGCTCAGATTCATGGGCAGCAGGACCATTATTAACGTGGCAACATCAATAGTTATTAACCTGCTGCATCGGTGTTGTTCACAGAATGAACTTCGCTTCACGGGGGGAGGCAGGGAGAAAACAATTAACAGAAGAACTTGGCCATGCTCTGAGGGTGAATTAAGATGTATGGACAGAAAGAGGATTAATGCAGCACGCATCAGCGTTGAGTGCAGTGTGAGCGGCCTCACAGGCAGAGGACTCAGATTAACGTGGTCTTGTCATGTCAACTTGCTGGATGGCTCCTCGTTAGGAGGGCTTGGGCAGTGGCTGTGCCTCCAGAAGTCAAGGTTAAATGTTACCCAGCTTGGCAACCGGGGAAATCAAGCCAAAAGGGGAAGCAATTATCTAGTCTAGACAGAGCCTCACATCTGTACAAATGTTTTGATGTCAGTTGGCTGGTGCCAGATACATCAATTAGTTTGCAGAGAAGCAGCATTAGAAACCATGTCCTCTGCCTGGGCTCCAACACAAGAGGCTTATGGGTTTTCACAAAGGGTTAATGAAACTCAGGATTTCCAGACAAGTTTCAGTGCTTTGCAAACTTCCTACCTTAGCATGGAGGCAACAGGTAAGAGTCACAGACCAACAGCATTTGCACTTCACATGGTGCAGGGTGACATGGAATGGCCAGCAGCTACAGTGGTGGTGCCAGGCACACAAAATACACAGATAAAGCTACAAATTAAACTGAAAACCTTGAAATCTAAACCCCTCTTTGCACAGGACAGATACAGCAGCATAATTGGTTGCCAGGGACACTGGTACAGCTGGGATTTTGGGAGAGGAGTGGGGGAAAGAGTCGCTCACTTTGTAACTGCAGAATTTCCCTTTCTGAGAGAAGCCTGGATCCGTGTCCCAGTTTCTGAAAGGATGGGGTCCAGTTCAGACCAGTCAATACCAGTATGTCCTACTTGTCTGAGCCCCTAGGTGTACTTAAAATACGTGTACATGCATTTGAAACACATTGGTAACATCAGAAATAGCAAAGCGGAGAGCAAGAGCTGCTCCGAAATACCAGAAAGAGATTTTCCTGGGCAATCCTTTTGGCCACGGTGATGATTAGTCAACCCCTTAATTCAGTCTTTCAGCCAATTCTCTACCAGACCCATTCCTAAGGCCTGCAAATGACCAACCTACCCTTAATTAAGAATGGAGGACAATGACCTCAGAGGTGGCAAACTACTACAGCTCCTATTTAGAGACCAGAAGGAATGCTAAGAAAACAAAATCAGCAGGGGGTTGAAGTGTCAGGAAAAGCTGACTCTGAAGGGTTAGGTACAATGCAATTCTGTGTACAAACAGCCAGCTAATTATTTCTTACTGCATATCAGCTAAGGCTGACCTGATTAAAATCATAAATCAGCCAATGGCTCTGCTTTTATGCTGTGAAAATCCATGTCTATGTTTGCATATTAATTAAGATACGGTAAGTAATCAAAACCGTTTGCTAGGAAAAGGAAAATAGATTGTAACCTGACAGAAGCAAACACAAGAGCACAGGTACACCAACTTTTCTAAAACCTTCCTCTGTTTACACTGTTTCCTTTGAAATTATATGCAGTTTCCAACCACTTCTGAATTCCTTCCATCATGCTCTAAGGGAAGATCTCTCTGTCGTTCATATCCCACGACTTGTTCCCACTTGGTGGGAAAATACCATGAAGGCTGTCAGGCTAGAAAGCTGCATAACTTCATCAGTGCCAGCATATTTTTTGGCTGTTCTTCCCCATGTGCTGTGCAATATCAGATTAATGTCACTGTTCAGCAAAGCTTGGAGCATTGATGTTGAAACATTAAAGCTATTTCATCAATACCAGGTTTGGAGAGAGGTCGTTTATGGTCATTAGAATAGAAGAGAATTTATTCTGGACATGAGAGGAATCCCCATGAGTCCTAGAGATCACGCTGCAATCCCTATAATGCCATTGATATAATGGCCTCTTTCTTCTTTATTAGAGTTTTACAGCTAAGGAGGATGTAAGGAGAACCATCAAATCAGTGGAGTCCAGCACCCTACAGTCACTCCTGTCACAGAGTCCATATGCTGTTCTCTGTTGGTTTTCCTGTGTGAGAAAAAACATCCATTAACCCACATGGCTGAGCCTTTCCTCTTAGCAGCCACTGGCTGCTACAGGGCAGATATCTCCAGCAGGATGCTGAAACTCCCTGCCCCAGACACGGTGCATGAAGCAACTGCAAAGGATCTGCTTTATTTTATCCTCCCATTATGCTGATCCAACAAGGATCAGCTCTGGGGCATTTTTTGCCCATGGTGCTCCAAGCCAGAGCTCAGAGGGCTGAAGCTGGAATCACATCATGCCTGCAGCCCTGTCACAAGGTGTGAAAATGTTCCTCACCAGGAATTCAGAAGCATCTTTTCACCAGTCCAAAGGGATGGGGTGAAAGATCTGCTGTCACTCACCCACCCTCCAAATGTGAGCATTTTGTTGTCCCACTTTCTTTTTCCCCATTTTTACGTCAACCCAGAGGCATCACTAACCCTGCAGCCTGCTTTCTCTTCTCTGCCCTCCTAGAGCAAGAGGTGAAATCCCTGTGTCACCTAAGCCACACGGAACTGCCAGTCAGCTGGGTTATGCTCCGGGGCCCCTTCACTCTGATGTGCCCAAAAGAGATTTATGCAGAAATTTCTGCTAACATAGGCAGGAGGCAAATAGGCTGCATCTGTCTGTCTGCAAGCAGGAGGAGCTGCCACGTTTGGGTGATGTTGCTGCGAAAACAACACCACAAAGATGGATGGGTTGAGCTGGCAGTGGGTTTCAAATCCCAAAAAGTGATGATTTCCCAACTAAAAAGGAAGTGCCCACCCTCTTGACAGAATAGCCTGCTGAGACTCAGCTGACTGTCCCTGCCACACGGTTTCTGGGATAACGCTGTCCTGCTGGGCGGGTTTGGACTCAGTAATGACATTGCCCCTGCACAGGGTGAGGCTCTTTGTTTGGCAATGGACTTGATTCTGCCAGGAGGTTTCAGACAGCAAACGGTCCATGAAAATCAAAAAGAATATGTTTTGGGTTTGGAATCCAGCTGCTATGCTTTAGGAAGTGCCCATCAAAGGAAATACCATTGTCTGTTAAGTACAGACATAGAATTAGCACCTTGAAATGAGCTTTACCCATAAAAATGTGTTTTAATCTTAACATTTCCTTTTCCCCTTAGCATGAGTGCTTAAATTGTCCTGCAGATAGCAATATTTCTATTTTTCAGTTCTTGTCTGTAGAAGTCTCACTAAGGCAAGTAAAGAACCCATTCCAAACAACCCAATAAAAATGGCAGATAAAATATCAGACACACTCCTGTAGGAAGTTAAGAAACCTGCAATCTGCTCAAGGACGTTTTGTGCAAAGGAAAAAAAAAAAAAAACAAAAAAAAGAGAAGGAAAAAGAGACTGGCTAAATCCATCAGTTAATTATTCGTTGTGAATTATTTACTCAGATGCAGTTAATTAAGAAACACTTTTAACGTGAACATTTTTCTGTCCCCTGAAAACACAGCTATATTTGAAATATTCCCAAAGGCACAATTCTGAGGCAGGTGCAGGAGGACCTAAGCCCCACAGCTGGTGTTTCTATTCAGCCAGATGTGATCCAGCTCTGGGGTAAAAAACCAAACAACTCCAATGGCATCCCAATGGCTGAGCTAAGGTGCTCAGACTCCCAAATCCAGGCACAGACCTGGATACAGCCTTGCCCAGGTGAATCTTGCCACATTCAAGGTTAGAACTGGCTTATACCTGAGCAGGTCAGACTTCAGGCAGGGAGGGACAGTTACAGATGAATCTGCTGGAATAAAGGTACATGGAATTTCTTGGAAGAGGAAATGCCTTGTTATACCTGGCACATAGGACCTGGGACAGCTATTCCTTGCTGAGAGCTGGGAATTGCTCCTGCAGCACAAATTAACTGCAGCTACAGCAGCAGAAAACTCAAGGAAAGGCAATCATACCAAATGTTTGCATGTTTCAACAAGAAGCCTCTAGTTACTGCCCACACGGGAGGGGTTTATATCACTTTCCTTCGTCTACTCCTTGGAAACACTTTGCATTGTGCCTTGCTTAATTTTAAAAAACCATCTGACCTCAGCATCTTTTCTCCCTGGGAAGACAAAGCAAGAAAAGCTTGTGAGCAAGGCTAATTCTGCCCGTGGAAAAAGCAGAGTTTCCAGGCTGGGAGATGTAAAACTCCCATGTGCCCTGGTACAAGGGCAAGGACTGCACAGCTCAAGGACTGCGCTCCCAGGCATGAATCCAGCTGTGCACACAGCCCAGGAAATGCACCCCCAGCCATGTGAGAGCAAGACTTCTGGGCCATAATTTTGCTCTCTTTGCCTATGCTTTGGTGCAGTAATTTAACTTCCTGGTGGGAATGACATTTGCAGAACGCGATAAGACGGCATCATTTCTAAATTATGGATTGTTGCTTCTGCCAAGTTTTCTCCTCCTTATGCTTTTCCACCATGTGTTTCTTACACAGCAATTGTACTTTATCACTTAGAGAACGGCGTTGTAAGGTTTCTTTCAAAGCTTCCCCTCAAAAAAGAAAACACAATATTTTTTTTTCAAGTTGTCCTGAAAATATGATTTCAAGCTGAACATGTTTCATGGCTGCAGTACAGATCCCATTGATCTCCATCTTTCCTAGGAAGATAACACACACGGTGGACTTCACACATGCAAAAGGAGCAGCTCTCTTAAACCTTTGGAGCAAGATGTAGAAACCTCTGGCCCTACACTACAAAGAGAACAGCAGTTTATTCTGATCTGGTCTGGGAATGGATGCCTTTGGTCTTGTTTAAAAACCAGAAGCTCGCTGCAAATGTTGTGGATGATAAGCTGCATGGTCTGTATTTTACATCTAGTGAGATGAACATCATAACTCCTTCTGAAAAAAAAAAAAAAAGGTCTATTTAAGGAGGAAAAGTTGCCTTTCTGGCAACATTTTGCTTTGTGGCTTTACCAGTCACTGAAGAAGTCTGTATCAAAGTTTTGTTGATATCTGAACTAGTTTTAGAGGCATCCAAAAAAGAATCTTCCTTGAGCATTTTCTCTTGGTGGACATCCAGTCACTTCGATACGTCTGTTCAGCCTGTCAGCAGCAAATAATCTTGGTTGGCAAATTATTGAATAATGTACATTGCGATCAGTTTTTCATAATTCCTCATGTATGCTGTAATTTATATAAATGTTGCATGACTCCCTGGGACCTGCAGCATGCATTTTGGATGGCAATGGTCACAGCAGTACAAAATGACAATGCCAACTGTTATTATGGGATTCACAATCTGATTCTGGTGAGTATTTTAGATAAATATTTACTTCCTGAAGGTAATTTCATTAATAGAACTTGAGTACAGAAACATTTACAGAAAACAAACACAGAAGAATGACCATGGCAGCTGAATCGAAATTGACCACAGATTTCAAACAAACATGAAATGATATTTTCTACTGCTCTAACGTGGAGTTGTGGCTCTTCGAAGCTGTGTCACACACACAGATTAACACAGGGTCAAGCTGATAGTTTAATTCCTAGCATAATTTATATTCAAGCATAATCTTTGCAAAATGTTTGCTTTTCTCATCTCTTTTGAAGACAAGAGGCCAGAAGAAATTACTTGTGTTTGGTAAAAATAGTTCGCCTCAGTGGGGACGCTGTTAATCGCTCAATAGCATAATACCTTTCATAACTTTCAAATTAAATATCGAGCTTTTTAACAACATTTTGGCTATTCTGCCACAGTCACCCTCCTGTAGGTCATAGTAGGGCATCTGCCTTCAAATATTGCATGCTGTTTATTGCTTATCATCCTCTAAAAGACTGATTACTGCATTAAACTTGAACATAAAACTACTGGTATTGCTCTACAATCCACACAGCTGGAGGAATTAATCTATTCTGGTTTATGATGAAGGGAAACTAAGAGCTACAGCAGAGCCATAAAGAGATTTTGTGGTGGACAATGCACAAAAGCCAGCATTTTTCTGGTTTGCTTTTGCTTCCACCTAAATGTTTTGTGCTGAACTCACTCGCCGCTGTGCCTTTGGTCCCAAGGTTCCTGGTGTGACATGTGAAACACACAGGAAAGGTGAGCTAGAAGGTGCCAAACAGCTTCTTTTCATTTTTTACTACTTCTTTGCAGCTCCTCTTTTATCATTCTATGATTTAAGCACCGAACAACACACAAACTAATCGCAATTATTTCACCTGCAGTTATTTAATGCAGTCCCAGGGCTGAACGCACCAATGCAAAGGTGAGGAGATTTCCAGTGAGGCTGCTCATGCTGAGGTTTCTGATTTATCCTTGCAACAGGTGGGATCTAGTAAATGTTTTCCTTTCCCTGCAGCCACCATTTAAGGGATGCAGAGACAGTCCATACGGAGGGTTTAAGTCTGATGCAACCACGAGGCAGGATTTGCCAACTCATGGGGCCTCTCTGATAGAAAGCTTTCTACTAGTTAAAATCTCTCTTATTTCAAGAAAACTCCAAAAACATTCACAGCTTCACATGCTACTTGTTATTTTGGGTTCTTCAGGTGGGTTTGGGGTTTTTTGGTTGTTGTTTTTTGGGTTTTGTTTTTTCACTCATTAATGCCTTGCACATACTGTATTGTTTTTACGTGGTCAGTGCACTAATGGTACTTATTAATTCCTTCAAATTATCAACAACTATTCCACTGGACCCAAACTCTCTTCTGGTCTAAGCTCTGGCACCAAAGTACAAATAATTCATTCTTTTTCCATGCTCTCTATTTACCTACTGCTACTGCTGGTGGTCTTTAAAACCATCCTGAATTTAAGCTGGGCCCATGCCAGTAAGAATTATGCACATCAAAAGCTCTTGGAGCAAAATAAAAAATTCTTTACCAGCATCACGCCTGTATTCTGCGACTGTGGCACAGGAAACATAAATCCACCACAGCGCCACAGGAGATCTTGCTCAAGTTTCTTTTATTTAGATTTACTAAAGATAACATTAAGGTGGGCAAATTACTTCGATTCCCGTAAGAAATTATAATAAAGAATGTATATTAGGATAAAAACACTAACTGCCAAAATTTACTAGGGCTTCTTTTGTTGGAATAAATGGCTCTGTCTTATTGCCTTAAAAATAAATGCACAAATTGTTAAGCATCTGAAGTTACTATTAGATCTCATGCCACAGAAAAGGAGAATGAAAAATGATTTCTCTCCACTGGCTATACACTAGACACAAATCTAAGAAACAGTGTTTATGTCTTGAAGGAGTGTTAAAAATTGTATTTTCTTTTACTCACATGCTCACAGAATGCTTAAATGCTTACAGAAGCAGAATTAAGTACTGCCCAGTACAAAAAAGCAGCAGGTAAATTTTCTCTGCATCTTCGAATCTTGCAGACCTCAGTCCTGAATACCACAAGTCTTTCCTGTTTCAATCCCACACCAACATGCATTTTTCATGAACACACCTTTGGTCTGCCTGGAATTAATTAGTGTAACCTGGACCTGGCTTCCCACTTTTCCTCTGCCTGACTGCAGGATCCAGGAGCTGCCTGGTGCTCCGGGGAGTGGCTGGGGAGAGACAGAGAGAGAGCAGATCAGCTGGACCCCAGCTGCATCCAGCAACTGCAGTGAGAAGACTCTGGTGGAAAAGATCCTTGAAGGACACTTCAGAAAGTTGTCCCCATCCCTTTTTCCTCCCAGGCAAACCAGCACTTGCAGCCCAGCAGGCTGGACACCCTCACAGCACCTCCTCCCCCCGCCGGGGAGGCAGACTGAGAGCTGGAGGTGCTCCCGGCCAGTTGGCAATTAATTTGAAGCAGATCCTGTAAATCTGTTGTTTGAAAGTTTGGTGGCTAATTTGCATCCAGAGGCTATAATATCCCTGATCACAGCATTGTGACAGTTTCCTCTTAAAATTCCTCAAGCTTTAATTGAAAATAATCAGCGGTGGAAGTTGTTCTCTCAGTCCACATTCACTGACGTAAACAAACACAAGACTTGAAAGCTGTGAACGCTTCTGTTTGCATCTGCGGCTCTTTCACCAAAAGGCATGTTGTTAATTCCATTTATTCCAAACACAGCATAAATGAATGCTTAATTTGGGAGCCTATAAATAATGAGCATGCTCAATTACAGCAGCAGCATCCAGAAGCAGGCTTGAAGTGGTGTTCATGAGTCACTAATGCTGTTAGGATTTTCCATGCACCAATCCTCAGACCTGCACACTCCCAAGTTCATGGAAAAGTATGTTCCACCCTCTCTGGGACAGGACCCATTGTAGCTCAGGCACTAATAGCTCTGAAGAACACAAAGCCTCTTTATGAATTATCCTCATTACTGCAATAATCCCTCACAGGCTCCCTACAATGGTGTTAAACACAAGGTGAATTTAGTGCAATAGGAAGCAACAGAGGAAGAGCGATGCCTTTATCAATTTTCTTGATAGGGAGCAGAACATGGTAGAGATCTAGGGGGTATCTGGCTAATTTAAAGCATTTTTCATGATCAATAACAGTGAGGGATGCACAGCTTGTTACCACTGCCCTGAGTGACAGGCACCTGAAACACATCCCTTTCCTGATGTCTTTCTCAGGAAGAGACAAGTAGTTCTGGCAAACTGTCTGAGAGAGGCAGGCACGTAGCTGAGATGAGATTCACATCCTTTCCCCTCTGCAGTCTCTCTGGACCTGTGGAATGACAGAGTGTCACATATGGAAACCAAGCAGCCTTGATGCACAGGGCAGGACCAACGTGTACCTCTCAGCTCACGGTATCTTTCTGCTTCCTACCAGTTTTCCTCATTGTGAAATTGTACAATTAGATGTGACTCCTCAGTAGAGATGAATGTACCACCAGGTCACTTTCTCATGCTCTGGGATCTACCAAAATTCCTGCGTGTTAACCTGGTGCTACTGAGCTCAGCTGATCAATTCCTCAGCCAAAGCAGTCGCTGTCACCTCCCTCACTAACAGGAGATTGGCACTGGAGGGAAGAATGGGACAAACTCCCAGCAAGCTGCAGAAGCATCAGCTGTCCCCAAATCCAACTGGGATCAAGCAAGTTATCAAAAAGTAGTTTCTGCTTAACTCAGCCATGTTGAGGAGGTGACAGGCACAGGGAACCACAGCAGAGCTCAGCGGCTCAAAAGATGCAAATTCCTCCATTGCTGATAATACTTGGCTCACTGAGAGGCTTCTTCTGAGAACCTTTGGGGATTTGAAGAAGAAGCTGTCACCAAGCTGTGAACAGGGCTATCAGCTGTGCACACTGAGGTGTGAGTGAAGGATCCACCCTGTGCTCTAACATGTCCTTCTCCCACAGGTGTAATCTCTACACCACCATTTCCTAAATTTAGTCCAGTAATTTCCCAGGCCAGCAGTGTTTTTTTCCCTCCTCCTGCCCTGGGCCAGCTGCTGGGCACAGGGCAGCTGCCTCCTTTGAGCCAGGTCTGGCTGTCTTTGCTCACAAGAGACTGGCAGTAGCACAGGGGAGATGCTGGCCGGGCTGTCCCTTCCCTTCCCCGTGCCCTTACTCCAAAAGTAGGTCAATCAGCGTTTCTGCCAAAGTCTTAATTGCACTTGCTCAGGACTGGATACATTTCAGGCCCCTGGGTATCTCCACTGCTTACCTCACCAATTAAACCTAAATACAAATCTTTGCCTCTAGCTGCCTCTCCCTCCTCTCTTGACCTCTCTCCACTTCCCCCTCTAGAAACAAGGCAATAAACAGATATTTAGTAGCATTCCTGATTTTTAAAGCCCTGCAACCTATTTTTTAACACAGAGACCATCAGCAGTTTAGAACTGGTTTAGGAATGACATAAAAATACTTCTCTGGACCCACTCAAACACCTCCTGCTGCTCAGAGCCTCGAGTACAGCAGAGGCCAGATGGCACCCAGGCCTGCAACAAAAGGCACTGATTTTCTTTAAGGAAATAAAACCAGCTACTTCCCCCTGACATTTTAGATCGTTATGGGGATATGGGAGAGGAGGAAGCTACGAAGTGCAAGCCCTGCCTTAGCATAAACAAATAAATAAACAAACCTAGAAGGGGTTTCCTCTTGCAGCCTGGTACAGTTTGTATATCCCTTCTGGAGCCGAAGGGCAGAGATGAAATTTCCTCTCTCTAATACCTTATCCCTTTTGGCCGAGTGTCTTTGCATCTCAAGACACACCGGGTGAAGACAGGTAAAAATCAGATTCCTTATCTGGGGGAGATAGCAAGGCAGATAGAGGAATTACAGGGAGGAGAGACATGACCAAGGAGCTGTGTGAGACCTTTCTTGTCTTGTCTCAGGATTGCCCCAGGGCGGGCGGGCAGCGGAGAGCATGACTCCAAAAGTCAAAGGGAATGACTGGGAATGACTGACAACGCTGCAGAACTGAAGTAATCACAGTAGACAGGGCTGTCATATTTTATCTGTGCAGAGACTTTTAATTTTGAGAGATCTCTTGCCAGTCATGCTTTTAAAGGCATTCCAAAACAGCACCGCAGTGACCTTGGAGCTCGTTTACGTGGAGCTCTCTCAAAGCACCTCTAGAGAAAACCAAAAGCTCAGGTTTTTGTAGTTTTGTGAAATTGCCGTGTCCGAAAGACAAGTCTGGGGTAGTAACAGTTACAGGTTTTCATGCAATCTTTCAATTAAAATTTAATAGGACATTTATAGTCTCTAACATGAAATTAATGAAATGGCTTCAAATGCAAATCCTGGGTAGTAAAAATTCTTCAACATTTATGTTTCTGGATCTGCTAGCCAGAACACAATGAAAATACTTTCAATCATCTGTAGAGACTTATCTAAGAAATTAAGAACAAGTTTAAAATTCAAGGGCATTTGTTACAGAAATGTATGGAATTGTTACAGTTTCTTCATGTTTGAGGAAAAGTGTAAACTGTGTTTAGTTTCTCTAGATTTCCAAATTCCTCAGACTGAGTTCTGACAGAGGAACTTCTTTATGCCTCCAGGAGGCACAAAAAAATGAGACAAAAATCTACATAGATCTTAGAAATTCCTATATAGATGAGAATGTGCTGTGTCCAGCAAGCAGAATGCTGAGGCCTGGTACCTGGCAGCATGAAAAACAGTAACAAAATTCCCCTTCATTGGTTTTATTTTGGTGTGCAGAGCATGTAAGCAAGATCCAAATCACTTATCAGTTTTAAGGAAAACAAAGGAAAATTGCAATTGCAGGAGGAAATTGCGTGGTGCCATTCTTCAGCTGCGAGCTGAGGACTCATAACTTTGATTGCCAACAATCCATAAAACTCACTGTCAAGCACTCAGTGTCCAGGAGGCATAAGAAGTGTCAAGAAATGCTTTATGCTGTTGCTAACACACTAGAAAAGACATGGTCATTAGATTAAACTAGAGAACAGGCTGGCACTGTCCGGAAAGGAATTGGGATGAGACCCTAGTGATAGTAAGAAAAAGAGCTTTGATTTGTACAGAATAGGATGGACTTAAAAAGGCATCCACAGGCTGATGTTCTCACAATCAAGGGATCCAGACAGACAGATGGACTGAGCAGCAGCTCCCAGTGATTGCTCCCAGCCTGATGGAAGGGCTCTGGCTGTCAAAAAGAGAGAGAGATAAGAGAGGTCGTGTTCCCGAGCACTCTTGCAGCCTTGTCCCTCAATTAGATGCAGTGGGTTGAGGCACTTTTCCTTGCTGATCTGTGATTTGAACAAGAATAGCCTCAGGACAGCTTTAGCTTGTGCTTGGGTGCCCACAAGCTCAAGAAGCTGTAAGGGCAGGGAGGGATTGCTGGGGGATGTGTGTGCTTTTCCTACAGCCTTGTCCTTGGTTTCTTGTTTCTTTTTGCCCTTTGTTTCTTTGGATCTGGGAAGGAGGAGGAACGTGCAGCCCTGCATCACCCAGTGCTTCCCCTTGGGCCCAGGAAATCCTAGAAATGTGCCAGCTCTGCTCTACAGGAACAGCATCAAAGGTCTGCAGTGGAGAATGAGGCCCCCAGCTGGGATGGATGTGTCTCTGGGCAAGGCAGCCAGGATGGAGCACATTCACCAGGGAGGATTTTAAGGAAAGCTGTAAATGAGGACAGAATCACTGGGACAATGCTGGCAATGTTTTAGTGTTTTGTGAAAAGTTTTAGCGTTTTGTAAAAGCTCCAGGGACAGATGAGAGAATCCTTCTGATGAAAAAAGGACCTTAAGAATATGAACAAAACAAAATTATCTCTCTTTGGAGGCTACAAATATTTTTAGTCTCTCAAGCCTGATTAGAACCAGAAAAACACTGAGCTAGAACCAGAAAACATTGCACATCTTTCAGGAACCATTACCTTGATGTATTCAGAAAAGATTAAAGAAACTCAATTAAATCTGAAAAATCTGAAACGCTCAGATAAAATATTTTTGAATGCTAAGTGGAATCTATGAAGCTTCATTGCCTTAACCTCCGCTAATAAGCTGCTCAATAAACTTCATGAAAACATATTTTATGTACTGATAGCATCTCAAAGTATGAAAGGTTTTGCAGTTGTTCAGCAATCAGTTACCAGCTGGATTATGGTCCA
The DNA here is from genome assembly GCA_008694505.1 of Cyanoderma ruficeps. Classification (NCBI taxonomy): domain Eukaryota; kingdom Metazoa; phylum Chordata; class Aves; order Passeriformes; family Timaliidae; genus Cyanoderma; species Cyanoderma ruficeps. The sequence goes on along the minus strand of VZDJ01000219.1, from coordinate 10,593,491 downwards.
CTAATGCTGTTAGATTTCTGCAAGACAGAAGGCAGCTTTTCAACCATTTGTTATTTTAATGATGAGGAATCTCACTATAAGCCTTGTTAAAACTTCATTTAATCCATTACAGAAGAAACAAAGACATTTAGAAGTGAACATAAAAAAATTTTCAATCTATCAGAGCAGAAATTATAGGGTTTAGGGAAGCTCTTAAGGAGCATCCATGGAATAAAATGGCTCTGCTAATTAAAGGGCTGTATCCTTTCAGGTTTGACATTTAGGGACTGTCTTCAACAGGGACTGAACTACTCTGCATGATAGCACTCATAATGACAAAGTGAAAAAGGGAGAACCTTTGCAAAGCTGCAACCAAATCTCTCCACCTATTCCAAATACCACCCAAATGTCTTCAAGGGTGGTTTTTTTTTACTGAGTTTTCTTCCCAAAAATGTCTCAGAGGGAACAGAGGGTGAACCTCCCTACCCCTAGATCATGGGGAAATAATTGATTGCAGAGATGACTTCTTTGGTTCAGCAGCAGGGGCAGCACCCAGGACAGAACCCAGTGAGAGGCAGATGTTTCAAACCTTGTCTGTGCTGGTGGGACAGCTGAAATCTGTTCAATGGATCCATCAGGCACAGCCCAAACACCTTCCTTGACTGCCCCGTGTCCTGAGCCTTGGGTTGTGCCACCAGGGGCAAGCAGTGACAGCTCCACTCCCTCGCCACTGCTCCCCTAATTTGCAAAGTACTCCTGCAGGTCTGGAAGAGGCATTTCCACAGGGTCTTAAAGAGAGAAGCACCATTCCCTGGACTCCCTGGTTCTTCTTTAGGATGGCCCATTCCAGAGACATGTTGCCTCCCACACACCAACTGAGAAAAACCACACCATGCTAGAATAACCTGGCTTTTTAACCTCCAGAAAATATCAGTGCAATAGATTACCTGAATGAACATTTATTTCATGGCTAATACATTAAGGGGGTAGAAAATAGCCATTTCTGAATGCACAAAAAGAATGCATTTTCCAAAGGACTAAATACTGAGTTCAGTCCTTCAATTATCCTTACAGCTCCCTACCTGCAGAGCAACACGCCGAAAATTTGTAAACATTAGTTCAACAAACAAGTCTAAGTTTGCACTTAGAGGTGCAGATAAAATGTTTAGCCTCAAAAAGTGAGGTGAAAAAACACACCGAAAACGCTGTAATCTCAACTCTCCAAGATTTCCTGGAGAAATGTTGTTTAGAGTACAGATTTTCCTACCCCTGAGGGGAGGACGTGCTGTTCCCAGCGCTGTGATTACCACCCCCTTCACCAGCTCTAATGAAGTTCCCAACTGCTGTTGTAAGATTTAGGCAAAGCTCCTCCTGAGAGTATTTTTCCTGCAAGGATTTCCACAGGGTTGAGCTTGTCAACCAAGTCACCTACTACACCAGGAGAAAGTTCAGGGCTCTCTGTCAGATCTTGATCCCATTTAAATTAATGATAAGGAAGAGGGCATGGTCTGTAATACCTATCTGCTTTCTTCTCTTTGAGGGAGATGAAAAACATTGGCTAAAGTTATATCTGTCTTGAAAGTCCAAGTACCAAGAAATTATAAATAAATAAATACGTTTTTAATTTTGAATAGAGCACATTAAATGTTAACTATCCCAATTCTGTGTATTAAAAAAGGACTTGTGTTGCTTTGGATTCTTCTTTTGATGTAAAAAATACTTCCCAGCTCCCGCACTGTTCCATACCAAATCAGAAGTTTATCAGGTGTCCAGCTGGTTTGAGACCTTCTGCCTTGAGACTTTCTGCCTTCAGCTGGGTTTCCTACAGAAACGAGGCTTGTGCAAACAAGCTGTTTGTCTTATTTCAGTAACTTTTGAAACAAGCTGCATGAGCTGTTTCTCAAAGAATTACTTTTAAAAGTTTCTTTCCCCCCAAGCTTGCAAAATATTAAGATTTGAAATCATTTTACATGATATTGCTCTTGCAAGAAACTGCTGAAATGGTAAATTAAGTGCCATCTAGACTGGCTAAGGAGTTTTTGATAAGAGAATGACTCTGAATGAAAAAATGGATACTTAATTCAAAGTCAATTAAAAATGGAATTATAAAGCATCTAGATGAGAATCACATAATTGATATCAGCAGCACAAAGTCTATAAAGGAAAATCAACCCTGAAATTCTTCCAAAGGGTCAGCAAAGTCTTAAAAACCATCTTCACCAAAAACTTTGACTTTTTAAAAGCCTTTCCTGAAGCTTTTCATAAGACTTCATTAATTAAACTAAGCAGTCATGGACTCTGAAGCAGGAATGAGTTCTGAATCTTAACTAAGATTCTGGCTTCCTAACTAAAGCACAAGGTTTAAGAACTGGCCATTTTTCATTGTAGCATAATATTAATAGGAGTTGTCCCAGGCTTCTATAATAAGATTGGCTGGCTATAACTTTTAGAATACATGGTTTTTGCAGATCATATGATGCTCTTTGTTTAACATAATAAAGGGAAACATTTTTTAAGGCACTAAATCTGTTTACTCCCAAAATAATCAAGAATAAAATTTAACCCAGACAGTCCAGCAGACCAAGCAAGAGAAGCTGAAAGTCAGAAGTTCTTACCTGAGACAGAGCACTCAGGGTGACTGCAGAATAATGTGTGTGTGTATAAACATATTTTCTTTGAAGCTACCAAAATCTATGTCAAACAGGACTTGAGGTTAGTGATAACTGACCAATTTTTTTTTCTCATGACTGCATCCTATGTTCTCAAAGGATCCCATCAGTTAATTAAACACGTCCAAAGATGCCCACCCACACAGACCACCTGCAAGGGACTGCAAAGGCATTAAAGCACACAGCTCCCCTCTGTTATTTAACTGATCCACAAATGTCAGATCAAGCCCTTGTTCTTCCAGCTGATGGGAAGAAAAATGGTCTAAACTAATTTTCATTTAAATTTCTTAATGCAGCACACCAGCTGTTTGTCACATCCTGACGCGCTGTCATGTTGTTTTACAACGTGATGTATTGTAACATGACATGAAGTGAACATATTTCATTTAGAGGGATGCCCTAATGCCTGTAGACTCGAAGAGTGGCACCATCATTTCTTAGCACCTGATCTAGATTTACCAGGACCCCCTTCATGGCTTTCAAACTATTTTAGGTGCAGTATGTTCACACCCACCCCACCAAAAGCAAAAGGCACTTGGCCGTGCCAGGAATTGCACCAATGCAGAGGCAATTTCTGTTTAGAAGAATAAAAAAATGAACTTTACCTGGGATTTTGTAAGGTTTCTATCTCATGTTCCTTACTGGAACACAAGAAGGTATATTTTGCCTGCACAAGCATTTCTATGAGAAGTTACTCATATTTATTATGGCAGAAGTATATTATACTACAGACATTGTCATATTTTCATTTAAAAGATCTCCAAGAGAAGTCCCTAAACTTCAAAGAAAGGTGCCCATATTTTTCCATGCGTCCCCAAATAACTCCTTGAAGTTCAGGTGAAACTCCACAGCTGATTATCTACAATCCGTGTGATGGCCAGAAGGGGCTGCCCTGTCTCTCTCCCTGCTCACTCTCAGTAACAAGCAGCTCACACCTTTCTCTTCTCCAGGGTTAGCTGCATGCTCACTGAAAGCTGAAATTTATTTTGCAGAGCTTGTTTTTGGTTACATCAGATACGACTCATTGTGAGACGGCATTAATATTAAAGCTGTGGGGAAAGGGGGAGGAAATGCATGGCTGGCAGCAGGGGAAGGCAGGAGGATTTTGCTCTCGTTGCTATCTGCTGCAGAAACTGAATTCCGTAAGCACAAGACTGAAATTACACATATTTTATCCCCAAGTAGTACCCAGGGAAAATGCATGCATTGTATGCATTGTCTACAACTTTAAAGAGTGCACTTGTCAAGGACAGTTCAAATTTCAGCCCCTTTCCAGTGATTCCTGTGATTCACTAACTGGACTCATCTCTCATCGGTGCTGTTCCTGTTATTCAGGAAGCTGACAAGTAATGAAAGAATATTCTCTTACTCGTGCCACAAATAGTATTTAAGGCTTAAAAATAAGATTCTTAAAATATCCCCTGAGCTTTGACTGTATTCTGAGGAGAGCCACAGTACAAGCAGCACTCCCTAATTTGTACAGCCCACAACAGGGCTTCCCACTTAATCCAGGAAGATTAATTTCATAAAAGCTAATTGATTAACTAAATCGGTTACATGTGGTCCTGGGGATCTCTGGATCTATCAAGTTCACAGTTTCACTGAAGTAGGCAATAAGTGAATATCAAAAAGAGTTGCTTCAACGACAAGCCCCAGCCCTGCCCACAGCAATGTTTACAAAGGTGACCAGCGCATGGAAAGCTTCTTGAAGTGCTGCATAAAACATCCCATCACTCTCCTGCTCCTAAACCCATCACGGTGTTATCCAAAGCAAGTGGATTAATTATTTTGATTGGCGTGACCCACTACATATCTTGGAAAAGATTTTCAGTACTGAAAAATACTCCCCATGACTGTGATCTAATCAGTGTCTGCTGCTGGACAGGAGACGAGCAGGGTGTGCTGAAGGAGGACTTCCAAAGGCAAGAGGAGAGGCCTTCTATGTTAGCTCCACTGAGAAGATAAACTCATAAAGTTATGTAGCTTGGCAAAGTCCTTTAAAATCATCAAGTCCAACCCAGCACCAGTAATCCACAAGTAGATCCCTTTGCCAGCGGGGAGGATTTCATGGTCAGGAGCCACAGAATCACAGAATGGTTTTAGGGTGAAACAGCAAAACTTCACCAGCAGAGCACGTTTAAGTTTTACACATGCAAATAATGCTCGATATGGGCTCTGGAAGGAGCACGGGGCAGTGTCTTGCCCCAAGCCATGCCCTAAGCACACACCCTGTGGACTGACATTCACCCAGCCACGTGCTTGCCCCACAGGCTCTCTGAGCTACAGAGGCCTGTTCCGTGACCTTCCTCATCAGTGTCTCATCTGGGCTCTCTGAAAAGTGTAACAGCACCAGCAGGAAAGTTAACTGCATCTCTGAGACACAAACCAGAGGATAACTCTGTCTCCACCTCAGCTGCTCTCTCACGCTTGTCCCTTCCAATCCTGAAGGGCAGAATTCTCCGCCTGAGAGCACTTGACAGTACCAGCCCCCGGACCGTGCTCAGTACTAGTTTGGTGACATATTCTTGCCTTCACCTGCAGCAATGCCCTGTTCCCCCAGCAGCTGCAGGATTTGACTGTAGCTGACAGTAAACTGTAACATCTAATGGACTTGTGTGGAGCGTCTGAACGCCTGAGGAGTTCTGTCATGTGTCAGCGCCGCTCATGTTAAGAGATCCATTAGGAGTGCAATGATCTGAGGAAAGGTCAGCTGTCACAGCTGGTGCCAGAAGTGTCACCTTTGTTTAAAAGGATTTTGCACCCAACTCCCCAGCTGACTAGATGGCGCTGATATCCTTGTCCTAAAGCCAGAGAGATGTGTCACCTCAGACTGAGACACATGTACTGATGTTATTTGCTGCAGCTAAGCCCTTTTCCATTGAGCATTATCAAAGTCCAGTGGCAGTGTCACCATCCCTGACACTTCTTTTGGGAAGTGCTTGGACTTCTTGAGCCGTGCACCAGAGCTGTGATAGCAGACAGCTCTGAATCTGAACCAGCAAAGCAGCACGGGAGGCATTTTGTGAGTTTTTAGACAGAAAAATCCTGCCCAGTCTCCCATTGCGGGTCTCTCTGATAGGAAACAATAGCTCTGCTCACACTCAGGACAGGGCAGCAGGATGCAATAAGCATAGCGAATTAAATCAGAAATAACTGGGGGAAAAAAAAAAAGATAGCTGAGTTACAGAATGGAAAACAGGATTAGAGGCAAGGCAGAATCACCATGGTGTAATTACTGTTCTGGTGGATGGGCTCGCATGCTAATCCGATTCAGCCTGAAGTTTTGCTTGCCCAGGACTGTGACTCCCCAGAAAACTGCTCTGAGCTTTGGAAAGAGCTAATGCAGAATTGATCCCCTCTCAGCTGATGGAACCAAGGTGTTAATGGCAAAACACAGCTCCTATGCTAAAATTGCAGGGTGAAATTCCAACCTGACTTTCTCAGCACAGGAACTGCGTCTGCCCTCAGTGAGGCAGCTGTCCCTTGGTCATTACTTTTACATTCTTTTATTTTATGCACGTCATGAAAGCATTCATGTTTCAGAGTCATCTAGCAACTCTCTGCTACTCTAAAAACCTGGTATTTTTTTAATACCTGAGACATACTTAAATAATCATCTACATGTGAGAAGTTATTGCTTTTGTCTGGTTACTGCTCTACTTGGATTCTTTGAGCAGTAACAGTTGTATAATAGCTAATGTTGCTCATTTGTTTGAGGAACGGTGAAATGAAGCCTCAAATAAGCTATTTTAAATCATAGTAGTGGATTGTTAAATAGCTAAAGAATGCTGACATATCACTTTTATATTTTTCAGTCCTTTTAGCTAATACTGTAAGTTATAAAAATAAATTCAAGACTTGGGTGCTGTGTCAGAGTGGGCTTCATCTGTAGTGAACTGCTCTGTAATGGGGATTGAATTGGGTTTCATCTGGTCAAAGCAGGTTTATTGTGGTGTGATCCAGACAAGTGACCTGGACACTCTTGAAATAGGCATGGCATTAACTGTGATTGTCACCCAACCGCTGGCTCAATGACGCCAGAACTCAGATTTTCTTTACAGGAGAGTCGAAGTGAGAACCTGAGCTAGAGTTTATCGCTGAGGGTATGGGGCAAAAGTTAAAAAAGAAGTTGTGATTCTCAGGCACAAGGCAGAACATGGACGGTGACAACACTGAAAATCTGGTTGGAACAAGGGTACAGAACAGAAGTTGATGAAGGAAACACAAGAAAAGATGACTTGCTATTTTGTAGATAACCTGCATAAATCCAGGCTGATTTTCACAACAGTTCCACAAAGACACTCTAGTTCTTGTTTTCCTCTTTTGTCATCCACGACGAAGGTAAACTATAATTCAGGGTGATAACATCTAACAGGAAACACGTAAGTAATGAAGTATTTGGGGCCTTAAGCCTTGATTTGGTGGCTTCAAGACTCAGATTCCGTAGTCTCATGACCTTGGACACAGAGATAGCTCAGTAGTCCTGGCACACAGCCAGAAAGGTGAATGACCACATCTTCCTGGGAGTGGGAAAAGAAGCTCCAAACAATTTTATCCCGGAGGAAATAACAATTTGGCCATAAATTTTGTACCTTTTATTTAAAAATGATGCATTTAGACAGTATGTTCTAGCAGGGCTGGACAGCTCAGTAAAACCAGATTGCTTATTTCTGCCAAGCTTAGGGACAGAGCTTTCACTGCTTTGATAAGAGAGAGTGTGTCTGTCAAACTGAATGTAAATAAAAATCCTTCTAATCTAAAACAGTAAACATACAGGTGGAAAGTTTCGTGGTCCCAAATTTCAGGCTGTTTTTCCACCAACAGGGATTGGGAAGTTAAAAAAAAAAGTCTTTTCACATTTATGTAGTCACTTTCATTCACCACTAAACACATTCAATATCAACCACTTCCACACATGCAGCTTTTCTCTATCAAAAAAATTATAGGGCAGTTGCTCGGAAGTGGTGGTATTTGATGTTTTTTGCTACTGAATATATGTATTTCATGAAACAGCCCCAAAAGGATTCTGTGAAAGTTCTCAATTTTTATTGAATTCTGTAATGCTTTTGAAAAAGGCAAATTTCAGAGGCAGAAATCAATGTTTCTGAGGGTAGATCATTAAGGACTGGAAAATGTACACTTCTATTCATAAATGATCCGGAAAAAGAGATGAATAGTGAAAAGGCAAAGTTCTGCAGGTGATTCAAAATCATTCAGGATAATCAAATCTAAAGCAGACCATGGACTGTTGCATAAGGAACTTGCAGTGCTCAGGAAGTGGATGATAAAATGGAAGAGGAAATCCAGTTTTTCCGATGAAAGGATTGAATGTTGGGAAAAGCACCTATTCATGTCAATCAATGGGCTCTGCATTGGCTACTGCCATCCAGTGCATGGGTGCTGCAGCCTTGGTTAGCTCCCAGTGAAACTCAGGCCAATCCTCAGCAACAAGCACAGCAGCTAGAAAACCACGAGGGATCATTAGGAAAGTTTAAAGAAATAAATGTAGGGCACCATCAATGCACCGGGATGAGGCAAAAGAGGACAAAAAGTTTCCAAAAGGGTGTGTGTGCCTTTAGGGAGAGCAGGTCTAGCAGTGATCCAAAAGCACCAAGCTTGGGCCCCAGAAGCAGATGGGAGAAGGAGAATTGCTTTACACATGCCCTGCTGCCTATATTCCCTTCCTAAAGAAATATTCTGGTTATTCTCTTTAGTGCTGCAGAGAAAACCTGTGGCCACACAGACCCTCCCCTCCCAACTACTGCCAACATCACAGTGCCAGGAAAACCTCAAAATATGTCAGCAAACCATGGAAAGTACAAACCCATAGTTCAAAGCCATCCAAGAAGCCCTTTCTGAGCTGAGTAGAAGCTGTTGGTGCTTGGAACTTCTGGAATAAACCAGTCACTTCTCCATTGCTCCCTAAATATTCTTTGTTGGAGGGGAGGGACAGGAGCAGTTTGTCTTTTCAGCTCCTCAGGGATACACATTCAAATACATTTGAGGTCACTGGAACTGGAAAACCAAATTTCATTCTTGATTGATTTTTTCAGTAGATGGGAATGCTCATCTAATTGTTTTTTACTGTTTGACCTTTCTATTCTGTTTGGTTAATCTTCATGATAATGAAATAGCACTCATGATATTCACACAGAGTAACTGTTGAAGCCTAGAGCCTGAATGCTGATTTTTTTTACAATGTTCTGCTGCTGTGGACACCCTAGAAACAAAACCAGATAGCAATAACAGCTTCAGCTCTTGGTGCTTCTGAGAGACTAATTAAATTTATTTTCCTTGTAGGTCATGATTAGTCAGGGGGTGCCTGAGCAGGATATGTATGGAAATCCACCTTTTGGACCACACCAGCACCACTGAAGCCGAACTAAACAGAAAAAGGGAAAACCCTCAAAATAATAATTTCCTTGGCAAATTTTATCAAATCGTTCTGAACCCTCACAAAAACGTGACAGTTTAATGAACAACAGCAAGGGACAGGGTGTGAAGGGCAGAACCTTCCAGCAGTAAGGTTGGGACTGAGCCATGTCCTCCACCCTCTGCCCAACAGCTTCAGGAGGTGTTTTTGCCTGGTCTCACATTCACTTCACACATGTGACATCACACACACTGTCACTGCCTGCTGCCTCTGCTTCCTGGTCATTCTGGGTCTCTCTGAAAAATAAAGCACATGTCCTATCCTGGGCAGGTTTCAAACTGAAAAATGGTGAATATTTCTCTTTGTGTGAAAAATCACCCTCTCCATAATAGGAAGCGTTTGGCAGGAACCAAGTGTACTCGAAGAGACACCTCTCTCAAAACCTACTTTGCAACAGATGCAGATTCTAACAGAAATCCTCCAATTTGCAGGCAGCAGCACCGCTCAGCAATCTGTCATTAATAAATAGTTCAGAGCACCAAGAAGAGCCACCATCCTTGTGGCCATGTGGGCCTGCATGTCCCTGACATGACCCTGGTTTGTCCCACAGTCCGAAGATTTCCTTCATGTCTGCAAGCTTTATGATGGAGAACCTTACATCAAACAGAAATTTGGCCCACGTAGCATAGGTCATCAGCATGAAAAGAAAAAAGCAAAATATTAACCACTCCAGTCTGATTTGGGCTAAGAATTTCCTCATTGGTTATCACACAACTTCTGGTATCCCACAGGGGTGGAATTTTTAAGTTCTAAAGACCTTGTGCCATTTTTTTTTAGGCTTTCCTGCAGCCTTTTGTGAAGAAATCAGCTTGGTTTCAGAGGAAACAATCCTCTTTGCTGCCTCTGCCCACAGAGAGGACAAAAACCAGGCTGCAGTCATTTGGCACCTTCTCTACTCCTTTGTGCGAAAGGTCAGAAACGCTGCAGAAACATCAGATGTCTGTGCTGGCCCTCAGAACCAGCTTGCTGGGCTGAATAATGCTCCCACTGGAGCACAGTGCCCAGACCTCCTCACATCAGTGTTTCCAGTTCACCACCTGCAACAATTATGGCACAAAGTCACCTCCTGTCCATTTACTCCGCCGTGGTTTGCTCACAGTATGCAACAGGGTGGAGGTGCCACCTCAGGCACCTGCCACGGGGAGACTGAGCCCTCCCACTCACCTTTTCCCCTTGGAACAGCAGAGCTCTGGGATTTGTTAAACCAAACTTGCAGAGAGGTTTGGCCCCATTATGCAAGGAAGATGCATAAGAAAAAGAGGGAGAGAGAGGCAGAGTTCCTTAGGGACCGGCATGTTCAACAATCCCTTCAAACCACCACAAACCTCATTTACTAAGCCCCATAGGCTCTCATTAAATTTCTTTGTCCAAGTATTTGCCTTTATAAATTCACCCAGGAGCTTCTTCTGCATTTCAGCCAGCCAGAATGCCACTGAGGCATTGAGCAAGTGCTGAGATTTTACTGGCACCCACTTTTAAGCTCCTCTTGGTCAGTGACTCTGCTCTGCATCTGTGAATAACCACCACAGAGTAACTAATTTCACATACTAAGGTTACATTTCCCCCGGTTCCTTTTTTCTCAACTACTTAACAAATCAATTCTTTCTGAGAGACCTCAGTTCATACACAAGAGGATAACAATTATGTGCCACCGTGCTTTGGCAGAGTGGAGTCAGTCACAGTTGAGGTAGAAAATTGCTTTCTGCACTCTCAAAACACGGGAATGAAACGGAGAGAAATGCAGAAGAAAGTGATATTTTTATATAGATACCCACACCTATTTCTTTTAGACAAAGATCAAACAGCAAATTCGCTGCAATGGTTCACCAATGCATTTGTCTTCCTGCAACCCTCAGGGTAACTTCAACCTCTGTGATCTCTGTGTGGCCAGGACACCCCTGTGCACAGACCACTGCAGTCTCAGAGCTCAGTGCATTTCTTCTTGTTCTGAAAAGAACACCTAGGAAAGCCTGCAGCTTTGAAATTCAGCAGGTACATGCTGACTGCTAGGGTTGGCTGGAGTCGTGTTTCTAATCCAGCTGGACCAGACAAAAAGGGCATTTTAACCACATACCCCCCTTCCCTGGGCAATGAACGATATTGACAGGGTAAAATTAGGTCAAAAGGCATTTGTTTTTTGTCGTTACTTTCTTCTCATTTTATCCTGAAATGGTCTGGAGGCTACACAGGAAGAGAAATGAAAGGAGGAAAAAGCCAGGTTTTACTTTCAGCTTCCTCTTCTTCGTGGAGGTGACAGCTCTGCAGTTTTCAGCAGACTCTCCATTTTTTTTTGCCTGGACAACGGCAGTGTGGGAAGCTGGATGGAAGTTATTTCTGGGTAAAAAAGCAGCTTTCCTGGGCAGAAGCAGCTAGAACGTGTGGTGTGCCTTGCTGAGCCCTCAGGCTCCCCCCGGCATCCCCCCAGCATCTCTGGTCCAGCTGAGAGAGAAGGACACAAAATGCAGCTGCCATAGAGGGACGGACAGGAATTCCCTCACTTTTGGGGAACCTGAAGGAGTCCAGAGCCAGCTGAAAGGCTGAGCAGTTCCCTCTCCACACAGAAGTGACATTATCCAGCACTGGCAAAGTGGAAATTTCACCATCTTCTCTCACAAGGAGCCTATGACCTGCTTTCCCCTGGTTTGTCAGGGGTGCAAAGATCTCATAAGTGTTAAGTTCATCCAAATTTGGGGGGAAAAAGGCATTCTGCTACTGATATGAAATGCAGAGAGAGGAGGAAGGCATCAGTGTTGCAGCCCTCAGCCCCTTCTATTTTTTTGCATTTATACAATACCAGAAATTAAACAGGAGAGGATGAAAGGCATGTTTTAGCTCTATCTAGTGTACTAGAGAAACCGATAATAAAGTTTTTAAGTACAGAAAAGAAAAATAATCTTGCCATCTCCTGATATTTTTTTTTCCTTGCCCTATTCTCTTCTATATGCATCCCCTCTCCCCAGCACTCTTATCTAATCAATCCTGCTCTGCCAGTCTAATGCACATAATTTTCTCTTAGGGTTCATTTCTATCACCCAGGCATCAGAGGCTCATATATAGAGAGAAAACAAACTGAGAGATGCCATGCATTTCAAAAAAACGTCCCTTCACACACTTCTTCAAAAGCCCAAGACAGTAAAGTGACCAAGAAATTGATAGAGTACCAGAAATCAACTCTAATATGCTTGACTCATCTGTTGATTTTAATTGAATGGTCTGTATCTTCAGGCAATTTCATTATTCTCCCAAGAGCTGGGGAGCTAAATGAAAGACAAACCTCGTTAACCTCTGACCATGAAAATCAATAATTTTCAATAAAATTTAGGCTCATTTGTTTCCAAAGGATCCCACGTCTTGACTCCACCATCATGTGCTCCAGAGCTAATCAGCTATGGAACATCATATTTTTCCACATAATTTTTGCCAACTTAGCTACAAACTCTTTACCTAAAGCCCCAGGAATCCTTGCATGTGTATGAAATACAATTTCTCTCCAGATGGTGTGGTGGTGTGAGCTGACAGTATCCAACCTGCACTGTATTCATAGCCACTCCAGAGTGACAGTGCAAACACTTCAAAGAGCACTACACTTATTTTTAGTTATGTTTAGGGTCACTGATTCTTCTTCACCCACGGAATTGATTCCTGCAGGTTCATGTTACACTCTTTATCTCACCCAGTTCTGCATCCACTGAATGCAAAAGCACTTTCCTGTTTTGAATAAAAAATGCCAGCTTTCCCAGCACAAAAAGCTGTATAGAGGCTTGTCTCTGTAGATGCACCAAAAGCAAAGGGTGAAGAAAATGTTTAATACTTCTAGTACCCCTTCTACCAACAGGAAACAGTAGCAACTGTGGTACTCTGCTAATGAACTGCTTAAGCTATTAGATTCCTCCAAGTGGCAGAGAGGGGATATCTGTGCAGATCCTGGCTGTACAACAAGAGGAAATCCAGTCCTTACATCAGTGGAGAGTAAAATACAGAATTTTCAGACCAGAATTTGGTGTTCTGCAGAAAGAGCAAATATAGCATTGCTGGAGTGTGACAAATATTGATAAAAGAGCAGATCAGTGAAGGGAAGAATCAAGCAGTCCCCCAAAACACAACGCACAAATCCCCACTGGAATTCTACCTATGCTACAGGAACAACACCAGCTTACAACAGAACTATCACACAAATGCAAAAATTGATGTTTCCAGCTCCTGGGCTAGGTTGAACACTAGATTATAAGGCTTCAGAAACAACATTTCTGAAGAAAATATTAGCAATAAGAACATTTCCAGGTCATTGCAGAGCAAGACTCACCAATTGCTTTCTTTGAGAAGGGAACCCCTGCAAATTGGTCAAGCACATCAAGAAAAGGGAAGAAATTGTGAAGGGAAAAAAAAAAGGGTCTCAGTGGAATAGCATCTCCACTGTCAGAGAAGCTGCTGTGCACATGCAGAGCCAGCCTGGCACTCTGGATGACTGAGCATTCCAAGTCCACACTTGACATCTGCAGATGCTGGCGGGTCAGAAAGCAGCAAACCCAAAATTCATCCCAGAGGACACCCCCACATCACACAGAGCCACAGCACCCCCAAAGCAATGACTCCTCTGCAGAGACTAAAATCTTTGTAAAGGAGCTGAAAAAGCAAAAGAAGCAAAAGGATAGATGGGTTCCACGAGGATAAATGTTAACAGGAAGGACAGCATTGGTAGCATTTAGGTTTTGCTCCTCTCTGAACAAAAACTCCCACTACAATTCTGGAGTGCACCTGCAGGTGAAGACATCCAGCCCCAGCCTTCCTGGTTGGAAAACCACTCCTTGCTGACCATGTCAGCCTTGGCTGCTCTGTGGAGAGCTCAGGGGAAGGCACTGAATGTGATAATATGTCAAAGGAGGTGTTCTGCCACACAGGTTGGACCAAAATGCCCATTCCCATTAAAATTCATTTCACACCAGCCAGCCTTTGGCTGCTTCATCTCTGCCCAATTCCCTCTGCCAAAGAAGTCCCTCACCTCACTCCCACCCTCGTCTAAGTGAGACACTTCCTCAGGTTAATCAGCCCAGTAAGAATAGTTATTTTGCTGACTGAGAAGGTGGGAGGAAACCAAATAAATTATATTAAAGGTCAGGGAAAGCTGCAGCCACCTTACAGCAAATTCCTCCAAACACGGCTGAGCATTTTGCAGAACCTTCATGAGAAACAATCAGCTGGCTCCTGTGGCAGTTCAGTTTGGGGAGTAAAACTCTGGGTATCAGGTAGGTCAGTAATGTAGACAGCAAAAGTTGCACGATGAAATCCTGCTCTTGGTGACTCAGCACAGAGACTCAGGAAAGAGCAGAGTTTGCAGAATAGCAGGGAAACCACATCGTGGCTCAACTTTCTAAAAGTTCCAAGAGGCAGCTGACAATCGATCCCTTTTCACACTGCTTTTGAGTGGAAGTCATCAAAAAGTTATATCACACATGCTAAAATTTAAAATGAAGGGGTATCCCACAGGGAAGCATCACAGAGTAAATATTTGTCACCAGGCAGAAGAAAGCAATGAACTCTCAGAGCCAAAATTAAATACAATGGGGCACTGTTCAATATTAGATAAGAAAAATCAAAAATATAAGACACTGGGTTTAGATTAGATATAAGATTTTTCTATGTTAGGTGAAAACTCAGAGAAAATATTAGCTGGTTTTGCCATCAAGGATGTAATTTCCACAAACAAAAAGGAAAGACTGCATCTTTCAAGAAAAGGATAAGAATGTTTATCAAAAATCTGCCATGTAACAAGAAAAAATAATTACTGTTATTTTGGGCCTGGATTTTTTTGTTCCTTTTCCAAAAAAGCACAACCCATGGAGTCACCCAAAGGACAACAGGTTCTTGTTCCTTTCTAGATAACATGAATACTGGTAATTGCATTCCAGCTTCTCACTCGTTTTTCTTCTGAGAGGCTTCCCACTTTTCAGATTTGAAATGAAAATTCTCTCGGCACCAGGCAATGCACTCTATTGAATACCCACATCAAGTCAAATCAAACCAACTGACCTCACATCATTTTCCTGAACACTTGTGATGTTTTCATCACACTGTTCATAATAGGATTTTTTACTGCAAGATTCATAGCAACTGACTGAAATCTTTGGCAGGGGAGCAGTGATTGCACGGCAATTACTGTACAAATATTATCCATAAATGCTCCATATCACAGGAAGCACTTCACTAATGCTGTGCTTGAGAAACTCAGGTGATACCAAATAATGTTTCCCACTGACAGCTGTGCCTGCTGCTTAGCACAAAACAACTTTGAGCCTGGAAAGCAGCAGCTTGTCCTCCTAATCGCTGTAAACCCAGCAGATCTCTGGTTTTCCTTCCAAAACTTTTGCTCAAGGGATCCTATGAACAAAGCAAAGTACTCAGGAGCCGGTCTGGGGGTTCCAGCAGGAATGCTGCTGCCTGAGTATCTGGGATCTGTGTGCAGCTGGTACAAAGGTCAGCATAACACATTAATATTTGTAAAACCCTTTGACAATCTATATCCATCTCAGCAGTAGTGCTGTTACACTCAATTTTGGAGAAGAGCAAGTCAAACCACAATTCTGAGCAGCAATAGAAATAATGATGTTGATTTAGCCTGATCTGGCACAGTGAGGGCTGCAGTGTGCATAGCCAAGGTTCTCAGTAGTGGGTAATAACTTTGGAACCTTCTTTATATGATGGGCAATGTCACACGTTTGCATGAGACCCTTTTTCAAAGGCTGCTACACATCATTTATTGGCTTTTCAAAAAACCTAAGCTGACTGTGCATCCTGCTCGTGCTTATATAGACACTCTAAAATTGTTTATAAAACCTCTGCTGAAACTCTTTCTCCAAATAAAATGTAAAAAATTGTGCAGTCTGAAACAGTAAGAAAAGTAAGAAAAGAAGTGTCTTATTTTAAATAGGCAAAACATTCTGGAAACTCATTGGTTTAGTGCTGCTTGTTTTACTAAAGGGGTATTGGTAAAGAAAATGTAGGTAGCTAAATATACACCTGTGGCTGTGAGCACAACACAGCAAAATTGTGTGTTAGTATCAGCACACATTGGTAGCAGCTTTTCCCAAATTAGATTAATTTAATTTTAAAGAACAACGTTGATGGGCATTCATTTTATGACACCAACCTTCCTTCTTACTTGCAAAGAGTCTATCCTGCTTACTGCCGCTTTAGCTTTTAAAAAAAAATTATACATAGAAGTTTGTGATAATGTATAGAAACAAAATGCCCTAAATATAATTTTTCATAAGTCACCAATTTCCAAAAAACAAGATGGTTGTTTTTGTAGTAATTCAGGAAAGTACTAAGCATATGCTTGAAGTGTAATCCCTTCAGGTATAGTAATTAAGGTGTTTAAGTGATTTGTTCAATGGCAATGGACATTCAATTAGAACACAACGTACAAATCATGGGAGTTGTGATTTTCCATTGAAAAGAAAATCAACGACGAGGGATTTTTCCTTCTAAACTTCACATAAAAATACAAATTTATTAGATGTTGTTTAAAGTTATTGAAGACCATCAAAAGAACATTATTCCAGCATTGATTCAAAACCATGGGGTGCACTATCAGCATAATTAAAATGAAAGTATATTGAGCTATTTTCCTTTCCAGCTTCCATATTATTGTCTAATTGTTCAGAATGTCTGTTTGTTACAGAGGCAAAGTAATTAAGCACAGCACGTTGCAACAAGGGGGATCATAAAGCCAGAGCTGGCTGCATTACCCACACAGATATCAGCATAGGAAAACATTAAGGAAAGGATCGGGATTGTAATTGAAAATAATTGGATGATCCAGTTAATTTGGCTGACATCAGGACCATCTGAGCACTCCAGCACTCTGTAGCCCACACCATTCACCTGTGCTCCGAAAATGGAGGCTTCCAAGGGAAACTCTGAGGCAACGTTAAAATCAGCTTGTGAGAAGGGCTGAGCACCACCATTCCCCGTGAATGGTCAGGGGGCTGTGTTTAGGTCACCACCTACAAAAGAGGTGGGACTCAAATTATATAAAATGCAGAAGATCCTTATGAAGCCAAATCCAGTATCCCTTGGAATCAATGCTGTTATTTCCTTTCCCGGTAGGACACAAGGACAGAGATGTCCCTAGGGAGAGATATTCTCCTAAGGAGAGAACAGTTACACATCTAAAAGAAAGAATTTGTGGCTCCATGTTTTGTTAACATAGCAATTATGCTGAGGCCTGTTTGGAAGCACATTCAAAAGCCTAAACAGAACAACTTTATCACTGTCTCTCAGAACCCCAAGCACCACGGATATCTCCAGCTCTCAGCAAGTTGTGACTGCACAACTCGCTGTTTTTTGTAGGTCACAACTTGGCAGAACCAAAATTTACCGCTCAGCAAAACCCAAATTTGCAACTCAGCAACACGGAAACAGCCAAGTCACAACTTCCAGAATTACTGACTCGTGCAACCTCCAAAAGAGACTTCCTTCATCACTTCCTAATGATCATCTCACAAACCTGATAGCTTTACATGGAGAGAAATGTACCTGTTAGCAGAAACCCCTTCATAATCTCGAAAAACTGGAGCTTCATCACTTGCAGACTAATGCTACCAGCCAAAACCCTGGGAAAGATGCAACAAAAATGCAAATTTAATTAAAAGAACTGTACACATGGGAAATTTAGAGCACTGTGCAAATCTCTTCAGCAATGCAAATAATTGTGTCCGTAATTGACATTTTTTACTCCAAATATAACAAAAGGCCAGTGAGACAACAGCAGGTGTGAAATTACTGGTTTGGGACTAAATCAGGATAGTAGCATCAGCTCAGGGAGTATCAGGGGAAAAGGTAAAATAGGAAGGGGAAAAAAGAACAGGCAAAAGAGTTTTCAAATGAGATCGAACTGTGCTCCATGGGACCTGCACAAGAACTCCTTGAGGGTCCTTTAGATTCAGATGAGAACTTGAGGACTGCTGGGTGGCCAGGTTGGGAGACTGAACTTGGCCTCACTTGTTCTAACAGCATCAGCTCCTCTGCCTCCAAAAGCTGCTGCTCCACTCAGGCAAGAGTGCTCCCTGCCAGCACATGCTGCAGCATGGGGGACACCCCCAGTGGGGACCCTGGGGTGATCCAGTCTCAGCTGCTGACCCCTCCAAAGTCAGTTTATTAATTTGCAGTGCTCTCCTCGCATCACAAGTGCCATTACTGCTAAATAATTGACATAGCTCCCAAGCAGGCTGCCTGCACAGCTTGTATGTATAAAACGAGCTCTCCTGTGTGGACAGGTTTAAACGCCCCGCTGGGATCTCTTCACACCCAGCAGACTCTGCAGTCATGCAAAGGTTACAATAAGGTCAAGTCAGAGCAGTTACATTGAATGAAATATTGATTCAAATGTCCTTGCCTGAAATTCTGCACCAGCCAGAAGAGTGGCAGCCTCGTGCCCTGGGCAGGCTGGGACCAGCAGGGTCCCAACTTTAACTCTGGGCTTCATCAAACCTCTCTCAGCCCATGACTACCTTGAAAGGAGTTGGAGATGCTGCCTTCAACTGAGACAACACAAACTTCCCTCTGTTCTGGATGAGAAAAGTTTATCCTTGTCCGCTTTAACGGTGCTGAAGGCAGGACTGACCCTCCAGGGACCTTGACTGCTGAGACCTGCTGTTGGCTGGCAGGGAGAGGGATGAAACAGCTCTTCAGAAGGAGTTCTAATGTCTTCTGAATTTTATTAGGTGGCAGGGAGGGTTAGAGAGGGCAAGGCAAGGGGCCAGGAGGCAGGAGGGGACTCAGGGCAGGGAGCAGTGTCAGAGGTGGCTGGAGGTCACAGCAGGGGCACAGACTGCGCCAAGTGCTGCTGCCCACAGCACTGACCAAGGAGCGCTGCAGGTAACAACAGCACTGCAACAACACTCACAGGATCAGTGTTCCCTGTGAGGGCTGGAGTGTGTTCCCTGTAAAAGCTGTGTGGGCACCCCACACTGCACCATTCCCTGGGTGTCAGCAGCTTTTTACCACTGACCACTGGGTCCAGCAAACTCCCAGCCACTACCCCAGAGCCCAGCTGCTGCAAGAAGGATTCAAGGTCAGGGCTTATACATCGCCCTTGCTGTAAAATCAACTCTGCCTTGCACAAGTCACTTAAGTTTGTCATATGTCACAAGCCATGCCACCAAACAAATGCTATTTCTACAGAGGTGGTGGAAATAAAACAAGCTGGAGGTTTTGGTTAGCAGTTTCCTGAGAAATCACTTATTCAGGCATCCAGAAGAGTGACAGATTACTACATTTGTTGTTGTACGTTTTCTCACAGAAGCATTTCATACACCACAGCCAACAGGCAGAGCTGCCCCCAGCTCTGGATCTCCAAGCCCAGAGCTGAGCCCAGCTGAGGCACCACCTCTGCTGTCACCCCAGCCAAGGCATAACTACAAAGTAATAGTCAAACCACTTAGCCTTGCAGGAATACACAGAAACAACTCTTTTCCTGAGCCCTGTAGATGTGGAGTGATAACACAGGAATTGATGTTAGTAGCAACAACTTGGGTCTTCCAGTCCATCTTCTTGTCACTTGAGGGATGTTTCTTATTATTAATTTTTTAGTATCTCACCTGGAATAACTTTAATCACACCAGACATGGAACTTGCCCAGGGAGACCACACAGCACAAGGATTCTCACTGTCAGAAGTTTGGCTGATATTTGAAACAACTTTTCCTTCCTTTCGTTACATTACTCTCCCTTAAACTTTCTACCTGTAAATAATTCCTCTGTCCCAAAGCTCATATTTCTTAGGTATTTCTAAGATATTCTTCACTGTTTCCCTCCACTTAATCTTTCTTTCTTCAGATACCACACTGTATGATCTTAATTTTCATGTGTAATTTCATTCACTTGAGCTCGTAAGTACTTTGTTGCTTTTCTCTGAGCTCTTTATCAGGAATATGTCAATGAGTATGGAGGGAGATATCTGAAATTAGAGGTGTTCTCCACATAAAAGTGTCTCATTGGGAGAGTGCAGTAACACATAGAAAGTAATATGAATTCAGAATAATGAGACTTGTAAGGAATTCATTTTTAATATAAAAGAACAATGGGCTTTTTAGTAGAAGACTGATTCAAAATTTCTTGGAGATGAATCAGCTTAGACAAGCCCTTAATTAAGAGAGACTTCCCATGTTCCATAGAGAGTCAGTGGTCAAGTCAGACAGATTTAACCACCCTGAAGTGGCCAAAAGCTGATTTTCCACCTTTAAAAACCTGCTTCAGAGACGAATTCTACTCAAACAAGATATGACATTTACACCACGTCACCAAAAATACATCTCTATCGTCTAACTTTTTTTAAATTTTCTTTATGTAAGTAAATATTGCTTGATGCGGCAGAGAGGTAACCTAGGCCAACACACTGCCCAGCCAAGGGGATATCAGAATTCGTTTCTCTGCTCTCAATCAAGCAGACCCTCTGCCTGAACACAAATTTCAAAGCAGCATCTTCACTACCTGCACTTTGGCTAATCTGGGGTGAGGTTTGGTGCACAGAAAAAAGGGTGCAAGATAACATCAGTGAGACTGAGTTCAGAACTCTGGAATTGGACTCAGTCCCTGAGGAGCTGCTCGGGGTGGTGGCTGCTGGAGTTTGTGAACAGTGGCACAGCCGACACTGCTCCTAAAGCACAAATTAATAGATTGCTTCTCTAAAGAGCCCACAGTGCTGGTGTTTCCCCAAAAACTGTTGGAATTAACGTGAGATTTCAAGACTTTTTTTGATAACAGCACCAGCAAATTCTTCCTGAAGGCCTTTTTCTGTTCAATTCGACCACCACGGGTCGTGAGTGTTTCCTTAAGAGGAAATCTGCAATTAGCAGAAATAACCTCAAATCCCTTGTTTATTTTTAGCTGACCAAGGTGCAGAAATTATAACATATGTCTTCAGAGATTAATTGCCAAAGATAGAAACTAAGCTGAATATTGAAGAATACTCTGTAAGCCATTGGCAAATACTTTGAGATAATAAACCCTGAAAAGCCAGAAATAGACTGTGGTCAGTTCCCCCCTCCCCAAGCAAAATTGCTGAAATCTCTGCTAATAATTCAGCAAAGTCCTGCACTTTTCAAAGGACAAGTGTTTGTGGGGTTTTTTTCTCTTTGCTTAACTTTTTTTTTACTCTCTTGACTTCAGCTCATGTGGTGGCCCACACCATCACAGCTACTCCAGCTGCATTAGCTCACTCATGCAACTTCACCTCCTGTTAGCACCAGTGGGGAAAAAACCCAGCATGACATGGTGTGACACTTCATGGCCCTGCTGAATGTAATCTGGGCTGTCAGAGGGTTGTAGTGCAGGCTTTAAGGGGAGGAAGGAATATCTGCTTGGGAATGTAGATGGTAGAAGACCATGCCTTAAATGCCTCAGAAGTTTATCCTTCAATAGCTCCCAAGGAACCACACTCTCCATTGTTTATGTGAAACTTTTATGGTCTCCACTCTTCTCATCTTCCATTTCTTTTTTTGCTCTGACCAAACCAAACATTTCTTTCCCCCAGCAACTCCTCACAAGGAGCCCCAGATTCCAGCATCAATGTCCAGAGGTTCAAAAGAGGCATTTCCATGAACTCTCCCCTCGGGGGCATTCAACTCAACCAGCAAGGCTTGTAACACAGGCTCAGCCACAGGCTGAGCTCTGGAGACAACCCCTATTTCTCCCTGCAGCAAACCACACAGCAGGAAATGAAACTGAAGCAATCTGAGGAGCAGCTCCTCTGCCTCTCCACGGGGTTGCTCTCGCTCCACTGACACCTCATTTGGAGCAAGGCACTGCTCAAGAAGGGAAATGGCCAGGACTTGCTGCTCCCTAATTCCAGGCCATATGTTGTACTGATCACCTGTGGAAAGGTTTGTTTATCCCACGGTGAGGAAACATGCTGAACTGCAGCCAGAGAAGAGAAAGGAAGATGTTTTAATAAACTGGAGACCCCTCTAAGCTAATCAACGCCTCCAAAGTGCTGCCTGTGATGGCAATTTAACAAGGCAAGTTGGGAAAATAGCTCAGTTGAATGCTGAGTAAAGTCTCTCCCATTACCATTCATACCATGGCCAGTCTGTTAAGAGTAATGAAAACATTTCACCAATTTCTCATCCCAAGACTTTGGAATCAGAATAACAGCAAGCAAATTTCCAGTAAAAGTTTGGGGAAAAAAACATTTTAAAACATTCTCAAAAAAAAAATTGAGAAAAATGTTTGAATGAAAAGGCTTAGTCACGCAATTGCAAACCTTGTTAAAACCTGATGCCAAACATATAAGCAAGAACTCCCATGGGCTCCTTTTGGGGAGGATCCATGGTGCCCCTCAGGGCTGATGTGCTCTGCTCCCCATGTCCAGTCCCAGGCAAGTCACCTGGCCATGGTCAGGAACAATTAAAACACCTTTTAAATACACTTGAGAGTGCTGTATCTTTCAGCTTCAGTCTCAAGTTCACCACCAAGGCTCAGACTCCTGATTTTGACTCTGGTCCCTTGACTCATCCAACAAATTGTTCACACTTTGTG
This sequence comes from Cyanoderma ruficeps, assembly GCA_008694505.1. NCBI lineage: Eukaryota > Metazoa > Chordata > Aves > Passeriformes > Timaliidae > Cyanoderma > Cyanoderma ruficeps. The sequence goes on along the minus strand of VZDJ01000219.1, from coordinate 10,570,875 downwards.
CTGATCTGCAGAACTGCAGACCAGAAATGGGGAAGAAGATTAAACAACTGCTCAGTTCTGAAATGGCTTTGCATTGGAGAAGGAGAGAAAAATTGAATGCTTTCTATACTCTTCACCCAAATTTCCCTTATCTGGAGAATAAAGGGCAAATAAATTGTTGAGCTATGGCCCAGGAAATCTTCTCACTGCCAAAGGGGTTTATAAACATTTATGAGCTCGAGGAGGTCCCTCCTGCTGAGCAGCCTTTTAGTCTGATCAGTATTTTGTACTGTGATCATCAGGCCATAATGACAGCCCCTATTTTATGTGAACAGCACAGTAACTGAGAGCCAGGTAATGTTTGTAGGAATGGATAACATAACTTTTAAGACAGCTCGTACAGCTGGAAGTTACACACACACTCTTCTACAGAGTAAGCAAGTCAGAAGCAATTTGTCTGACTAGAGATATTGATTAGACCAAAAGAGAAGGTGGTTGGGTAACTGAGGAGCAGGGGCAAAAAGATGGGAAGAGATGCCTCCCAATGAAAGGAAGTGAAAGGTAATTTATCATCTATGGAACATGGGGAGATTAACAGAGAGAAGGAGAGAAGTCGTAACTGATGGGTGTTTGCCTCCCTCCCTTCCAACTAATTTGGCTTTTATGCAGAAGTTCCATCCTGTCACTTCACCATGTTCATCTTCTTGCCAGCCACAACTAAAAGATTCCTTTGTATAACTAACAAACAAAGAGAAGATAGAAGCACTCCAGCTAATGACAACAGACTGACTGGTACCTACTCCTACCACACACAATCTGAGCTTTCAATTAAATAGTTCTCACATCACTGATGAAGGTGATAGTAGCTGAAATGATACTTTTTTTGTTCTTTTGTATTCTCATTTCATAATCCAGTTGCTGTGATCAGATGTTACGGGGTGATCTGTCTTAATACAAAAGCCAAATGGACTAGAGTGCTTTTATGAGAACAAATTAGAGGCAAATAAAATTTTAAATAACTAACATCAGCTGTGACTCTTCCTTGATCTGTTAAAAACAGTTTATGGGTGTCTGGCATCAGCTGTAGCCTGGCAAGGTCCTGCACAGAGCCTGGGGCAATTCCAATCACAAATGCAACCTGGGCAGGGAATGAATTCTGAGCAGCCCTGAGGAGGAGGACTTGGGGGTTTTGGTTGATAAGAAACTCAATTGGACCTGCTGGACTTGCTACAGCAAATCCTGAGGAGACCAAAAAGATGCTCCGAGGGCTGGAGCCCCCTGCTCCTGTCTGGGGGAGCTGGAGGTGTTCACCTGGAGACGAGAAGGTTCCAGAGAGACCTCAGAGCCCGTTCCAGAGGGTCCAGGAGAGCTGGAGAGGGACTTTTTACAAGGACACGTAGGGATATGGCAAGGGGATACGGTTCAAAGTGGCAGAGAGCAGATTGACATGAGGAGGAAATTAGTTACTGTGAGGGTGGTGAGGTCCTGGCACAGGTTGCCCAGAAAAGTTGGGGATGCTCCATCACTGAAAATGTTCAAGGTCAGGCTGGATGAGGTTCTGAGCAACCTGGTCTAGTGGAAGGTGTCCCTAACCAAGGCAGGGGGACTGGAATTAGATTATTTTTAAGGTCCCTTCTAAGCCAAACCACTCCATGATAATATTAGCTTTGTCCAAATGATGCTAAATGTTATTTTTTCCAGTATAGCACCCCCCAGCCCCCCCACTTAAAAAAGAAAAAGGGTTTTTCATGGCTAAAATGAACAACAGAGATCCCTTTCCTGCCCTAGCTTGTACTTGTGTGCGCCTCATATTTATTTTCAGTATTATTTTGGGTTGCTGGCAGTCACAGCAGGGTAGGAGGCAGCTGCTGCCCCAGGGCTGTGCGATGCAGGTATTTGCAAGACTTCTGTAAACTGCAGGCTGCACCAAGAAACCCTCAGACTGCAGTGTGCTGCCTCGTGCAATAATCTGAATTTGAAATAAGAACTAATCTATAATGAATGGGCCAATGTTGGACTTTTTAAATGCTTGCACCCTGTTCCAATTACAGGAATACCCACCAATGCCTCATGATAGTTCATCTGTAAAGGATACAACATACTGTGGCTTCCAGTAGAGCAACAAGATTAATTTTAAAAAATAAATCATGTATCAAAATGCTCTCTACATTTTTCTGGCTACTCCAGAGTTCCTGTGCTAATATCTCAATAATGACAAAGTCACAAGTGGGTAAGATTTTTGAAGACAGTGATTTTTGGGTGCCTGACAGGAGTCCCTGAAAGAGGTGAATGACTTTTATGTGATGCAGCTCCTTCCTCTCTGCAATTTGAGTCTGTTAAGCAAAAACATCTCAGGTCACCAATCACCCTTCAAAATCCAGGTTGTTCATCACCACAGCACGTATGTCCATAAAAGGAAGAAGAGCTTTAGCATCAAAAAATATATAAATAGGCCCAATAAATTTGGTCCTAGGATTTGTTTTTTAAAGTCAGAAAACCAACTATTACTGCCAGCCTCTTTGCTGGGGCTATAAGAGAATGATCATTTTCCCTTGTAATGGTTCTGACATAAAGTGTGTATCAAAAACTGCATACGCTTCATATCCATCCAGCTGTGTTGAGCAATAAACATGATAATTATGCAGATAAGGCTTAAATAAATTCCTATACCTAAGGGCAGCTGAATGCTTTTTTAAGCAAAACAATAATTAACCCTCCATAGGGCTGAATGAGCAGAGACCTTTGCTCCTTCCCAAGGTGGGAAACCTGAATGTTGGCAGCTATCAGTCATAGACATAAATGGGTCAGGGCTCTGCAGAGGAAAGAGCTCCAGGGCTGTTCCTTGTGAGATTCCAAAAAAGGTGAAGAACGACAACATCTACTAGTTTCTACACCCTGATGCTGGGATTTGAGGTGTTTCAGACAAACGTTGCAGGAATTGCAGGAAAAGGGAGAGAAGAGCATAGAACACCAGTGGAAGTGCTCACTGGAAGACAAAGAGGAGGTCTGAGCTCAGCAGTGAATGAAACCCCTTGCACTAAACTGCTCAAGGGCTCACAAATAGGGAAGCTCAAGGGCTCAAAGTGGGACCAAACTGCTGCAGTGCAATGGATTCTCACACCTTGCTGATCTGCAGCAACTGCACCCATGCTCAGCTCACCACTAAAATGATGTTTATTTGAAGCTCTTTCATTAGGTTGAGGCTATTGTGTTTCACCTTGGATGTCTGACAAGCCAAGCCTCTCTAGAAACTGTTGCTGCTTGAAGAAGCCTGAGATCCATGCTGGCAGAGGCTTTGGGCTGGCAGGATAAGCAAGGCCAGCTCCTCATCTTCTTCATGGCCAGTTGCAGGCTGCAATGCCTTTGTGGGTGCTCCCGCCACCATGTGTGACCACTTCACTTATAAAATCCTTCAATACAGAGATTCCATGGTCACACAGATGTTATTTTATAAACTGAGTGCTGAACTAAATGGTTTGCCACACTGTTCCATAGCAAATGATCATAATAAATCCTTCATGCACATACTGTCCCTTCTCTCTTCGTTCCTTTTGGTCATTTTTTGAACTAAGATTGAATATCAAAAGGAGTCCAAAATCTTCTCAACCCACAAAGCTTCTGGCTTTAAAGCCAGCATAAGAAACATGGAAACTGTCAAGCTGGTTTTTGTGCTCTTGAGCTCTAACACAGCACCTGTCAGCCATGGCAGAATGGTAGAGGAAAGGTCTAAGCTGAGCCTTCCAAGGAGAGGAACTGGGAGGAGTTACCAGCCTCAGCCTTTTCTGCATTGCTGTGATTACCAGACACTGCATTTCCCTTCCATAATGCCTCTTAATGGCTTTTGGAAGCCACCCAAATCTTTTATCCCCACCAAATCACATGGTAACAATCTCCACAGTTCGGTTATGCACGATGTGGAAATAATGCTTCTTCTGAGTTTTTAACCTGCTGTGAGATTCAGATGCTCCCTAGTTCCCTTATTGTGAAAAGCAGTGAATAATCACCCTTCTGCATTGCTTCTCCACTCACAGCCCTACAACTGCCTGCTGCAGCACTGTCCCACCACAGCTCTGCCTGGAGGGACAGTGCTGGTGACAAGTGACAGATGGCAGGAGCTCCAAGCTGGGTCTGCTCTTGAATCACTGAGAAGACAGAGCTGTGGCTCATGTTTAACAAACTCCATGAGTAGTCCTGCAGGAGGGGCAAGAATTAAGAATTTCTCTCTGCTCTAAAGAAGAAGAAAAGGAGAAGAAAAAGAAGAAGAAAAAAAAGAAGGCTGATCTGGCCACTGAGTCTTCCTAAAATTCACCCAAGGAAGCTCTGCTGTAATCTGCTGCTCTCATTTTTGTTTATATTCCCCCAACAGAGACGAGCAGGCAAGGACTGAGACCTGACCAGACCCTCTCTCTGCATTTTGGAGCCTTACCTATAAATTTGAGCACAGATGTAATCATCTTAGATTCCAGAAAGGCAGGTTAAGATGGAAAATTAAATATGGAAAGTTTCCTCTTCTCCCTTGCATTCACTGACTCTTTCAAAAGCTCGTTTCTGCATACCTCCCATTGTCTTCACCTGTTCTGAGAAAGGACATCTCCAAAGCCATGTCACTCTGCATAAGGAGCTCACATCCCAGGAGAGGCTGGAAACCCAGCACAGCCTCCTCTGAGAAGTGAAGGCACAGCTGTGATGATTTCTGCTGTCCTGCAGAGTGCCATGTCAAGACAAGTGAAATCCCCTTGAAATCCATTTTCCAGAGCTGGATGGTGCTGGCTCAGCCTGAAGGGATGGATCAGACATCCCAGCTGGATCCTGGAGGCAGAAGGGAGAAATGCCTCAGGTAGTCCCTGTGCCAGTCAGCCCAGACCTGTAACCATTGGCCAGAGAGATGCTTAGCAGGAGTGTCATCTTTGCAGTTGTTCTGTTTTACCCTTAGGCAAATGTCCTGGGGCTTGCTACTTCTCCCTGCCAGGTGTGTGACGTTCACAGGCTTTCTGGACTTACAGATAAGAATCTATAACTCAGACAATTCAGTCTGTAAGAAAACCAAGGTATCCAGAAAACAACATCTAAAAAAACATCATCAAATCTTTTACCAGCTTCCTCAAAAACAGAGAAGAGCATTTCCCTGGCATGGATAAACCAGGAATAGGACACCGATGAACTTCATCAGAAGCAGAGCTGAGACATCTCTATGAACTGCTAAAAAAAGACCATACAGTGGGTCCAGGACCCATTTCAGGAGGGACTGGGTGGAAAAATATCTCCAGGTAGAGGAACTCAGATTAGAGAACACTATCAAGTCACCTCCTGCTGCATTAGGACCTACCCAAACTGCCCAGTTCTGGCAAGTAGTACACTGAGTAGAGTACTTTGGGTTTATCTCCCCACCTGGAAACTGTTAAACTATATAAATCAGAAGCTTAACTAAAGGCCAGAAATTCTCTTTTTTTCCCCTGTAAACTCAGTGGTTTCACACATCTCTCTTTGGGTTTCAATCCTCTTCTACAAAGCCACCCTTACCCTCCCACTGCCCCATATGATCTCATGGCACTTGGACAGAGAATTTGCTGCCAAAACACATTTGCAATTTTCTGCATTAAGCTACCCCTGTGCTCATCTCCCTGGACTCAGGCCACCCCCAATGTCCCCCAACAGCTTTGAGTCATATGCTCCCACCATCTGACCCCCTGGACTCCTGTCTCCCACTAGAGAGGGGTTAAACCTGGAGCCAAGTGGAGCTGAACTCCAGCCCTTCCAAAGGGCTCACACTGCCCAGCAGCAGATGGTGGAGTGCAGCTTCTAACCAGCAGGAAAATGATGTTTTCCCCTCACAAACTGAAATATCAATAAAAAACTGACTGTATATTCCAAATTGGGTCTGAAAGCTGATTCCATTTTGCAGTTCAGAGCTTCAACCTTTATAATGTCACAGAGCAGCTGAAGTCTAAGTAATGGCACTCAGTTTCTCTTTTGGTGTCTGAGAGGGCTTAGTGAGGACCATGCCAGGCGCCTTCATAGTGTGTACGAAATTCCTGCTCAGGGAAGGAAGTGTTACTGCTTGTCCTCTTCATGGCAGTAACAAATCCCTGTTGCAGCAGGAGGAATAAAAACTTTTACTAGTAATGCAAAGAAATATGTTTTCAGTAAGGAAATATAATCTATTCTGGGGATATTCTCTTTATGGAGGTTAATCTGAAAGCTTTTACTTCTAGTCATGATCATTCCTACATTTTCAAAAAATTATAGAGGGGTTTGAATAGGGGTTTGGAAAGGACCTTATAGATCATCTAATTCCAACCCCTTCCCAAGGACAGGGATGCCACTCTCCAGACCAGGTTGCTCCAAGCCCCATCCAACACGGACTTGGACACTTCCAGGGCTGGGACAGCCACAGCTTCTCTGGGCACCCTGCGTGTGCCAGGGCCTCTGAATCCTCACAGCCAAGAATTTCTTCCTAACACCTAATCTAAATATCCCCTCTTTTAGTGTAAAACTGTTCCCCCTTGTCCTACCACTATCTGGCTGTGCAAAAAGTCCCTGTCCCTGTTTTTTTTCCAAGCCCTTTGGGCCACACTCATCCTACACTCTGTGGGTGACAGGCAGGTGCCATCCAGCAGTTTATCATCACTGCTTGCTGCTCTTAAGGTGTGTTAAAAAAATTAAATAACGTGCACATCTCTAACTGAAATGTGATGCTAGGAACAGGTTTTGTGTGAGACAACAGTTTTCCAGGGCTGGTCTTTGGTCAACATTCACAATCTTTCCTGTATTCTGGCCACTTCCAGAGCGGTTTTAGGAGTCCCTGGTACTGTGCTTGTTTAAAATTAACTTCTGCTCTCTAAAGTCGGAGCCAGAAGCTAATGTAACAGCAACATGAGCAAGTACCAGCAGCTAAAAAGAACCCCCTAAGACCCACCTGCTCCCTTGTTGGTCTTATTTATTTGCCAAAAGTTTGTTATTTGCTGATAAGGAGAGCAAACAGCGTATTACCCCGACACGTATGTTCCACATTTACCCACCAAATTTACTGTTGACAAAGAAGTTCATAAGCAAACAAGGAATTAATAAAGCCCTGTGTACACAAGTGAAAGATGATAAGATCAGTAATATCGTCTGTCAGGCAAGTTAATATAATCAACTTGCTAATTGCATGAGAAGTACAAGAAAGCCATTTGCTTTGAAGAAACTTAATTCCCTATAATCAAATTTGGGCATGGCTCTACCAGTCTGAACATTTCCTTTTTATGTGGTACGTATCAAAACATGTGACCTGCTTTCTTCTGATCATTTGATCTGCAAAAATATAACATAAGATGGCTCGTTCAGGGTTGCATCTAAAGTCCAGAAGAAATCAATGATAACTATGAGAAAAAGACACAGCTTTTTGCACACCAAACCTTTTTCTTGTACATTAATTAGTAATTATGCCTTGGATTTTTTCAAGTGAGCTATTTCTCCTGCTGACTCTTGAATTTTAGGCTATGGGAAACTGCATCTTCATTCTCAGGGGCAACATTGTCTAAAAATATGAATCCAGAGATAGAATTCTTAAATGAGGCTTTATTTTTTCTGATTTCTAAATGTGAAATACCATGAGCTTACATTAAAAAAAACCAAACTTTAAAACATTATACAGACAGTAAAGCACAGAATTGGAAGTTGAGGTTTTGGGTCCTTACTTTATTTCTTTTCTTTCTTTTTTCCTTTAACTTCCCCTTAAAAAATGCCAATCTTGTACGCAATTCCACCGACCAACCAAGAGGCCATTGAAGGCTGAAAAAGCAATCAACCCTTTGGTAAGTGATAAATTGTCTTTTACACTGGTAATTAGGTTGGAGACAGCACTGACTTATTTCTCAAAACACCACAAAAAGTGACCACTAAATGGTTTCTACAGAAAAGGTTTCTGCTGAGGAGGTAGAAGGCTCTTCCACTTGGTACTCTCTCTAACAAATCTACCCCTCCACGTGCCACAGTCGTGTGTGACACTGGTTATGGTCCTGGCACACATTTTTCAGAGCATTTCATTTAAAGGCTGAGCCTTCCCAGCTCTGGGCTTCCACATTTGGGTGGCATCAGCACAGCAAGAGCTCCGTGAGCCACAGCTGCAGACCCCACCTGCATGTGGCACCCTCAGCCAGCACACACCTAATGGCTTTGGCTGCCAGCCTGCCCTTCTTGCTCTGAGTATCCCAAATTAGGGGAGAGGTTAATTAGAGCAGCCTAGAGGCTACCTGGATCAGTGCTCAACCTTGGGAGCAGACACCATCCCTTTCTCATTTGGGTCTTGGGCTCAGGGATACTAAAGGATCTGTTTAGGTCTAGAAATCAAATCAATCTTGCATGCACTTGGCGATGTCGCCTTTCAGAAATGTTTTTCTTTGTTGAATAACACACAACAACTCTACAGGAGGTTTTTCTGGTCTCAGAGGATCTCAGTGAAGTCTATGGAATATTTAGTTTTCTCCTGAAGCAAAACACCATGGGCAGGGCTGGGTCCAGGCACTGTCTGTCACAGCACAGGAACAGACACCTTTTAAGACCAGCTTCTACACAATGAACAGGTTCCTTTATCTCCAGCCTAATAGGTTTCTTTACCTGGGCTGAGCTGACAGTCTCGAGGCAGGCATTTAGAAAAACCTCACCATTATCTTTCACTCATTCACTCTGGTTTGGTATGAGCAAGTCCAGTCTGAAAGAGAGAGGAAAGAGGAAGCAGCAGCAGCTGTGGCTCAGCCTTTTCCCTGGGGACCTGGATGCCCTGGGATGCCCCTGATGAGTTTGTGCCCCTTCCCCTTGCTATCAGCCATTCCATGAAGGTTTCCTTGCTGCTGAGCTGATGCCCTCATTAGAAAATCAGGTGGAAATGAGCTGTGGCCCTGTGAGAAACTCTGCATGGGCAGCACCATCCTTGTCCTCCTGACATCCTCCGGCAGCAACACCCCTGGCTGACCTCTAAACACAGCAATCTCCATACCCTCCAGGGAGAGGGAGTGCTACAGCAGCCAGATTCACAGCAAAATGTCTTTTCTATGGATGGCCTCACCTTCTTTCAGTGTTTAAGTTCCTGTCCCTGAGAAGCAAGCAGGAACCCTTGTTTAGAGTGACCAGGCTGATGGAGGCTCTGAAACAATCCTGCCTCTCTGAGCTGTTGTTATCATCCCTTCAAAACATCCCCCCTAGGTGCCACAGGAGGGATCATAAAAATGCTGTGTAGCCAAAGGTTAGTGATTTAACCTCCCAAAAGAGGTTAAACACCTCAAGTTTAAAAACAAAACCCAGCTCAGGGTGTTAAATGACCAATCTGTGGCTGCACAGCAAAGTTGGGTACCAAACAGACATCTTCTACAAGAAGCCTTCTAGCAGAGAAAATTGGTCTTTAAAAATTAAAACATGTAAATACACATCATGATTCCGCTGATTCATGACAGAAAACACACAGCTTACCCACTTGTATGAGCAATCATGAATTTAAATTCCCTGTGCACAGAGAAAAGCCGTTTCATACACTCATTATGTTGCAGTTTTCATTATCTAGTTTTGCTTTTCTTTACCCCTCCAGAACAGGACACCTTAACAACATTCAGAATAAAGGACCTTAAACCTCCAGCAAAGACACCTTTATCTTGCCTTAATTTGTACTGCTTGTATCAGAATGGCATTTTTAAGATTAAGATGAAGAGATATAAATGTAATCTCTCAGGAGTTAAACCAAGCTACCTGTGGGCCTGATGTTCTTATGGTTTGCCTGAGGAAAACAAATCTTTCATCCTTATCTATGTATTTCTTTGCTAATTAAAATGCAGGGACTGCTTTAAACACTATTTACCCAAGGGGCCTTCAGCAGTGCTCTTTCACCATTAGGAAAAAAAAATTTAAAAAAAACATACCAGCAGTGCAAGGTTTTAAAGATGCCACATACAAAAGGCACTCATTAATATTCCTGAAAAGTACTATTATCAAAGCAGGATATTAACACTACAGGTCTAGCTATACAAAACAATTGCCAATCTAAACACATGGCAACAAGTGAAATCAGAAGCAGTCAGACATAGACACGGAGAATGTTCTCTGATCTTGTCAGCTGTTGCAGAGAGCTGAGCAATTCAATGTCACCATTTGCATTTTTCCCTGAGTATTCCCAACACGATGCAGAAAACCCTGCAGCAGCGAGAGAAAATTATCCAGAGCAAATTGGGAAGGTTTGCAGTGCTGCTAGCAATGATTCTGTTATATTCCAAATTCAATTAGAAGGGGAGGCAGCTAAAACAGCAGCACCTTGCTGATGAGGCAAATCTTTCCCGGGCTAAAGGATAAAGCAGTACTTCCAAAGTCTGCTCATGCAAGAGATTTTACAAAACCTGACAGCAACAAAGCCAAGTGCAACAAGTTCTCCTAATACCCTTTGCTTGTGCTTGCCTCAGATCAGCCCAGAAACATTAATTATGGGTGTGGATCTGCAATTACAAACAAATGAGTGATCAGATCTCTGTGACTTTCTGCTTATCAGCCAGCCTGCCTTCATGGTATTTCAAGATAATTCATTTCAGTCTGTGTTTGCAATAGATTAGGGCCACTCATGTGGTCAGTTCATCAGTACAGCAACAGGCAGGAAATTATGAGGCACAGGAGCTCATATGCTTGGGATATCAGCAACTCTGAAAAAAGGTGAGTGCCATGAAAAATCAGCTTTTGCCCTTGATTATTCTTACTTTTACCCCTGTACTCATTTTACCAACGGGCAGGTCGAGGCAAGAACAGGTTACTGAATCAAGGCTGCACAGTGGATGAGTACAGAGACTGAAAAGCTTCACTCTTGCTATTTCCCCCTGGACTTTTCCCTATAAACAGAAACACTCCCACTTCTTTTAGCAGACAGCATTTTTAGCAGACTTGCTTTGCAGTCAACCAGTTAGGAACTCTTCCACCTTCAGAGATGGGTAAGTCTGGAAATAAAATTATGGCAAATTTTGAAGGGTCTATATTTAAGCGAAAAGAAGGAAGTACAATTATTTCCAAAATCATTTCTGAAGATGAAATTCCTCTGGGATAAAGACCCACTACAAGTGCGGCTCTAAAATTAGTGATATCATCTACTGTAAGATAAATCATCCTCATTACATTGTAGTGCCCTTATGCCTAGAATTCACACACCCTCTAGGAAAAAGAGGGTGGTCAGGCACTACCCAGGCTCCTCAGGGAATGGTCCCTGAGGCTGCCAGAGCTCCAGGAGCATTTGGATAATGCTGTCAGGCACAGGGTGGGATGGTTGGGGTGTCTGTGCAGGGTCAGGAGTTGGACTCGGTGATCCTTGTAGGTCCCTTCCCACTGAGGATATTCTGTCATTCTCAGACAATGAACAAATCCATCTCGGAAAGGCAAGCCTTGCCCCCAGACCAACTATTCAAGGGTGCTACACAAACTGAGGGAATATCTCTATATTGTAACATCCTACTTCTGTCTTGTGTCATCTTCTCCTTCTGGAAGGAAAGCAACCTTGGACCACCTTGGGATCCTGCAAACCTGAGAGGAAACCAACTGGAAACTTCTACCTGGACATGGGGAACGTGAAAAGGCTGGAATCAAAATCATCCTTTGTGCCAGCAATGGGAGAGCAGAGATCTGATAAGGACCTGACTTTCAAAAACTGGAATCCGTTTTAGCAGCCAGAATTAACTGACAGCATAAATGCAACCACTTCAGCTGTCTACCAAGTGAGTGGTGCATACAAATCAAGGATGCTCAGTGTCGAAATGCTAATGTCTTCATAGACTGTGCAAGCACAAATTTGCACCTACAACAAGTGGAAGTCACTTCCTTTAAACCTTAACAAACGTGACCGAGAGAATGGAAAATGAGAAAGGCAACATGAATATTTCAGGATGTGCATCCTGCAAGCTTTGGTGCAGATGCACAGCTCCAATTAAATTCAGTAGGAAACTCACATCTAAAACCCTGAGCAGCGCTTTGAAAAGTCTAAGGGTTTGATGTCAGAGGGTGACTCTCAGAGTCAACTGCTTTTGTTCAGCAGAAGCCTTCACAGAAGAATGGAGAATGAAAGTGGAGGCTGAAGAGTGCAGGAAGGGAAGGAAATTCAGAATAGACATTGGTATAATTCTGTCCAGCTCAGTATCTAAGGAATCACACTGACATTATTTGTAATGGAAATGGTGCAAAGAGGTCAGGCTTTGGCTTTTCCATTACACATCATCAGAGATGGTTCAGAACAATTCCCATTTTCTTTGAACCAGTAAAGCCCAAACGGGTGAAGGTAGCTCCTGGATAAAAGCACCAACCACTGATCCAATTCTAATCAGCACAATGATAATTCTCTTACCTCCAGTAGGATTAATCTGATTGTTTGAATAAACAATTTGGTTCATCTTTTGGAAGTGCTCAGAGAGCCCAGATGTCTCTGGACACATGTCAGTGCTTTACTGTGGACCAGGGTGTGCTTTTCAAAATACTCTCATGATTATCTCCTTCTCCTGGGCTTTGGTTCCCATCACAGCCTGTGTTGGAACACCCACATTTTATTTTGGGTTAAAATTAGACTGGAAGATACAGTCCAGGAGCTCACCTACTGCCCTCCAGCAAACCAATCATGCTACAGCTACCTGAAATAAATCCTCTGAGATGTGTGGAGTGGGGTCTGAACCTGCAGCACTGTTTTGCTCTACAGCTGTGTCCCCCTTGAGATCACTGCTCATTAATATGTGCAGAGCCTTCATGGCCTCCTGAGCATGGTCACACCTGTGTCCATAGTCACAAAGATTTTACATTAAAAAGCATTGCAGATGCTGGAAATTCATCTTTCTTTTGTATATGACAAGTTGGAGTCTACTAATGACACTGTTGACTTGCAAAATTCCAATTATAAAGGACCATTTAGACTAAACTGTTTCCAGCAGGAATCACAAACTGCCATGTTCCCCCTCAGATGTGATAAGTGACAATTTTTTGTCTCAATATTTTTGCTCTGAAGATGTTTTCTCTTTCCATAATTTTTAGTAATTTGTGTTATTTCGTGACACGTCTGTGGCACCGTATCTACATATCATTACTTCAAGTTGTCATGTCACATTCCACGAGACTGCTGCTGCCATGTCAAATCCTCTCAGAGCAGAGCTCTTGCTTTTCTTTATCATTAAGGGCAGCTGCTACTCTGTACAAATTGAAACATCAATATACTGCAGAAAGGTTCCAGGCTGCTGGAAACAGTTGCTCCTGAAATTAGTACACCAAATGCTTATCTGTTTTTTTTTGGTTTTTTTTTTTCCTTGTTCAAAGTGTTAACCTGTATCACTTCAACACAAACAGGAGGCACCTTGTTCAAAGAAACAAAGTGAAGGGGGTTCAAACATCCAAAGTCTGGTTTTGAATGCCTAAGCAGACAAAAAGAATGTGAGAGAAGGTCATATTTTTAGATACCTCTTGTACCTAACAGTACATGCAGAGATCACAGAAATATCAATTGTAGTCATAGAGGAAGCCTTTGACATATCTGCAAATTTAAGCTTGCATCGTTTGCATCCCACTGCAGTGCTTTAACCATAAACCATTCATCCTGGCACAGCAACGAGTCAGATGAAGATAAAAGAGGAAAAGAGAGAAGTCAGTAAGATTAGGCACACCAGGGTAATTGTTTATATTTCAATTTTTCCCTGTCAGTTGTTCAAGTGGAGTTGAATAAAATAGGATTCAGAAAATAAATCTCTTCTTAGATATCGTCAAAAGGGTCATAAATTCCAATACCCTTAGAAATCTCAGTCTCGGGGTCTTAATTCAGGTCTAAGAGAATTGCAGACACCAAACATTGTAGATTAGCCCCAGTTCAACTTTTGAGCGAATAAAGATGTCAAAAGAAATCAGAAATACATTGTGTTATGCTGTAGAGGCAAGACAATGGTTGAGCCACTGTACAAAATCATCAGTGCAGGGACCTCGTGAGTAAAAGTCCCATTTGACAGGGACAGGCTCCAGTGTGCACACAACTTCTCCAAAGTCTTACAGGCTGCAGAGTGACTGCAGGATGGAGGAAAAGCTGCAATTCCCTCCATCAACATCCCATTTAAAAGTCCAGCAATAGCAGCACCTGTGACTGGAAGACAAGACTTACAAAAGCTGCAGACAGAAGAAAAATTAGTAAAAAAAAAAAAAAAGAAATTGCATTTGTTTGCAGGAGAAAACAGGCTAGGAGGGCATAGCTTAAATTTAAGTTTTCTCTCTCAGTTTTCCATTCCAAAGATATGCAGAGAATGAAGGAAAAGCAAGTTTATGGCCACAGTCTCTCTCCAACAGTTTCTTAAAAGAAGTCAAATTTAGTTTTACATTAAGTGCTCTGCAGTACTTAGATCACAAGTTCACAAGGGCACGGAAGTAGTTTGCATATAAAATAAAGAAGCAAATAAAGCAGAGAGAAACTCATGAAAAGGGAAATTTGGGAAACAAAAAACAAAGGCAGGGTAATCAGAGGGTAGAAAAGTTTCTTCCACAAAAGTTTCTTCCACAAATAGACCAAACATCATCAAAGTAACGGACACTAATCCATCATCAGACATTCCTTTTGATTCCTGGCAGGGAAAAGACGGGAAGGAGCTGCAGGTTTGCTTTGCAGGCAGGATTCAAAGGCAGCCCTGTGAAGGAGCAGGGGCACGGAGCAGGCTGTGCTCCCCTGGCTACCAGCTCTCCCCTGCCCGGGGACCGGGGCATCCCAGTGGCACCAGCCACCCTCAAATGGGGAACAAGCCAACCTGTTTGATCCTAAAAGCTACTGGGAAATAGTTTAGGAACATTACCAGGAGTTTCTTTTACTTGCAAAGAAATTCAGAAGTTTCGCAGTCTGGGTAGCAAGACAACCTTGCTTCAGCTTTTTTTTTTTTTCTTTCTTTACTGGATTAGAAAAACACTGATTAAAAGTCAGTCTAACACATCAGTTTAAGGTAACCTTCTCTTGCACTCTCTTTCTCAGCAGACAGCAACACTACCTTTGAAGATAACCATTCATGCATAAAATTACTAATAGAGACCATCTATCTGACAAATGTCTGTTCCTTAATAATTCATATCACTTGATCTATTTTCAAAGGTTAGTCTTACATTTAAAATTACAGTTCTGAATAGGTCAGCCTGTTACTTAAAGATAAATTACTCCACCTCTCTGTGTTACAGTGTTATGTTTTGATAATGACAGCCTTTTTTATTCCCATGCTTTCCTCTTCCTTCTCACAATCGGCGTAGCGAAGTAGCAGCACAACCCACCTTGCCCACACCTCCCAGTCGTCACATTTTGATTCTTTTTGACTAAGGCGGTCTGAGCATCGACTTACAGTCCTTTACCTGCTTTTAGTAAAGACTTGGGAAAGACTCGGCACTCCAGGATGAAAAGATGAATCAATGATGCGTGATAGGACTGAGCTTAGTCCCGCTGTGTGGGAGCTGAAATGCTGTATAACCAATGCTATTACATTCGTAGTAATTAAAGGATAATTTCTGCTCTCCTCTAGATAGATAAAGCAATAAAATGACAATGTTTAAAGAGGAAATGCCAGTGTAATGTTCATGCATTTAACAACTACCCAGGAGATATGCATTGTAAATATACTTATAACAGAGAAGTTCCTACTGTTTTATATAAGGAAGCATTTTGTGCTGGTAATTTCATACCACTGAGTAGTCTGGAAAGTTACTGGACCACAGACAACTTCCTTTTTTTCTTTTTTGAACACGCAGTATTGGTATATTTCTATGATTGTGAAGAGCTGTCAGGTTATAACAGTTTGTCACATATCTTATTACAAATACATTTCTGAACTACTGAGGGTGAAAAGCTCTTCTCAGGCAAGGCAGACATCTGCACACCAGATTAGCACACCCGTCTGTTGGCTCAGCAGTGGTGAGAGGGAAGGAAAGAGCAATGTTTGGAGTCTGTGGACATTCTGTGGGAGCTGCAGGAGCAGAGGTCTCCAGGAGCAGAATCCAGCAGCAGGAGGGCCAAGGAGAGCAGTGACATCCCTCCAGCACAGAGCTGCTCCTGGGTCTGAGACGGGACAGTCCCACCCTGCACAGACCCCACCTGGACAGGGAAACTGAGATGGAAAGCAGCCACCCCAAGGAGCTGCTGGCTATCCTGCAGCAGTCCTGCAGGATTTCTCCAAGCTGTGCTCCTGATGTAACAGCTCGGGTGGAATGACTGGCCTTTGCTTTGCAGGTAAAAATGAGATGAGAATCTGCATGACCCCCTGGAAACAGACTGAGAGGTTCACTCTGTCTCCCATGAAGCCAGTGCAGTTAATGGAATTGTCTCTGCTGTTCCTGGGCTGTGCACCACATTCTCCCCAGAGTTAAGCAGGACAAATAATTATTTAAAAATAATACATCCATTTCAAATGGGATTTCCTGAGGCCCCTTCTGAAGCAACTCCATGTATACAATATATGTACATGAAGAGCAAGAAGTCACCAACTCCAACACAGATACTGCACAAACAAGCATCAGGTTCCAGGCACAAAATACCAGCAGTTACCCAGAGGCAAATTATTCACAATGTTTTGAAATAAACAAATCAGTGATACATAAAGAGACCAACCAACCCCAGCTACAAAGATTCCAAATCCCTTTTGCAGGTGCCAGTCAGGAGAGAAGAACCCAGCCCAGCATATGAGCAGCTACCAGGGTCTCAGGACAGAGGGGCTTTTGTCAGTGTAGCCCATTTAATGTGCAAAATGCAACAGGGGACTCGTAGAAAATTCTGACACCACTGTGAGTGTTGACAGGACAACCCCTCTAATGCTCAGACAGCCTGTCCTTTAGCTACCCAGGGTGTCAGTGCTGACTTTCCTGAAGTGAGTCCTCCTCTGCATCTCCTCACTCTGCGTCTCCCACTTGGAGTGTAACACTATTCTGGGTGTACCCAGTATCCCAGGAACAAAGTGCTTCCCACTTCACAGAGAGCAAACACAGTAAAGGCAGAACCACAGATCTGCTATTTCAGACCCTGGGCAATAAATGATTCACAAAGAAACAAAGCAGGCTTCACATGACCCTAGGGAGGCTACCAAAGGTACAGTAAGAGAAAGAATGGATGAAATGCATAGTCTGTATTTTTTTTAATTTTTTTTTTCTAACTAGATATGAAGGGCTGCAAGACTTGGTATATCCCATTGTCAGCTCTTCCATGTATCAGCAGAGCCTCTGTTTACTGTAAGGGGATCGACTCAAATGTAGGGGTTCAGGAGAGGCAAGAGTGGTGTAGGAAGCTGCAGCCCACAGGGCAGGGCTGCACCAGTGCAAGAGATGGCTTTACTCCATTGGCAAATGTGAATTGTCATATTCAGTCCATCCATTATTATTCCCTTGTAGATGGTTGCGACATCTGATTCTCTCAGGGCTTGTAAAGCATGAAAAACCCTATATCTTCACCACAATCTAAAACATTTAGAATGTTTTAAATTGTCTGGGTTACCCCAGCTCACCTTCCCCAGCGAGAAACTAATTCATACTGCCTTAAAGACAATCTTTTTAGCAAACTGTGACCAATGAATCCACCTTTCTAACTTCAGAGTATAGTCCTGTGCTTGACATGGAAGGATGTAGCAGCTACCATTTAAAAAATCAACAACAAATTCATACAAACAAAAAAAAATCCCAACCCAGAAACCATTGCATTATACAGCAAGCAACATGTCTATACATCTGTACAGACAAAAGAGTTCTGACTCCAGCCATGCTCCAGCTTCTTTTTGCTAATCTATTTGAGTCAGAGCTGGACAAGACAAAGCCTGATGCCTGCAATCCTCCCAGTCCAGGTGGAACCTTATTTTTTTTCAGCCAGCAATCCTATGTTTCCTGTATCTAGAGCCTATTCTGATTTTCCCAGCTTGGGGCCCCGTTGGCCTTTCCTTTGCCATGACTCTCGCTGTTTGATTATCTACATTTGCTCACTTGTTCTGTGATCATCCAGAGGCCACACTGCAGGATCTTTGTTGCTTTGACACGCACCAAATCCCATCAGTTCCAGTGCTGTGGCTGGCAGGGCAGGCTGTCATTCCTTAGTCACCCTCTCAAATGCCAAGGCACTGAGTTGCCAGCGCTGTCTGATTGCACCCAGAGCCAATTACATCAGCCTTCTGCCAACCTGGGGCTTATCTGCTCCCAGGAATTAATTCCTGTTTTGCTGCAATGCACAACCAAAGTTTTAAGTTCCTTGGCCAATTTATTACAATTAGTCTTTCTGCAGTGCGTTTGGTCTTCTTTATAATTATCCCGCAGAGGCTGTGGTTCTGAGAATTGCTCCGTGTACTCCTCTGCTTCCCCAGATCCCACACTTTGGTGGAGAGGTAAATACTTACTTTTCCACCCCCGTTCCCTCCTGAACACATAAATCAAGCAAACTGAAGCAATTGAAGCAGCACTCAGAGCGTGGCTCTGAGGGTGGGAGATGAACTGACAGGCTGGCAAACGTGCAGCTCAGTTTCTCCACTTTGGGAAGTTTATTCACAATGGATTTCCTCTGATGGAATCACCTTGAGCCGGTTTGCTCATTTTCTGTTTGTCATTTCACACAACAGAGCTGCCCAGTGCTGTTCTGTTCTGAGGGGCAGGTAGGAAACAACCACACGAGGGGTTTTCCCACAGAGCTTTCCAGAGTGCCCCTGCCCGAGGAATCCTCTCCAAGAGGGATCGGGACCGACCTGGAGATAGCCTGACATCACCAGCAGAGGAAGGAATTCACTGAGCTCTTCCTTTCACATCTATTAGGGTCTGGATTTACTTTCTATGAGAAGTGGTGGGAACAGTGTTAGGACATCAGTCCTGCCAGGAGACATGTAGAAAAGAAGGAATTTATGGTGTTTAGAGAAGGGAAAAGACTTCAAGGGATGTCTCTTAAGGCTGGCAGTTGGGGTAGGCTGCCTCAGGGCTGCAAGTTAAGGATTTGTGAGAATCAAACTCCCATTAGTTCCCAGGTTAACAATCCCTTCTTTCTCTGCAGAAGGCAAAAGGCTGGATGGATTCTGAGGTGGTCCTCAGCAGGACCTCCCTGGTAGACATCAAGGCCAGCTGCCCTGAAGACAGCACTGAGAAATCTACTTTCTCTGAAATTTCACCAAAAGGTGATGGGCTGAACCATGCAAAATCCTGATGCTGACCTAATTTTACCAAGAACAAAATTCCATTGCCTCTGGTACAGAAGTATTATTTGCCTATATTACTTAAGTCAAGATTTATAAAGTACCCGATATTCTCTGAGGGGCTGCCAAGCATTGAATTTGCTTATGCATAAATTACACACGCACGGGGTATTTTGACTGTACTTCTTTCCCTTTCAAAGCTTTTTTCTCAACCTAACAACAAACCTCTTATTTACTAACCTTCCCAATATGTCATGTGGCGAGCTCACCAAGAATAAGATTCATTTCCCCTGTGGCAATTGAAGTTGCACACCTAACTCTGTGAAGTCTAGAGTAACCCTAAGCATTTTCACAGAGAGCCATATGGCCATGCCAGGCAGGTGTTCCTCAAAGTCCTCAAACAATTATCAGTGTGAGTCATGCCTGTTGCTTTTATCTCCTGGAACGTTTCACTCCTTGGCTGCACATCACACATGAGTTGTTGGGGAAAGGACCAAGCTCACATTTGGGATCTGTTTGTTTCTCTGAGGATGTTTTGACACAACTGTCTCAGCCATTTCACCTTCAACTGGCCCCCCTTTCCACAGATGACCAGTCATCCAAAACACCGGAGAGATTTTAAGCCTCCTTGATCTAAGGGAAGCAGATAAAAAAAGACATGATGCAGGCAAATGTCACATTTGTGTCACTGACTGAAACCCTGCTGCCAGGATACAATGTTCGGTACCTAACAGACCTCCTGATATAACCCTGAGCTGAACTCTCCTTGAGAGATCAGCCATCCATGCCTTCCCCACAGCAGGTGGAAAGATTTGCTGCCACAACCCTGGGGGCAGAGAGAGAAATACCCACCCCTGCATGCCCACACAGCCCATGGAAATGATTTATATGACAAGCAACGTGTCCACTTTTTCTTCATGGAGAATTCTCTGCTGTGAGCCTGTATCTATATAGATAAGGGAGTCCTGACTCCGGGCACTGAGGATAAGTTGGTCTCCTACTCTGTTTGGAAGTCTGTGCCAACTAACAATTTGAAAATATACTGGTTCTTTTCTTCCAAACACATTATTGCTGCTAAAATATTTGATCCTGACAAGGAGATAGAAGAAACAGATCTATCAGCTCACATCTGCAATCCCTGTCTTACTTCACATCCTCACACAGGGTTGGAGACCCAGTGTGGGAGCTGTTCCCTGAGCAGCCCTTCCCTGTGCTCTGACACAGAGCAGGACACAATCATCTCCTGCCCCGTGCACAGCCTCACCTCCCATCAGACAGGGAGAAAAGATACTGGCAGGTTCTGATCAGGTTCTGCCCTCCTTGTTCCTCTTAACTGGCTCTCTGCTAGAATCTGTTTTGGGGGTAATGGAAAGGAAAATTGAGTTAGAGCTTTTTAAAGGGTTTGTTAATGAATTTATTCATGAAAGACTGCAAGGCCTGAGTTTTCCATCAAACACCACCACAGGCTTAGTTAACCAACACTCACCTAAGATTTCTACTAGAAAAGCCAGGATGCTGCTTTCCCATTGCTTCAGTACCTTTTTACATTTCTTGGCCAGGTACTGCCCCTGGAGAGCATCAGCCCATCTCCCACAGTAATGAGATTAGCATCAGAGAAGAGCCTGGCACGGCTTATGTAAATCCTAACCTTCTCATACTTCAAGACATCTCCTTTGCAATTGCAAGACACCCCATGACAAAAAGCCAAAGCTCTCCGTTCCAGTTTTCGAGAGTGTCTAGAGATGCAGAAATACCCACTGTTGCTTGTTCTTTTTAAAATTTAAATTAAAAACTATGCCAGCCAGTCTGTATTGGGCATAAGAAATATATTTCAAATGTATACCAGAACAAAGACTGGTAACTGTGGGGCTGGCAGGCCACACAATCTGTTATAGAGACTTTTGGGGACTGCAAACTCAACCACTGTGTCACAGTGAGGCCAAAAGGCAGAAACCAGGTCATAAAGGCACAGAAAGCCATACAACAGGCATATGGCTTCTGAGATCAGAGCCAGCAGACCTTTTACTTCTAAAATCTCTCCTAGTGTTACAGCTGGAGATCCCAGCACACAGCTCAGCAGCCCTGACCCTTCTGGGTGTGCTCCAGCCACAAAGTGCTGGAGAGGGAAATTTTATTTTTGGTTGTGTGCTCCATCTGTCCCGATCCACAGACAAGGTGCTGGCCAAGCACAGCCCAGAGAGGCTTCTGTTCCCCTCAGACCCTAAGGCCACTCTCATAAAGTACATTAGTTAAACAATAAAATTGTAAAACTGTGATGGGGTGACCCTGGCTGCACTGCTGGTGCCCACCAAAGCCGCTCAGTTGCTCCCTTCCTCAGCTGGACAGGGAAGAGAAAATAAAATTAAAGCCTCATGGGTCAAACCTTTGTCTTACTCCTCTCTCCCAGCTGCAGCTGTGCAGGTTTTCTCCTCCTCTTCTTCAGAACACAGAGCCAGGCAGAGTCTCCTAAGTTACCTTTGCTGCCACAGGACCCATCCACCGTGTGATCAGGACAGCGCGTATGACACACGCAGATGATTAATGATAGAAGTAATTAAGAAGGTGGCTGATGTTCACGTGTAAAGTCCTGGCTGTTCCCCTCTGGACCTCAGCTTCTGCAGGCAGGTAACTCCTGACAATGCTGCAGCAGTGATTTATCTTTCTATCAGAGAATGCATGGGATGTCTCACTTCTCGCTGCCTGGGGATTGCAGCCCTCCATCCTAATCAAGAACTCACAAGGCAGATAAGGTGCTCAGGTTTCATGTCTGAAACTCTGGAGTTGTTGGGGAAAAGGTTTGGTACAGAGTGTAGAAACATCAGGGTGGACTGAAATGAAATGAACTTTTGAAAACCTTTTGTTTAAGTGATTGCTAAAATATTCTAGTTAATTGCAGTTATGGCCAGCCCAAGTCATTACCTTTAGCAGATTTTTTTATTATTATCGTGTTTGGGTGTTCTTAAAAACTTTTTTTTCTATTTTTTTTTAATTAAAAGATAATATTTCAAAGATATCCAAGATTTACTCTAATCTTGTTAGAAATAGAGTAAATTTCAGAAACTTGTTGAAACCACCAGTGAAGTCACAGAGTAGTCCAGAATGGTCCAAAGTCCAGAGGAGTGGGGCAAGCAGCAGGGAATGGCAGGAGGTCCAGGGGGAGTGGGTGCTGGGTTTTTTGAGTGTTTGCTGCTCAAGAGCCCTTCAGAGGGATTCTGCTGAGCTTTTCCCATGCCCTTTCTCCCCAGAGACTCATCCATGACCAGTGGCAGAACCAAACCTGGAATGAGGTGCCAGGCAATGAGCTGATGCCTCAAAGTCATCCAAGACTGAAAAGGGCTGGATGGCCACAAGACACAGAGAACACAACCATAACATCGAGATGTGAAAGATGTAAAAAGACAAATCTGAAAGCTTTGGCAATTCTTCCTCCATCAGGCAAAGAGATATTGGCATCTATGTCTGCTCAGGCTTTGCCTGGTGAATAATTGATGCATTTCCATGTGTTCACATTCAAAACTGACTTTAAAGTTTCCGTATTTCCTGATATCTTTAAAGATTAGAAGTTGGTAATTGTGATTTTTGTAATCAACAAAGAGT
>VZDJ01000219.1:10526471-10548162 GCA_008694505.1 Cyanoderma ruficeps | reverse complement strand
AAAAAAAAAAAAAAAAAAGAACGAAAGGAAAAACAAAAGGCATCTCTAATAACCGTGGCAGGAACTAGACAGACATTTCCTTCACACTGAGCTGTCAGTAAGTAAAAACATATTGTGGCAGGCTGTAGTTTACCTATGCTTGCATGCAGGCATTGGAGGCTCAGTGGGACTAATTACGAAAATATGATTATAATGGATTAGTAATTCTGTCAATCAGACACATGCATATGGTAACAAAAGAGCAATGGGTAAAAATGCCACAGGACAGGAGATTTTAATGCTGTGGGTTAGTACCAAAAGCATGTCTCACGGGAGGAAAAAAGATTTGAGTTATGTAGGGGGAGAATTCTGGGATTGTATATTAATAAGAAATCATGTATCAGATCTATGGCTCAGAAACACATTAAAACCAGCCAAAAAGCCATTTTTACCCTTTCTCTCTAGAAGCGGTTTTGGCAGACTTGGAAAGGGTGTGACTTCAAGCTGCACTAAAACTTCACAGGCAGAACTGGTAAACCTCAGCCTTAGATGGGCCTGCTCAGTCAAAGGAGAGGGTGGCATCTCAACCACCAAGGACATTTCATTCATCTTTGAAATCACATTCTAGAATCAAAGAACAAGAACATCTGCGGAAAACGTCGCCATTTAAAATTGGAGAAGAAGAAAGTTCCTTTGAATCTGTTTCCTTACTGGATATTTTTCCTTTCCCTCCTCACCCATGCCTGGTTTGCTGTTCAGAACCCTGCAGGAGAGCTGGACTATGGTCAGGATGTCTCAGGGAAGGCAGCCGAGGACCTGTCCCCTGCCTTCTTTTCTACATAAAAACACCATGAAGTAATTTATTCCGTTAAACAATGTGATTTTTGTAAATAACTGCAAGCACTTCAAACTCCATTCTCTGCTTTGCAGCTCTGCCAATACGTGCCCCAGCGGCCTGGCCAGCTCTTGGCATATTAACGTGGGTTTTTCACAATTTGTGTTCCTTGCTAGCTCGGGGGGTCTGAGGCAGCTCCCGTGTTTGTGGGCCAGTCTGGAAGGCAGTGTTGCTCCAGGGGGAGCAGCCACCTCCTGGCTCAGCCTCCACAAGCCAAAGGGAGCCAAAAATGCAGCTGGGATCGGGTCTGTCTGCAGCTCCCTGGGAGCCTTGGGAGCACTGGCGTCTGGAAAAATAGGATGCTTCAGCTTCCCTGGCTTTGTCCTTTGTACTGGGGAGGCTGGGGATGGAGGGGGCTGGGAGACTGATGGGAACCAGCCTGTCAGTCTGTTGTACTTTTATACTTATATAAAGTCTCTTATACGACAGATAACTGCCCAAGTATTGCTGATGATAAGAGTATCTCTTTCTTGTGGCTGATGTAAAACCAGCCAGTTAAAGTCCTTCTAATCCCCGTTGGTTCCTGGCACCAGAGTTGAAAGATGAAGAGTTTCTGCATAAACATTGACCATAGAGCAGGGCTGTGACAAGACACTGGAAGCAGATCAAGTGAAGACACAAGTATTTGCATATTCTTGGTCTTCCCTTTGACCTTCCACTTCGCAGGTACTTCAGGAGACACTGTACCACTGACTGAGGGGACAGGAGAAGAAAACCCTAAACTGAAACACAGAGAATAACTCAGAAGGGTTTCACACTCTCTGAGCAACAGCCCAGGGGCTTCCTTGGGAGTTCTTTCCCAAATGGCACAAACAAATCAAATGTCAAAAGCAAGAATGTACAGAACTTTAGGATGTACAGTTTTCAGCAGATTCTTGGGCCATCAGTTCCAATTTGTGCTTGTTTTCATGTACAAGTGGGTGAGCACTAAGCACAGGTGTGCTGTCATTCTTGTAGAATGACTTCCTTCCACAAACAAGTTTCTCCCTGCTGAGAATTTTCGGAACCTGCTACTTACTATTTGTCCCCAAATGAGCAGCTGAGGGCTCCTACGTGCCCTGTGCTGTGATTACAAGGGCTTTGCCTGAGCTTTGGTTTCAGATTAAGTAATTCACAAAATGGATTTTTTTCTGTGGAAGTGGAATGGCTTCTGCTGGAGGGGAATAAAAAAAAAATTAATTCAGCTCATTTTGAGACATCACTGTGGTTCAGAGGAAAAGCCAACAAAGGGACCATGTAAGCAAGGATAAGCTGTGGCAAAACTTATTAAATATGATTGTTTGGTAAAATGCCATCATGTTGCTAAGGGCATTTTGGATGACAGTGAATCCAGCTCGTGCATGGTGCTCTCAGTCTAGTACATTTCATAGCAAACATTCAAAAATCCTTGCTGGCTTTTTGAAGCCATGGCAGGATGTTTGTCCCTGTGGTTGCTCAACATGCATTTGCGCTGCCTTCAAGTCCCCACTTGTCAACAGCCCAGCACTGATTTGATTTCCAGGATCACAGGTTTCACTGCAAGTCACCGAAAGAGACCCAGAAAGGTCATTTGGCCTGTGTTGCCAGTGGATAGACCTGCAGTAGCTGCAGAGGAGTGTTATATCCACTGAACAAGTCATTCTGAAGCAGCAGATTTACAGCTGATTTTAATACCCTGTGTGGTTTAAAGCCTTTAAATTCTTGTGCACCATGCAAACATGCTCAGGACTTTTACCCAATACATACAGAGAAAGAAATTTAGATCTTGTGGAAGCTGATGAGGCAGATCCATGAAAGGAACAGGATCATGTTCCTGGCTAGGAATCCTCCTCTTTAGAAAGTGCAGGGACCTTCTATATAGGTAACTAAGGGCTAATCTCTGAAATTAGGACCACTTTGATCAAGATGTGCCACCACAGGATCTAAATTTTAGACAGCAGTTTAAAATTATCAGTTTTCATCAGACTTTCAGAAAAGAGGATTCTCAACGCTTCAACTTCCCTCTCTCCACTGGCAATGTGCCTGTGTGCACTTAAAATTGGACGATTTAGTCAAATCCAGCACTCTGAAATGATGGAGCAGTAGGATGTAAATAGTTCAGATGTTGATAATATCACACATTTCATTGTCCTGCTGAAAAGATGAATTCAGCAGGCTCCTTGCACAGACCTCCCCACATGTCTAATGAGACTATTTTCATGTACTTGGTGGCAGACACAAGAGAGGTGATGGAGGGAGCCAATTTTGGGGAGGACATTGGAGATTAATCAGCAGGTGCTCTCCCTTCCCTGTCCATGTTCTCTGCTGAAAGCCACAAGCCCACTCAGAGCCCTGCTGCACAAAAACCCTGCAGGCTATTGCAAAATGCAAGCCAGAGGCCAGCTGATTAGAAAGGCACTACAGCAAGATTGATTTTGGGTCTACATCTTACATTTCAAGTGAGCAGAGTTCAAAACCAAGCTTTAAAGGGAAACCAGCTCAGACGTGAGGGAACAGGCACGAGGCAGGAATTGTGTAGCACTGGACTCTGCAGTGAAGCTGGGGCTGGGTTCTCCAAGTGTGCTCAGAAACCACAGGAATGTGCCCCAGCACCTCCAGCAGCTCTGAAATCCAGGCTGGGAACACGATGCTCCATCCCAGGGTTTAAATCAGGTAAGGTGACATGTGTCACCTCTGCAGAATTTTCCCCTCTGAAGTCAGTAAGGAATTCCCATCAACGTTAACGGATTCTTGAAAGAGTCCCAAAGCTGTCGTCTCGATTTCTTTGTTCACATCTGACTGTATGAGAAAGGAGCCTGGTAGCAACATTCACCACGAGTCCAATTTACCAGGCACAAGGATAAAAATGTACCTGAGAGCAATGGTGTTTGTCAACTAAACACAGAACTTCTAAAGAGCTGTACTACATCAAGATTGTTGTTATTCATAACTACACTGATTCACCTACTTCCATGTTTTTTTAGAAAAAAGCAGTCTGATCTTGAAATTCTTAAAGGAAAATGGCAATAGCAAAAAATAATTATACAAGTGCAGAGATAACACAGGAAATATTGCACGGAAAAATCACTGGAAATCAGTAAATAATCCCCAACCTCTCACTATGCTCTTTCTCTAAAACTGTATCACATTTCTTTAGCTCAGCAAACTGGAGCGTTTCTGATATTTCATTACCCTGTAAACACAGCTGCTGCTTTATTAATGACAACAATACTGTTTCTCAAGGACAAATAAATGTATCTTGATGACATCTGAAACACAAAGGAGGAAATACTTTGGTCTGAGATAAAGAAAAAAAAGTAGCATTAGAAAAAGGTGCATAATTAGCATAGGAGTAAAGAGTTTCATATGATGAAAGAGGTTTTATTAAAGAAAGGGCTTTTCTTAAAGACAGGTGTGTGTGCCCAAGTCAGTCTGGTTTTCCTGTGCTATGCCCTCTGCCCAAACCTGTCCCTTCCCCTATAATCTCTCCCAGCATCGTTCACTTTCTGCAGGCTGCCAGCATTTACCTCCCTGCCATGTTGTTCTCAGATTCCAGCATTCCCCATTGAAAGGTAAGATTTCCACTTGCTCATAGTCACAAGGCTCATTCTCCTGAGGCAGTTATCTTTCACATCCTCTCTCCACCTATTTCCTGCGTAAGTAATTCCTACAGATCTTGCAGGGACTCCTCAGTTCAAACACCAGCTCTGCCAAGGTCAGAGCCCTCCCACGCTCAGCAGCGCCGGATGCAGATCCTTTTTCATCCCCTCCTCTCCCACTAGAAATGACAGCCAGGGAAAAACCCTTCTCTCTCATTTTTAAAACACTTTTGTTCAGCTAGAGCTCTGCTACCACCTTTCAAATGATGGCAACTGCTGGTAATTGGGGAAAAAAAAAAAAGCGTGGAGGAGTTTATGACTCCAATTGAGAGCAATGGCCCCTTATTAACAGGGCTACAGATTCTGCTGCAGCCACACACCATCAGCAGCATTCCCCTCTTCCCTTTTGCCCAGGAAAATGGGACCACTCACAGACTAAAGGAGAATCCTTCAGAAGATGCATGGCACAGTGTGCCTGCAGTTTGTCAAGGCAAAGTAAGGAAAAGATTTTATTGGTATCATTTTATTTCCAGTTAAGCCCCATAAAATCAATCTCTGGGAAGTTCCAGAGGTTGATGTCTGCGTTTACAGGCTAATGCAGCAAGCGGGCATCGCTGGAAATAGATAGTTGTAAAAGGAGACAGCAGCAATGCAAATTGGCCTGAATCAGAAAATTATGCCCTGAATGGCAAGACTGTAAAAACAGCAGAGGCAGAGCGAGTAAAACTGAGATATGCCTGTGTACACTGTGGTTTGTAAATACCATGTGGGAGCAGGTGTAGTGGCAGGGCAGCATTGGAGAACAGCAACCTTTCCTCTAAGAAATTGTTACACACTTTTGGACCTGAGTTTGCATCCTAAAACAGTAGAAGCCCCAAACTATACAAAAATGCTTATGTATGCAAAGCTCCAACTGCATGCAAAAAGCTCTAAACTTAAATTTTTCTAGATGAGTCCTGCTGCGTTTTTGAAGTCATGTACAAAAATAAAAATTAAAAAAAAAAAGATAAATCGGGTCTTTTCAAGTCTCCAGGTACAATTTACTATGCATTCCACAAATTCACTCATTCACTTCAAATTGGACCTCAATCCTTTTGCCTTCTTTGTGGCTACAGAGCAGGATCCAAACACGTTGCAAGTTTCAATGTACCATCCCCACTGAGCAGGCATCACTACAAAGCGCTGATAACTCAACCTTTCCCTTTAAACATGAAACAACGTTTTGAGTCAGGACCTGTGGGTTTTTTCTTAGTTTCGTTCCCATTTTAGCTGCTGCCTAAAGCAGAACGCCCGGAGCATAAATGAGAGGGCAAAAAATCTAAGTCAGAGGTATTCTGCTAACTCTAATTTATATTTCAGCTAACTAAAATCAAAACACAGGGAATTTGAAATAAAAGCTGTGATTCTCAGGACAGCCCATGGCCCAAAAAGGAGATGTAGCAGGAGGGCTGTGCCTGCTGCCATGGGGCTGAGTAGACCTCACTCAGTAAGTGGGGCTGCACACAAGATGAGCATGTGGTTGGCCTTTGAAATAAATTCCCTCCTCGTGGAAGCAAAATATGACTTCACACCCACAAAAAATGTTCTTCCAAATAGGTAATAATCAATTTCAGGAGCAGAAATTGGAAGCACACCTAACTTGCTGCAGGGATGGGTTGTGTGGGTCAGGAACAGAGAAAATTCATCCACAGAAGAAGCTGTTGTTCTGCTTTCCTTTCTCCTTAGCCCTTTCCCATCCAAGGACTTGGAAGTTTTGTGCCCTGCTTCAAGCTTGTTCTGAGCTAAACTCTGTCCTGATCCCAACCCTTATTCCTCCAGACAAGCAGGTGCCTGCACATTGTGGATTGTCGAGGTTGGGAGTGTCCCACTCCAGGGACAGAAAGATGAGCAGGCACACAGCAGCAGTTCAAGGGAACAACTCTTTTTTTTTTATTATTCAAAAATTTGACTCCATTTATACATTTGTACAGAGGTCAAGAGATTGGTTACTCACGTCACTACTTCTCCAACCTGGATGGTGGACATCACCCTCAATCATACTTCCCTCAGAGGAGAAGTGTGTAAACATTCTCAAAATACACATTGTTTAGATGAAGCTGTGTGAGAATCTGCAGCACGAAGACGGAAGGCAGAAAATTCAGGGTGACAGCACGTGGCACCCGTGGCACCCCAGGATGAAAGTTCTTGGCTTACGTATAAATAGAGCCCTTATTGAAAGTGGAAGAGGTGAATCCACATCACACCATTTCTGGTTCTTGGGGAATCTCAGCATGCTCATCTTTCCTGCACGAGTCAACAGGCAGCTGTCACCAGCTTTAGAAGTCACCTTTCAGAGCTTGCTCCATGCAGTTCTTGAGTTTTTTCAGTCCCTTAAGTCTTGCTTTTTAGCCCTTCATTCCATTCAGCAGCTGCCTCTTTTTTCAACAGGAGTAATATAATTTTCAAACTTTTCCAAGCAACTCCATTTTTTATCCTCCTCCCAATTATACTGACCACCACTGGTTTTATTTATTTCTCTAATATCTCTCCAGTACTGCAGCATGAAGAAATACAAACTTTACCTCAGCTCTTTCCACAGTACCCCATTAATCTCCCTCAAAACTCATTTCACCATCCATGTAGATTCTCTAAAATAAAATTCAGTTACAGGAAGGATTCTGAAGTTTTATTTAATATTTGAAACATCATTTCATGGCTTGTTTTTTTTAATGGTAAGAGTTTTTAACTAGCACCTGGCAGAGGAGGATACATCAGCAAACACCCAGACTCAAAACACACCAAACATTGAAAATGCCACTGATGTTGTGCATGTGGTTCTGCTGCCAGCAAACAGAATATAATGGAATAAATGCCATTTGCTGCATTTTTTTATGTCAGCCTAAACCTGTGTTTTTGTCACCAAGACAGAAGGTTCTCTGTCTTTGGTGCTGCACCTGGTACGAGCCATCAGGACAGGCAAAGACGTGTTGGGGGTAACTGAGGCTCCAACAAGGAGGTTCCCACTGTGCTGATACAGCCGCTTTGTCTTCCCAGATAAAAAATAAAGCAAATCCACTGTCTGACTGAGCTTGCAAAAGCTGGGCTGAACTTTTTCTAAGGCCAAGACCAACTGCTATTGCCCAGCTTCTTTCCAAACTCTCACAAAACCTTAGCTCCTTCTCTAAGGTCTGCTGCTCTTAACACGGTGACTCCAACAGTTCCAGCTGCCCAGCCATCCATGATAGGCTGGGAAAGGAAAAAAGAGATGGAAAATACATCTTTTACCCTGTGGTGTTCTTTTGCTATAAAGTTGGAAAAAGTTGAGTTCTTGTGGCTACTGGACGCTCCAAGTTTATCAATGTATTTTCTCTTGCAATATTTAGCAGGATGAATTTTTAACCACAGAAAACACTCCCTACAAAATGAGCTTATCCCTAATGGCTCACAACTTGCAGAGGTGAGCAAAGAACAATCTTTTACTACTGAAATTTCAACATTCCTTTGGGGGTTTCACAACAAACTGTTTTTCCAGGTCAATTCATGCCCCTGCTCTGTGTAATCCATAAAGAGTCCCATTGCTAACAGATGACTGCAATAATGTTACCTTTCTAATCAGGTCAGAGGAGGCAAAACAATCCCTGTAAAATTACCCCAACCAAAAACCACATCATAAATCTGCCTAGAGCTTCTAAACAACCTCAAGGAAGAAAGTGCACAGGGAGCATCAGAATAAAAATATTCTGAGAAACTTCAGAGTCCTATGGAGGAAAACTAAAATTTCCTTCACCCCACAGGCAAGGACGCCCCATAGAATCAGTTAGCAATGGGATCTGTCTTTTATACCCAAAGCACACAAAGGAAAGGACAGCTAAATGACCATGGAATGTTTCTAATAATTTTCATTCAGGTAGACAGTGGCTTTAAACAATTTCCCTTTTCTTGGGCACATGAGGAAGAGATGAGGCAAAAATACAAGAAAAGGAAGAGCAAATACATTGGGCCATTTGACATTTATTCTGAATATTCATAATGCAGAGGCACCCACATTGCTGCGCTCACAGCTGCAAATAAAAGAGATTTTGAAATGCACAAGTGCAGCTGCCTTCAGTCATCACAGAGTACAAAGCCCTCAGCATGCACCCTCCTCCTGGCCTGCTCAAGCAAATATGCATCATGAAATAATAGATCAGCTTCTAAGGAGATAAATGCACACATTTGCTTTTATGCCAGCTCCAAGAAATTGCATCACATCCTGCCTGGGCTAAATCAGGGCACATAATATATGAGCAGATAAGGCTTGTGCAAACAACATGACAAATAAATAGTTATATATAGAGACAACATCACTGGGAGGTTTTAGTAGACAAATAAATCAAAGTTGTAAACACTTTTGAAAAACAATTAGCTCAGCAGTTTACTTGGGTCCTTGTGTCTTTTCACAAGTCTGTAACAAAATGAAGCAACCTCACCTCAAGCTACTTTTGGTTTTCTACCACTCTGAGAAGCCCTCTTGAATTTGTTAATATTTATGTTGCTGCTTTGAGTAGCAGCTCCATTATGGAGCTGGGCTCCACTGGGCTGGCTGCTCTCCACATGGATACCCATGAAAGGAACAGCCCGTGCTTAAAGTGCTGATTTTGATTTATTTACAGCTATTTTCCCTGGTCAGAAGGGGAAACAATTGTCTGAGCTGAATGCATGGTCAGCAAGCAACAACTCTTAGTCACATTAAGATGTTTTTACTCCTCAGCTAAATTCAAAAAGGGCATGTTTTAGAGGCAGCAGTGGACGTTGGTGCTGAAACCATTGAGCAGTGGAGGTGCCAAAAGTGACATCAGTGTCTCTGGAGAGAGGGGTCTGTCAGATCTGCAGCTCAAACACATCCTGCTCCCAGAGAGAGGCCCCCACACAGCCCAGCTATTCAGGTAAGAGCTCACAAACCCTGGACACCAAATGCATATTTATTCTTTTTCTAGCCAAGCCAGACCCACAGCCAGCTGGAAAATGCTTTTTTTATGGACTAAACAACCATAGAAGATACCATTAAGTATCCCTCCATTAACAAACTTCATTTCAGTCACTCTGCTGCAATGGATTTTTATTCCATTAAGCTCAGTGTACTCTCTCCACCCCTAGAAAGAAGAGCATGTGATAATGTTTAGTACAGCAGCCATTAATCTACATTTCTGGCACTGCTCTGGAGGTCTGAGCAGCACAGATCACAGTCAGGCACTTACAGTGGTTTCCTAAAGCCTCCAGCAAAGCCAGTTGCACTTGGTTTTGTGGTTTTTGGCTGGGTTAACTCTTATTTGCTGTCCCTACTGTTCATTTTCCTGAGTTCTAAAACTGCTGTGGTAAGCAACCAAAGAAGCAGCAGGGTCCAAATGATAACTGGGCCTCATCTGCTGCCTTGTCTGTGCAAAGGCATTACACAGAGAAGCCTCAGGCACGTAAATACAGCATTGCTAAGTCAGAGACAGCCCTTCATTGGCTGCAAGCAAGGATTACCAAATCTCAGATGGAAGGATCAGACTTTGATTCCAGAAACTAATCGATGCACGAGCAAATGAAGAAGCAAACCAACTGGGATGATGTTAGAGAGGTGACTCATTCCACCAACAGCCCTTTAGCAAGGCAGAAGACCTCCCTGTAAAATGAATTCCCTTCTGGATTATTGCCTCCCAAAGCAATAACATAAATCCATCTAACATTTAGGCAAAGGGATATTGGATTTGACAGATCAACAATGATCGTGTTTGTCTACAGAGTTATAAGGTCACTAACTGAAGACCCAGCTGAGAAAAGCAGGTGCTTGTGGAAAGGAGCCAGATATCACAGGGTAGCTAAAGGAGATTAACCTTTGCAGGAAACAAAAGATATTAAGAAATCATCAAGGCAGAAGCAGACCCAGAGGAACCAGCAGTTAGTTCACTTTTCATTGCCAATAGGAGATACAGTAAAACCTGTGTCATTCCACAGGATTTGTTGGGATTTGGTTTCTGGATATTTTTTTCCTCAAGGTGAAGATCAGCTGACAGATCACACAGCCCAAACACCACGAAGCATTTGCCATACAAATTTTGCCTCCTTCAAGGCAGAAATCAAGCAAACAGTCCAGGTTCAAGAACCTCCAAAACTCTTTCTCCAGTCCCACCCACAGCCAAGCAATTTCTGATACCATTAATTTGTTTAAGTTCATTTGCACCTTTAGGGGGGTATATTTTTTGCCTGATATTCCTATCACATCATGTTTCAAATTCCATATTAATGGGCAATGTAGCTATAGTAAATACATATCTTTTTAACCTCCCTTTGGACGGCAAAAGGAATATCGCAGGAGGAGAGGGAACAGCACTTTGGTCATTTTTTGAGAAACAAGTCATTGGTCTCCAGGTTAATCACACTGACTGGTAAAACCTGCTACTGGTACAGGCAATTTCTAACCATAAAAAATGATCATGTTAAGAAGCTGAATTGGTCTCTGAGGACAGCTGAAATCACCACATCCAAGCTGGATACTTGAAATAATCATCAGACCTTAAAACTATGCTGAAAAACTCCATAAATGCTGCCAAGGGCCTCCAGCCTTCCAGAACACCTGATGTCTGCTGTGATAGAGACAAACACAGCAGAAGTTTTCATCATAGACTGCCAGCACTGCTGTACTTTGAAAACCAGAAAGGAACAACCTGGTACCTAAGCCTGAACATCCCCGTGTGCTCGCACTGTGTCTGGTGCACAGCACACTGCCCTGTTTTTTACAGAAGCAACAGACACAGGAGAAGTTTCGAGTTCTGCAAATGTTATAAACACACAAAAGCAGCCCATTTCCTCTGCTGCATTCGCTTTCAGCACTCCAGGTTTGGAGAAGTTCATCCTCTGGCTGCAGCTCTGCCAGCACAGCACTCCTGCTGCAGTGGCTAATCCCAAACTAATTCTGCCAGCACCACTCAGCTCCTTACGAGCCTCGTGCAAACATTGCCTCACCTTCTCAGGTAACTGCAGGACCTCAAGCCCCAAGCTAAAAAAAAATGAATTATCTAGGCCTATGCAGACCTGAGAGCAAAGCTCAGGAAATTCCTGCATCACCAGCTGCTGTTCAGACTCTTTTTTTCCTCTCCTCCAGCCTGGAAGGACTGAATTAAGAATTGCAACTGTGCCTGCAGCTTTCTCCAAGAGGCTCTGTGAAAAAAAGGGAGCAGGCATTAAGCAGGCAAGCAAGGATTAGTTATGCTCATTTGGGGAGACTTAATCCTGAGAAGAGGTAGCAGAGCTGCACAAAGAAGAAGACAAAAGGCTCAAAATGCAATTCTAACGAATAAATAAAGAGCACCTCTCACCTGCAAACTCAACATGATCTCACTGAACTTTTTTCCACTCAAATTCTGCTTTTCTCCCCTTTTTAGTCATGTTCCTTTTATTCTGTGTTGGCTGCCTTCATTTTTTATTTATTGCACTTCACCCCCATTATGATTTTTCTCAGTAAAGTTTTTAGCCGATTGCAGCAACTCACATCTCTCCTGACTTTCTGCTAGGAATTGATGGACAGCAGTGCTCATTATTTCACAGGTGCCCTCCTTTTGGAGAAGCTGCACCATTTACAATACAAGGGAGAGTGTGGTGGTGGCAAAGGGATTTTTCTGTCTGAGCCAGAACCTACTGCTAAAACTTTCAATATTTAATCCATGCCCTCTGTGTAGGAAGATCAGGAGCAATCTCCTTGCATACATGCCTACATCCATGCAAAAAGAAACATTAGACCACTCTGTCTGCTGGTGTAAAAGATGCAAGTCCCTCATGACAACCGATTTTGCTCCAGGGCTGTTTTTGTGTGTATCAGACAGCCACTGCACCAGGGTTACAGCACTGTTGAATTCAAGTCCACAGTTTTACACCTGGGAAGCATCTAGCCCAATTGGCTGCATTTTCAAAAAGGTTTTCAGCCAGTTTCTAAAGCTCTGAGCTTTATTCTTCCCATCTGCACGTATTTAGCTCGTGCCATCCTATTTCATGCTTCCCTTCCTGACAAGACCTGCCTTTCAGAGCACAAGCTGCACCCACATACGAGAAATGGGGGGCACAGCCACTGGCTCAGAGCCTGGCAGGGCACAGACCTGGGCACACATCACAGCAGGAGGGGCCACAGAGGTGTGCAGCACTGGGATAACATTGTTCCCACAGTGCTGTAGGATTTCAGAAACAAATTCGATGCATTTCAGAGCTGGAAGCAAAGTGCCAATAAAAAGATCAGTCAGACCTGTTTTACCAGGAGCTTGGCATCCACTGAAGACAACAACAACAAAGGTAAAGAGAGAAATAGAGAAAGATGGATCCCCAGAGATTGGGAAGACTAAAGGAAATAATGAGGCATTTGCTTTGGAGCCTGGAAATTGTATGATAAAGTATTTCCTTAAATGAGCAGATTGCAAATAAAATAGAGTGTGGTACCTCATTCATGTATGGCAGGGGCTTGCAGGAAGCTGCTGCCTGCCTTTGGCTGGTCACGAGCAGAAGGAGCACTGGCAGATAATTTTAGAATAAAAAGGGTAAGTAATGAGGACTCCAGCTGCACTGTACAAAGCAGCACAGTGAGATACCCATTAGAGAGCACGAATTGCCCCCCAGACGGAAGGAAAACATAACATCACACACTGATGTTCAGAACTAGTCCTTACTACCCCACTGCTGCGGTATTAAATACACATCCCCGTGTCACAGCAGAAACAGGCACAAACAGGAGCGTGGCAACACTTCAGCAGGATGTTCCAAGCTTAAAAGTCACTTACAGTAGGCTGAAACCTATTCAGTATTTATTTTCCACAGGTTCAAGTCAACAGTCCTAAGCAGATGGCTGCCGTTAGCATAAAATGAGCACCTGAGGAGGGAAGGGGAAGCGAGTAACTCCAACCAGCCATCTGTTTCTTAATTTTCAAGCAAAGGGCACGCAGAACCAGGAGGCAGCAGCAGCTCTCCCCACGCTGTGCCATGCCTGCCCCATCACTGAATTGTCAGCATCAGTTGATTCCCCCATTGTTGCGGCGGGGCGCGTTCCCACGCAGCGCCCGGGAGCCAGGAACGATTGTGCCATGTGTCACCGCTTGCTTTTCCAGAGAAACTCTTCCCCCCAGCCAAAATACTTCATTTGCAAATCACACCTGAGCAGGAGTTGATAGGGAAAGCTGGCTCCATCTGTACTTACAGTATCTCCCTGGCTTCAGCAGGACATAAGCAAGTACTTAAACGCTTCACAACCCAAACCCTCGGAGCAACGTGTACCTTTCTTTCAAACAAATGTATGAATTAATCTTGCTCCAGACGGTAAATGTTTATACATTACCAGTTATTTATGAAAGCTTTTGCGCTGCATAATTTACAAATGACAAAACAAAACTGTCTACTTCCAAGCCACAGACGCTTGCTTTTCCTCTTCAGATATTCATGTCTCCTTTTGTAGGGAATCACACATGATTTCAGATACGGGTGCTCTGTAGCACCCCATGCCTACTGCAGTCCAAAACTGCTGACAGAAAGATGAAGAATGATTTGGAAAGTTTATAAATATAAGGCATGCAATCTGTTCACAGTGAGTGTCAAAAAGTCAGTGAAACTCAAAGGATAAGAAATTATGGCATTGAATGAGACTAATGGAAGAACAAGTAAAGGAGCAACTATCCAATTTCTTATTTAGCAAATAAAATGCTGAGAATCAAAACACCACAGCTAAAAACCCGTAAAATCAAAATAAGATACTTTTCAATTATTTAGAAGAGAGGTTATCCCAGGTAGCCTGAAAAATACCAAGTGCTAATTAGTAACGAGGGGAGACACGTGTTGTGCATGTGAAATTCATGGAAAAGTGACAGCAGGGATCAAACATGCAACAATTTGAATGACAGAGATTCCCTTGCTCAACTCTCCACAGTCCTGTTGTCATCACCCACCTGACAAGATCAGAAAGGAAGACAATGGTGACCATGGGGGGCTTGGGTTTGCCTTCTGTCAAGGCAAATGTTCCCCAGAGAATACATCAAAACACTAAATTCACCTTTAATCTTCTAGAGGGGAAAGAAAAAAAAAAAAACCTGTCAAGAGGTAAAACAAGCAAACAAGTTAAAATTCAACTGAGTAATTTCTCCTCTTAGCCTGGGAAGACAGTGCTGTCCATGGATTATTTAAGTTAACTGACAGATAGTTTTATCAAAGCCTTGTCTACAGGAAGAAGAAAGGAATAATGCAACTTTAAATGCTACTAACTGCTAGAAGGTCATAAAGATTTATGGTTTACCCTCCTGTAAATACCATTCTTTATAACTGATCCCCATGAGATTTACTGAATGCTCAATAACCTTTCTCTGGTGGATGCAAGAAAATCATCGGCACCACCTCGAAACCCAGTTTATTCACAGGCTAAGAGCACTGTGCCTGCAAATCCACCTCGAAAGTGCTGTTCCCTCTCTCCCCATTTCTGCAAGCTGGAAGTAATGAAGATGCTGTTGTGTTGGAGAATCCTCCCACCCAAGGCTGAACTTCAAAAGTAAACTTGGAAAGGGTTCTAGGAGCCAAACCTCACCAAGCTGGTCTTGTGGGCCCAGCACAGAAGATGAAGTGTGTACACTGGGCTCTGCAGGATTACTGCTGGAGAGACTCCTTCACCTGCAGCTCAAAGAAAAACTAAATGTTTGCACTGTACCAGCCAGACTTGGCAAATGAAAAGGGAAGCCACATCTGCTGTTAAATCACCTGCAGTTTCCTTGAATTCTGTGTCACCAGGGATCCTATTAAGTAGAAAAAGCAGGTAAGGAAATGGAAAAATGTTAACTGTAAGTCAAATTTCTAAATATGTTAGCAGGAACTTGCTTAAAGTGGCCTGACAAAATGATCTCAAATTCTGTGCATAGTAGATGCAAGAAAAATTAGGACAGGGTACAAGACAAATGATCTTTTTCATCAGTCATGAGAGTTTTGGATCTCCAGGTACTCCTGAGAGACTGCTCACTGGAATGACTGTCCAGAGCAGATCCCCAGGACTGGAAAATCTCTGCTTGTGGCAGAGATTTCTCACTACTCTCTCTCTGTCAGCAGCAACAGGAGCTGGTGACCACCATGGCCAGTGCCCACACCAGTGCCCGGGTCTGGATCCCCTGAAAAGCAGCTGCCTGCACAGATTCCAGACATGGAATTGTGCTCCTCCTGCTTCGAAATATCCTGGAGAGAGACCTGGTCACATTGGCTGGGACTTCCAATTCAGACTTTGCTTAAAACTCGTGATCTGGCTGCTGGGTACAATTCTACATCTCTATAAAGTTTTATTAAAGCAAGAAACATGGCATGACACTGATTCTCTTGTCCCATGTAATCCTTCCTCATGACTTAATCTGGACCTGCAGCAGTGTCCCTGCAAAGGGAGCTGTGCAGAGACCACAGGTCTCTGGCAGAGGATCACAATCTCCTTTATCCCACTCTCCTTTTTCCTTGCATGAAAAGAAAGAAAAGCACTGGCAGGGCTGACAGGCAATGAGGACATCACGTGCACGTGGCTCTTACAGGCATCTGCAGCCAGAGCTCAGCCTCATCTCCCTGTGTGTGGCTGCACACAGTG
Organism: Cyanoderma ruficeps; assembly: GCA_008694505.1. Taxonomy (NCBI): domain Eukaryota; kingdom Metazoa; phylum Chordata; class Aves; order Passeriformes; family Timaliidae; genus Cyanoderma; species Cyanoderma ruficeps. Next base: position 10,532,153 of record VZDJ01000219.1, on the reverse strand, counting down.
CCAGGAGGAGCTGGGTAGAGTGTGAGTAGGCTTTAAACCTCTGACCCACCCAGACCGCACCAGGGGTTTCCTTTCTGGCACCCCGTTACTCTCCAGATTTAATATTTTCAATAAGATTATACAAAAAGCAGAAATTATAGTCCCACCCACAGCATCTAAATAACTCCCCGATTTCACAGCAATTTTAAGCAGGAAGTTGGGAACATTCCCTCAGCCCTGGACCTTGACAGTCCCAGTGCTGAAGATGACACTGATCTGCAGTTACAGCTGTTACCCACTAAATGCAAGTCTTATGCTTCGTAAAATTCCCAGGACAGATGCAAATAGACCCAAAGCTTTAGGGGGCTGGAGCTGGTATTCTGGTTTCTAACCCATGGCTAACTTAGAGCAAAATTAAATCCCACCTGTAAGCAACCATCTGTTATTTCCAGTCACCCAGGACAAAATAGAATATTTAAGAAGTGATTTATTGTTCCATTTATTTTACATACCTCAAAACGAAGCATGCAAATAGCTAAATATTTTAAACCAACCAGCAAGCAGTTCCCAAATGTCTGAAAACATCTGCATCTCCCTCACCCACACACCAGAGATTTCAGGATTTTAAGTAAGAAAATTAGGTTTTAAATTATTCTATTCTCAGAGAAATTATATCTTACAGGAGATAACTTGGCCTTTGCAAAGAAACGGCTCCCCTGGGTGACTCTTGGAAAGACTGGAAGAAGAGTTCTTCTTCCACCCACCCTCCAAAAAACATTAAATCACAGATTAACAAAAGAATAGGAAGATCAGAATTGTTTGAAGTTTAGCCAAACATAAATACCATCTGTGGTAAGCAGTGGCCCTGGGGAGGGGGATACCACTGACCTTTTGCAACACAAGAGTCGACAACCTAATGCCAGAGGAGGTATTGCAAAGGTCTCCAGGCATGAAAATATGTGTGCATTCACTAATCAACCTGCACATTCACACACACACACTGGTGCATCCTCTCCACCACAGGACCAGGAGAAATCCCTGGTGTTGCTGATGATCTGGTTCATGCACTGAATAAGTCAATCTAGATCAGGGCAGCAAAGATTAATGGAGGCTTTGCTGTGGGAGTTTTACTTCTGTTCGTAAGAGATATTGAAAACTTTCCCAGCAGTGACTTCACACAAACAAAAATTATCCCTATCCTCCTGAGCCGAGGTGACAAAACAAAAAATTCCTTGCTTGATTCATACCCTTGACAAAGGAGGCCAGAAGACTACAAAAGCTCTTTGTTTGCCAGTTATGCTTACAGTGGATCTTTTAATGAGGGGAAAATGTTTCTTCCTTTCAAGATTCTTCTCTTATTCCTGTTTTCTCAAGAGAGAATACACTGGAAGGTCAGTAGAGAACCAGAGGGTCTTTGTTCTTTGAACTGGCAGAAAAGGTCAGAGCAGTACATAAATGCCTACCCTGATGGACTCCAGGCAGTAATAAGGAAGGCCATAAGAAGGCCTATAAATAACTGTTATGTTTGCCCTTTCCTGGCATATTTCCTGGAACAAGGTGTTGAAAGTGTTCTCAAAGACTTGATGGAAAGTAGTGCAGTGAGCAGCGCTGCTCCCCTCCTGCAGCACCGCACAGGCAGGCTCCAGCTGCCACGGCCTCCCAAAATCTGGGGTTTCATGCTGCGATCCTGTGCTGGACACCCCGTGTCCTGTGACTCCAGGTGGGCCTAGAGGTCACCAGGCTCCTTGGGGCAATCCCACATGGAGGCTTTGGGCAGCTCTGTGTCCTTATGGCTTTGGCCAGATTCTGCATCCTCCAAGCATTTGCTACACCCTCTTGCTCTGTCCCAGAAAGGGGTGATGAGACACACACATCAGGGGTGAAGCCTTTTAAAAGCTACAATATGGAGCACCAGGCTCTCCTGCCTGGTTTGTTATAATTTCTTATATTTTTTTAAATTCCTAAAGATGTCAGCAGTGGCAGAGCAGCACGTTGCTTGAGAGGCTTTGTCAGCTTCGAAGGTGTGACTTTTTCCAGAAAATACCATCTGAGCCTCTCCTAATCCAGCAGCAGCACTTCCAAGTGCTGTGATCACTCACCTGTGTGCTGTAGCCTGGTAAGAAACAACAAATGCCCCACAGCAGAACTGCTGGAGGTGTCCAGGCTCCACTGTTTGTGATCTGTGCTGCATCCTGAAGCCCCAGCAGATGTTCCCTGGCAGAGGAGTCACACTGTGCCCTGAGGTCATTTGGTGCCAACTCAAGAGCATCAACAGTGAGATGAAGCTCACCTCATGTGCTTTGTTATGCCAAGTGTAACATCTGCAGGTGTGGTTTGGGAGGAGAATGCTCAGCCCAGCTCTGCTGTGTACCCTGAGACGATCAAGAGAACTTGTGAAAAAAAATTAATGATTCCATGTCATAAAAAAAACAAGAGATACAAGACTTCTGGTAGGAAGCAGGCAGAGATAGAGAAATGAGCACAAGGAGAGAGCACTGCTTGTTTTCTGCCTTTTGTTTCAGCTTTCCTCAACTCCAGGGGAATGAGAGGAGCCACTTTGCATTCTGCTGGGATTGGGACTTCACAAAGCTAAATTATATCACCCAGCTACACTGGTTGCTACTAAAGAAAGATGATAAACAAACAACATCCTGAGAGAGCTCGAGAATAGAGAGGCTGCTGCTATTGTTCAGAGAGATGGAACAGAAAACGTGAGAGAGGCAACAAGAAGAGAAGCCATTATTCTGTGTGAACCCACTGAATGCTTAATAAAAATAGTATTTGCATTTGCTCAGTTTGTCCAGTTCCAACACACTGAGTTTCTGAGGGTCAGTCCTGATCTTTCATGAAATGCAGCAAACTGTAGCCATTTGTGTACATCAAGAGGCTTCTAGAGGGCTAATTAAACCCATCATCTTTAATGTTTCCTGTGAGTCAAGAACAGATAAAGTGTGGTTTTCAATGGGCTGTGTTTGGCTCGCAGCACTCCACGGATGCTACCAGCTAGAAAGGAGGACAGCACAGCAGAAGATTTGTGTTTCAGCCTGGATCCAGCCTGTCAGTGCTAAACAGGAAATCTGGGTCTGGGGTGGATTCTCAGGATAGCCATCTGGAGCACACATCTGGAAAGAAGTTAACCAGTGGCTGCATGCCACTATAATCATTCCTCCCTCAAGTGCTGCAAATGGAGCATCAAAGCAGAAAGCAGGTGGTTCTTCCAGGAGGTAAATGAACCACAGAGAGGGGTCAGAAAGTGAGACACACGTTTGATGAGGGTTTTTTTTTCCTGCTCATAAAAATTGTCAGAACAAATTACCTATTGGATGTTACACCAGATAACTACATGCCCAACATCTCCGCACTTGTTGCTTTTCAGAGACTGGAAGGGCAGTGAAAAGTTTCCTCATGCAAGCATTAATGTAAATGTAATGTAAAACCAATATTTAGTATCTCACACGAGTAGAGATCGACTGTATATTCAGAGACCTCATCTCACGCCCATAATTGCTAATTTGGGGGCATCAAATTCAAGAACTTGTAAAATTTCTGAAGGATTTAAAAAGTTTTCTCGTTCTGCATCAGGGTAATTTTAAAACTCCCAATATAAAGGGACAACACCTGCATGGAATGAAGAAAATGTGAGTTAAGCTCCTGTTCTGATCCCACTTCACTCCCCTGCTGGTTGCTGCCTGTTTCAGGAGGACCCCACCTGTTCCTTGGCAGTGGTCTGACATTGAATAAATAATATTAATGCAGAGCAGGAGTTTGAAATGAGCCTTTATCATGCAAAAGCCCCGATACAAAAGCGAGCTGCTGTTGTTAATTAGATCTGGTTGAAATATTGGTCAAAAAAGAGATTAGAACTGAGCAATCTTTTTCCCAGGAAAACCGTGGAATTTTTGTGAATGCTGAAGCAGTTTCTCTAAAAAGGTTTTTCTTTTTCATTTTATTTTTGTTCTCTCAAACATTACTGATAATGTGAAATGAAATGTTTTCTCAAGAAACAATTGCAGCTGGAGCCTCAATACTTGAAGAAGAATATTCAGTCTTGAACCTCAAAATGTTTGAACCTCCCCTACATCTGAAGAAAATTAATGTCTATACTTCTTCAGCATCATACTCAGGGTGAAGTTGGAGAAGAGGACCCAGATGGAGAATCCCAAAGCCCACAGCACAGCCAGAAAACCCATTACAGATGTACAAAAACCTCATAGATGGCATGGATATTTCTTCAAAACTTCCCAAACCACTTTGGCCTGGTGTGTAGCTCTTGTCCTAGGCTGGCTCTGAGGAAGTGACACCCCTTCCCTTGGAAAATAAGCCAAAGGAAAAGGGTCCTTCTCCCATTTTCTGTCCCAGAACACAAAACTTTAAGAGCCTCTCTCAAATCTTATTCTTGTTGTGCTGAGATCCAAACTACAGGAAAAAATGTCATATTTGGTAACGTTGAAAAGATTGAATGGGTCTTGAGTTCATCCTGCTATGAAAAGTGGCTTGAAAAATCAGTGCTGTGAGGATTTTGACAGGTAGGTGAACTTTCAGCTTAAACTGTAAGTGATTCCAGTCTGGGGAGCTCTCTCCTCACAAGAGCTCCTGCCCATTTTCTGTACCAAGATAAACTGCAGCTCCAACTGCTCTGCTGGCCAGCGTTTACAGAAACCACTGCTGGACATGGGCAGAATGAATAACTCAAAGTGGCAGCCAGAAACTCTGAATTTTTAATGGGAACACTTCCTCGGAGCCATGTAGGAATCAGAAACAGGTGGTCCATGGCCATAGATTGCTTTTGTAGTAGATATTAAAGATGCAACCATGAGATTTCGAATGAGAAAGGAAGTTCCCTCCTTATCAGGTCAATCCCTGGCCAAGAGGGTTTAGAAAGTTGTTACCATTTCATGCTCAGCTCAGAAGAAGGAGAACTCTTCACATGTTTCTCAGCAGACAGTGCCCACACAACCAAATCAAACCTGGTCTGGAGATCAAACCAGCAGCTTTGCACCCGGTATGAATGTCAAGAACTTTCATGCCCATGCAGGGGAGCCCTGAGCAGCTCCCTCTGCCCACCTGTTCCCCTGCAGAGGAAACACTGATGAGCTTTCTTGGCACACCATCACTCCTTGTCGCGGGGCGAAGCTGGGCGTGTCCCAATTTAGGAACACTGAGAGAAGCTCCGGAGACCGAGTTGTCCAAAGCTGTCTAATTATCTTTATTTTGACTCCAGTATTTATAGATATGTACAGAGGTCAAGGGGTTGGCCACACAGGTCACTACCCTCTCGACCTGGATGGTGGATAGCACCATCACTCATTTCTTCTCTCACAGGAGAAGTATGTAAACATTCTAAGAATAGATTTTATTTACATCAAGGCTGCGCTGAAAGTTCTACAGAAGGAGAAAGAACAGAAAAACTCGGGCAACACTCCTTACCTACAGATTGACAGCAATGCATTTTGTGTCTAGTCAGGACTGGTTCCTGCTCCTAAAAACGCTGCTGAAAGGCTGCTGGCTATTTTTGTGTTACACTGCATCTACTGTCCAAATGGTTTAGGTGAAACTTCAGCAAACTTCTGCATTTGGAGTCGTCTTTCACTTTTAGCCCAGCACCAATTGCCTGGGGGATTTTAAGAGGCTCTTTCACAGAGCCTGCTGTGCAAGTCAATGCTTTTATTAAAGGAGTACTCGTTTTCCAGGAAAAAAAAAAAA
>VZDJ01000219.1:10505896-10526461 GCA_008694505.1 Cyanoderma ruficeps | reverse complement strand
AAAGGAAAGAAAAAGAAAAGAAAAAGAGAATAAAGAGGAGAGGATGGCAGCTCAAATCTCCCACTCGCAGGGAGATCTGCACCACCATAACCAGGCATTTGGGTTTGCTTATCTCAGACTGAGTCCCCTGCATTAACCTAAGTTAAACATAATACCAGTGACTGGGTATTAAGGGCTTGGATTTGGGGTTTTCTTTTTGTTTTCTCCCATTTCTTTAAATCCACTTAAAAATAAAAAAAAATGAAAAAGAAAGAGAGTCTATTCTTCTGAAATTGCTTACGAATTGAAATGTGAAAGGGATTAAGAGAGGCAGGACTGCTGCCTGCACTGCACTCACCCACACAGACACAAGTAATGACTGAAGCAGGCACTGCCAGACACACTGCCTGGGCAGAGCCCCCTGAGAGGCAGAAGCCAGCAGAGGTAGGAAACAGCTCCTGATTTTTCTTTCCACTGTTCTTAAACTGAAACTCTTCTGTTCAAACTCTCCTCTTTTTTTTTTTTTTTAATTCCACCTAGCCTCTAAACTACCTGGCCTGCTCAGGCAGCAATGCTATTTGATGCTTGAATATATGATTCTATAACCCTTACATCAGCCAAATTTTCCACCTGGGTCTCTCCACTGTATCCTTTCAGACATAGCCACCTTTGAGCTCCAATAAGAATGATTTTCCAGTTATATCACTGCACAGTCAGGGCTAGAGAATGTGCAAATCGCAGCCAACACTCCTCGGTTACACCTGAATAAATGTAAGTGGGCTTTACCTCCCACCTGCGCTTGTGTTTGCACATTTTTCTCCTCAAGCGGACCCAAAATTATTAAAGTCATATCTCAGTTGTGTTACTGGACCTGTTATTGTAGAAAATGGGGTTTAAAACAACTTTTAGAGGTTAAAGTACAAAGTTAGAAGTTGTTAGTTATAGAATTGTAAAGTTAAGGTAAGAATTAGTAATAATGTTAGTTACTAGAAACTGTCTGTATTCATTTTGAAACTTTTACTTTGGGAATGTGTTTATCATGGCCCTTCTGTCACTCAGGAACGCTGTTTCCATGGTAACCTAGCAGGCTTCTGGTCTTTATCTGCCTGGCCTCTTCATCCCCCTCACACCCTTGACTGTCTCACCTTCCCCCTCCTGGCTCATAGTCCCCTGCGCTGCAAGCAAGTTCCAACACGCCCATATGGTAAATAGAAATCCCAGGATGCAACACCTCAAGAAAATCGAGAGGACTTCCAGAATCAAACAATAATTCTCCCTAACAACAACCCAAAACAGAAGTAATGGCAACAATAAAGACAGGACTCTGAAAGCCGACAGATCTTTATCTCAAAACCAGCCGTCTTTATCTCGTGGTGACTGCAAAGATATTCTAAACGAGTGACCCCTCAGCAGAAACACTCTGGAATTGGGAATTTTTCATGAGCTTGTCTCCTGTGAGGGAGGAGAGGCCAATTCCCCACCCGGCCAGCCCCCCTCCTCCTCAGCATTTCAACGAAGACCATATTGCTCTCCCAAGCACCTATTTATACAAAAGAGCTGATTCTTAATAAAGGCATATAAAGGAGGAAACATTGTCTCCTGCCCCTTTATTACATTATGAAAATCCAGCCACTTTGGGAAGCTGTATAAACAGGAGGTGAGTTTGGGAGAAACTCTGGCCTTGAAATATTTACATGAGGTCCTACAGAGAAGAAAATTCAGCTCTCACTAGAGTTAAATCTCCAGAGCTCTTTCCCTCTAGCCATTAAACAACTTCTCTTTTCCTGAAGTTCTCCTCTTTCAAAAGCAGTTCCCTAAGGCATCTTCTATGACACATAAACCATCCTGACAAATGCCATCAATTTAATTCATATTAATGGTAATGAAAGTTAAATAATAGATATCGCCCACAGTATTTGCACATCTGTAAATTCCACCACATTGCTAGGGGGGAAAAAAATAGAAAGGCAGCCTTGCATTTCTCCTACAGAAGAGATGGACAATTAGCTCTTCAAGGCAAAAAACTCACTTCATTAACTGGAGACGGAGTCATTTGTTGCCATTTATCTAGTGTAATTCTCTGGAGAAGAATGATGAAGGCACCAGAGGAGAAGCTGCTGGTGCCCAGCCGTGTAACCTAGGAGGCCCAGCAGGCTCAGAGTCGATGCTGCAGGAGGATGTGCCAGCAGCTCCCAGGGACAGCAGCTCCCAGGGACAGCAGATCCCAGGGACAGCAGCTCACTCCCTGCCTCCCTCCCTGCCAGGGAACACCGGGCTCCAGGGCGTGCTGTGTCTGATGAGAGCACCTGTGTGCTGCCCTGACAGCCCACACAGAGCCAGCACAAAATGTCCCCTGCCCTGCACGGGGCAGATGGCAGCACTGGCACTGGCACAGCCAGGATCCAGCCAGCACAGCTCCGGGAAGGACAGACAGCAGCGTGCAGCACCAACAGCACAGGCCTGGAAACCTGGTGGCACAGTCCCGATGCCTTAGGATTTTAGCTTTTATTTTTTCATGTATTTGTAATCCTGCAATTCTTTAGTGTATAGCTCTAAACTTGTAGTGTTAGCTGTGCTTTCCCATTTTGGTCAGACAGGACAATTCCTCTCCAGGCCTGGGAATCAAGGACACCTCACTGCCTCAGGCCCCAGGAGATGTAAACAAAAGTGAGTTGGGGGGAGCAAACTTGGAGTAAATTACTTCATTACCTGAAGCTGTAATTGGAAGATTAACCCCCAATATGCAAATGGACCAAATTTATAAAAGTACGAAAACGTGTGACCTGTCATCCATTTTTGGGTGTAGCCCCTGGGGGGGCTTTTTCTGCCCAAAATGTACCTGAAGGTCCTTCAATAAATATAACTGCTTTTTACTCCCTTAATTCTGTCTGTCCTCTGTTTTCAGGTAGTCCCAACAAGGCATCAGCCCTGTCTGGAACTGGGTGCTGGGCTGAAAGAGAAGGAATCAGCCCTTGGGAGCCACAGTCTACCTTGGTGCTCTCCTCCAGGAGGCTGCCAGGAGAGCTGAGAAAGTTTGTCTCCTTTTTCAGAGGTCAAACAGGTGCTTGCGGAAGGCAGGAAATAAAACAACCCTTCCAACACTGCAGTTTCCCCCTCTTTCCTGTTGCTCCTGGATTTTAGGCTTTTACAGGTGGTACCCAGAGGGTATTAAGACCACAGCACACTTCCCACTTTCCTGAGAGTGGCCTCTGAGTGAAGAGCCAACCCCAATTCATCCCTTCAGAGCCGCTCCAATCCTCCCCTTCCCGCTGCCAGCTGGGGCTGAGCGCTCTGGGTAACATGCCAGCAGCCCCAAGGTTAACAGCAACGGGACTGCAATTCAAGCTTGCCGAGATAAATGAAGGTAGAGTGCAAGGAAGAGAGGTGGGGAGGATCCTTGTTGTGATTTCATGGTGGGCTTTTTCTTCTATCATCATCCCATGAAGCATGCGCTTATCGGATCCCCTCTCCAGCGGGCCCATTGGAGAGGGGACAAAATGTCCCTGAAACTCACCCAGGCAAAAGAGTCTCCAAAAAGCAGCACCGTGGCTGTTGCTGTAACACCTCAGCACCCACAAGCACGTCCTTACCTGGGGCTCACAGCACTGAGTTGGCTTTGCTGGAAAAAATCAACAACTCGCTGCATGCTGGAGACCGTGAATGTTATGTCAGTGCTGGGTGCAGGGACACACCACCGTGGGCTCAATGTAAAAAATAATGTATAAATTGCTCTCTCCCTGAGGCTCAGCAGAGCTGCAGAGAGCTCAGACTGCATCCAGACACTCCAAAATCCCCAAACCAGCCCTGATGCTTCCTATCCCTGACATGGGTATGAGTTGTTCTAAGCAACGTCAAAGCTGCAAGCACGAGGAGATGCTGCAGGAGTCGTCACCTAATCGGGGATATTTAAATACAAACTCAGCAGGCAGTTTAAAACCAACCAAAATTTTAAAAACTCCCAACCCTCACTCTAGCTGCTGATGTTCAAGGAGATATTTTTCACTCCCGTTTTCATTTAATCATTCCACAGGCCATGTTCACACTTATCTGAAACAAAACATTTTTTATTTTGATAAACTCCTATGCCTGAGCCAAGCAGTCAAAAGTGGCAATGAAGAATAAAAGAGAAATGGGAACAAATATGCAGCGCCAAAAGGAGAAGGATGGTCTTCAAATGTAATACTTGCATAATTCAGAAAGCTGTTAACATATGTATTTTTCTGAACAAAATACTTCATTGAAACTTAACACATAATGAAGAATTATGATCAGTTTTCCTTCAGTTATTAAAGAATAAAGCTAAGAAGAATGCATTTAGACCCTCATCACTCAAGACTCTACAATCTGTGTTGCAATTCAACAAAATATTTAAAAGAATGATATGAGCTACATGACCAATTCCATTAATTTCAGGCCAGATTTTTTTCTTTTTGGTCAGATGCCTTTGGGTTTCCTTCTGTAAGTTTCTCATTTTCAAAAGCAGCAGCAGGTTTTTGCAGGGGGAGGCAGGTATGGTTTCAGTCTCAGTAAATAGTACCAGCAGACCTGACTCTTGAATTGAGGAGATCTGTACTTACAATTAAGGATGCAGTTCCTAAAATACTGCTGGAAAACTTTTTTAAAACAAATATATGAAATTTAATTTTTATTATTTGTGAGTAATGATAAATTACAACACAATGAATTATTTATGATATCCTAGGTATAAGAAATCAGCTTTGTTGCTTCACTGAATTCAAAACCAGACTTGCACTCTACGTCCTGTAGAAAACATTTATTTCCACAGTCCTAGCAGAAGATTTATATGTCAAGTTTCTATTTTTTTTCTGCCATGAAAGTTATTTTTAAAGCATACTTCTCATCTCTAACAGGAAAATCGAGGCGACACCAGAACAACATTTTGGAATATGAGCCGTTTTGAAGACAAAAGATTTAAATTAAACCAAACCAAACAAACAAAAAGAGGAGTGTGTCTATGAGCAGTTCTGCACACTCAGCCACACATTTTTGTGTGCCACAAGCCAAGCAAAAATACTCTTTTCTTCCATTCTTCCTGCTGCTTCTTTCCAAAAAATTTTCATTTACTACCACATGAGGATCCGTTTGCATTATTTATAACAGCAACTTGCAACCACAAATGAGGGCACATAATTCATTTATATTTCTCACCATTAAGAGGGGTATTATAACTGCAAACAGTAAATAGGAAATATAATAGCATTCAGCTTCTTCATGCTCAGTGAAATAACGAGTATTGAAACTTGGGGAAAGTCTAAGTAGATGAGAAACTTTTCTTTTTTGTTACGGATGTGAAGCGTGAGGAAAACATGAGTTACACAAACCAAAAAGAATTGGAAAAGGATGCATGCATCGAGCACATCGATTCCATTTAAATATCCCCCAACAAGCTAATGTTTTTAAAAATTGACATAACTTTCTTTGTGAAGTTCAGAAATTAAGTGCCTGGACTCCAGCCTAAGTTAAGCAGGGCAAACGCCCCTCCAAGAAATGCAAAAAGCCTGCAAAAACGACCCTCTCTGCTTGCAGTCAGAGACATGTGGGAGCTCAGCATTGGGCTGGGTCAGACTCACTCGTGATAAAGTGAACAGCTGCAAAATTCAGCTTTTAAGTACCTCCACTATGTGTAAAAGTTTCAAAAACTGCTGGCCCCAAACCGTGCAGACTGTTCCCTTTTATACAAGTGTGACTATAACGAGTATCAGCCTTTTATTCTAGATTAGGCAACATTCAGCAGTCCAAGGTCTTAGGATGTCGGAGTCCAGGACATCCCTCTGGGCACCCTGGAAGGTCACAGCCCTCGGCAGAGAGGCCTGGGACCTGAGAAAGAGGGTTTGAGATCCGTACAGGGGGTATGTAGTAGACCCTGTCCAGGGGGGTTGTAGTAGACCCTGGCACAGAGTCCAGGAAGACCCAGGCTTTGATTTCAGTCCATGAGAAAAACTTCCAACACAGAGAGGAATTACAAGTCACAAAGGTGTGACAGACAGTAGTGTGGTTTATCACCGGGTGGGAAATTTTGTAGTTTTGGGGTTCTTAGAATGGAGGTGAAGGGGGGGACAAAACGGAGGATTTAGGGCCGTACCCTGGGTTCTTCTTGTTCTCCCTTGGCATCCATCTTCTGCAGTGATGGGGGCACAAGGTAGTTCAAGGAGATTGGGTCAGAGTAGAGGTGACCCCTTTAGTATAGGTGATAGGCATTGGCACGGAATTGTAAATAACAGACACGTAATTTTCTGTATGAGAGGTACTGACCTCCCATCGAGGGGGGAGTCGTCCTGTGTCTGTGCAGCTGTGAAGACCTCGGCTGGGCACAGAGAAAATTGTAAGATAAGAAACAATAAACACACAAGAAACCTTGAAAAACAAGACCTTGAAGACTCGGTTTCATTCTCATGTGTGGCTCAGAGCTTTCAAAGGGCACCACCCTTTGAAGCTCTCGAACCACCACCTGAATCTCGGGTGAAAGAAAACCAAACCTGAGATTAGGAGACCTGTCCAAATACAAAACCTTTTAATTCCATCTAGTTTGAATTTCTGCCTGCTTCTGGAAGTGCCAGGAACTGCAACTTTGCAGCTGAGAAACAACAGAAAATATTAATTCCTTGACATGTTTTACTACCTGAAACTGGAAAACTGACAGCAGATCTCAAAAGGAAACCCAAATCAGCCAAACCCACCAGTGATGTGCAGCTACCACTGCAACATCTGCCCAGCCCAGAGGAAACTGGCTCTTCAAAGATTTAAAAGGCAATAAAATAGATAGTAAACCCTGACTTCTTTGGGAGACCTCTGGGGAAATGGAGAGGCATTGGAAATGGAAATGGAGAGGAATTGGAAATGGAGAGGCAGAGGAAATGGAAAGCCCACAGTCTTCAGGAGGTTCTGAAGAACTGAAGTCATTTGACTGTGGCTCCCATGGATGTATTTTTGCACAGAACAGCAACACAAAAAAAATACCAGGAGGTACCTGATAGGATGATAAAGAGACACAAGAAATTACTCCAGAAAGTCACCCCACCTAGCTTGGCACAAATGGTTCTGCTGAGATTGAAAACTGCCAGACCACAAACCAAGTTTTATTTTAAATAGCAAACAGAAATGGGGAGATGTATTCTGGTTTTCACAAGAGAGACACATCACCAAAAACAACACCAAGGCAGAGTTTTGCTATGATGCCAAAGTCCAGCAAATCTCCTGGGATTTGGGTGCCTAATTCCAAGTTGTCACCACAAAAGGCTGAGCCTGAGGTTGGATGCATTGCAGACAGCAAGGGCAAGAGCAATGGCAAATTGGTGACCAGTACACTGGGACATGCAGCAGGGACAGCAGTGAGGATGCACAAAGGGAGAACAGAATGGCCTCTTGAAATGCCTTTTAGTTCCCTCTTTGCAAAGGAACAGCTTTGCATAATCACAGGACCCTCAAACATTACCAAACAGCCCAAGACATTTGGTAAAATCAGGAGTGCTGCCAGCTGTGATTATGGGTCACTTCAACCTGCCTCCCTGATTCCTTTGCCTTCCCTCCATTAGATGTCAAGTATGTTAGGTACCACACAGTACAACAGCTGCTAAACCAGTCCAGCTGCTTATTTTTTAAGCGACCACACTAAATCCCCTGATGAGGAAGAAGCACTTTGAGCAGCACTGAAATTTCCTGCTGTCTCCAGCCTTGTCTCTGCCCAGATGTGTCTGTAGGATGCCTTTGCAGAGAGCAGCTCAGGGATGGAAAGGATTGCAAAAACAGCACAGTCTCTATGCTCCTGCACTCTCCTAATCCCATCCCAGGTGTCTGGGACCTGTTCTTTTGGGGTGACTAATGAAGTCTGAAGGCTGCTGTCTCGTTCGTGCTGTGACATCCCAAAGCTGCTGCCAGGGATTAGCTTTGGATCAGCTGTACTGCTTGGTTACATTTTTTGTTGGTTTTTTTTTTCCTTTCACCCTACCTACTTTGCCCTGTTTCATATGTAGGAGGGAAAAATCATACTCACACAAGCTCATATTTAACTCTGACACCCGAGAGACATTTGGGGGTGACTTAACACCACCATTTGGGCCAAATTGCATCTGCAATGCAGGTAACAACAGCAGTACCATCTGGCCCATAGCACGCACAGTGGCATATAAACATTGATATAATCAAAAGTAATTATAAGCTGAAGTTTTGAAAGCCAGCTAGCAGCGTCTGGAAAGGCTCAGTGGAAATGAATTCTTGGGTTCTTCTCCGCAAAGGCACAAATCTGATAGGTGGAGGCTGAACAGGACGTGGGCAAGGTTTGGATGTTTTCAATGGATGTCTGCATGAAAATGCCATAAAAGCAGCACATCAGCTTCCCAAGAAGCCTGGAAAAGAGTGCTCCCAGCTCCATTCAACATTACCTGGCATGTTTTCCTCACAAGTCTTCCATGCTCCACTCATCTCTACTTGTTAACAAAACAACCTTGGATCTACCTCTCCTTCTCATGGATACAGGAAAGGGTTGGCTGGAATCCATTACAAAGCAAAACGTGTCCCAAATTTATATCAAGACAAGGAGTATAAATCTGCCTTGTTGTCAGTTTTTCTATTTGGTGTAACTGGCAGTCAGAGCCGAAGTCATACAAAGAAGGCCAAATCACAAATAGTTTTCCAGTGATTTACTGGAAAATCCACAAGCCAAATTCATTCATGTGGAAAAAAAAGAGAAGGCGCCTATTGACTCAACTATTTTGGCAGACTGAGGCAAAGCAGTGAGCTTTCCCTCTAGAAGCCTGAGAAAGGGCTGTTATGAGATATTAACAAGTTTCCTTCCTCCCAAATTTTCCTGGTTTGGAATACAGTGTGCACAGCCTAGCAGAGGACAGAGCTGCCGTGAACTAGAACTAAAAGTTTGTTTCTAAGATGCGCCTGACATTTTTTTATCTCCAAAACTTTAAGGAAGGTTTTATCTTCAGTTTTATCAGCAGGCACCAAGAACAGAGAGAGGATGGGCAGAGGAAATAAAAAATGAATGGAAATCTTGCTGAGGCTCAGAGAATATATCTAGCCTTGGGTTCAAATGTAAGAAATATCCAGAGGGCCAAATTTGTTCCTGCCTCATACCCCATGGAGTAAGAGACATAAGCACATGTCCCAGTGCCAAGTGGATGTGAAATGCTGCCAAATCAGATGCAAAAGAACATTTTGAGCCTTCTGGCTTTGGTGTTGAATGATAAACCAAGGTGCAAAACAGTGTTAAAAAAAAAAAATAAAATGCTCTGGCAGCCTTCTTTAGATGCACAAAGAATTCACCAGAAGGGAAAAGGTTTAAAACTTTAAGCACAGAGCTCCTGGGAATGCAGCTGTTTTGTCTATAGAAAAACTGAGCTGTCAGAAGTTAATATGTTTTCAATTTGTGAAATCCAAGCTATTGGAGCAATCCTCACCGGATACCTTTTATTTACTTCTTCCTTGGCAAAGTCCAATTACTGAGATGCTCCAAGAGTGATGCTCTTGGCCATCCCAGCTGACAGCCAGCTCTGCTGGTGAAAGCAGAAGCTTTTGGGCCTTTTGTGGATGGATCCATCTTACCCTTCTGTGTTTGTCCAAAGAAAAGAAAAACGCTAAATGTCCTGGGGAAAATCATGCTTAAATAAGCTTTCTTCACAGACAAACTGCAACAGAACCATTATTTAGAAACATTTCCTTAACAATATGCCCACAAACATTGAGATTGCTAATGTGCTCCAGGAGGGCTCATGCTCTGGTGCAGTCTCCCAGGTTTTCCAGGAGATTCTTTCCCTTTCTCCTCTTTTTCTCTCTCTTTTCTTGTACAGCAGAAATGACTGACACGGAATGGGACTCACACCACCCAGAGCTGCTCAGAGCATTAGTGATTTGGCACTGATGAGCACAGTGGATCCTTGACCCCCGTGGCAAGCATCAGGCTACCTCAGCATTAGCAGCCTCATCTTGTAATTTGAGTTGTTCAGATAAATGACTAGTGGAAAAAAAAATAAAAAAATCTCAGCCTTCCCAGCCCACTGAGCTGAGTCCCTTTCCTCCCAAGCACCTTGTTTTGTTCGCAGCTCATCCTGCCGGTGGAGATGTGTTCAGACACAGAATCGAGGCTTGGCAGTGCTAACAATTCACAGCTGCTGAGCAGAAACTTCTGCCACAGCTCCTCTTATCTCAGTGAGCTTGTGTCAGCTGTGTGCCTGCAAACCATTTAACACAGAGACTTCTCTCACAGAGCATTCAGAGATGTCCCTGTGTGACCTGGGTCACATCTAGGGGCTCCCCCTGGCCTGAGATCTCTGCTGAAAAGATGCACAGGGGTCCAGGTAAGTGCATGATCCAGCTGGGGGCAGCCAGGGACACCGTCTCCTGCTAAAATGGGGAACAGAAAGAAAAGGGAGGAGTCCCTGGGAGGACTGAAACTGGCTGCCAAACCCCAGCATCAATCTTGGACTGCAGAGACCAGTCTGACTCCCCTTGCAGCCCTGAGCCTGGCCCTACCCTGCAGACAGCTCTCCAACAACAACTTCATACAAGAACCCCACCAACAACTCCTTTCCCCGAGCTGGGATGGCCTTGCAAGGACCAGCAGAACAGCAGGATGGGCAGAGCCAGCTAGTGTCACCTTTTCCTTCTCTCCTGGCAGACCTGGGGATCTGCTCATTGCTTGGAGCACACGTGAGGGGATCCCATTGCAGGAGGAAAGGGAATCCTGAGCCACAGCAGGGGCTAAACACATCTCCTCTTCATTTGTAAAGAAGAAAGGCCAATGCTGAGAAACTCGAGGTGTGAAGTGTCTGTTGCCTACTAGACACAAATGATCCAGCCCAAAGATCAATCAGCTGAAATGTTCCTCCTCTCTCTCCCTGACAAGCACAAACGAACAGGAGCATTTGGTCTTCAGCTCATCATCTCCTGCCCTGAAACCCCTTTTTTTAGAGATAACCATCTTTATCTCTTCCCTCTAGTCAAAGCTATATTAAAAATACACACACATAACATCTGGTGCCTTTTTGGAGCACTTGCACTTCAGAAGGGTGCTTTTTGAGAAATCACAACATTGGCTCTATTCCCAGCTATCACTCTTTTATCCCCTTTTTACTTTCAATAGTCCTGTCATATCGGCAGGATTTTTTGATCTCTAGATGCAAGGAGAGCTGCGTGCTAACAGGGACCAGCCAGAAACAGGGGTGAGAAAAAAATAAATAAATACTCCTGGAATGAAAGAGAGGCACGATGAACTCCAGTGTTACCTTAGAGTTTTAAAACTGAACTGTGGTTGAACACAAATATTTGATTTTTCAAGAAACAGTCTGGCATATCAAAGACTGCTCCTCAAAGCCCAATTCATTCAGCACGTGAACCCACTCCTGTGACAGCAGCTCACTCACAAGTGTCCCCCCCATGCTCTCTGAGCTGAAACCTTCAGTTTGGACACAGGCAGGACCTGGTGCTTCTACAGCACCTTCCTGAGCAGCTGCCACCATCACACCCCTGCTCTCCAGAGCTGCTCTGCCCCCACTGCTGCCCTGTCCCTTTCTCAGCTGTTTTGGTGATAAGGATCCTGATAAAGGAGCTCAGGAAATGCAGTTGGGGGACTCCAATCCTGTCCCTTTCCACACCTACACACGTGCAGCTCACTTCTGTTGAGCTCCCCACAGAGATCCAGGGTATTACTCAATAACTTCTACTTACCCATTTGATGAAAACATAAATGAGATCATTTGATGCAACTGAAATTTGAATCCAAAGAGACAAACATTTATGTTTAAATTTCACTTTTGAGGACTTTCTGCTGCTGCCTAAGGAGGGAGAGGATAGCATGGGACCCATAAATGTATGGGAAATGAGTCCTTATGATCCACATTCTGAATACAAAGCACATCTTGCAGCTGATGAGACTTTATTTCAAGGCACAATTTGAGACCAAGTTTTGCTGTGGTAGCATTCAGAGGTAGTAGCTTATTTTGGAGATCGTCCCACTGCCATAAGAGACATAAACTAAGGGCTGAGCCACAGATTGCATCTTCAAATCTAAAATACATCTACATATTTAAACGTATGTATTTTAAATGCGTCTCTTTTTCATTTCAGCGAGTCTGGGGGAGGAAAGAAAGCAGAGTAAAAACCCCGGAATCCTTTACTAGAGTTTTGCAATAAGCTCATCTTGAATATCTGCAATTCAAACTTCATCAAGTCAAAATGCCAGTGAGATTGCAAAGACTCCGGGGCAACACCCTCAAACGGTGTTGGGGTGTGGAGATGGCACAGCATCCTACTGTTCCCAATTCCCACTTTTCCCCGCCACTAAAGGGAGTTAGTGCTATTTCTGTTAGAAATACATTCTAAAATCCTGAATTGCTGGCTGTCTTACACAGCTGCACAAGTGTTGTTAGTTTGGTTGTCATTGCTCTCACTAGAAGCTGGTGGGAATGTCACCCACTGACCAGGGGACAGGGATGGGGCTGTTCTGCCAAAGTTCATTCCAGCACAAGCCACATCCAAAAGCTTCCACCTGCATTTCATGTCCTCACCGTACACATGCAGCAATCCATCTACTTAAGAAAAAAAAAGTGTTTTTTATCAAAACCCATAATTACCCCATTCTTCTAATACTGTTTAGTGAGAGGAAGATAGCGATGTACTTCTAAAAAACCAAACTTTTAGTGATTTAATATTTAAAATTTGGCATATTTTTGTTGCACAAGTGGATGGGAAAGCCATTAACGATTCTGCATACACCTTATTAGAAAGGCTGCCCACATCCCAGCTCAGACGGAGCATAGACTGATAAAAAGGCTTAATACATAAATGCTTGTTTGTGTTTGGAAAGTTCCTGGAGCTTAGCCAAACATTCAGTGCGCTGAGGAAATACAGAGAGACAAGGGCCTGCTTTTAGAGCAATGCTTGTCTGCAGCTCTGTATTATCCTGAGTGACATTTAGTCCAAGTACAGTAATAACACACATCCCTGCCTGCTGCTGAAAGCAAAAGCCAGATTTTAATACCCGATGGAAACGTTCTTGCTTTTGGGAGCATCCAGAACTGGGGGAAAATCCCCCAACATTCAGCTTATAAAAATATTGACTCCTTCGCATAAAAAGTGAGCCAGTTTTGAGCAACAAAAGCCTCTCAGATGGTGGGTGTAACCTCCAAGCTGCTGCCATGGCAGTCTTTTAGTAACACTTGTGAGTTATACAGAGATGCTGCAGCACAGATTGGAAGGAGGCAGAGGACTTTCTGTTCTGAGTGACACCCTGGAAGCACAGAGCAGGGTCTGACTTTTACCCCAGCAGGTCAGGATCAGGAGGAACAGGGTTACAGCTGAGCCACAGCAAGGAGATCACTCTCATCCTGATGCAGGGAGAGGCACGTGGTTTAAGTGTTTTTGGCCTTTTACTGAAGTCACCGGGATGGCAGCACACGAGGAGGGTTTGACTGACCTGCTGAGCTAAGTTCACACTCACATCTAAATGATGGACCAGGCAATCTCACTGAAATACTGCATCTATTCTTCATCCTGCTCCCTTTGCTCCTCGGGTCAAAGGATGCTGAGGTTTAGGGATAGGTCAAGAGATGAGCCAGCAAGAGACAAATCTTAGGAGAAAGCCAGAGCTGGGATTAGTTATCAATCAGAGCCCTGCTACCAATGAACTCCCAAAAAGTAATGATTTTTCCCGTGGGATGACAGTCAGGTGTTTCTGACAAGTGACAACAAACTCTGATTCCATCTGCAGAAAAGCCACCCAGAAAGCCATGCTAGAGCCTCCTGGACAGCTGTGGGGATAAGTCCTTTCAGTGTCATGGGAGTGCTGCACACACTGATATTAAATTTTTTTTTATTGGTGCCTTTGAGGGCCAGAGCACTGCTTGGTGACTGACCCTGAGGAGCAGCTCCAAGCTGGCCTCTCCTATTTAACAGCTCTGAATTCCTTAAGGGAATTCTCTCTAGAGCATGGAAGGAGAGTGATGGAAGGGGGAGTAACAGGTCTGCGAAATCCAGAGCGGAAAGGTAATGAGAGGACACATACTACCAACTTAACAAATGGGAGTGAGGGGTGGAATTTGATGAAATGATCAGGCAGCATGTCTAACACAAATTAAATAAAGTGCTTTTTTACACAGTTAATTTATGGAACTCCTTGACACAAGTTATTGCACGAGACAAAGAGTTTTAAGAGGATTCAGTAAAGGACTAGACAAAGTCACGAAGACTTAGTACCTAAAGGTATGGCTTGAACACCCCTAAGCCAGCAATTGCCAAAAACTGGAAAGATTTGTCTGAGACAGGTTCAATGCCTGCTCATTTCTCCTGCCTTTTTCCACACATCTGCCACTAGACAGGCTTTGGCTGGCCAGGTGATGGCAATTTCCAAATTGTCCTTGGCACGGAGCAGGGGCAGGGGACAGTGGAATAAGCCACTGCAGCAGCTGGCCCTTCATGCACATTTTCTCCTGGGCCACCACTGAGGAGCTTTCTCTGCTTTTCAAAGAGCTGGGCTTTAATCCTGCCTGCCCACAGAGCCACTTCCTCACATGCACATGCCCAAAGGCCAGTCCCACCGTGGTTTGCAACGTGACCAGCACAGGTCAGAGCTGTCCTCCCGTGGTTTTCCTACCACTGCTCAGATTATCCTTATTAAGTGAAAGGAGAGATTTTCAAGGTATTTTTCTCTTCTCGTTAAAGCCTCTGTCACAGGAATTACTTGTTGCCACGGGTTTAATCTTCTGCAGAGTCCAGTCTCCACGTGTTTGCATTCATGAGATGAGGGACAGAACACGAGGAGGAAATTGGACCAAATTAACCTGCTCCCATGACAATCCACAATAATAACAAAAGTGGAAAATGGCAGAGAATTAAACTGTTCTTGACAAAAACTGTAATGACCTCCAAGAATGCTTCTAAAGTAACTGTCCAAGTAATAGTTTCCAAGTGTAATTTCAAGGATATGCTATGCAAACTCTGCTGCAGTATTTCAAGCTACTGGTTAAGAAGCCAAAAAAATTTAAAAAAATGAATGAGGGGAGGAGGAAATCAATACTATAATTAACAACACAGTAATCTGAAACAGGGTGATTGGGTTAAATAAGTATAGGTAGATTGGATCAGAGAAAACTCTAAAGTAAAGAAAAGACTTTAAATCTGATTTGGTTTTAATGCTGGGAAACAAAACACTTTAAAAGAAGTTATACAACAGGGTGCCCTGCTCCATTTCAAACTCAAAGTAGTTGAGTAGAAAAAAACCCACCCAAACAAAAAAAAACTACAAGCAAAGCAAACTGATTTTAGATAGCATAGCCTTAATTAGTCAATCCCCAAATAGAGAGATAGCATCAATCAAAGTCAGGGCAGAATTGGATCGAAAGGCCATCTGAGATTGGGCCAATCTGCTGAATAAAAAGGATGTCCAAAATAAAAGTATTTCCACTGAGTGAAGACCAGGAGTCTGCATGCTGCATTTTCCTTTTTAAAGCTGGCTGAGGCAGCCGGGGCTATGTTTTCCAGGGATTAACAAAGCAGAGAGAAAGAAAAACCTTGTTATTCTCCTCATAACAATGGCTGTGGCACTACCTAATGCTCCTGTTCAGAATCAATATTTCTGGAAACGGTGTCAGTTGCCATCATGTCAAAGAAGAAATTCAAGACTTTGTCCCTGAATAATAAAAAGAGACTGAAACATCATCTTCAGGATGATGCTGTGCTCTGACACACCAGGCACAGGCCACGTCTAGGTACCATAAAAGGACTGTGGCCTTATCAATGCACAGCTGACAGTGAATGGTTCAGGGACAGTAGAAATTAAACTTACTCCTTCAGATAAAGCCCAGCAGTGACACAGCACTGTCATAATACACCTCCTTAATCTAGTCGAACTCTAGGAGAAGAAAGAGAGTAATCCTCGGAGGATTTCCACTAAGGATAAACAATAATATATTACCTAAGGGCTTAATACTGCTCTACTGACAAAAACCTCTGAAATGTTGTGCAGCTGAGACTCCCAAATTCCAGCTCAGTGCAGGGAGCACTTCATTTGGGATTCATCTGTCCAACTTCAAATGCATGCAACATTAATATTTACATATGAAAATTCATTTAGAGTCCATATGTGAAGAGCTAGGCATTTCTGGACTCCATTACTGATGGATAGAGCCAAGAAGCATTGCAGATAAGAAATGTGAAAAGCGAATACTATTTCTTCAGTCAAATATATCTGAAAACTCTGTTGGCTCTGTGACCAAGATAGAGTTTTCTTCCATTTTGAATAAAACAAGGAACTAAGAAAGCCTTGGTACCAATAAAAAAATAAAAATAAATTTTAAAAAAAAGGAAGAAAAAACGGCAACAATAATCCCAACATTGTCTTACTCACAAAGTCACTCATCCCATACTGTGGACCAAATCCTTCTTCCAGGCAATATCCTCCAACATCATAAGAAGTGAGACCAAGGGCATTGGCCAAGCTTCAGTTTCTTTCTTTAGCTGCATCTCAGTCCCCCATATGGACAATCAATCTCTGCTTTAGGAGTCAGTCTATGGAGCACAGTTGCAGTCAAAGCTATCATTGCCAAATGAAAGCAGCAGGTAAATGACTTTGTGCTGTATCTCTGGTTTTATACGCTTCCTTTGATAAAAATTGGCTTTGAGGCAAAAAAACAAACTTGGTATGAAGGCACACGAGCCAGAAAAGGTCTGGGAAGTCTTTTGGATCTTGGTATTATCATCCCAAGATGTGCCCTTGGACCAAAACAGTATTACCATAAAATACAGGAAAAGGAGAGGTACAAATCCAGTTAGAACTTAAAAATTGTTTAACTTGTCGTGTTCGGTATCTGTTTCTATACTCTTCCCAATTTATTGAAGCAGACTTTGGTAAGACTGCAAGGGAGAGAAGCCCTGCAATTTAAATAGACCTTTCTAACTGTCAGATTGATTACAGTTTTCTGCAAACAATACATTTTTAAATATTTCTTTATGGAGTTTATTTTACTCCCTATTATACAAACACCATAACGAATGCAATCACACTTCTATTCACTGCCTCTCCAAAGTCTTCCTCCCTCCCTTTTCTCTAGCCACCTGTTAGCTCTGTCTTTTCTAAATTTAACTCCCTTAGCTTTGTTTGGTAACCTTTTCCTCATGCCCTCATTATCTAAATTCTGCTCCTGCTGTGGTAAAGCTGGTGGGGAGCTGGATCTGGGTTGTTATTTTGGAAATGGGCGGGGGAGGAGGTAATGAATCAGTCCATCAGTGGAGGTTTATTTATGGCTGTTTTTCCTTAATAAATAAATTTAAAAAAAATAAACCAAGGTCTCTACCACCTTGTACAAAAAATTGACAGCATAAGCACTGAAGGTTATTTAGAATATCTCAAAATATGTCATATTTCTGGTTATTACATTGGCAGGGTGGTAAAAAGGCACTGAATAGTCCTTTACAGCTGGGAAAGCTAAATATAAGCTGGAATTCTAACTCATTTGTTCACTGCTCAGTGTTAGCACAGGCGACCCTGGAGAAACTGTGATCAGCACAGAGGGACAGACTCAGGGCTGCTCCACAGGGCAGGGAGGAGAGTCCTGCCCTCAGCAGCTGCTGCTCATCCCCAACTCCCCAACTCTCAGTGCAGGAGGCACCTCCAGCAGCAATTCCCACAGGTCAGGGTGTGGTATTTAGGAGGTTGTCTCCTTGAGGGTGCAGGTAACTGCCCCCCCCTTTCATCCCACCCACCACAAAGGCTCCTCACCCAGCCTTGGACAGACCTAAATGCTGCCTTGAGAGCCTCTCCGTGGACTGGTGGTGATACCCAGCCACACACAGGCAGGCACAAATATGGAAACAGATTGTTCAGAGAGAAAAAACCCAAAAAACAAAGACTTGCAGCATGAAAAGACAGAGGAGCGAGGACAAGGCAGGGCTATGTGGTCATCAGTCAGTTCCCAAAGAGGAAAACAGAGTAAACCCACATCACTCAACAAAGAATGCATTGCTCTAATTATCACGGTGTGTCTTGCACTTACATTTGCAGCAGTTTTACCCAAGCTTTAATGCATAAATTGCAGCTCTTTTTGAAGTTTTTCCCACTGACTCATCACACACAAAACACCTACAGCCCTTTGAAGATGGAGAGAAGCTCCAGGCAGAGCATGGTTTATCCATGCTGACTATCAGGGATGCAGGAGAAAACTGTAGGCAGCACAGTCTTAGTGGAGGGAATAACTGCAGCCTTTCCCAACACCATGTTCCACGTCTCCTGCCCAACACACCCTCCTACAAACTCCTTGCCTGCCCCAATAAATCGAACCTTCAGGTAGTACACTTTAAATACTCCATGGAAACAAGTTGATGCACATAAAAACCACACAGCTAATGCACAGTGAGGTTACTAAATGAATGAATTTGGATGCAAGTAGGAAAATAAAAGCTGTATTTCACCTACAGAGAGAGCCTGGAAACCCCTGTTCCCACAAAGCACGTACTGATTTTGAAAATATTGTGAGCTTGTGTTGGGACACAGAGGGGAGATATTTTTAAAATGCCAAAGCCACTGGCATGGCACCAGGCATTGGTTTAATTTCATTCTCATGCTTGCTCAGAGCCAAAATGAGTCATCTTCCCCATGAAATAGGAATCTGTACACAACGCTGGCTGTTAATTACCTTTCCTGTCTCCATTAAAGAGGGAAGTGACAGCTTCAACCTCTCCCTGGGCGAGCATTGTGTTCTCTCGCTGTCTCCACCGCTCGCCAACAAATCTGCTGCTACAACTCAAGTGGCACTTGAGATATTCAGTCTAGCATTTCAACAACAGCATAATAACTGATAATTTGACAACAAGAAGCCATCCTCAGGAAGCCCAAGCCACTTATATCCCCAGGAGAAACAAGGAGAGGTATTTCTTCACCGGGCCTGCCCACAGCGCAGCTCGTTTTGGCCCTGGCCAGCACCACGCACTCCAAAACTGAGCAGACATCTCCAAAATATTGCTGGTTTAGCACATTGACTCCATGAAATGAGGGGGGGTCTATGCCTCATTTATTTGTGAGGCTACACTCTCGTGAGAATATAAGTTTGAGAGTAACAGGACTCAAAGGAGATGGTGCCTGGCTCAGAGTGATTGATCTGAGCACCCCCAGCCCAGCCCTGGGCAAGTCACCTCGGCAGCTGCACTGCCACCCCTGGGACCAGGATACAGGTGACAAAAGGTGTCCCCCAGCTCTGCTGGCATCTGGTGGTCCACCAAAATACCACAAGTTCCTCAGATGCCTTCTTACCTTGGCACAGGGCACTAAGTGGAGGGAATGCAAAGAGTTAGAGCAGTTGCCACCACTGTCAAAAAACCTAAATCTGCCATATTCCAAAAATTACAGTGGTAAGACATGACAAGAAAAACCTTAGTTCTGCTTGTTCCCTGAGCTTTCACTTATATAGAACACTCTCTGATTGAAGGGCAGAAACAAAATTTTTCAATGCAAAAGCCTGCTCTTTTTAAAGACCCTTTTGAAGAGCTTATTTATGAAGTGAAATAACTTAAGATTCAGAATAAAATTGGAAGGAAAAAAATGGGAAGAAAAGAATAAAAAGGCAACACTGAAATTGCTAGTCATTTATGGTTGTAACAAAAATTCACTCCTATTCAAAGGTGAATCAAGATCCATACAAGGCTTCTCTCAGCAAGCCCTTGGGATTCAAATTGATTAATGTACTTGTGCTGAGCCTCCCAGAAGGACAAATCTCACCTTTGTGTGCATTGCAGCAGTTAAAGAAACAAAAATTTTCCAGAAATGAAAACATTGAAAACTGAAAACCTTCAAATGCAACAGGGAAAAAAAGTCATACTCACTTCCATTTCTGTTCATAAGCTCAATATTTTACCCAGAAATAAAACAACCTCCAAACAACAGCTCAAAGGGACTCCCTAACCCTCCTGAGGTCTCACTGGACACCTCTAAATTAGATAACACCACTGATGAGTCTTTAATCCTTTGTGTCACTACAGGAGAAGATTGATGTGCTCACAGCAAGGTGTTGGATCATTTGCCTGGGCCATGGCACAGGTCATTCTCCTAGCTCAGCCTGAAGGCCACTATAATTTATTTCTTTCCTCACACCAGTTGCATCTGATTTATTTACTTATTCACCTGAAGAAGTAAATACAAACACCAGGGTTGATATCTTTATAGCATCCTTCCCCCTGAAGAACCAGGTTCTCACTATATCAGGATACCCACAACTATGATAAACCCTTCTTGTGGTGAATTTATTGCTTTGTCACGTCATGCTCTGTATTGAGTAGAACAGCTCCAAGTGAAACCAGTTCATTAGTCATCTACTCTGTGGCTTATGGGGGAAAGCTCTGGAATTACTAATAATAAATACACTGAAGGAATAGCATTATTTCTCAGAGGCAGAGAAATTCCTGTTACCACACGTCTTATCTGAGAAGAAAAAGAATACAGGGAAATAATAAAGGAAATTCTTGATCATTAGAGTAATTTCATGAGGGTATCTAAAAACCAAATGAAAAGACTGGATTTCAGCCTTGCTAGGTAAATCATAGAAAACTCATCTACGTGAAGCACACTGCCTGGTTTAC
>VZDJ01000219.1:10361445-10505884 GCA_008694505.1 Cyanoderma ruficeps | reverse complement strand
TTTTTTTTTTTTCATAAAATAGTTTAAAGCTAGTTATTCATTTCATTGAACTTTTCATGGGGCTGTTAATCACATTTTTACCATCGTGGCAAGTGACTAATGACCTTGAAAAAAATAAAAAGTAGCCATATGAGCATTAGCAGAATAATATATACTCCAGATAAAGGAGGGAATGTTCAGCCTTTGCTCAGTGAGGTATGCAGCTTGTTCGACAAAGAATGATTTATAGGGAAAGCAACAGGAAATCTCGTGATGGTTTTGAGACACCGAGCAGGCATAAGAAAAGCTGTGACTCAATGCAAGCAGAATCCCAGCCAGCCACCATGGAAATAGAGGTAATTAATATGTGCTCGTGCTCGAGCTCACCTAACCTGTGCTCCTCTTATTTAATTCCTTGAACTCGGGGCCATCGTGAATAACAGACTCTGCTGTGTCTTCTTCCCACAGACTGGGAAGAAATGGGAACAGAGTTACAGCTACACAGGATAAAACTAGAGTCTGCTATTTTCCTTCCTGAAGAAGGAGGAATTATTCCACAGGGTTTGGCTGGAAGTGCAAGATTCAGTGCTACAGGCTCCCAGTGCTGTGGCCTGTGCACGGACACTGAACTGTCACTATTTAGCAACTTTTCTCCCTGAAAAAAAAATCCCAGCATGTGAGGGAGTCATCTCCCAATCTCTTTAAAAGACTCAATGCTTCTAATGCTAGTTATTTCATTCCGAGTATTCTTATTCACAAAAAGAACAACATTCCCTTCCTGAAATCTCTGTAGTTTGCAGAGTGGCTTCTGGTAATAGGGTCCCACCAATACATGAAATCTGTGTGCAGAAAAGGGGAAAAAAAATAAAAAAGGAAAAAAAACCCCACAAAACCCCACCAAAAGCAATGGCATAATGGCTCTGTTTTCATTCTGTCAAGCCTCATCTCAACCACGCTTCGAAGCAATTTAGGTGTTGCCCAATTTGATTCCCTGTGCAGCCCCAGCAGATGACAACATGAAAACCTGGGACACCACATGCAGCTGAAAGTGCCCAAGCACTGTGCAGACAGACCCTGGTGAGGAGAACCCAATGGCTGGATTCAGGGAGGGGGAAACAAACAGAAACAGAAAAGAAATGGAATTTTTAAGGATGTCTCTTTTAATCTTGTTTCTATTCACTTCAATATAGGAGCAAGAACAACTTTCTCTTTTAATTTTACAAGATTGCATAGGCAGATTAAAGTTTCTCTGTAGTTATTTCCTCTGCATTTGATCTGCCTTATTTCTTTTAATATCAATGGAGTTAAAAGAGGATGCATGTCATCTATTTTATTGGGTTGAGTTTTTCCCAGTGCAACTTTTTACAAGAGCAATCAGCTCAAAGATAAAAGGCAATGCTGCAGTTCTGACCTGGGAGAATTTCACATTTACTTTGCAGTCCTAGAAGTTATTTCAGTTGCAGACTTCGGCTTC
The DNA here is from genome assembly GCA_008694505.1 of Cyanoderma ruficeps. Lineage (NCBI taxonomy): Eukaryota > Metazoa > Chordata > Aves > Passeriformes > Timaliidae > Cyanoderma > Cyanoderma ruficeps. The sequence continues at coordinate 10,504,431 of VZDJ01000219.1, read as the reverse complement.
AGCCAAACTCTTGCTTTTTTGGTTGCAATCACAAAAAAGCCACGTGCAAAAGGAGTCTTTCCAGGTAGAAGTGTTTTGATGGACACACGTGTAACCACTGCACCCTGAAACGCCTTTGGAAATACAGGACAGCACACCGAGAGGTTGGGCACATACAGATTACTGAGCTGGAAAATTATTTTGGACCCAAAGTCTCTGTACTTCAATTTTATGGGTAATTAAACCTAATGTGTTGTCATTCAGAAGGCAATTAAGTCCAATATCTAGAATGCAGTGTCCCCTTCTAGTGAGTGATGGGGAGGAGGTGACAGGATTCACTGTGCTGATGGATCATTTCTGGGAAGCCCCCTCATGACCTTCGGTCCTCTCCTGAAAGGGAAACTGAGCAAAACAGGGAGGTGGAGCAAGAGGGTGTCCCTGGGGCTACACCTTGCACTCATTATCACCTGCGAGTCCAGGGAAGTGCCTTGGGTGACTTGGCGAGAGCCTGGAAAGGAGATTTCCCAAGCAATTAGACAGCTTTATCTGGATATTGCTCTACTAAAGAGACAGAAATGGCCTGAGATAAGAGAGATCAGGGATGCAGCAACGATTTCTGTTCTTTGGGAATTTCACATCAAACACACTGGGCACGCTAGACGTCTTTTCACTCTTTCTGTTGGCAGAAGACACCAATGCAATGAAGCTAAAGGCACCAAAACCATCAATAGGGGTAACTCAGTCAGTGCAAAATCACCTTGGCTGAGAGCCATGCTCAGCATGAGGCTCTGAATTCTTACCCACCACCAACTACCCAGCCCTGGGCAGGAGCACAGCACTCCTGGTGTGACTGGGAACAGATCCCAGGCCATGGCCACGGCCCCAGATGGGTGTGAACCAAAGCAGTCCACAGCAGGGTGCCCCTGGACCCCCCAGATACCCTGCACAGTCCAACTGCACCAGTGCTGCAGGAGCTGTGGTGTCCTCTCCAAGCAGAGGTGCTGAGCCCCATAAATTGAACATGACTTGCAGTCCTTGGCCATACAAAAGGTCAGCTGTCCCCAAGCTCAGTGAAAGCCCTGAGTTGAGATCTTCAGAAAAAAACGAGGCAGGCTTGTGTCAGAGTACCCATTAATATCGCAATGTTTGTTTTAAATTCTATGTTTAAGTATCATTAGGTTTAATAACAATGGTGAGCTGAGACATAATTGTGATCAAAAGGTTCACCCAAGGTTAGAAAGAAAGTTGGTTGCAAAGTCAAAAAACCAATCTAATCTCCTGCTGTGCAGACCTGTACTTTGGGAGGAAGATAATTGTTACTAAAGCTCACCAGTGGGCAGTCGCCGTAAAGAAAAACTCAATAATTTGGACTGTGTATAATGCCTATTTTTTTCAGTCAAAGTATGGAATGGGGAATGAGATCGGTAGAGAAAAACTAAAATACATTTAGCAAACAATACTTTCACAAATATTGCATCAAACCACATCTCAGAGATGCTGTTACAGCCGTGCTGACCCAGCCAAAACATTGATCTTTTTGACAGGAAAAGCTAACACCACAATGGAATTTCTTAAAACATTTTTCTCTTCCTCTGTTATTTTTTATACTACTATTTGAATGTGCCAGCTTTCTGCTTCTTTCATGACTGGGCAGCTTAGTGATAAGCCAGAGTATTACAAACGTTTTCTCCATCTTTGAGAGCAGTGTGTAATATCATTAGATTCACACGGTTTGCTTTGGCAGTGACATGTTCGGTGGACAGGCTGGTCCCCCACCACAGAGACAGGGTCAGCTCTGAGTAAGCAAGATAGAAGAGCAGCATTAGCAGAAACCTATTATCTCTGTTCAATTTTCCCAAACAGTAACCAAGGCCTCTTCTGCAACAGAGAATAAATGAAAATATTTATTGTCTGATAAAAATCAGTAAGCTGTTCTAACACATGCTCGTTCTGACACGTTTTCTCACTGATTACAGCACAAGGTACCTTCAGGAGATGAGCAGAGAAGGACTGGTGACAGCCTCAGCAACACACTCCCAGAACCCAAGGACCTGGTTTGAAGAGCAAGAGGGCAAAGATACAAACCCTGGCACCACTACCAAAGGATTCAATATTTAGTGTGCAACTCGCATTTCCACAAACCAAAAACAAAAACCAACCAGTCCTGTTCCTCTGCCTGCCTACAAGCTCACCGTCCCCTTTCGATCTGGCCCCAGATGTTTTGGGCCAATTATTTCTGAACCAGAAAAGCAGCACATTCAAAGCAACATCACCCCATCCTGGGCACCTCTGGAAGGTGAACTTTCCTGAAATGCCAGGCTTGCAGTCTGTCGTGCTGCCTGGCTAATTTTATACCCTGGCCCATCCATGAGGATACGGACAACATATGAGGCCTGTTAATGGCTCATATTTCTGCATCAGATCCTCCTGAGCTGCTCCACAGGCTGGCAGTGATGTGTGACACATCAGGAATTTCCCAATTTGTTGACTGTCACAGGTTTGCTTTCACCTCCCTGGAAAATCAGTCCCAGGAGTCGAAAGCCAGATTTTCAGTCTCTACTCCAATGCCTCTGTTCAGCATGTGCAGGTTAATGACAGTGTGTAATAATCAATAAACAGCTCCTGGCTTTCAGCTGATGGGGCATTACTGCCAGGTCGGAACAGGAAGGTGAGCCAGGCAATTGCTGCTCGCTGGGGAAGGCTCTCTCAGGGCAAACCCCTCACAGCTCCCTTGCCTGTCCTGCTGATGTCGTTACCACACTCCTCAGTCTTTGCTGTCAGCATATTGCTGTGTTCTGGAATTACAGGGCTGACAGTGATGGTTTTAATGACATGCAAACAGGCAGCGTTTCGGTGGTCGCCAATAGCTGCGTGCCAGCATAAAAGCTGCAACTTCTAACTGAGGGAGGCAGGTCCCAGAAAGCTTTATGCGTACAAAACCCAGTGTCCACGTGAATTTGAGTCAGGACCAAGCTGGGGCCTGTGGCAGGAGAGCATTGCTTCACCCAGCACAGGTCGGTGGTGCTCATGCTGCAGGGTTCAGAGGTTGCTTTCTGCTCGTGCCCTGCCAGCCTCATTGGATCTCCTAATACCAAAGGTTAGGAATGAAGGAGAAATGCTTTTTGGTAAAAGAAGGAACCACACATCAAAATAAAGCATCCTCTCAGCTTCAGAAGACAGCAAAGGAAATTACTTAAGATTTCATTATGCTTTTCTCGGCCATTTCATATCTGCGCCTGATAGCAAGTGACATCTATCCACGCTGTCAGACTTCTTTCCATCATGCAGAAGGACAGAAGAAATCACTCACTGACACCTTGAGATTGTAAGGACAGAAAGCAAAGAGACATCAAGGGGTTTATCATTGAATGAGCCAAGTACCTAAATCCACTTAACTCGTAACTTCTAAACAACTTCCACTTGACTCAAGGAAGGAAGCAGGGACACATTGGACACAAAAACAAGAACACTTTCAGGCTTTAGCTCCTCAAGATAGATCATCACTCAGTGCCTACATAATCCATCTCATCTAGTTTATTTTCACCAGCTGTGCTCTAGAGGTGGCCTGAGCACCCAACAGAGAAACCATCTGAAACGAGCTCCCTGCAAGGACAGACGGGCAGAGCCTGAGCCTGCTTTGCATGGCTGAGATCCACCCAGAAACGATGCAGGCACACTGTGCGCTGAAACAGACAGGATCCTGTGACCCCTCCTCATGAAGGCAGCCAGCAATAGCCCCCTTCAGGTGGGAAAGCAGCTCCCACATCCCTGCAGGGCTGGTCAGGGGAGCAGCAGATCCCAAATCCAGCCCAGCTGTGCAGTGCCCACGCACTGATGGTCAATCATCCACGAGCTGGTTTGTGCTGAGGAGTTCTCAGGGGCTCCTTTTGTGCTGAGGAGTTCTCGGGGGCTCCTCTGCCTCTGGCAGGGCTCTGCAGTGGCTGTCACTGGCTGTGATGGCACCGGCTGGGTGACAAATCCGATTGCAGCTGTCACATCTGCTTCCAGGACCTGCCACTTGGAGCCTGGTCCGAGACAGACTGAGGCATTTGCTTCTGGAAATTGCAGAACTTTATACCTCAGTGAGGCAAAGAGCCCAAGGAAAAGGAAAAAAGCAGCTGGGGCGGTGGAGGTTGGTTTCATTTCACACCTTCACACACACAGAAAGGGTCCAGGCACCACAAAAGGCTGACCAACCATCTCAGAAAGAGCCACATGGAGCAGCAGGGTCTGCAAACGACTCTGCATGAAACCACAGCACCAGGTCTGGGCCTGAGGATGCAGCTCCAAGACAGGCAGAGAAAACACCAGTCCAAATCTGCTATGTATTTATTTTGGACTCCAGGTGTTTTTCCTCTTACTGAGAACACTTGTTCTTCCTTGAAGAACAACACCATGCTTGAAATCACCCCCTGTTATAACTCAAATTGTCAATATTCAGTATGTCAATGAGCTGAGTGTTTTTCCTTTTTTCCTTTTTCCCCTCTCTTTTTAAATGAAAACAAATCAAACCAACTAAACAAACAAAACAAAAATCCAAACAAACCCCACACCATTCTGAAATCCCTGTACAAGTTCACATCCTCTGCCAAGCTTCGTAGAGCAGATGATGTGACGCAACTAGAGAAGGTGAGGGAGCACAGAGGATTCCCATACTGTTTACCCTCACACAATGAGGAGCAATCACAGCAACTCAGTAGCTTAGATAAAATGAATTTCACACCTCAGGTCAGCATGGAGTGAACGGCTGCTCCCAGGTCTCTCACGCCAGTGCAATGAACCTGGGATGAAGAGGCATTGCTGAGATACACGGAGACAAGGGGAATTCTTGTTGCAGGTCCTGCTAAAAAAATTAGCAGAAATAGCCTGTGAATGCTACAGAATAAGGCCAACACTTCCTGCATTTATTTTACCCTCAGAAAAAATAAAAAATACAAAGAGCAAACAAAATAACAACCCAACTGAAATGCATCTCAACATTTCCTCTCTTACTAAGGCCTCTTCTCTAAACTAGATTCAGCAAGTGGCATTAAGCCCACTCCAGAGCAGATATCTGCACTACAAACCATCACCCTGGAGGTGAGAAAAGCCACAGTCCATTCCAGTGGTCTGTTAGGTGCCCTGTGCTGAGCAGTCCCACAGCCATTAAAGTTTCATGTTATGGAACACACAATATTCTCCTACAAGAGTTATGCCATGTCATGCTTCTTTAAAATACCACAGAAAGACACACACAAAAAAAAAAAAAAAAGGCAGACTCCATCCTCGGAGGGAAACTCCATCCTTGGAGGGGAATACAGTCAGACTGACTCCAGGGGAGAAGCAGAGCAAGCAGAAGCCACCTTCCTGATCACTAATTCTTGACTAAACTTCTGTCTGGCGTTTGTGGATGTGGCTCTCCAGTCCATCCAACCACCACCACCACCTGTTGCTTTCAGACAAAGTGAAGAATTCAGGGGAAACGTTGAATTTGTTAAAAAAAAAGAAATGCATAGCAAGAGCTGAACTGCTCCCGGTTCCCTCAGCAGACACCTCAGCCCTTGCCTGCCAGGGAAGAGAGGGCCTGGTGACTTCATTGACTCAGCAACCACGATTTCACCCTGTGCAATGCCCCAAGCCTTTGCTGCAGCCAGAATGGGCTTATTTGGAGCCCAGGACATGGGATTACTCAATTCTAGGGCTCATGATTCCAGACTCAGCTCAGGACACCCACCATGAGGTCTGTGTGCAGAGGGATCACAATGGGCTGATTAGAGTGGATTTGAATGTGGTAGGACAGATGCAAGCCCAGACCTAATTAATGAGACTAAAGTGACCAAAACAGGGCTCTGCAACCCACACTGCAGGGAAAGTCAACTCTCCAAAGGGCTTGTCTCACCCTGTGTTTCCTCCATCAGCAGAAATCCCTCCTAGCAAAGCTTCCATCTGAGGAAGACTTCTGAAAGATGGAAATGGGTCATCTTCTCTCCCAAACACTCACATCTTCCCTGCCCTGGGGAACCATTTAAAAGAATTAGGTGACAAATGTTTTGTTGCCAAGCACTGCAGAGGCCCCGTGGAACTTGTCTTCTGACACCTCTGCTGGTAAACGAGCGAGTGGCATAACATGACAAGGGATTTAAAAAATTAAGTCTCCCCAGACACTCCCTGGGGGTGATTTGCTACAACATGCAGACTGGCAGCACTGCTGCTCGTGAGATGCCACGTTCCTGCATTTCCTTGTTTTACAAGAAATGGATTTCTCCTCTTAGTGAAACTTTAATGTGACAAAAGGAAGGGGCACTGCAGTAGTGCCAGGCTGCTTTTTTTTTTTTTGGACACCACCATGCACAAGGCTGCCTGTGGTAGGGCATTCACCTTGCTCCTGGACTTGCCTTTGCGTGACCAATCATTCAGATCAGAAATCAAATCCCTTTCTGAAGGAATAGACAGAGTGTGGAGGTTTTGGCTGTGAACTTTTCACACTGGAAAGTGCTAGGAGGGGAAACAAAGTTCGAAGGGGTGGACAAGACAGGTCATTGGAGCAGAATGGGACGGGCCATGTTTCAAACACCTGGTCCCCTCCCTCCCAGGGGTTTGAGACATGGCAAGGCTGCTCAAGACATGCTGGAGCCCTTCAGTGACAGCCCAGAGCTTGTGCCAGCCTCCACCAGCCAAAGCTGCCTTATCAATGGCTGTCTCCTCACTTCTAGTACCTGCTGCTGTAAATCATAGCCCAGAGCAATGCTTAAGAGAAAGCATCTAAATCACAAAATAAAACAGGTCAGAGCTGCAATTATGATCAGTGAAGCAGGCATCAGTATGTTGTGCATAATTAAAATGACTGTAGGACTTCTCTATAAATATCAGCCAGAAAAGTGTCTCTTTGTGTGTGGGCATAAAAATGAGATGCAGGAAACAGCCTGCTCTGATGTGACAACACGACCTTGGAACAACTTTGTTGCCTCCACACCAGAGTAATTACACTGTTGAAACGTCTGATTGTGTCCCTCTTGCCATCAGCAGCGACCAAGCCTTTGCAGCAATAAATGTGGAGCGAGTAACAGTTCAATAAAGATCCACAGATAGACTCGTTTTGCAGGGGCTGCTGCTCCTTAAAGTTCTCTAAAGATGCACTTCCAAGAGCAGAGGCTCTCGTTTTCTCCTTTAAAAGTCTGAACTCAGCTTGGAGATGAAATCTACTCAAGATGATAAATGGATACCATGCAAAGCTTGTCTTACACACGTCTTTAAATATTTTACTTACTGCTCATCAATCTTCCCCATCTATGCAGCATTCTTAACTACTTTGCAGAGAGAAATCCGATCCCTCCGGGGAATTTGGGAAGCAAAATACATTCCCAATCTTCTCAATGCTCCGATGACAGGAAATATGGAGATGTTAAATGGAGAGTGGTGCTAAAGCAGAGAGTTGCTCCAGACAACTTTGTTATTGCCAGATTGAGCCGTGGGACAAGGGCTGACCCTGGATGGACCCACGGGTCAGGGACGAATCCACACGGTGCATTTTGGACCTTGTGAGCCCCAATATTCACAGTTTCACTGGCAACAACTCAGAACCACAAATCAAGTCTGAATTGCTGTACAGGGCAGGCTCCACAACTGAGCAGGTGAATAACACCACTGTTAATGGGCAGCACAGAAGGATTCCTTCCATTAGCACAGAGAAAAACCAGAAGTTCGGCAAGTGACAACACGTGAGGTATGTTTTTATTCAGAGCTATTTCAAAACACAAATACTTCAATCAATAATCACTCACCTCCCATTCAATACCCCAGTAATCCCCTTTTGTCCAGCATAATGCCTAGACACAATTTTATTGACCCAGCAGTATTCTCCTAGGACGCACCATTCTTTGACTGCTAATGACCGGGTGGGTACATTTCTCCCTGCAGCCAAGTATTTATCAGGCAGAAGGCAAATATGGGATTCATTGATGCATAAAACATTGCAGATAAATAATAATGAAAGACTTATGCATCATTCTTGTCAATGTGCTGAGATGAGGGGGGAAGAAAAAAAAATAAATAAAAATATTCATCGGCAAGAACAGATGTTGAGGCAAAAGCTCACTCAGGGGCTAAAGGGATTCTTCCACCAAGACCAGACTATAAGCACTGGAAAATACAAAGCCTGATCTTGTGCCCAAAAGTGCAACATCACCACATGCTCCAAAGGAAATGCTCTAAACCATCTCACAACCCAAGGAATGGTTATAAAATGTATATTGAGTTTGGGGGGAAAATGATGGGATTTAATAAATTAAAGGATATTTTTGCGAACATTTCACAAGCTGAATGAGTAAAAGACTACTGGATAAATTAATTCATATAAATTATTTTCCATATGAAATATTAATATGCTGGACAGCAATCAAAAGTCACAAATCAAACAAAATAAAAGCTTGCAATGAAATGAATTGGAACGCTCTGTGGAAAACAGGAAAAATAAGCAAGGAGGAAACAGCTGTCATTCTCAAATCACTCAAATATAGATCTTCTTTATAAAGAATAATGGTGCATCCAAAACAGTCATTTCCTTAAAATAACCTATATAAAGTACTAAAGGAGAGGCACATAATACATTGTACCATTGCAGCTCTGTCAGGTCACCATTCTCTTTTTAAGGTGTTATACTGCTGGAGCTTCTGCTGGGAATTCTCCCTAATAAATTCCCTTTATATGTCACTTTTCAGGACTGACATTTGAGGAATGCTACGAAAAGATTTGAAGATCTTCTGGAATAACGACGTGGAGCTGATAACCCTCAGCAGGCAGGGGCACAGCAGCTCCCTGGGAGATCCCCACTTACAGGTCCGTGGTTTTGATGCAGGACAGGAGTCAGGGAGCCTCGTGAGCCATTGAGACATGAGTGAATTCCAGGTTCAGGTCCTCTTGTGCTCTGGGAAACCACACACGGAGCAGGCAGCCAGTTCTAGCACAACCTGCGTGCAGAATCTCAACCTCACCCGTGTGGGGACAGACAAAACGACAGCAGAGGGGGAAAAAAACATCTTGCAAAACCCCAGGCCAAAGCCCCTGTAACCCAGTGCTGTGCTAAATGAAGTGGAAGAAGTGCTCTGAAATCCCAGCCTTGGCACAGCTCATGGAGCAGCCTGGTCCAGCCTGGCAGCACTTTCTGCATTTTACCAGGTCACCCATCTCCTGTTGCTCAAGCTCAGAGAAAACTGACACCTGTGTGTTAATACATCCCTCTGTCAGAGCCTGTTAAGTGCCCATCTGCCCTTCTCCATATCCCTCACCCTTGCAGGAGACAAACTCCATTTAAGCCAAGGAACATAAAGAAAGCTCATTTCCTTTGAACTTATTTACAAGTTTTACCATTAAACTTGCCCACATTATGCAAGCAGCTTGCAATCTTCCCTAATTCTCTGACTTTAATTATATAATTGAACAACCTAAAAACTCATTTTTTCCAGGAAACATTAAACATTACCATCTTAATGAAATTCTTAATGAAACCGTCCTCCCTGCATGCAAATGACTGGCACTGGATTTGCTTATCACACTGATAGACAAAAGGACAAACGCCCTTCCTTTTGTCAATCATCCAGAGTGACAGCCCTTCCTAAGGACACTCCTCCTCGATGGATGGATTAGGCTGACACAACCACAGACAGGAGGAAGCAGCCAGGAAAGGTCAGTAAGTGGAATAAACTGACAACAGATACGCAGTTAAGGCAAATTTTTCCTGAAGCTCAGCTGAGTTCTGAGTGGCTCTGCATCAACTGAGTTGTAGCACACAGGGTGGGAAGAGCTGGAGAGGTGAGTCAGGGGTCTCAACAAGGTTGCAGCCATGCGCTGTCCATAAGGAAAAAACTGTGGGGCATTTTAGACACTTGACTGTTATGATCTGTTTCAAGACACTTGGCTCAGCCTTCCCCACCTCAAACACCCTCCTTGTTGTCTCAGGGAGACTCGTGGCTCCAGCTCCACTGCTGCAGACATGGAACACTCACCAGAAAAACAAGAAACCACCTGGGAAGGAGCCCTGCCAGTGGCATGGCTGTGCTGGGAACACTTGTCCCTCCCTGTGAGGCTGGACATGCCCCTCATGTCACAGCACAGAGGGATGCTGCTGTATCAAGCAGCAACTCTACTGCAGGCACCCAGGATATCTTCAGGGTGAAACCTCCAGGAAAAGCTGCAAGAGAGCAGGGGGAAAATAGAAACCAGCACGAAACTCCCCTGTCCTCTCTCACCTCCCCCACCAACTTGCCAGTCCTTTGTACTAAACCAGCTGCAGGGGAGAGGAGCCTCTGTCCCTGCACAGGGGTGGGGAGGCACCTTTTTGGACCCAGGTCCTCTATTGGAGCCTGGCTGCTGCTGCTCCCCACAGCAGAATTTTGAGGCACTGGCCCAGCCATCACTGCAAACAACTTGATTTACAGGCTACAGCACTGTTTTCCCAAAGCACACCCATTCTGCTCCCTTCCAGCCTTTTTCTTGCAGGGTATTTTTATGCAGCCAAGTTCTTGTGCAGTACCAAGCTCTACCCAGCTGAAGGAATTTTTGTCACGAATATTTTGGGTGCATCCTTTCCTTCACTGTCACTTGGTGACCTCCAGTTCTTGTTTTTGATACCAGTTCAAAGACACCACAAATGTCTTCCATTTTTATTCCCATCAAAAACATGTGTAGTTCAAAGACACGACCTTGGTGTCTGCTTCTGCAAACAACGCTGGCCTCGGTGCTACACCGAAATCCATGTCACCGCATCAGCTTGCTCGAGCCTCTTCTAAATCTAATTCTTTCTAAATCTAATTCCCACAGATAAAGAGAAGAATAGTTTTATTCAATAAGCATTAATTAGTTCTTTTTTTCTCCACTCTCCTGCTTCACTGCACTTACAGTGTCCTACACTTTTGGCCCACAGGTACACCTCACCCTGCTGCAGCTCCCAGATTGTCCTGATGATTTATTGACAAGAAAACTCAAGCCCCAGGTGCCCTTCCCGATTTGCACTCAGATCTGCAATTATGTGGTAGGTGGTCATAGCAAACTTTAAAATAAACGGAGATAGCTGTGATAAATAATTTAGAGGGAAAGAAAAAGCAAAGAGGTGTCAGTGTCCTGACACTGACACTGCCTAACCAGAATGTCTGGGAGAGAATATTGCAAGAGTTAAAGATCCAGCAAAGCTTTGGAGATGGGGATCTGAATCTGACCTCCACTGAGGGCATTCTGAGATTCCTGCTGCTGTCAGCTGAATGTCTGACAGTTTTAAAGACATTAGGGCAAAATGGTCTTTTCCATTTCAAGTCTAAAAAATATAAATATTTTTGAGTCAGCTACAAATATCTGACAAGCTAATTGCTTGGAATCATTAGGAGATTAAAGAATTAATTTTACTTAGGTCATGCATCTAATCCAGGTGGATTTCTTATGCTGGTTTGAAGAAAATGGTTAGGGAGCCTTGATTTGACAAGCTCTCACCACCAGTCTTGATTTCTCAGCTAACAAATTCTGTCAAGTTCTCCCCACAGTTGCAAATAAGTTCTATTTTCTAGCTCTCTATCTTTCCTTAAAGTACCACGGCCCTGCCAGCACCAGAATGTTATCTGTGTCCTGAGCAGAAGTGCTTTTTAAAGCTCTGCTAGGCAAAGAGGTTCTTGATCCCACGACAGCTCATGATCCTAAACAACAACAGGAATAACCTAACTCACAATTAACAAACTTAGTGCTCGAAGAGTCCGGCTGAAACCAACTGATATATTTCTCCAGCAGAGTAAGAAAACATCCACAAAACACAGGGGATCAAAACATGGCCATTGAGGCCCAAATCAACTCATTAAAAAAAATAAATGGGAGCAATTCCATTGGCCTCAGTGGAATTCAATCCTGTGTACAGCTTATAAAGCACTTTCACCAAGTGCCTTTCATTCAAGGCTCTTTACAACAGAGGTGCATCATTATTTGCTCTAACCCCAGAACCTTCCCCTGGTCTGGTTTGTTTTTCACTCTATGATTCATTCCAGTCTCTCAGAGTATTCCCTAGCTCTGCATTTTTGTCCCTGCCATTGTTTTCTGTCCTTAGCTTCCCGAGTTCTGTATTCCTTAGCAATTATTTATAGAAGGGACTCATCCAGTCCCAAATCCATGCCCCAGCCTTATGTCAGTGCAGCTCCAGCTGTTTGTCTCCCAGGAATTCAGTCACCTTTCTGCTCACAGGCTACAGCTCAACATTCCTGACAGCTCATCCTCTCTGCAGGAGCAGAGCCCCATCCTCCCACATGGAAGCATGGAAGATTTCCATTTAGCCTCCACAACAGCCATTTGCACATGGAAGCATGGATTCTAAAATTCATACTTTGCAGGTCCCCAAAAATCTACTTTTTCAGGCTATCAAATCTAGGACAACATCGAAATCCTATTTTACTCTGATATAAAATTTGGCTCTTTATTCATCCCAATAGAAAGCCCCCTTATTTTTTTACTACCTATATCATGACAGCATCTGCCATGATAAAAAGCAACTTGAGGTGCTCAAATCACACATGCTTGGGCATACGAGCCCAAAACAAAACTCTATCCTGTTTGTTACACGGACTTCTGTCTGACTTGGTTTTCTCTATCACCTTTTCTCTTTCCTTTCCTCTCTATTCCTCTCTGTTTGTAAAAGAAGAAGTAATTTTTGCCTTTCCAAGCGGGAAATCTGCAGTGACAGGGTGGGGAAGGGACCCTTCAGCAGTGGGGAGGGGAGGACAGCCAAGTGCCTTGGAGAGGAATCAGAAGTACTGACTCTGCTCCTGGAAAACAGGAGCAGCCTCCTGGTCATGCTCCATGGCTCGGAGCAAGAAGGATGCCCTTTCCAAAGGAGGGATATTGATTGCAAGGAACCATCCCACCACCACCCCCTGGCAAGAGGTCACTGCAAAACTTCCCCTCCTCTCACTCACATCCATCTTGTTGACTCTGCGGAGATTCTGCAGATTACAGCAAAGCAACTGAATTATTCCAGCTAATGAGAACGTAATGTTTCATGGCCGACTTCCACAGTCACTTAAATCTATCCTTATCTAATTAATTTCGCAAAGCAAAAAGTGACTAGGCAAATAAACTCCACAATGTGACAGCTGCAGTGCTATGAGTTACTGGTCAGTCAGCAAACAGACCAAGAGAGTGTGAGGGGGCCAAACAGAAAAAGATGAAGAAATTACTCCATGAATGTTTGACTTTAAACCAGTGCAAAATTTAAGGAGGGCAAAAAACCCCCACAACTGACCCACTTTAGCTCTGTAAAAGTGTCACCACTGCCATCCTGCTATTGAAAGGCACAGAGGTTTATGAGTGGCAAACGAAATCCAGCCGAGCTATGCAGAGCTAAGGCAGGCACAGCCCATCTCAGAAAAGCAAAATTAAACAACATTAGCAATGATCCATTTCCTCACTCAGCAGGGGCCAGCCCAGCTAATCTGGCACTGGAGGAAACACGCTGAGGGTTTTCCCACACAGAGATTGCTCTCTGCCAACGCTTCCACTAATCCACCTTGCCCCGAAATGGTTGACCATTTCTGTTTAAAGAAATAAGTGGGGATTAAGAGGAGGAAGCCTGAAATCCAACTGTATTGAAATTAAACTGGCGGGGAAGGCAAACTGCTGGGAAAGAGGGATTTGCTCTGGAAAGAGATACAGAGCAGCTGTGGGATGGGGGTTGGACAGAGGGTGTAGCTGTCACACCCCACTGATGCCCTCACTAGCCTGGGGGAGATGTTCATTTCTGGGGGTTTATACTTGTTTTTTTTTTCTTTTTTAAGTACAAAAAGAAGTTCCCTGCCTGTTCACCTCCAAGGGAACAAGCTCAAACATAACTTTAGCCACACAGGCAGACCTTTCCCTTGTTCTTCAGGTAAGTGTTTTCACTTAAGTAATCTAAACTGCAGTGACAGCAAGGTTGGACTTGATGATCTTAAAGGTCTTTTCCAACCTAAATGATTTTATGATTCTGTGACAGCTGCTTCAAGTGTTTGCTCCCATCTTCTCCCCCTCAGTCCCCCTGCCACGCTTTTACTTGCTTTGCCTATATCTACAGACATTTGTATCCTCTTTGCTACCAGTCCCATTTGCCCACTTTTTCCTTAAAAAAAAAAAAAAGGCAGCCCCTCTGCTGATGCCTCCTGGCAGAGATCTTTGACTGCAATCAGAGCAATCCTCATTTATTCCAGCTCAGGATCTGACCCCAGGACATCTAGTGCTTGAGCTGTAATAGAAGTAGAATCAGACCAGGCCATTACGTGTTTGGGAGAAGTCCAAGACACTTTCAGGTGCTGCAGAAAGCAGTGCCAGCAATTCTGCAGTTTGTAAGGATTTTTTTCCCCGTCAGAATCAAACAGGGATGATCAGTGCAATGGGCAGGGCACACAGAGCACACATCCAGACACTCTTTTGATTATCAAACATGCCAAGATCTGCCACAAGGTTTGATTGTAGGGTGAGGAGTCCAGGGACATGCAGCAGCCCACTTTACAATTCAAGGCTTACTTACATTCCTCTTTTTTTTTGTTTTCAGTCCAAAAGGCTAGAGAGACCCCATAAGTCAGACAGTCTGGTGTGGTATTTCTGCAAGGTCCACAACCCTCACAATGTGCCATTTCTGCAAACCAGGGCCATCTTCGCATCCAAATTGGGACAATTGAGTTAAATGTGAAAGGAAGTTCAAACTACACAAAAAATCCAATCAAAGCAAACAACTTACACAAGAGCCTGGTCACATTTTACACCCAAGCATCTTAAGAGAAGTGGATTTTCATTCTCCCTTTCTTCCTTCAGACTGAACAATTTTTTTCATGGTTTTTCCTACTTCTCCACAGGAAAGACAGCCCAAGATGAGACAAAGGACAGACACCAGACACTACCAGGTCATATCTTGAACCACCACATTTTCAACAAGGACGTGTGGTAGTTACATTCAAGACCCTAAAGGGCTGCCTTCCTCAGCACACATGGTCCAGTCCACAAGACACTATTGTACAGATCTTTGGGATAATAATGATGATCTTCCCTAAATCTTCCCCAGCTATGCCTGGGCAAGGGACAGGGCACATTTTGCTTAACCTGGAATACTAAAACAGAAATACCAGCTCCTCTCTCTAGCTGACCACTCTCACTAGAACAGGCCACTACTGTTTGCTTAATAAAGTGTTTTGCAAGACAAACCAAGAGCATCACAGGGTGACAGTGACACAGAAACCACCCTCAGCCCGAGAGCTGTGTCAATATGTCACTGCACACATGGACCAGCAAAGAGCCTGACCCCGCACGCACGGACAGCAGCTCTTCCTTACAGAAGGAGAACTCAGCCAAAGCCTGACAAACACAATTAACAGGTGAGGAAAGACACAGCCAAGAATAAACATGTTTATTTGTACAGTTATTTGTACACTAGGAGGATGCATTCTGGCATAACTTGCCATGCTCTCCATTTCTGTCCCTTCAGCACCCTGACAGTCTCCCAGAAAGGCCAGGAATAGGAATATGGCTCTTTTTCTAAGCAATCTTATTTCTTTCTTGGTTTGTCTTTCTCTACTAATGTCTTGGGTTAACTAATTGAATTCAAGTTGCTTAATTAAAACATCTTGGGTTAACTAATTGAATTCAAGTAGAGACTTGTTAAATGCGGTGCCTGTTTCTGATGCAGCAGGAATGGGGAAAAACCTCAAACATGAGTGTCAAAGCCCTCTGCATTTATTAGCAGCAGGTTTTTTTTTACTTTGACATGGTTTAGGAGCATCAGAACAATATCATGGAGACTATTCAAATTTCTGGCCAAGAAGGAGAGAGAAGATATCCCTTTTGTACAACAACATTTCTGTAAATTTTGTTTAGCTTGCGTGGGATACAGTTAATTACAGTAATCTATCAAACTGGCACAAGGTAGTATTCACACACCAAGTTTTTCCTGCAGTCAGAATCCTTAGTTTTATATCAGACTGGTTTGTGCTAATTGAATTTTCACTTGGGTAGATAAAATCTTTAACAACTCTGGAATAACTAAGTGCTCTTTGTTCAATGATGTGGATCAGAATGATTTACAGCACCTTTCACATAATCATGCTAATTTTGCTTTCATATGATTAATTAAAACAATATGTTCTTTCTTTGTAAAATAGAATTAGTGCACCCAAGGAGACAGGTTTTATTGCAAACTTCTTTTTCTGGCAATAAAAGCAATTTTCACACACCACATTTTTGGCAAAGCTAAATAAACACGCTTAAGTGGGCAAGGAAACTGCAGCTGGGGCCAGATCCCTGCGTGGAGTGCCACCAACGGGATCTGCAGATTGCACCAGGGATGGTTCAGCCCCAGTGCTGTGAGGCAGAGCATGGCCAGCAGGAAGCTTTTGGGATCTCCAGGCCAAAGCCCCTTCCCTCTGCCAGTTTCCTGTAGACCATCTCTCCCTCATCACATCTGGAGCCAAACTGAAGGACACTCCTGTACCAGCACAGAAACTCCAATGCTAAAATGGATGGTGCTTGTGGTCCAAGCCCTGGATTCAGCACATCCCTCTGGAACAGGACACCTGGCTGTGATGGTCACACTGAGTCCGACCCGTGGGAAGGGTGAGGGGAACTTGGCAGGGCACTGCTCTCTGTGTTGGGTGCCAACTTTACACTGTCCCTTCCAGTTTTTGTTACTGTGCCTTGGCAGGATTATTTAGATCTTCTCCTTGAGGTAAACAGTGGTGAAGTATCCCAGATAATGAGAACTGTGGGAGGAGAATGGTGAAGTGGATCCCATGGGGGACTCTGGAGGGGAGGCAGGTGCTCTGGCTGATGGCAAAAAGTGAAGAGGGAACCTCAAGAGAAGCTCTAATGGCACCACAGGGGTAATTGTACAACCTGATCCATGGGAATGTAGATTCATGACCATCATTACAATTAACAGCAACCATGTGGATGGCTAAACTCCCCGCACAGAGCACTCAGTATTTACCTCCAAGGGCTCCCTCCTGCCTCATTTCACTTCAAGTCTGGATCAAAGCTGGACCAGAAAGGTTCCCCAACCCAAAGTTTCAAAGACACTAAGATATCACAACTCTGACTATGTGCCTGGGTCTATCCATTCTTCACTGCGTGAAACAGTGAAGGAAATCATATCGTGCTGGGTTTCATAAACCAATTTTTAAAATTCACAATAATAAATTTATTTTTATCTGTCAGTCCAAGACCTCAAGTCATTTTGCCTGAAGCATCCATGTGTACCAGCAAAAAGAAACCCCTCAACTGTCAAATGTCACATTTGACATAGTCAACCCACCAACCAAACCATCCAGAGAAACCTGCATAGAAGCATAAATACAAGGAGAGTGAAGATCAGGGAAGGTAATAATTTGTGTGGCAAAAAAAAAAAATCAACACTGAACAGATCAAAATAGAATATAACTAGTACTTGACTCTAATCCCAATGCTCAAACGTGCTGGGCAGAAAACCTTTAGGAAAGCAACTGTGAAAAATTGAGGCACCAAATAGAGATAGCCCATCAGCAGGTAAAGGAACTCTAGAAATCAATCAAGTTTAGGACAAGCTGAGTATGGATGGAACAAGCACTTCCACTGGTGCAAGGAAAAATGAGCACTTCCAAAGAGCCTAGAAAGGCACCCTGTCAGGAAAGCAGTGCAGTTGATATGGACACTGAAATGGAGATACTTAAACCCGGTCCTGACTCCTAGAAAAGACTGATGCAGAACAGGCCAGGAAAAAGAAATAAAAGGAAAAGTTTTTGCATCCATGTTTTCCTGTCCCTATCAAAGAATTTCCAAGGGCTGTCTGATTCAGGGACCTTCGCTACATCCTCTGCTGTAACTATCTCCACGTCTCAGCTTGCTTTCTCCAGCAGGCAGGCAAGTGCACGGTCATTGGGAAAATTCCTGCTGCTGCAAATAACTCCTTGTGCACACAGTCATCTCCAGGGCAGGGGATGAGCAAACCAGCAAACTGCATGTGACAGGCCACTTACTGCTCTTCATGGCAATGCTCAGGATGTAGTTTGACTACAGCCCTACCAGGCTCTAATTTAGGTGTCATGACTGCTTCTCTTCAGTGCCTGATGCACGAAGAGGAGCCCTGGCTTGTTCCTGGTCTTAACCTCTCCGTGCTCCCTGCAGCTTATGGGATACAGCAGCTGTGGCAGCCAAGGCAGCTGCCCTTTGGTCATGTATCTTCAGTGCCATCATATAAAATAAAAATTCCACCCAGAAAAGCAAGGAGAGAAAAGACTAATGGGCTGCTCCTGGCTCAGGGTGGTCTGGACACCACCAGTGGTCAGGCAGTACGGTCAGTCTGTCCGTCCTCTCGCTGCATCCATCAGTCCTGTTGGAGCCACACTCTGCTGTCACCTCCTCTGAAGATTGGCACTTCCTGCCTCTGGAAAATTAATTCGATGACTGAATTAAACTAATAATTTTTTCATTTACAAATATGGTCTCTGAGTGTGTTTGACTTAGAGCATGCTTCTCTTGGGAGGTGCCAGGGAGATCCAGTTGTATTACTTATGGAATCTGGGCTAATTTAATTACTTTTTGATGGAAAGTGCATGATTTTGCAGACGGTAGCTGTCTGCAGGGCCACACACAGTTGCTGATATCTTTTCACTTTCCTCTGTGATGCAAGAGATGATAAAGGGCCCAATTAATAAAGTCACCTTGAGAAGGAGACCTTCTGTTAATGGGAGAACCAGAAGTGATTCACCATTTGGGAAAATTCCGCTTTCCTTATTTCCATCCTATCAAACACCCACCCACTCACAATATGCCTCTTGGAAACAACTGAATGCTAAGGGACTCCGTATGTCCACACTTTCACAAAGTCTTTCAAAGCAAGGTAACAATTAGAAGCATATTTATAAATGACACACTGCATTTGTGCCCTTTCCCTCTTTCACCTTTCCCTCTCTCACTTCCCATTCCATCTGCTCCCACTGGACCCTGCCAGCCCCACACGAGGGTTCTCATCCCATGTCAAAAGTTTGGGGACTTGAGTGCTGACAATGCAGAAATAGCACCAGTGTAAATAACAATAAACAGTTGTTTCAAAAGTAGCCTGCGCTGTTCAGACAATTAAATCCCATTTTCCACTTGTCCCCAGACAAGGGAAGAGTCACAGATCTCCACCCAAGAGCACCACACGTGCTTCTTTTGCTGCCACCAATATCCAGAGCAGCCTCAAAGTCATTGCTAGGGCTCCCTAGGGAAGGCTGCTTCTCTCCACTCTCTGCCTTGAATTCCCCATGGAAAAAGGAAAATATTTTTGTTTCTTGCCCTCCATCTTGGCTTCCCAGATCACTTCTTCCTACAGGTCCAACCAATGCTCACTGTAAGTACACACAGAGTCCAGTCCTGCAAAAGGAACAGGGTCTCTGATTTCACAGGGGTTGAGATGCCGACATGACACAAGCAAAGAGAAGCTGAGCCAGTGAGCATTTCATGGTAAGTGCCCTGTCAGCAGGAAGAGGAGAGGTGGAGAGTATCAACTCATCCCCACAGCTCACAGGAAATCCTGACAGGCGCCTCAGTCTGCAGAGCATGAAACACAATGGCAAAGATGCATCTTGAAATTTGAGATTTACTCTCAAGGGCAAAGTGT
The DNA here is from genome assembly GCA_008694505.1 of Cyanoderma ruficeps. Classification (NCBI taxonomy): domain Eukaryota; kingdom Metazoa; phylum Chordata; class Aves; order Passeriformes; family Timaliidae; genus Cyanoderma; species Cyanoderma ruficeps. The sequence continues at coordinate 10,484,849 of VZDJ01000219.1, read as the reverse complement.
TTGAGTTCTGCTGAACCATGCCCAGCTTTAAACAGCATGGAGGACAAGGAGTATCAGCTCAGCTGCTTTCTCCAGAAAAGATGCACAAGATCTAGGTCATAGTCTGTCAGCAGTGAGGAGGAAACTTCCCCAGAGAAAATAAGCCAGAGGGGGAGGAAGTTTGGAAGTGAAGGTAGAATAGCTTTGCAAAAAATGAGGAGGTAAGAAAAAGCTCTCCAGAGCTCTGAATCATCCTACAGAGGAAGAAAATGGTGGATTTTAGTGGTACTGTGAGATGCTGAGTAGTCTTAACCCCACTCCTAAATGTGGATAATTTTCTAACAAATCTTACAAAACTATTATTTCCATTTAGATATCTATTCTACAGGGGCCAAACCACAGTTTGTAAGGTTTTATCCCTCAAACCCTCTGAAAGCACTGAAGGAAGGAGTAGGCAGAAAGCAAATGGCACACACAGAACCATGCCCATGCCTTGGAAACTCAGGTGTCCTCCCCTGAGGCACTGTGACCTGCCAAGGTCTGCACACACCTCAGCAGAGGGAGTTGAGGATGTCTTTTCATGGGATTTGGTGCCTTCACAGCAGAGGCTCCCACCATGAAACCCTGGCAGTGAGAGCTTATTTTTACACACAGTTCTTTCCTATTTATTAGAGTGTCACAGAATGGTTCGGGTGGGAAGGGACCTTTAAAAAAACCATCTAGTTCAACCCCTCCCCGTACTTATCTCGAGACAAGCTTTCACTCTGGACATTCATTTCTATTAATGAGGCTCAGAGCCTGAAAAATCCAAAGGCAGAAGGGTGAACACACACACCCAGCAGCATCCACACACACACTCTGACAGCAGCAGCCTGGTACCTCGTGACTCCCCTTGGGACAGAGGAGGGCTCGAGAGAGAAAACCTCGATCCGGCAGCGCTGACGTTAGAGGGCCTCCAGTACAATATTAAATTAGAAGCTTGGTAATCCCTCTAGGACCACATACTTTTATTTGTAATACAGTTGAGCTACACTTGAAATGAGGACTTGTGAAAGGAATAGACTACTGTAAAAAGAATTAATTTTCTGTACTCCAGATCAGAGCCGTAGCACTGAAGCGGGGCCTTTGGAAACAAATGAACAAAAAGCAATAAATCTATTAAAAATAAACTTTTGCTGCACAGAAAGGGTGAAATAGTGACCTGTCAAAGGGATGGTGCAGTTAAATGAACACATTTTCTTTTTTGCAAATCAAAGCAAATTTCCCTGAGAAATGGACCTTCTTTGAACAAATATTTCTTTTGGGATTGGGCATTGACTTGACTTTACACCATGGCTATGCATTCAGAAGACTTTCACTAAAGAAAAGAAGTTATGGATGCAGTTAGTCAAGAAAAAATTAAAAGTTATCAGAATAGTTAGGTATTAAAGACCTTGAGAGAGATTACCTGGCATGGAAAATGCTGTGGAGCTGCAGCTTTCAGTGTGTGGTGATGACCATGGCCCGTGCCTTGGGCAGAGACACAGACCCTGTTTAAAGGTGAGTGTCCCTTCTCCCAGTGACTGCCTCCAGCCTGTTCTTTGCCAGTGACAGCTGTGGTTTGCACCTCTGGTAGGTTGCAGCAAGGGCACATCCAGTTAATCCCAATCTCTGGACCCTGCTCCCTGAATTTCCTGACATGGACCAATCACTTTCATGACCTGTCACAGGGACCTCCATCAGGTTACATAGGTCTTGTGCATCACCTATTCTCAGCCCTATTGTTCCAAAAATATGTGTACTTTGATAAAAATCCTAGAGTTTGAGGACAAAAAATGTTTGGCTTTTCTCCCAGCCTGATGTGGACAGGTCAGAGATCCATGATAGGCCTATGCAGATGATGGTAAGAGTTTGTACCTTTGAAAACAAGCAAATCAGACATTTCTAGAAGCTGCAGTACTTCAGAAAAAAACATCAGGCAAGGACTTAAAATTAAAATGGCAGAACCAGCAATGGTTATGTGTACCCAAAACACATCCATAATGGTGAGGGGGAAACTGCCTCACCCTCGGGCCTTGGAAAAATTCATCCAGTCCCTGCAGTTTTCCGAAGTGACAAGGTTTTATTTACCTAAAAGAGATGTATCCAGAGTTTGATGAGCTCTTGCTGCTGTTTAATCTATCACTCAGGGAGCAGCTCTTGCAGGGAGCATTTGACACTGAGTGAGAGGCAGCAGTGCCTGGCAGAACCTGCCTTGCCTGTTTTCATGGAGGCTGTGTTTGAGCATCCATCAGGTGCGCTGCACACACAGCCCAGCCAGACTCTGCTCTCTGGCAAGTTTGGCAGACATCACAGCACTGTCTCTCACTCAGGGAGAGTGTTTTTTCTTCTCTCACTACACAGATGAAGGAGAAACTCGAGGAGACAGTCATCCTTCCTCCTCACACCGCTTTTGCACTTCACAGTAACGGCGTCGCTGAGCTCTACAAAGTCTCCATCTTTTTCTTGCTCTGAATGTGGGAAGATGCAGCAATTTTATTCCACTTTTAATAACACAGAAACTGGCATTTAATTTTTAATGCTAGCTTAAAACCCAGGAGGTTGCTGGGTTTTACAGGTGAAATCAATCTCCTCTTGGGTCAGTTAGAGAGTTCAGGAGTCCAACACCACTGCTGGCAACTAATCCCTTCCTCCCCTTCTCCCTTCCACTCTCAGACATCCTTTGAATTTTGCTGGACTAAAGGCAGGGGTAAGGTCAGATGACTGGCCGGGCTCCTGAGGTACTGCAGAGGCCATAAACCAAGAGGAATCAAAGCAGGATTTACATGCCAGGTAATTGAGCCCCTTTCCTGGCCAGTGCAGTTTAGTGGCCCACAACACGTTCCCTTGTGCTTTATCTACAGCTCTTGAACAGAGCTTGCTGCTGTCCCTTTCTGGTCACTTGGAGTTTGCACCTCTTAGGATGACCTGCAGCCTGGTTTGATCCAACCTGCAAAGGCTGTCTCGTCTAAGAAGGAAAAAAAAATCCAATGTATACAGGAATAGATAAGAACATATTCCTGCAGAGGTGAGTCCCTGAGGTTTTAGGGTTTCAGGCACTGCCAGCAGGTTCACCAGACTTGTGACATGGGTCCATACCACCAGTGTTTTAAAACCTACTTCAGAGAACAGGCTGCTTTTTCTACTCCTTGGATTTTCTAAAGGGAAAGATCAAGAGACTAGAATGGAAGAGAGGAGGGGGAAAAAGCCACAAATAGGATCAGTTCCAAGAATATCAGCTACTTGTCAGCTCTGCAAAATAGCTGTTAATTTATAGAGGAAAAGTGTGCAGGTTCTTTCAGAGCCATACGTCAAAGCTTTCTCACTATGATACCTGGCTTTATTTGGCCTTCACATTATGGACCAAAATGGATTTCTCTGGTTCTGGATGAACTGCACTGGGGTGATGTACACTGTGATTTATGGCTGCAAGTGCTTAAAACGCCTCCCACTAAATTTGTAGTGACCTTATCACACTATTAAAACCTGAAGTAAATAAATGCACTGAGTAAAGGTTAACAACACCTCAAATAAAACAAACAGCAAACAGAGGGGATAGGAGATTCTCAACCCCATCGGCAGCACAATCCAGGGAATGAAATTGCTGGATGTTCTGGCAGCACCAGGGAAGAGGCCAGAGGATGCAGAGCCATGCAGAGATAAGGAATGTGGTTTAACACCTCAGCCCAGCAGCCCACCGAGCACGACAGCTTTGCTCTGACATGTTTTCACCTCGGGAAGCCCCTGGATCAGGATCCATAATGAGCCCAGGCTGGGCAAACACAGCAGCACAGAAGCTCACAGGGCTCCCTCTGTGCAGGGAGCCTGCATCGAGCATCAAAGCCCAAAAACCACAGAAGAGGACAGAGCAGTAACTTCTTAAGAAATAGCTCGGCAGCCACGAGAATATCCTTTGGAGGAAAAAAAAAAAAAAATCTTTACACTGTGTCTGAAAAGAGAATCATCACCAAATCTATCTCAGAGTTTTAATCAAGGGCTGAGTATTTTCCCTATAGTAATTGGTTTAGGTTTATTTTCTAAAAGACCATGCCCAGGTCATACCTTCTATTGCCTCTGATAAAGATTTATAAGTAGCAGATACCTGAATAAAATTAGTATCAGGAAGCAGAGGAGCACTTGGAGGAACATGAATAAGGTGAACCAATGCAGACACTGATTCAGAGAAAGAAAAATAAACTTTTAAGCCGCTGATTTGGACAGATCCCTTACTGATTTGTAGAGGGAGATATTCTCATCTCCAGGTGCTCATTGTTACTGCCAGATAACAATAAAGATTTCTGCAACTCAGAGCATCAGAACACACTTTCCCACCATCAGAACATACATCAGAATTCTAATAAAACCCAAAATTTATGGAGGGAAAAGCATTTTTCATTAGAGATCCCCCCAAAAAGGTGTTTTAAATCCTCAAGACAAAAGGAAAAAATCATGAACCAATTTCTTAACGAAAATCGGAGCAGGTTTTGTCCATTTGGCCTCTGCACTTGAAAGGTTTTTATATTCCAAAATAAATATTATTTCTCGTTTTGCGTAAGTGTGAAGTTCTGAAAGTTTCTCTCCAAATATTAAACTGTTTGAATATAATAACATTTAGTACTCCCAGCCTCATTTTCTCCCTGATACATCAGCAAAGGTGAGTCAGGTCATTAGAATTTTCTTCCTTTTTATTCCAACAGCAGTTGTGATCATAAATTCATTATTTTCATAATTGCTCCATTATAATTTAGTAATAGGTTCACATTAATTTCAAAAGTCGTACTATGAGGCATTATCCAAACAAAATAAGAAACAATTAAAATTATATTTATCTAAAATCCTATTTAGAAGGCATTATCCAAACAAAATAAGAAATACATGGCATGAAATTTATCTAACATCCCATTAAAAATGATACCTTTGAGGCCAGAGAAAATATTTTACATAAAAGCACACAAGATAATTGACCTTTTCTGCTGTGCTCTTGGAGCAAGGGCTGATAGCCAGTACTAGGGCTAAAACTGAAATGCTGGGCAGCCACAGGGGCTCCACACCCCCAGGCTGAGCCCAGCAGCCCACCCCAGACCCCTCCTCTCCCCCAGGCTGTCTCACCCTCCCCAGTAATTCCCTTTAGGAATTCAGAGGTTTATTACACCACTAAGAAACTCATTTTTGCCAGGACTCCTTGGGAAGATTCTCCCTGCTGCCTTCAGGTCTCCAGGTTAAGAAGTTCCTCCTCTGGAGCTCTGTGGGTGGTGTTTCCTCCTGCCAGCCCCAGCAGGTAACCACAGCCTCACCAGGGCACTGCACACCCCCAAGCCCCCATCAACAGCCCTGGGGAGAAGCTCTGAGCACTTCACCCCTCTCACATGCCTTCACCTGGGTCACTCACTGAGGAGCAGAGTATTTCAGGGAGAAATACTTTTAAAGCCAAGGCAGCTGTTGCTCATGACTGCTCTGTCCAGTGTTCCTGCACTGTCCTTGCAGAAAGCACAGCAGATTATTGTCTGTCCCCTAAGGCTCCCAGATCTTTGTCTCACCATCCACTATCTTGAATCATAAACTGCTTTATTGTTTGCCACTTCAGGGAGCAGCACATACCTGAGCCCTGCCTTGGGCTGCTCTTTTCAATGTCCCTCTATTGGGTTGTAGCCACGTTTAATTTAAAACCCTCGTAATTTTTTGTTTGTTTGTTTTAAGCATGTGTTGAACTGTTCTTGCTGGAGACGTGTTTTCTCAGCAGTGATGGAACTTGCACTGATGCAAAGGATCCTTCTGTATAACAAATACCTGGTAACCTTAACATGTTTCTGTATGTCTCAATAGCTAGGTCATGTTCAGCATTAAGAAAAAATGCTGCAGATCAGATTGCTGCCATGGCTCACAAGAGGAACTCACAGCATCATTTTATATCATCATCTTGATCTCAGTGTCCAGTTTTACATTTGAGAATGTATGTCCATGGTCAGAAACACATTAAAGCAAACACTTAACTCCACCCATCAGTTATCTCCTGTCTCAGCCTTCCTGAAATGAGTCATTAGCTGCATTTCATCTCTTCAGTTCCAAAATCCTCAAATTCAGTTGCAAAAATGGAACCCCTTTGATCTTAGATTGCCACTAATTCATAATTGATAACCCAGTCTGGAAGGAAAGGAAAAAAATTCGTCCCCATTAGTTGTTCCACTTAATATGTTCTGGTGCTTCAATTATGCAAAACCCAACTCTCAGGGCCTGACTGCTTTCCAAAATGTGAGTCAATGGGGGGAAGAGAAAAACCCAGATCGAATTATTCCAGCTGTAAATCTTTGTAATAGCAGAGATGTCACGAGAGCAATGCTCAACACTGAACAATTCTGTTTGTTTTCCAAGCTGCTCCTTTGTAGAATTCCCCAGACATCCATAAATGACTCCAGAGAGCTCAGTGGAGGACTCAGGACGTGTTCTCTCTCACTTATATTTTTTTGGTCAGGTCATTAGACTGTGAGTTGTAATGATCCTTTTTGGCCCAAGGCACTAAAAGCCTTGGAGTAATATACGACCTGGTAAGTGAGTAAGCGAGGAGGAATAATTAACACAAGTCATTACGCTCTTTATTTTGTAGAAGAGAAGCTGTCACTTCTTTCTGAAGACCTTTGAATTATAAATGTTCAGAATATGAGCACCGTGAAGAAAACAGCAGTGCAGACATCACTGGGCCAAAACGTGTTTTTCTACTGGGAGACTGACAGAAGCAGGACTACACAGCAGGGAACTCAGCTGAAAAGGCACAGATGCCTGCAGCACCTCATGAATAACCAGCAATCAAAGATATGGATATGACTGTACCTGTGTTCTGTCACCCAGCAGGTTGTTGGGTTTAAAGAAGAATCTTTGGGCTTGCATTTCTCTCAGACAAAACTGTACGACCACGCAGCAAACTCCCAGGAATCAGGGAAATTAAAGCCTACAATTGCACAGGTGCTGGTCAAGATCAGAAGGATCACCTGTTCAGGATATTTTAGTTCCATAGTTCTCCAGAATTCACCCACATTAGCAAAAAAGAGAAAAAAAATTTAGTTTGATTTTCTACTGGCTTGTGTGACTGATGGACTTCATGCTTTAGGAAGGTGGGAACTCCGGGCGAGACTTTTCCTGGAGTAGGGCCAGGAAAAGGTCTCTTTTCTGGAAAGCATCACAGCTTTTCTTTTTCAGGTATTTACAGGATCTTCCCTCTTCCTCTCACTGATTTTATCCAAGCTTCAATCTCTCCCACACTTGTCCTCAAACCTGGTCAACAGCTCCTGACAGTTCTGGGAAGCCTGGGAGATACCGAGTACAAAGGCAAGAACTTCCTTCCTGGAGTAAACTATGCTAAAGAAAAAGACAATTATTTTGCAACAAATTCACATCTGCTCTTTTTTTCTTATGTACAGTGAGTTTCCTACAGTGGCAGAGTAAAGTCAAAAGCTTAAGGCAAATGGAGGGAACATCTTCACTTTGCATTTATTGCTAGAATGTGTCAAAGTCATCACATAAACCTCCTTGCATTTTCTGGTACATTTTAAGGGCTAAGCCATTAACCTCTTACAAGAATAAATCTATCGAGTTCTCCAGGCCTCCCTTGCTCTGTTATTACTTCCAAGTCTAAATCCTTTTGGTACTTGGAAATTGAGGGGTACACTGTGCCTTTTACAAACAGACAGCTGCCGCCTGTCCTCTCAGACCACTCCCTCCTTCCCCTTTCTTTGACATGTGCTGCCACACACCTGCCCTTTACCTTTGCACTGCTGGTGTTCTCATTCCTGCCCAAATTTCCTCTTATTTCTCAAGAGAAATACATGCCTCAGCCTTACACAGGTCTATGAGAGCAGGAAACTCTCAGTTGGCTTCCTAGGGCAGTGCAGACCCTTCCCCACCCCTGTCCTGCAAGGCGCTTTGCTGGCAGATTTTGGGAATCCTGTCTCGTGGCCAGCACGACTGGGACCATTGATCCAGGGCCAGTTCTTGCCTTATATTTTGCCCCTAGTGCTGCATGTTTTCCTGTTGTCTTTATTTTTCACAGACACCTGGCAAAGGAAAAACAACCCTGCACCTCACAGACATTTTAATAATTCATATTCAACTTCAGTCGCTGGAAGTTTAATAAACAAGTACTTATTAGAATACAATCACTCCTTCTTAAAGCGGGCAGTTTTTAGCAATGAAATCACAATAATTACTTGTAAGAATATGTATGAATAACAAACATTCAGTCCTCCTGTTTTCATTGTTTCGTTCATTTGCATGAAAGACTGTTCCCCTTGCCTCTGTTTTAGCAAAGACTGTGCTTTTAATTGGACTGCATATTCAGCTGGGTTCAAACCCAAATTTGTATGTAAAAAAGCTACACATAGAAACCAGCTCATCCTGGAATCCATTAAAAATAACAAGAGGGATTGGGATGAGATTATTTCAAGAGCTCTCCTGAATTCACAGGAAAACAGATTTATTGCACTCGCAGAGAAGCTCTTCCAGGCAACGGAGATGCAGGTGATAGTACTGAGTCCTCTTGGTTTTTTCCTCTTGTCCACGAAGCAAAACCATGAGGATTTCTGAGCTAATTTCATCCCTGAAAACCAGCTTGCCATGTGCTGAGAGTCTTGTGTCAACACTGCCTGTTTCTGCAGCCTCCTTCCTTCAGCCCTCCCTTGGGATGCATTGCAGGTCCCTGTGAAATTCAGCCTGGCACTAAACGGAAGCAGTGGAGAATACGGTACAAAACTAAAATAAACCAGATGCTACTAAGTGGCAACTACAATAAAAACACCTGCAAGAGCCAGGAAAGCAGGTTGAAAAGCTGACTGACACCCTCAGAGCAGGTAAGCCTCAGCATCATGCTGCAACAGGGGGTGAGCACATCCTGACCACCCACCCCTGACCCAGTCACCCTCTCACTGGGCTCCACTGAAATTTGGGCTTATCAAATAAAAAGCAGCATGCTGCCCTAAGAGCAGAGCACAGTGCCAAATTGCAGCCTGCCACCTGAGCTGCCACCCCTCTGGGAGGATGCAGGCTGTGTTTTCATTCCAGGGGAGGTTTTTTATTTCTCTCACTTAAAAAATAGCTGTTTTCATTAAAAGCATCTTTCCCGCACTCCCACTCACAGCAAGAAAAAGGAAAGTGATCCAGAGACATTAGGTTTCTCCTTCTAGCTGTTGATAGGGGAAATTTTCAGGAAGAAAAAGAAACCCTGCTTTAACAAGATAATTAATTGTTTTGGGGGACACGTTGTGGAACTCTCGAATGGAAGAGAACATGGGGGCAGGAAAATTTTGACTTTCTCGACAAGGAAAGAAAAAACCTTTGTAAATCAGAGGCGCACACAGCCTGAGGCTGTAGCTGAATTTTTGAAGGGCAAGTCCTCTACTAAGATTTTCCTCACTGGCTGCCCCAGTTACCTCATGCAGCAGCCCCTGTAGAAGCCTTGAAGTCACCATCTCCAAAGGCACAGAGGCTGGGATGTCCCTCCTGGGCAGGATGCACATTTAACTCCAGGGCTACAAACACAGGCCGGGTGTGAGCAGCACGTTCTCCTGTGTCAGGGAACACATGGACCTTTCAAGCTGCTCCTCAAAACACAACATCTTCCTTTGGACCACGGAGCCACAGGCAGCTCCAGCTTAGGGTTCTGGGGAAAGGTTTGTGATAGAGGAGCCCTGATGAGAAGCCAAATGAAACAGGGTAAATTTGTAGAGGTTTTAAGAACAAGGTCTACTGAGTGCCAAGCACCCTTAGGCACTGAAAGTCTGCTGATCTCAAAGGTCTGAGCTGCTAAACAAAAGTCACAGGAGCCAAGGAGGTTTCCTTTGAAGTCTTGCTTCTAGTTGCTTACAACTTGCAGTTCTCAAACTAAATGAGCTGCAGTTTGGCTCTCTGTAGATAAAGGTCCCACATTTGCACTATACCCAAAGAGCTCTCAGAGCTGTCATTGTGCAGGTTCCTGCAGGAGTTCATCACTGTAAAGCACAGTGGGGTCTTCTGGTGAAAGGCACGAAGTCCCACGTTTTCCTGCAGATCCCACATCTCAAGTTTGTTGGGTTTTTTTGGTTTTTTTCTAAGAGCAAACTAAAATGAACTGAACATTCATGTGGCTTAGTTCTGTAGCAGATCTTTAGCTGGTATAAATTAACAGAGCTCTGACCCATATTCCTAATTCACACTTCTTGCCACCCCAGGAATGGGGAGTGAAACACAACCAGGAGCAATACAGTTAACAACAAGAGCCTTGGCTTCAACGAGGTCAAGGACTCATCTTTCACCTCCATTTTGAGAACCTTCATGCCAAAACCAGAAGAGGAAAGAGGCAATAATTTCATTGTCCTGGAGTTCATTCACTCTATCTTTTATAAGAACCTATAACTTTGTGTTTCCTGCCAACTCATTTTCCCCTGTGCACTGGCAGAGAAGCAGGCTCGGCAAACACAAAAATCCCAACAAAAACACTGACCCATGTTTGGATCTAACCTACTTTGGGAATCTCTGGGATGCAGAGGAAGTTGAACTGGCTGCCCAGTTCCAGCTGTGTAAGAGCGCCCTGGCTTCTTTTAAAGCTTATTTATGTACAGATCAAACAAACAGACTTCCAAGCGCTTTCATTTAACTTTGATGCCAAACTTTGATGTCTTCACCATTTACAGTAATCATTTTTATGTGCATTTAATATTATTTTTTTAGTCTAAAACGCTATACATAAAAAGACCAACTTCATTTAAAATATGCGGCATTTTTGCTATTTGAAAACTCTGCATTTTTAATTTGTTTCTTATCAGCAGAGTACTTCTGGGGCAAGGAGAACATCAAGTTCTTAATGCCTTTCAGTTGATTTAAATTAATATTTTATGTTTTTATTCAAAAGAGCTGGCTGATAGAAGGGTGATGACTTTTTTTCACACTCTTTTTCTGGCATGTGTTCTATGCAAAGTAATGGTTATTTCTTAAATGTTTGGTGCTTTATTCCATGATGAGTGCCCAGAAGATGACATTTCCACACAGTTTAATGCACTTGGATCACTCCTCAAATGCCCAGGCTGGGTGGGAAGGAGTCCTGTCTCTCAAGGTTAAGATTTGTATTTTAATATATCGAACATTTGTTTTAGAGGCAAGCATCACCTTTGTGTGCTTGAAAGCCCCATCCCCTCAAAGCAACAAAGCAGGGAAGTGTTTCCCTCCCTGGCTCTGTGTCTGCCAAGCTCTTTTTGAAAAACACAGAAAGCCAGAGAGATAAGAGTGAAACTTTTAATCAAAAGGGGCCTGAATGATTTCTATTGCATTTAATAACCACTTCATCACTGTCTCTAGATGGAAGGGCTGCATTGGATTCCACAGCTGACAGGAGTGGTGAGGCAGAGGACAGTCTTCAATTGGGAAGCTGGACCCCTCTCCTTTTAAAATCGATGGAGGAGTATCTGAAGTTACCTTTTCACTGCTGAATGCTTCCCCTCCCTTTACCCCAGGTAGCTCAGAGGCTGGTAGAGATCTGGTAGCTGCAGGATGGAGCTCAGAGAGGAGTCACTGAGGATGCAAACTCAGATTATCATGCCACAGCTACCACAGTCAGAGACAAGACCTAGAAATGTCTGGAAAATGGGGGGGGACTTAGGGGAGGACTGGTATCACACAGCCAAGTCCCACACAGCACAGGCTACTGCAGTGTTAGCACCACATTTTTACAAAAAGAAAATATTATTGTCATTATCCATGAAGGCAAAGTACAGGGGAGAAAGTTTTTCTCTCTAGGGCAGATGGAAGAGGAGGAGAGCAGTGAGAAGAAATCATTAGTAAAATAATTGGCTGCCTGCTTTGCACAGTTGCCACAAAATGTTTGTGCTGTCAGTGCCATGAGAGTGTTGACTTGCCAAAGTCAGAGTTGTGCCAAGGAACTGTCAACCACAGGGACTGCTGTTGCTTTTCACCTTGTGGGTGTAGGAAGCACCCCAGGGTCATCACCCCCACTGCCCTGATTTCCCAGGAACCATATCAGAAAGATTTATTATCAGCCTCCTTCTGAAATCCAGGATTTTGGCCCCTGTGATTGCTATCAGGAACAAACACAACATCTGAAAATATCTCTGAGAAATAAAGATAGGATGCTGTGTGATAAAGGATCTGAATTAAGTTTGTGGAGGGTTTTTTTTTTAAGTGAGTAATAAGTTGGAAGATTCTGTGTCAGACAACAAAAGACCCGTTGTTTTTCCCTGCTGTAGATAGAAAGAAATGTTAATATCTTATATTCAGGCAAAATGATACCGAGTTTGTTCCAGGACTGTTCTGGAGTGGGGCAGAAATGTCACTTTATTAAAGCAGTTTTGTTTGCTTTTCCACCTCATTTTCCAACTAACTTTAACAAAACACAACTTGAAGAAGGAAGGATGCCTTTGTTTTTTATCAAAGCAGATGGATGCAAAAGAGAACTCCTAAGATACCCAAAAGTGGTTAACTGAGCACAGGCAGTCAGTGCAAAAATTCCATCAAGAAGCCTCACTTTATCAGCAAGAAATCATATTAAAGAAAGGCATGGTCTGGGAAGGAAAGACATGGAGCACACAGTTAGATTCATATATGACATGTGTAAGGAAAGCTTCTAAGAGCACAATCCTGAGAGCAGCTGCAGCTCCCTGCCAGGCCCTGCTGCTCTGGGGGTGGTGAACACACTCAGCACACGGCAGGATTTACCTCTCATGGCTATCTCAGCCCAAAGCCAAACTCTTAAATGAATACAATCCCTGCATACCAGATCAGGACATGAGAACATTGCCTGTGTTGCTGAGAGATTATCAAGCGAATAAATCTAGCATGTGATAGATAAAACAAATACCCATTAAAAATACAAATCTCTCAACACTAGGAAGAGAAATGCATTCCCACACAGGGTCTGAAAGCCTTCAAAAAGACAGGCATATCCAGCATCACAACAGATGGAGAAGATGAACAATAATTGCTTTCCAAGCATCCATCCCCACAAAAGCAGTGAGTACAGGCCCCCTAAAGAGACAGATAATAAGAGGGAAAGAAAAATGAAGAGTTTCTCTGAAACACCTCGGACTTGATGAGAGCAGCTGGGAATTTCTGCTTTGAAGTGTGACATACTAGAGACAAACGCAGACACTTCTGGCTACTCAGCCAATAGTTCAGTTGGTGTTGCCTTGATCTCAGAAACTTTCACTGACTTTTGGAGATAAGACAGGTGCAACTGCACCAGACTTCTGATTCCTGCTCTTGACTCCAGTCAGCCCAAAGTAAACCCAAGTTTTGAATAATTTTGCCCCTTCCCTTCCTTGACTTTGGAATGCACCTTCCCCTCCTAAGGGCACCTCTGTTCTGGTTGTGGCACACCCAAATTCTCCAGATACACCTTGGTCCAAAAGGTGAAAATTGTCTTGCCTCATTCACCTGTCAAGAGGGAGGGTAGCAGCATGAGGTTTATTATTAATTATTAATCAGCCATTTGTGGGCTTGTGCCAGCTCTACCTTCAGAGTTTTTGGACAAACACAGTGTGAGGGGGAAGGACTCCCGTGCACTCTCCCAAGCTGTTCCATTACACCTGATTTATAGCATGACACTACTTGTTCTAGCCCATAACCTTGAGCTTGTAAACTACACAGGGGAAAATTTACTAACTATTGAGTTCATCTTAATGCTCTTTGGGAAGAAAGAAGGCCAGGAATTGGGCATCTAGAGGAGCTGGGTTTGAACAGCAATCCCGTACTGGGCCAGTGCAGTGCACCTCACTCTGCTTTCATTTAACTAAAGTTCTAATTTACACAGCCAGCATACTGTAAGGACCCGTGTTTGCCTTGCTCTGAAGGTGATAATCAATAGCAGAGTTGTAGACACATTTCCCAGCTTATTAACTGCACACATGGATGGAGATTCCCACAACAACATGTACCAATGCCTTTGCTCCACTCATAGCTGGCATCAGAGTTTGATTAATAACAGAAACAGAAAAGTGGTTTGCAACTTTTCTATTAGGATAGAAAATTGACAGATAAAAACCCCAGATAGCAGATAAATTCCTAGCAGTAAAGGAGTCCTCATTAGTGTAAACAGAAAAGCACTGAGAGCTGGAACATGGGTGCCACAGGTCCTTTACCACATAAAGCTTGATGTCTGCACTGCTGTGCAATACGCACAAGCACCACCCACAGACACAGCAGTCATTCAGAGGCCCTGTCCCACATTTTGTCATTGTTTTCAAGTGTATTACACAGACTTTTAGGCTAATTTGTTCAGGTAACACTCTTGAGGTGAATGTCTAATTTGCCCAAGGTGGAGTGAGGCTCTCCTTGGCTTCTTCCCTTCAATGGCAGCCTGTCCTCTGTACTAATGTACAACTTCCTTGAAACAAGCAGAGGGTGTTGAAGTTGCAGAGTAAATACAAAATGAGCTCTGCATTCACTGACTACTCCCAAGAGATATCTTGCTCCTTACTTCAGTCCAAGTACTCAAAAGTCAGTCCCTGAAACTTTCTCCTCAAGTTATTTCACCATGTAAGGCTCTGGCAAACAGCAACATGTGTGATTATTTCTGCCATTACAGTCACTGACTTTGTTCAGCTCTTAATTATTTTAAATTACATGGCTGAAGTGCTGCTGGATAGATGTCATTCAGCAATAAAGGCTTCTTCTTTGAAGAGCCTGAACTAGGGGCCTTTTCAGCAGGGCTAGAGCTCATATGCTGGGGAATGTCACTCTCTGTTTCTGTGGTTCACTGAGGACATTAGGAGTAACCTTATTTCTGTTCAAAGCAGAATTGTGTTTGCAAATTACTTTCCAGCACCCCAGCAGTGGAGTTTCATAGGGACTGGCAGAAAGCAGTGATTCCTATTGCTCCTTCACTCCAGTGACTGAAGGATTTCCCAAGTGACAGCGCAGTACAGAGGAGACAGGACTGTCACACAGCTGGGGATCACACAACAGGCAATCACAGGATTTGCACTGCACAACCTTGGTGGAGCCAAGTTCACAGCAGGTGCAGAAACACAGCTGAAGCACTGGGCAGAACACACCTGTCAGTGCCCAGGTACCAGCTGAGCCCACCCAGCTCACCACAGCAGCTCCCAGTACACACCTGGCCAGAACCAGCGGTAACCAACGGTCCGGTCACTGACTCTCACATCCTCATTTCTCTTCCATGTTTAAAAAAAGGATAATGAATGTTTTATAGCTACATTCATGAGCCTTTCTTACTCTACCTTTGATGAACCACCTCATTAATAACTGCCCAGAAGTCTTAAAAGGGAAAAAAAACAAAGAAACAACCACAAACATCCATAAAGAGATCAGGCTGCCTGACTAAAGTGTTTCTACTTTCTCACTGGATACACCAAAATGTTTATGAAAGAGCCCAACAGCAGGTTTACAGGTTTCTCCTCAGTTAAATCTCACATTTCTGAGCAGAGCTCACAGCTCTGCTCTCCCCAGGTTTCCCTGAAGCCTCTCTACACCTTCACATGTACTTGCTCCTTCTCCTGTTTCTGTAGCACCAGCACAAACCCGCACCAGTGGTGAGTTTACAGTGCCCCCAGATGTTACTCATGAAATCAGCACCAAGTGGAGGCCTCACTGCCTCTCCATCCCTTCTGGTGACAGATCATTTTAAAACATTATTTTATAATAAATGATCAGCTAAAGGCTTATTGCAGTTAGCATGGAATTTTGTGTCTGAATCTGTACCAAACACCTGACTGAGGTGCGGATGTACTAATTACCGGGAAAGCACAGTGGAAACCAACCTCTACAATTTATAAATATAGGATTATACATAGAACTTGCCAGTATAAAGCTGTATCACTAGATCTTACTGAATTGGAAAAGCTTAGGTTGTCAGGATTCTGATGGAACCACCACAGAAACCACTCCAGATATTTTTACCATCCTACCAGGGAAAGGCAGGGACCAAGCCAGTTCCTCACCTCACTCATCTCCCATCCCTCCTGTCACAGACACAGCTGTAGATCTTCCTTAGCCAGCACCACAAAGATCAGCTCTGGGTTATACATGTCTAAGACAGCATAAAATCCCACCAAGGAACAGAAGAATACTAAAAACGTGTCAAAAATGAGTTTTCCCACTTACTGTCTAGAGGAAGAAAACAACAACAAGCAACAACCTTGCTTTTTAACTGGCATTTTTTTAAAGCCCAGGTCTGTTTGTTTAAAGGACTTTTGGGGCCACCAGCAAATCATTAAGAAGCTGGAAACTTCTCTCTGTCTGTGGATTCATAACCAGAGCAATGGTATCTCTAAGGATACAGCCTTCTCTGAAGGTCCAGAAATGATCTGAAGCAAACTCTACAGCATGCAGGAGAAATAAGTACTGGAATAGAACTCCTAGAAGCCAGGTTTTAGATGTTTACATGTGTCTAAGAGTGAAACGTGAGTGCTTATTAAACCTGGGTTATTTTGCAATTCTTTAGTCTTCTCCCAAATCAGTGATCCCCAAAAAGGTTATAAAAAATTCAAGTTTGCTATAACTTGTAAGAGATTCCCTCTGACAGAGGAGTTTAAGGGCAGCTGGCAGAGCCCAGCTCAGTTGTTTATCACAGTACAACAGAAACAGTTCTTCAAACACACATCAGGGACTGCAGAGATAGAGAGTTTTATCAGAACACACCTTTCAGGCAAGTTACTAAATCGTGGCTTTACAGCAAAAAATGTGTTTGAAAGTGCACTGCAGAAAACCAGACTGCAAACAGGCCCCCATTCATGGTACTGAGCTCTCAATGTGCTTCTTGTGTGTCTTCACCATCCCCTAATACTCTTTTAACATCAAGAGACCCTTTCTTTGGTAGCCAAAAGAAATCACTCTGTACTTTGTTAAGACAATAATTTGTTTCATTACAGGAACTGTCCCTTTGCCATGATCCACGTACTGATCAAAGTAAACACGTGTAAGAAAAGCTACTGTGAGTTGTTGTGGTAAAAAGACCCAAATGAGGTAAGCAATCTATCTCCCACTTTAACGTTCCCAGAATGGAAAACAAAGGTCTAAACATCAGACATTGGCATGTACAAGCAGCTGCTCATTCTGTTTTTATGCCGATGTTCATCAATTCTGGCCATCTTGATTTGAAAATCTGACAGAGTGAAATGAGATTCCCCCTATCAATCTCAGTCTTTTTCTCTTCAAAGAAGTAATGATAAAAATGGGATTGTTTTCAGGGAACTGGAAGCCTGATGTGTATGTGCAACAACCCATTCGATATTAAATCCATGGAGTGTTTCACTTTCCTCAATGTTACAAATGCAATTTATTTCCAGACAATGCAGAATTAGTTCACTCTTCACCCAAAAAGGCTTTTCTCCATATTTTGCCTGTTACCCACAATGAATTTCCAGAGAGAACAGGCTGAACTCCATGCCTGTATCAGATTATTAATGCCATGGGCAAAATCCAAAACAGTTTGACCATTCTGGAAGTTTTCACCGCCACTTCCTCTCTGACAAACTAAATATTGCCACCTACTGACTGCCAAAGCCTGAACTTCCCAATATGTTTTTATTTCCCACTCCCAGACACAACGCCCAAGATACAGCCCAGATAAACCAAAACTTAATGTCTGATATTCTGATATTGTTACTTGGTTTTGTCCACTGTTACTGGGTTTTTTTCCAATGTTGTAACTACTTTAAGATGTCAAATTTATTTTGAGGCTTGATCTTGCAACATGACTGTCAAGTACAGTTTTACAATGAAAGGCCCACCATACATAACAGAGACACCAGGCTTGGTAACAGCACCAAATGTTTTAGATTTGACAGTCCAGGGTTGAGCTCAAATGCTGTGGTCCAAGTATCTCTGAAAAAGTAACATCTGCAGCTCCAAGATTTTTCCATACCTGTGCCTTGACAAATAAGAAAAAAACCCCCATGATTTTTCTTACATCATCCAGCTCCAGCAGCACCAAAGATATAACTAAACTTTAATGATTCCTTTATAGAATTACACTGCCCCACAAGAGATACGCATACAAAGTGTGTCACAGAGTGTGAACAAGGGTCCTGTTTCGCAGCTGCTGCACGTATTCCTTCGCCTGCTCAAAGCCAGTCTTTGGTGGCTCTGGGGGAGGAGGGGGACCTTCCACCAGCTTCACAAAGTAGTGGCACCTGCTGATCTTCATCATGCCAAACATGCCCTTGCCGTGGCACCTCAGCCGCTTCACGTAGCGGCCCCTGCCCGTCTGCGACTCCGCTGCAGGAAAGAGGAGAGGAGATTGCTCAGTCAAGAACAAACTGCTACAGCTGCAATAAAACACCTTGTCTTGCCAGGGTATTTTTCATGGCTGCTTCTAGAAAGTTAATTCTGCTCGGGATTCTCCCCTCCATCTTTCTTCTGTTACATTTAGCGGATCGCTGCTAGAGAGGAGCCCGTGAGCTGCATGAACGCCCTTCAGCAGCACCAAAAAGGTGAATTTAGAAAGCAGGCACATGAAGATAAATATGTGGTGAAGGACAAATCACACTGAGCACTTACTAGATTATACAGCTCTTCTGAAGGTGGTATTCGTTTCACTGCCTTTCAGCAGTTTGTCTCATGAATTCCTGTGAAGTCTTACAGACTTCATTTTCCCTCCTTTCTCCCTTTATTGCATTCATCACAGGTATTTTCATTATCTGCACATCCAGTCCTGCACTACAGCTGAGCCTTCTCGTGGCAGAGGCCTGGAAGGCTCCAAAGAATTCTAATCAAATCTCTCTACAGTCCAGGTGACTTTAAGCTTATGAGGTCAGTTTAGTAAAATTTATCCCCTATTAGAAAATATGGGAATTTTTTTCTTTGGGCCTCAAAACACCTAAGAGTAAACATTTCTCTAACATTTTTCTAGGCTAAAAAGCACTTTAGTTATCACAAGCTTATCCTGCAAATCATCCACAGACAAGTCTTTTTATTAAGAAGTTTACTGCCATTACTCATTTACTTTTATACTGTGTCTGATCTAAGTTTAACTTTGATCCTGTAAATCAAGTTGTACCAGCCACAGGCAAAGCTTCCAGCATCTCTGACTGGCAACATTAAAAACTAGAAACTGTTTTCTTCTTGCTCTCCAATCTTTCATCTTCAGGACCTTCTGTTCAATAGGGAGCAGAAATTCCACTCTCAGATTGATACATCCATCTTAAAAATGCTGCCAACATGTGCCTTTCATGTTTGGTAAAGTTAAGTTTAACAGAAACTGTCCTCTATTCACTTCTGGTGACTTCAAGCATCAAAATCTTATTAAATATAACACATTTTCATAGGGTAGGATAGAGCAGGATGACATTTTCTAATGCACTAAATTAAAAAATGTACCTATGTGTAAATTTGATTTGAATTCCACATTGTGGTTTCTTACAGCCATTTCCTGTGCTTCTAACAGAACCTGTAACAAAAGGAAAAGAAATAGAAATACTGAGGAGGAATTTAAGTAATGGTATTTCTTATCTCTAGATAATGTGAAAGAAATTGCGAGTTTAAGTCAGTGCTAGAAAAAGTATTTTATAGAGATAAAAACTGTTAAAAGACAAGCATCTTTCACATAAGGATGTTCCTTCCATAGAATGAAAAAGCCCTAGGATGATGTTATTACATTTTTGGGGAGGAAAGGGAGTGGAAAAGACGGTTTCCAGCAGCATTTGTCAGCCTTCCATCCACAGCCCTTTGTGTAATTACACATCTGACTAGAAATAAATTCCAAGGTGAGCAAAATGAACTTGACCCATTCGATGTTTTGAGCTAATGCAGAACATTTCTTTGCTGTAATTATATCAGAAATCAATGCTTCAGCCAAGAAAATGAGTAATTTGAGAATCCAAACTACTACAGTGTATTCAGAGCTTTTGTACCTTTACAGAACTCAGTCCTCTCCTTAATAATATCCTTCACC
Organism: Cyanoderma ruficeps; assembly: GCA_008694505.1. NCBI lineage: Eukaryota > Metazoa > Chordata > Aves > Passeriformes > Timaliidae > Cyanoderma > Cyanoderma ruficeps. The sequence goes on along the minus strand of VZDJ01000219.1, from coordinate 10,464,967 downwards.
TCTTACAGTTTAAGAACCAAAGCACACAGATGTAGCAGCCATTAGTGACCAGGATTCTGCACCTTTTATCAGGAATTTAACACCAAGCACTGCTAGAGAGGACACCCACATGGAATTTATCACCATGACAAATCAGAACAGCCAGCACAAGTGACCCAAACATATTCATAAGCCACAGCATTACATGACTGCAACAAAAACACGTTGTTAGGATGTGCTCCCAACAGGCTTACTTGAAACACAAAGCCCCACAGAAGTAGAAACACCTCCAAACTTCTGGTGACAGGTATTGATTTTAGTTTTCTGGAAGCCAGGAGTGTTAAAGAATACTGGTATTTACCTCTTTGATCACCTTTGCTCCTTTTTTGTCACTGAATTCCAACTGAGCGAGAGCCTGATCAATGGACATTCCTTTTATCTGCAATCAAAGTGTTAAAATCAGCATCTGCATTTACAAATATTTCCTTTCTCTTATTCAGAAGACCTTATTTAAATTATACTGCTATTATAAAAACAAAAATACTGTCACTTCCTTAATTACCATTTCTTCAGTGTAATACTTTACAGTTAAACCAAACTACAAACAGCCATTCCCATTCCCTGGCCAGATCCACCAGGACTCTGCTAGAAAGATGCTGATTAAACTGTGATTGAATGAGGCTGTTAAGACAAACACAGCAATTAAATTTTGCATTCTCTCAGGCACAATACAAAGGACTCTTTGCTTACCAGTTTTGCCAGATACCACATCTTATCTTTGCTGTATTTTATTTCCCTCCGACAGTGATATATTTCCTAGAGGAAAAAAAAAGGTAAAGGATGAGTAATATTGCTGTGAAAACAGGAATGGAGCATCCATGTCTGCTCCACAATCTATGTTCTTACTAGGAATAAAATAAGAATGGCTCTGCCTACTATGAGAACAGCATATCAGGCATAGCTTTGATATTTGAAACTGAAAGCACTAGAAAAAGTTGCTGGCACGCAGAAAATTTTAACACAATCTTATGACACTTAGTTTATAAGCAGAAGTCCCTGACAAGGATAATCAGAAGGTTTATCAGAAGGTTTTCCTCTCTTTAAGATCGATATGCCCATTCAGCCTTAAAAATACTACCCTGCTGTCAAATCAACTTATTGGGAGAGCAAATAAACAATATTACCAGAATGAACTTAATTAGCCCTCCAGAAGTGAAGGGGGTTTCCAGTTTGATTGGCACAAAGAGCTGCCTCCACAGACCCATTTAACATTATCACCAACAGGGACCAGCACCAGCTGGTAGAATCTAACATCAATACAAATTTGAAAGAGATGGCACTCTTGATAAACAAGTAAAACACTGATTTAATAAACAAGTCTGTCAATAGTTGCATTTGCACACACAGTTTCAGTCAGCACAGTCCACAGCAGGGGTTTCTATGCCCTAGGCCACAATGTTCACAGGAGCAATCCAGAAATGCTCATGTTCCACAAAGTACATGCCTAAAAAACCCTCCATTTCTTTTGAGATGTAAATACTTTTACATTGCTGAGCAGTGTGTCTAACAGAAGCCACAACACATCGATTCCCAATGAAGAAAAATGGTAGCAATGGAATTCCAGAACATCAGTTTTTGACGGTACCATTTCTACCTCCTTGTAGCTCAGGAACTGGCAGAGAGGATGGGCCCCTCACAGCTTGAACTACACACTGAGTAAGTGATCAGCTCCAAGCAACTCAAGGATCCAATAATATTTAGAGATGGAAAGCATTCCAAGTGATATTAACACAGCCAAACTGAATAAACCCCTAAATAACGAGGAAATGAGCTGTCAAACCAGTGCCTTGTGCAGTCACCCTGTGCAGACAGTGCCAATCTGTTCAGAAATTGCTGAACATTCTCAGGTAGGGACATTGACAGGCCCATCCTTACAGCTGGTCTGCGAGGCTCCCCAGGCAGCTGGGGAGGGTAAACAATCCTGTTCTTCTTCTCCCACTTCCCAGCCTTCTGCAGAGCTGTGCTTGTGTGGATGCATGACAGAGGGAAAAGGCCACCAGACGCCAGCCACCTGCAAGACAAGACCACAGCCTCAGCTGCTGAACACGAGAGTTCTCTCTCCCTGCCCAGTTCATCTGCAAAATCGTGAATTTGTAGTCTTGAAAAAGAGAACCAGCACATTTGGGTACTCAAAAAAACAAAGTATTAAAGTCCTTTATAGTTTATGCTGAAAGGGCTTTTTAGTTCAGCAAGAAGACTCGAGCTTCTTAAAGAAAACCAGGAATACTGGAATGAGATTCCACATTAAATGTCCTCGGATTGTCACCCAAAGTCACAGTCACCTCTGTTCTGATCTTCAGGACTCACACAAACCATTCCTACCTTTCCCAAAGTACTTTCCACACTTATTTAACCTTTACCAACAACATATTTAGCAGTGAAAATTTCTGTTTTTTCAAGGGGCTGAGTATCTCAGAGGTTTATAAACATCATGAAATTTGGAAGGAGAGGTGTTCTCAACTACTTCCAACACACAATCCAGTCAATACAAAACCCAGACAACTGATAGCAATAAAATCAAGTTTCAAGCAGTTGACTCACTTCAGATTCTGAAAAAAACAAGCCACATTTTGCCCCCTGCTGCCTGGATAAAGCAGCAGTGGGCAGCCACTCCCTGACTGCAAGAAACAGATGAGTTCAAGACCAAACACTGTGAGTTTTACTGAGCCTTGAACATCTTTGTGCGTGTGGCCAACCCATGCAAAGCACCTTAAAAAGATCAGGCAAACAGAGCAGGCTGGGGAGCTTCAAAAGGCCTTTGGACACCACTGTTCACGTCCTCTAAGCAGAGATTGGCACAATACACCCATTTTCATGTCATGGAATATTTTTTCAGGTATTTGCAGGGATACAGCAGCACAATGAAGGGATTCCTCCAGAATGAGGGGGAACTTCAGCAGCTGAAGAAAGCAGTGACTGGGACAGAAACCACAATACTGTGACCTGGACTATGAGCTCAGAGAAAATATGGATGTCCAACAGAAAGAAGTGAGGAGACGGACACCTCCCTCATGGCACAAGGTCTGAACACACAGAGACACCGCAGGGGCAGAGAGTGACCAGAGAGTGACAGAGCTGTGCTTCTCACAGCTCCAGGGCTGCCTGAGATGGCCAAGCCAAGCAATCCCAGGTTCCCAAGCAGGGAATGCCTGTCCCACAGCCCAGGGGACAGGGGCAGACTCACCTCTCTGGCCGTGCCCAGCGGAGCAGTCCCTGTGCCCAGGCGGCACCTGAAGGGAAAGTGAGCGAGGCGTGAACAGAGTCATAAAATCACAACATGGTGTGGGTTGGAAGGGGACCTTGACGCCCATCCAGTTCTACCCCTCGCCATGGGCAGGGACACCTTCCACTGTCCCAGGCTGCTCCAAGCCCTGTCCAGCCTGGCCTTGGACACTGCCAGGGATGGGGCAGCCACAGCTGCTCTGGGCACCCTGTGCCAGGGCCTCAGCACCCTCACAGGGAAGAATTTTTCATAATATCTAATCTAAACCTACTCGCTGCCAGTTTGAAGCCACTCCCCTTATCCTGTCACTCCAGGCGCTTGTAAATATTCTCACTCCATCATTCCTAGAGGCTCCCTTCAGACACTAGAAGGATGCAACTTGATCCCGCCTCTCTTCTCCAGGTTGGACAATCCCAATTCACCCAGCCTTTCCTCATACGAGAGCTGCTCCATCCCTCCGATCAACCCGCTGGCCTCCTCCCAAGCTGACCCTCCCAAACCAGCGCCGCGTCCCCTCATCCTCACCCGCGCCCAGCGCCCAGCGCGCCGCCATCTTCCCGGCCCCGCTTTGCGGCACCGCCCCGGGCGGGCGCACGGGCAGGGGCGCGGTTTGCGACACTTTGCGGCGGCGTGCGCGGCGCTCGGCGGCAGCGCCCCGGGGCACGTGGGGCGGCGCGGGGGGACCGGGGGCGATGGCGACGGGAGCGGGGATGGGGGTACGGGCCCTGCCCGCCTCGCCCAACTGGTACAGCAGCCGCTGCAGCGACGTCAGCAGCGACGGCCGCCTCTTCGGCTTCGCGGCGAGGCACCGCATCTGCTTGCTGGATGTCGCCGGTGCCGCGCCGGTGTTTTACGGTACCGTCGCAACCTTCCCCGGTCCCTTGCACTGTACGGGGGGGCTGTGGGGCCTCCTCGGCACCGGGAGCCCAGGGAGGGCACGTGGGATGCGGGGATTTTGGGCTGCGGGAGGTGTGGGAAGGCTCCCGTGCCGATTTCTCGCTGTGGCGGCAGGGGAGCTCATCGGGCACACGGACAGGATCTCCGGCTTCGCCTTCTGCCACTGCCCCGGGCAGAGCGGCCTCTGCGCCAGCAGCTCGGACGACGGGAGCATCAAAATCTGGGACAGCGGGACCCTGTCGGCGGTGCTGGAGTACAGCCTGCACCAGGTGGGGACACGGGCAGGGGCCGGGGGGACTCCCGGGATGGGCTGCGGTGTTTCGGGGCTGGCACACGAAGCACGGTGAGGCTGCTTTGCCCGAAAGTGAATTTCAAACGCCGTGGAGTTAAATCCCGTCGGCCGCTCCTGGCCGGCTCTTTGTTGGTAGCCTGCAGCGCTGTTCCGGCGCTGTAATTAGCTGCTCGTTGCCATCAAAGGCGCGGCGAAGCAGCGTCCTCGTGGTTTGGACTCACTGCCGCTTAACCCAGCTCGCCTAAAATGATCTCAGCAAGTTGCTGTGGCCCACAGGACGGACTGAATGTGTATTTGAAGAGTTACGGCTGCTCAGGAGTCTCCTTCAGCAACTACATCCATCCTGTAAAGCCTGAAAGAACTGAGACACTCGGGGACAAACCAAACTGATGCTGGGCAGTGCTCACCGATTGTTTCCTGCCTGTTTTTCTGTGTTAGATGGCAGTAAAACAGCTTTAAACGTTTCCAATGCTCTTTCTTCAGAATGCCATCTCAGCTCTACACTGGTCACCCCTTGTGAAAGATCTGATTGTGTCTGGGGATGAGAAAGGTGTCATCGTTTGTTACTGGCACAACAGAAGTGACAGCCAGCAGTTCTTCCCAGAGCCCCGGACGGTTTTCTGCCTCACCTGTTCTCCTCACCAGGAAAACCTGGTGGCCATTGGGTAAATGCTCGTTAGTTAATATTCCTTATGTTTTGTTTTCCACTCTTCTTCTGCAAGGATTTAATTGTCACGTTTTGCTATGTGGTTAAAAGTTAAGTTTTAAGAGGTCTTGGTGACTGTTCTTTTAGGTTTTGAGTAAAACAAATTAGAAATAATTGGTAAACCTGGAAAGGCAAAGAAATCTGTAAAAGTGCAATGGTCCAGGCTGGCTTCTCTGTAATAGGGTGATAGTGACCCTGGAAAGAGCCTGTATATCACCTCAGGTATTGTTCCACAAGCATCCAAGAATCTCTTCATTAATTTAAATCTCTGCTTTCAGCTACAAGGATGGCATGGTGGTGATAATTGACATCAGCAGGAAGAGAGAAGTTGTGCACAGGCTGAGAGGCCATGAGGATGAAATCCATTGTCTGGCCTGGTGCCCTGTGCCGGGGGAAGAAAGGTTACCTGCTTGGCAGGATGAGCTCCAGGGTATGTAGACATGATTAACAGTTTGTGGAGTAATTTTTAGTTCACGTGAATGTCCTTCTAGAGCACTGCATTTTTTACAGAAGGTTCATAACTAGCTAAGCAACTGATAAGTTCAATAAAATACGTTCTGATACAAATCGATATCATTTTCAGCTCATTTTTATGAAGCTTTGTATTTTAAAGCATAATAATGTGACTTCAATGGTATTCAGCAGCTCCTTCAGAAGAAGGCAAGGTTCCAAATGGGGAGGTGACACAGGACACAGCCACGAAGAAAGGTTGTTACCTGGCCTCTGGAAGCAAGGATCAAACCCTACGAATATGGAGCTGTACCAGAGGCAGGAGTAAGTAAGAGATAAACAGTAACAAGGTGTGGAATAACTCTTGAACTGCAGCCTTTGAGTGCTGAAAGCGTGGGGGATGTAGTTGAAACTGCAGATTCCTCTGTCTGTTTGAGAGTTTGCATGTGTGAGCGAGGTCGGTGCTGCTCCTGGTTGTGCAGGTGTGATGACGCTGAAGCTGCCGCCCACCAAGAGGAGAGGCGGGGCCGTGGACCCGGCGGTGAAGGAGCGGATCTGGCTGACGGTGCTCTGGCCTGCCGGCCGCGCCTCTGAGATCGTCTCCAGTGCCTTTGGGTGAGTGGGACACTCTGCAGCAGCTGCACGTTCCTTTGTTCCTGCTGAAAGAAGTGCTGAGTAGAATAGACACCCCCTTCTTCCTTTCTGGTGTAACAGGAGAAAACAGGCCAAGAGGTGGAGTTCAGGCATTAAGAAAATTATTATTTGTCCCATCATTTGCCCCATAATCTAACTCAGTGTTGACTGCTCATAGCACTAACTGTGCTTTTGCCCATCTACTGGGAAAAAGGTCAGTGTTCAGGTTTGTGTGTGTAGCTTTGTACAAGCATTGGGTGTCTGCAGAACTCTTACTCCTGACTTGCAGGGTATTTGTGATATATTCTGTAATAAAATAAATTTCCATTTTGCAGAGGAGAACTGCTCCTTTGGAATTTGACCCAGCCTGGCAAACGCAAGTGGACTCTTCTGGGATCTTCAGAAGGACAGAACCACTCCCGAATTGTGTTCAATCTCAGTTTTGTGAAGCGCCAAGACAGAGAGCTCCTTTTTTCCATTTCAATGGACAGAGATGTAAGAACCATTTAAAAATTAGCATGGGAATGCCTCTACAATGCAGTTTGAGTGAGACTAATCCTTTTAGGGCCACAGTTTTTCTCTTGGAAGTGGGTTTATTTTAGCATTTTATAACATCACTTCCTAGCATTTGTTCTGAGCACAGGTTGTGTATGTTTCTGTTAATTTATAAGCTTAACCTCTTACCATGGTGGAGTGAATGGTTTTGACATTCTGGACTTTAATAGCAGGCATTTAATGAAGGATGTTTTCCACTTCTTTTCCTCTGTGTTTGACTTTTAAAAGGCTTGGTTTTCCTTCTTAATATCATTTAATTGTACAAAGTAGTGCATCTATTTTTTAATCGGGTTTTCTTTTCAGTCCTTGGCCTTTTACAAGCCACAGAGTGTTTCCTGTTTTGAAATTGGAAGATAAACTGAATAAAATATATTCATTATGTCCATTCCAGTCTTGCAGCTACTGCAGCCCTGTCTGTGACATGCAATCCTCTGGGTGCAGCTCACACCCTGTCAAGCCTTGAATTTGACCCTTTGATTCTTCATTTCACTTCTGCTTTGGTTTTTTTATCTTGTCCTGTCAGTCACTCTGTATTTAACCATTCCTTATTCCTTAAATATTCTTCAGGTGAAATGCTGGGATCTGTCAACTCTGGATTGCAGCTGGACCATGCCCTCCCTTGGAGGATTTGTCTACAGCCTTGCCTTCTCCCCTGTGGACACGGGCTGCCTCGCCATCGGGGTCGGGGACAGCATGATCCGAGTGTGGAACACTTTGTCCATGAACAATGTTTATGATGTTAAAACCTTCTGGCAAAGCATAAAGTCCAAGGTTACAGCAGTAAGTGGGCTTTGGATTCCTTTTTTTCCCCCTGCCCATTCTCTCTTCTTTTCATTCCATTTTTTTTTTCAAGTATGTTTTTTTCTCTCTTTCACTCTGATGGTTTATCCCAACTGAGATAAAGCCAAGTTGTTCATTTTACAGTCAATTCTTTGTGTATAGAATCTGGCAACAAGTTTTTAGACCTATTTGCAATCCTAGAAGCTTGCATTTACATCTAGTGGAAATAAGCTAAAAGTCCTGCTGGCTGTTACGTTACTTTTTCACTTTTATCCTTCTTGATTCTTCTTTGCTTCCTCCATGGTTGCCCTTGCTCTGCTGGGAAGTTTGACAGATACAAAAAAACAATACAGTCAACACAGATGTCTTCAGCTGGGGTTTAACCATTGGTTGGTCAAGAGCTACTGCCTGGTAAAATAGCTGGCAGCTGTTTCTGGTTTGTAATGTAGCTATCAAAAAGCATTTTAATGATTTTAGTCCCTTGCATGTTATCCTATCATAACTGGAAGGGAGAAACCCTTTGATACTCAGAGCACAGCAATCAAATCAAGTGGCTGTGGTTGGCAGGGTGGGTATAAGGTCCTTGCTCATCAGTTTCAGCATTTTCTTTTTGTTTATTATTTAGCAATAAAGTGTTTGTAATTTTGTGTCTCTTTGTATTTTTCTTGCAGTTATCCTGGCATCCAACTAAGGAAGGCTCCTTGGCTTTTGGAACAGATGATGGAAAAGTTGGCATATTTGACACCTTATCCAGCAGGTAAAACTGTAGCTTTCATATTCATTAGTGTCAGATCCCAATGGTGTGGTCTTTCCTGAGGGATACTTTTGCTGCTGGATGAGTGAGATTAAAATTAGTCAAAGAGTTGGATTTTTAGTGCATGTTTTCATTTGCATTATGTCTGTGAGCTTCTAAGGTGAACTTACTTTAAGGTAAACTTAAAATGGCATGACCAGAGACCACCTGTGGGAGGACATCAGTTCAGGAAGACTTTTTCAGAAAGACATTTTCAGGGAAAGAGGAGCAATAAGGAGGGGAAGGTCACCAGGGCAATTTTGTTAGAATTTTACTAGTGTCCTACAGCAGATGTTACAGGAAGCTTGGTTGAGCCATGGCTTTAGAATGTTAAAGCACCTGGTGTCTCAAGCATGTTGCTTTGATTTTATCTTCTTTTAATTTCCATTTTCTGAAATCTGACTGCCTCCTACCTTCCTGCCCAGTGCTAAGAATAAACCTCCTCAGATCTCCAGCACTTACCACAAGAAGACAGTGTACACATTAGCCTGGGGTCCTCCAACTCCTCCTCTGATTTCTGGTGAGTCTTCCAATACCTTGTGACAAAGCAGAATGTCCTTGCAGAGCACACAGATGCCATGAAGCTGCTTTTCCATCCTTTCTAAGGAGAAGGAGCCCCATTTGCTTGGTGGCAATCCTTTGGAGAATGTGTTCTGCTTGAGGAGGTGTTAACAGTTTTGCAAGGGTACAAACTCTTCTGGTACCTTCAGGAAACAGGTTTGAGTAGTGCCCCAAGCACCTCTGGGCTTGCTTCAGGGTGTTACAGACCAGGAACTTCACAGGCTTCCTGCAGCAATTGCATCAAATCAAATACAGGTTCCAGAGTTTCTGCCAATTGAAGTTTAGCTCTTCTTACACAGCTTGGATTTTTTTCTTTTAAGGACCAAAATTTAAAGGGAATTTTACTGTTTGCAGTGATTGTGCTATGAGGCATCTCTTGGTAGAAATGAGAGTTCTCTTTAGGGGGTTGTGCTGTGAGAATTTCCTGCTGCTGGACCACAGGCATTGAAGGTGTATATTCCTTTTTGAAATAATGCTTTGATTTATGGTGGGAGATATTAGTTTTTTCAAGACTGATGAAGAACAGGGTGTAATTAGGTCTTTTTCTCCATTGGATAGGAGAAGAAAGTGAACAGCCCTCTGTAACTTTATATAGTTGTGCTGGAGAAGGAATTGTTTTTCAACACAATCCTTGGAAGCTTAATGGAGAAGCAAATGACATCAACAAAGTCATCAGAGACACCAATTCAATCAAAGTGAGTATGAATTTGAGGAGGTTTTATGGGTTCATAATAACCACACCAGAGTTTCTGTGGCCTTGTAGTTGTAAGTTTCTGATTTGGCCTTTTTGATGTATTTGTAACAAAAAACCTGAACCCCTCAGGCTCCACAGATGAACTTTAGTTCATTTAACACCAATTGACTCAAACTATTTAGAGAGTTTATATATTTGTGTCTGAAGAGAGTGGTTGGGTTTTTTTTCTCCTGGTGTCAACATGGCACATCTTTTTCTGGCATCAGTTGCTTAATTTTCTACTCTGTGATTTACTTGGGAAAAATAAACAGGGGATAGAGTTTGGGTGTAAAACTGTTTGTGGCTGTTTAATATAGTAGGAGATTTCCATTTTCAAAACACTTGAAGTGATATCCTGAATCATATCCTGGATTAGACCATATGGTGGGCATGCATGAGTTATTTACCTCAATTCCTTTAGTTCCCTTGCTTCAACCATGCACTTTTTAAGACAAGTTTTTATTAAAAACAACCATGATTTTGCAGGAGGCTGTTTCCATTTGTACTGCACCCAGGGCAGAGTGGTTGGTGATCACTGAGTATCTTCTCGAGTGGGATCAGTCATTTCTTAGTTGAAAGTATAAAATAAGTGAAATGGGTTGGATCTCCAGTTCTTTAAAGTCAATTGGAGTCAGTCCAAAGGTGTTGATTTGTATCAGCTGGGTTTTGGCTTCTTCCTTGAGTTAAGATTCTTGGAGGGTTTAGAGGGTAATGTCAGAGGCATTGAAATGATCATATTTAGGCATCTGAGTTGTAAATAGCTTTTATCTGCATTCAAATGAATAGGGATAATTAAAAGTAAACTTCAGTTTCTCTTGAAGTGTGAAAGAATTTGCTTGCAATGTCTGGTGCTTTCCAAGGAGTGTAAGGGTGTGAAACATCAAGGTTCTACAGGAATCCAGACTGTTCAGAATAAACAACAATAAAAAACAATCACTGGTTCTTGCATCAGTTATTTCAGTCTTGATTACTCAGGTTTATGTCACTGCTACAAAAGCAATGAGCACTTTTATGACTTTTCATTTTGCAGATTAATTGCAGCTCTGTCCACTTGCCAGCCTTGCTCTGTTGAATGTATGTGAGAGAGATTTAAGAGTTTTTGGCAATAATTGTTTCTTCTTTCTGCAGCACAAGCTGCCTGCACGTACAGAGATCAGCTGGAAACCAGATGGCAAACTCCTGGCTCTTGGCAATGAGGATGGGTATGTCCCACCTGTGGGTTAAGGTGGTGTCTGTGCTGATCTTGACTGCAGGCATTATGGTGAAGCAAAAGTACTTTTTGTTGCCCTGGTTTGTCTCCATTCTTTCACTGCTGATGTCTTTGAATTATGATAATACAGGATAGTACAGCATTCCCTGCTGTTATTTGTTGTAGCTGCTCTTGGCATGGAGGATCCTCATTATCACATTAAATTCTGTTTCAAGGATCCACTCATGGTTGAAATGCACTTTTGCTGATCAGTGAAACCAGGGCTTGAGTTGAATCCAGAAAGCACAAACTCAGTTACTCTTGATTCACGTGCTCCAGTTCTGCTCGTGCAAGATAACAAAAAAGTTCCCATTTTCACCAGCTACTGAAGTTCTTACAGTGTTGTTCTTACATTTCAGCTCAATTGAAATATTTCAGGCACCAAACTTGAAGTTGCTCTGCACTATCCAGCAGCATCACAAGCTGATCAACGCCATTCGTTGGCACCATGAGCACGGGACCCAGCCAGAGCTGAGTTACTTGATAGCCTCGGGCTCCATCAATGCCACCATTTATGTGCATAACCTGAGGAGCGTTGTAGGTAACAGTTTGCAGATTATATTCCAAATCTTGGCGCTTTTGTTTGTTTGGTTGTTTGTTTGGGGTTTTTTGTTTTTGTTTTTTTTTGTTTGGGGTTTTTTGTTTGTTTGTTTTTCGTTTTTTTTGTTTATTTCTGTTTCATCTTTCTGGCCATACTTTAGTAATTTTTCTTTTTTCTGTCAGAGAACTCTTCAGAAAATCCTGTGACAATAACAGAGCCTTTCCGAACTCTGGCTGGGCACACAGCTAAAATCACAAGTCTTTCTTGGAGCCCCCACCACGAGGGAAGATTGGTGTCTGCTTGCTATGATGGCACTGCACAGGTATTGTCCAAAGCACCTCAGAATTGTGTTTCAAATCATCCATTCCGTGGCTGATCAAAGAGCAAAACTTGGTTTTTTGTGATAAACTACTGAAGTACTGCAAGTTTACTTTTGGTAACCATCTGCTGGTTCTGGATACCTGATATGCAGATTATGCTGTGATTTGTGAATTGATTTGTAAGTCTAGTCATTAAGGTTTTCATTTTAATATTTTTGGATCCTTAGCAAAGAAAGATGTGCAGCTGTATCACTGCAAACAAAGGAAGCCCTGCATTTTCTCCATTTGCATGTTGGTGTTTGAAATAATCCTGCAAAATCCCAATAGAGAAGTTCCTACCTGTCCAAATCATGAGAAAATGCAGAGTGTTAGGTGAAGCAGTGACTTTCTGAATAACTGGATTTGTTTCTTGTTGCCAAGGTGTGGGACGTGATGAAGGAAGAGCCACTCTGCAACTACCGAGGGCACCTGGGCCGCCTGCTGAGTGTGCAGTGGTCACCAGTGGAGTCAGATTGTGTTTATACAGGAGCAGATGATTTTTCTGTTCACAAATGGCACATCTCCAAGCAGGAGCACACACGGCCACCTCAGGGTGAGTGTATTCAAACAGATCTTTCCTGGAGGTGAGGTCGGAGCTGAGAAATGGAGTTCTTGTGCTCAATTCCAAATCTGCCTTTTCCTTTTCAGGAATAAACTGTGTCTAGGTTTAAATTGAGTGTCCTTATTTGGAAACTAAATGTTGATCCTGAGGGGAGTCAATACCCTAAAATTTGCACCTTTTACAGGCAAAAAGAGTATAGAATTAGAGAAGAAAAGAAGTGTACAGCCAAAAGTCAAAGCCAAGAAGAAGAAGAAGCCTGTAGGCAAGAGCCCAGGCAAGCAGGATGCAAGTGATGCCATGAATGGAGATGACAGCATGAAGGAAATGCTGCTGGAGGAAAATGGGGTGTCAGACCACGAAGGAGAAAAAGAAGCTCAGGAGGCAGAGTTGGCTGATAAAGTCTCTGTGACTGGTAATCAAATCATCTTAGTTCAATGTTTCCCAGAGTGTTTAGCCCTCAGAGCATCACCAAGTTTAATTTTAAGGCAGATTTTCTCATTGTATGGTTTTACTGAAGTTGTCCTCTTGGAGGAAAAAGGCTCTGGAATGCCTTTTATCATTTTCTAAACTAGTTTGGGACTAGTTGTCTTTAGATAACAAGATTCTGGCCTCATGAACAGAGTTACTATGTTTGACATGAAATTATGTCATTTTTGATCAGCATTGATGAATCTTACAATACAGGTGGATCTTCCTTGGTGTTTCTTGACATCTCATTTAGCCTTCAGACAGTTCTCTGTTTTCTTGATATGTCCTTTCCCTAAAAAGCTGTTAAGTTCTATGGCCAAGCAAAGCTTGGTTTCTGCATATTTCAAAATTAATGTAACAGAATGTGAATGTGTGAGTTATTCTTTGTGCATTTCCATTCATTGCTTTTCCTTTTTTTGAATCACTTGACTCCACAGTGTCCAGGGATACATCTTCATCTGCATGTGATTATTCTGCATTCAGCTTGCCAAAGCCTTTTGTGACCCAGAAAGCTGCTCCTGTGAAAAAGGATCCACCTAAAGAGAAACCAAGTTAGTATGTTTCAGAGGTTTTTAACAGTCCTGTATCAAGGCAGAGTTCCTCACGCTGGGCTTGTTTGTCTGCAGATTCCCTCCCTAATGTGACACCAAATAAGTGCCAGAGAAAGAAAAGGCTGCTTTTGAAATAAATTGAGGGGTTCTGCTATAACTGCAGGAGCAGTGACTCAGATGTGTCTGATTTTTCAGCTCCTGATGCCTCTCTGAAGAAGAGGAAGCCTCGTTCTATTCTGCCCTTCAGCACGTTAATGGATCACAGGTCGAAAGAGGAATTGCATCAGGACTGCTTGAGGCTGGCTGCATGTCTGAAAACTAAAGGTACCAGTATAAAATTTAAAATACCTAGAGGGTTGCTGCTCTCAAGTACTCAAAATCAAGTGTCCAGGGACTTGACTTCAGCCCCAGGACATTATTTTTTTAAATCTTCACCTTTATCATAGAGTGCTACTTGGTGTGATACCAAACTTAGATCTGAGGGTTGACCAGCAAATTATTAAATCTGATGTACAGGAAAGAAAATAGAAGACAGAAGTATTTGCCAACACTTGAGTGGTACAGTGACTTGGCACATTGCAGTTCCCAGTTTTGTGTTAAATCCTAAATATTCCTTCTTCTTACCTGGTTTAGATAATAACGAAGATGTGTCCCCTGACCTCAAGGATTGCATCCACTTGGGGCTGTTCACAGACAGGGATTCTCTGCACAAGATGATTGATATGGAAGGTAAGTGGCATAAAGAAGATATGCCCAGTGTAACTGTTATATTCAAGTAGAAAACAATTGGGAAAAATGCTTGAGTTTTCTTTACTGTGTATTACAGTCTAAGATTAAGAATGCAGCTCTGTGTGAGAAGAACATACATCTTTTCCCCAGATAGTTTTTACATCTTTCAGATGCAAATCTGCCTTATCTTAAGCTTGAATGATTTCCCTTTTGCCAAGCTATTTTACTATGACAAATGATGGGAATTGTGTTTGCTTCCAACAGGAAAGCACCACTTGGAGAATGGGCATGCAGAGCTCTTCCAGCAGCTCATGCTGTGGAAAGGAGACATGAAGGGTGTCCTCCAGGCAGCTGCTGAGAGGGGGGAGCTGACAGACCAGCTCGTAGCCATGTCACCCATGGGTATGTTTGCTCTAGCACCACATAAACTGGTGGAATTGGCTGCCAAGGGTCCCCTCATTCTGGTGGTTCTGGACAGAAACTCAGGAGTTAGTTCTTTGGATATGATTAGCACTCCTTACAGCTCACTGCTGGTTTAAATATGATTTTTTAAAGTTATTTTACTGGCAGTGAAGTCCTGCAGTCATGTTCAAATCCTAGTTTTGCCCCGCTTCATTGACTTGTGTTGGGATGGTTGAGAAATAGAAACTAACCTGAGGCAGAGAAGAGGGACATATTGAAGAAACCAGTGATGGTATGGCACAGGAATTCCTCCAGTTATAAAACTGCCTCCAATGGTGTTGCCTTCTCTTTTGCAGTTGGATACCAGGCCTGGGTTTGGACAGTGGAGGCCTTTGCCAAGCAGCTGTGTTTTCAGGAGCAATATGTGAAGGCTGCCTCCCATCTCCTGTCCATCCATAAAGTCTACGAGGCTATCGAGCTGCTGAAAGTGAACAATTTTTACAGGTTGCTGTATATTTATGTTTAGCACTTAATATCTTGAGTTTTTTTTTGTGGGGTAGATTGAGCACTTTGGTTCACTCTTTGCACCTGGATTAACTTTACTGTCTGAAATCCCTTGTGTGCATTAGGGAAGCAATTGTAATGGCTAAGGCCAGGCTGCGTCCAGAAGATCCAATCCTGAAGGATCTCTACACCAGCTGGGCAGCTCTGCTGGAGAAGGATGGTCATTATTCCATGGCTGCCAAGTGGTGAGTGTTACTGGGGAGAAGACAGAATTGGTTCCATGCCTAAACAAAGAAGGTTCTTGGTTTGGTGCCAGTTGCAGTCTGTGAACTGCTCTGGTCATCAGTTGTCTGAGGTGCTTTCTGAGCCTGATCTCACTAAATTTCCTCTAGTGCAGGTGGGAGGAGAAGCTCCAGAGAGCAGCTCAGAGCAGAAAGTCCAGATGCCATATTGCAGCAGAGCCATCTCTTTCCACAGACATTACTGGCAGTTTCTGAAAACTAGTTTAGCAAGACTAAAATTAGATTGTCTACAAAAAGACTACTTGAGATTTCCAACCTTTCCACTGGAAACATGCAGTGCAGCAGTTCAGCTTGAGTTTCTTGAAGCCTTAACTAATATCCTGGTCATTGGGTTATCCTGCTCCAACTGGAGTGTTTTAACTTTGTGACTACCAAAATTATTAATACCCCTTGAAATATTTTGGCTGGAGCAGTGTCCTCTGCTTGATGCTGATTTCAGTTCTGGTGTTTTTGTGGGTATCACACTTGGGAAAGGATTTGCATGAAACCCAGAGAAATGCAGTAGGGACAAACAGCTGCATATGACCTTTGTCCCCTGACTCTTGTTTTGTTGCTCATCCAAGCCATGTGTGGTATGCAGACCACCAGAGATTTCAGTGCTACCTTTAAAGCTGTGTGACTTCCCCTTTGTGGCTTTGCATCAGATTGTTCACTGTGCTTTTAGTAAACTTTGATAAGAAAAAGTGATGAGAGCTCTGAGAACCTGTGGGAAATTCAGGGTCATGTTCATTTGTGTATTTGTGCTACTATGTTGCAATACAATTTAAAAACTATTATAGTACTGATCAACTTGTTTTGCTTTTATCTTTTTCAGTTATTTGGGAGCTTCCTCACCCTATGATGCAGTTAAAGTGTTGTCAAAAAAGGGGGATGTGGCATCTCTTAAAACTGCTGCTGAGCTTGCTCTGATATCTGGGGAGGAGGAGTTGTCAGCAACTTTGTCTCTGAGATGTGCCCAAGACCTGCTGTTATCCAGGAACTGGGTGGGAGCTCAGGAAGTTCTTCAGCAGCATAAAACTTTATTTGTGAGTCTGGTCCTTTCCACCTTCTTCAGTTTTGTGTGTCTCCAGATTGACATAACTTGGCACCACTTCCCATATGTTAATAGTCCACAAGTGGTCCTTTGGGCTGGTTTTGCCTCAAAATATTTTTATAGGTGTATTTTGGAATGTCCCTATGGAATGATCATGGTGGGGAGGCCTGTAGAACTCTGTGCTTGTTGTTGTATGAGAGGATGTAGAGGAAAATGGGATTCTTTTTTTAAGTGTGTAAGACTGATCATGAGAAGAAAGAAGTGAAGCATTTGCTGGTTACATTAAACGAACAAATGAGCCGACTGGAGGATTGAATTTGAAATGTCTTTTTGTGAACTGAGACTCAGGTGTCTACCTGAGGTTTCAGGAGGTTTCCTCCTGACCTCCCTTAGGCTCTGTCACCAAGCAGCTGCTACCAGGCAGGATGTTCTTAAGACACTCTACCTGCTGCAGTCAGCAAGAGATTGTTTTTCTTGTTGCAGCAGCTCAGTGCTTTTTTTTTTTTCCTCCTTGTTAAGGGACAAAGACTTGTTTTCTGCCTGAACGAAGTGCTCTGCAGGTGCCTCAGTGAAAGGAACCCCTGTGAGAGAAAGAGCCCCGTGCCCCCCTGTTACCACAGCTGGGAGCTGAACAGAGAGGCCTCGTTTTTTGACATGGTGACAGAATTGTGGCAGAATGTGCTGGGCATGGACACCACTGAACAAGCCACACGTGCACAGGAGCAGCTTCGCAGGATTGAGCATCCTCCTTCAACCAACAGCACACACCCAAAGCAGGTAAATGGATTTTGATCTGTGCAGGCACAAATCCTTACTTGGATATAGGCAGTAAACCCAGCCACTCTGAGGTGTTCCAGCAGCCATTTCCAGGGAACTGGTGTCTGCACCCTGCTGTAGATTTTAATCTGGGAGAGAGATGATCAGCAGCTGGGACAGCTTTGTGTAGCCACCAGTTTGTTTGTGCCCTTGTTTCTGTAGAGGGTAAGAACTGCCATAGGGTGTTGGGGGTCAGCACTGGGGTCACTGAGTTGTGCTGGCTGGGAGTGACTGACAGAGCTGAGTGGTCTCAGCACTGACTCAGGGCTTTGTATTGGACTGTTAGGGGAAGTAAGGCTGCTTGTTGTCAAAAGAGTTTGCAAGGTCTGTCCATAGACTGGTGCTCCTGCAGCTCTTCTCTGTGACCACAGTCAGTCACTGCTCCCACTTCTCATGTGTTTACTAAGACACAGGCAAGCACCGTGGCTGATTTAACACCTCCAAGTGATGTAGAAATGTTCAGTCTCCTGCATGAAGGAGACTGTGTAAATTGCATTGTCACTAAAATCGCTTTTGGTCAAGTCACTTGCTTCTGGGCTCTTCCACAGTTGTCATAAGCTCACACTTTGCAGTAAAATTATTAACTGTGCTCTCTGGTGCTTCCTGTAGGTGCTTTTCCATGTGTCCCATGACCTGGCCCTCGCTGCCCTGAGCTGTCATCTGGGTATGTGGGATGAGGCAGTGAAAAGTCTTCTTGGGGCTGTGACCCGCAGTTTTGATGCTGGGAATTTCACTCTGCTGCAGGAGATTTGCAATATCATCCTTCCTAAGGGTAAGTCTCTCCTTGTGGAATTTGGCTAGTGCTAAAGGCCACTGGGTGATGAAAATTCCTGACTGTGGAAGGGAGCTCAGTTCAGGAGTGCTGTAGGAAACTGAGTGAATTCTCTTCTGTGAGGGAGAGGGGGGACATTAGAATGCTGTGTTCATTTCATAGCAACACATACCCCAACTTGTCCTCCATTCTCTTCAGAGTGTGCAGTGCATTTAGGTTGTGGCTCTTGATTATGTGACTCTTGTGTTTTGCAGCTTGGGACCAAAGAAATTTGCTGTAGCTGATGAGAACATTTTAGCTAGAACAGAGTATTGTGTTCACAAAGATGCCAGAGATGTTTTTGCTTTCTTAGTTTGTGTACTGCTCTGCCTTGATCTGAGTAAATCCCTGATTTGTGCTTCTAGAGTTCCCTGGTTCATTTACCAGATCTGCTCGTTGTCTTTGGGAAGTTCCATGAACTATTTGTAATCCTTTTCTCATTATTAGGCTGTGATGACCTGAGGGACAAACTGGACAGCACAGACTCTCAGAGCATGGATGCCTGCAGGAGTCTGGAGGGCTTTGTGGCTTACAGACTGCTCTATGACCTGTGGTGGAACCCACCCAAAGACTCCCTTGGCCTGCAGAAGGCTGTGTTGGGTCCTGTGGCATGTCCCAGTGAGCAGACAGCTCTTGAGGAGAGCTGTGTTTCGGGTGACCCATTCCCTGAGGAAACGGTTCAGACTGCAGCTGAGATGGGTGAAAACTGCAGTCCAGCTGAAGTTCCTCACTGTGAGACACAGAGTGACTCAAGAACTGATTCAGTTGATTTGGTGGACAGACAGTCAAAACTGAAGGGTTGCCAAGTGCTCCTTTCAGAAGAGATGGCTGCCTTGCAGAACACCCAGAGAGACATAGCTGAGGTGCAGGAGACTTTAGCAGAAATGATCCGCCAGCATCAGCAGCAGAGGAACAATCTCCAGGAGAACACAAATGGAAACGCCCAGGGAAACAGCCTGGAACAGAGTTCAGAGACTGAATCAGACAAACCACGCTCTGACAGTGACCAGATGAATTGGTAAGATTTGAAAACTGTTGGGTTTTTGTGTGTTTGTGCAGAAAAGTTCTTGTTTTGCCTAGGCTGCCTCTAATCTGCCCATCACCCAGGAACACTTGTATACACAGCTCAGAAATCTTGCATTTCCCCTGGGCTGAACCACCACGTGCACAAACTCAGTGCAGGTGAACAGATTTGTGATGCATGAGATGTTGTTACAGTGAATAAACAGGGCAGCTTGAAAAAGAGAGGATAATGAAAAGGCTAAGCATGATCTAAGAGTTCTGTTTCTTTGTTGAACATTGGTTTGGGACTTTGGCAAGAATGAGCTAGAGCATAAAACACTCAGCCAGTTCTCTCCTGTGCTCATTGTACAGGAGGGAGGCTACACAGTCTCCTAACAAAACAGTTCCTCATGCCATCTGCTCTTCTCTTGACAGCAAAGATGAAGCAAAGCAACCAGTTACACTCCCTGAGCTCACAAAGCAGCTTCTGAAAGCGAAGCAGAAATTAGCTGAATTCCCAGACAATTTAAAGGTAAGTTTTCAGAAGAGCCATTGCAGTTCTGAACAAAGTCATTCTGTAAGGGCAGCCTCATCACAGAATCCCTTCCATACAGAAAGGAACAGTGATGTTCCTTGTGATCCTGTGGCAGTTTTGAGAGAGAACTGACACATGGCATCAGGGTGGTATTTTTCTTCTGAATGTAATTTTCCCCATGCAGTTGGAAAGCATAGCTAAAGCTCCTGCGTGGGAGAACTCCATGAGATATTCTGTATGGATCATCCCCTGCGTTTTAAGAATAATCCCTTGCTACTTATGTATGAAAAAAATTACAAACCATTAAATCAAAAATTCAAGCTATAAAATGGCCTTAATACTTTAGGAACTGTAGAAAGTACAAATCGCACATTTTAAAACATGTAACCATGGTGATGGGGCAAGAGGGGACAAACCTGGATAAATGAAGAGAGAATGAATCTGACTCCTGGCTGGCTGATCTGAGAATGCTACAAAGCAGTGTCTTTAGAGAGCTGCCTGATTATGTCGAACAACTGTAATATAAACTGTAGGCATCACCTCATGTTTCTTTTTTTGCAGATCTTCCCATTCCCTGACGTGCTGGAGTGCTGCCTTGTGCTCCTTCACCTTGGATCCCAGTGTCCTCCTGAGCTGCAGGGACAGGCTCTGGCTCTCCTTAGGAAACACAGTGCTGGTGTTTACAGAAAGGCTGGCAGGACCTTCTTGACTTGACATCCCTTGAGCTGCCTCCAGCTACTTCACACTAAGGCTGCTCTTTCTTCAAGTGAAGGCTTCTTTTGATGGCTGTGGCTGTTACTGATACAGAATGTCAGGGTTATACACATCCACTTGTGCTCATCCACTGATACTTATTTAAGGAGACTGTTAGGAAACACAAAAGCGGTAGAGTGTGGGCTTGAACTGTTAAAACGGATTTTTGTATAGTTTTTTATTTGTTGGACACTGTCTTAATGAAAGGTCTTGCTCTTTACATGCAAGAGAAAGTTTTGAGCAGCTGTGTAGTCTTTCAGCAGAGGAGGAAGAGTAGCTGCCCTCAGGAAAATCAATGGTTTCTGTAAGCAAACTGACCCTTAGGGCCAGTATTGTTCTTAAAAGCATTGTGAGTTTATTTCCTTTAAATAAAGTCTTCTACCACCATGAATTGGTGTTTAACTTGATGTATGGAAATGAGAAAGTGCCAAAACCAATCCTGGATTCTGCAGTCTTGAACATGCAGTATTTTCACCAGTCTTACTGGTTACTTTAAGCCTTTTTCTGTCTTGTTAGAAAAAGTAACTTCCATGAAAAGCACAAGGGTGCATGAGCCTTAGTGAACACAGCATCCATCTTAGTCATTATTTGAAGCAAAGTTTTAAACGCAGCAAAAAAATGTTGATGGGGGGAAAGTGTGCATCATGAATTTAGAAAGCTTCAAGTACAGTAAAGATTATTGTTTAAGAATTAAAAAGAGGAGTGATGGGGTTTTTTTTAGATCAAAAGCTGTGCCAGATTCTTGCAGCCAAAATGCAAACTTCATCCTGACAGATTTCCTGCTTCAAGCTGAGTAAAGCCTTGGAACAACTTGAAGAGCAGCAGGTGAAAGGCAGGGCTTAGACTGAAACAAGATCCTGCTGTAGATGTGTTTAATCACTGAAGTGTTGCCACCAATTTGAATTTGCTAAATTCTGCACAAAGCACCCAAAAACCAGGTGGGGGAGCCAGTGCTTAACCAAACTGCCTTCCTGCACGTACTCAGCAACCACCGGAGTTTGGGTGGAGCAGAAAAACTTCACACACAAGTTTGTCCCTCTAAGTGGCCACTCTGCAGTGCAGGAATTCTGCACCAGACTGTGAGCTGTGCTGAGAGAGCAGCAGGGAGAGAATACAGCTCTGCCGGAGCTCTTCAGCTCAGCTTTCCTCAGCTACTGTACAATAAGCTCAAAAGGCATATTACTAAGAGCTACCTGAGGAGCACATCATAAATGGTAAAGGAAATAAGAGGATCTTCAGGCATGTAGCTCCCAAATTCAGATTCCAAAGCCTCAACTGTGAAAATTCTAGTGCTTGATGGAAAATCCAAAACAAAGCCCGGTTTAAAAAAATTTATTTTACAAAAAATAAAAACTAGTCTTTACAAACATTTCAAATACCAGCTCTAAACCTCAACTCTTTAATATTGGATTAAGCTTGTTCAAAATGCCAGACAAAGTCTTAAAATTTTTTAAGTTTGACATGTCCAAAAGGGTTTGTTCTTTTAAGAAATGTCATTACAGAGCTGTTGAAAAAAAAATACTATAGAATGTGTTTCAAAGTCAGAATCCCAAGTTCTTCATCCTCTTAACTACTTCTCAGGTGTTTATAAAAAAAAAAGGCAGAAACTCAGGAAAAAAATCAGAAACTCTTTTTTTCCTCTTAAGCATATTGTAAAATTAGGGGCTGGAGAAGCAGGGGGGAGAAGAGGAACAAATACTTGTCCATGCTGATCTAGTTGTGTTGTTGTGTTGCAGGAGAAGAACAAAATTTGTAGGTTTAAGATGAAAACTGAAGTCAGAGTATTGGTCCAATCCCCTGTCAAAGGTGAACTTTTGGGCCTCTGAATTTCCAGAACAGCTCCTTAATACCCGTAAGAACAAAGCTGAGGCTTAGTATGGGTCAAAGCAGTAACAAAGAGAATTAGAAACTAAGGAGTGCTGATCAAATCAGCTCCATTCATCTCCATTCCCTCTGTTGTTAAAGCAAATCTCTGAATATTTTTAGCTGCAAGGATCATTTTTAATGTCATCCATTCCCACACCTCTGCAGTGATCAAAGGGAGCAATTTCCACAGAGATAAAACAAGCAACACATGAGGTGAAGCTGTCACCCTCACAACATGCAGAAGTTTTAAAATAAGCTTTATAAAACACAAATTGCAAATTTGCGTGCGTGCCTGTGTCCATTTTCACTGCATTTCCCAACCCTTAGCTCTACCCAATATTCTACTGGTAAATCTTCCTTGCAGATTCTGTACAGTATAAAGAGGAAAAAAACAGAGGTATACACAGTAGATTCAGTCCTTTGCCCTTGGTATTAAAAATATGGCAAACCACAAATGCTGGCGTTAGGAATTCAGTCAACTCTTCTGGGTTTCAAAGGAAAATGCAGTTCTTCAGCAAAACTGCAAGGCTTGGTGCAGCCTGTGTACTGGAGATGCTTTTTGTTTGAGACACTGTTTAGGGAAAATGGTTGAGGACAGCAGCTGCCAATATGGTAAACATGTTCTGCTGAGGGGCACAGCTCATCATGGCTGCATGTTGTTGATAATGGCCAAAATGCTCATTTTCTCTTGGGCTGAGTCCACATCTTCGTTTTGTTTCTGAGCCACTCCTGTGCCAAGGCCATACAGTCGTCCGCAATACTTTGCATCATCAATTGTATCCTCGAAAAATAACTGCAGATTAAAAAAAAAAAAAAAGAGAAACAGGTACTGTTTAATTGTGCCTCTAAATCAGAAAACATCCAATGTTAATTAACAGCTCATTTGAAATTAGCCACCTCCAAGATGGAGTGTACAAATTAAAATAAGCACATGAAAGGGAAGTAAGCAGAACAAGTCTGTGCCAATATCAGCAACTCCTATTCCTGACAGTTTAAAGTGTGATGGCCACAAGGCTCAAAAATCCCAAAGCAAAACAGCCAACACGTTGTACACGTTGACATTTATGGACAGAAGTGGAGAAGGAAGAACACTGCAGTACCTCTTTCATTCTGAAAAATGCCATTCCTGTGAGAAGAGAGTCTGATCCTGCCTGGTGTTGTCGTCCAATTCGCTGCAAATCCAACTGATCTGCCACTTCCTGAAGGCCACCCTGCAAAGAGAACAGAAGAGATTTTATTTTGGAAGATCCATCTCTTGCCAAAAATTGCCACATTTCTCCAAAACATGAGGGCAGAGTATGATGAACCAATGCAGATCCCAGCAGTATGCACACTCCAGCTGTGAGTGAAACACAGTTACAAGTGCTACTGAAGAGTGCATAAATATCTCTTCTCAGATTTAGGTGCCTTCTTTTCCTGTTGCAGATACTTGAGATAGCTGTGGGTACATTCATAGGTTACACATGCTGAGCCTTTCCCTCCCTTTACTCAAGGATGTGATTCAGTAGATAAATTACTTTCAACCCTCTTACCAGTTAATCAAGTCATGGAGTATTTCATGTAAAAGAAATACTCTTGCATAGGAAACATAAATATGCTAAATTATAATTAGCCTCCAAAACAAGCCAGAAGGCTGTGGCAATGTTCCCTTTATAATAAATACATTGCTAAGTCTGAAAGTGGGGAGGGCAGTATCCATTAGACACAAACTGTGTCTCAGGTTCTTCTGTGTCACTACTGACTTTTATACACATTCCTGTTTTAGACAACCTGTGCAGCAGTTCTGCCACTTGTGCTCCTGTACATGTACAGTGTTGATGCCCATCACCTGCTTTCTGGGGAGATAAAAGTACCTTGAGGTTTTTGCAGCTCTTCATTAAGTACTTCACATCATAGATAGACGGGAAGAAAAGGTTTAAGATGTGGAAAAATTCATGTTCCTCTTCTGGTAACCTGGAATCTGTCAACAACTTCACCATGTAGCCAAAGTCATAACCACTGAAAACAAAAGCACAGACACACCAGGTAAGCAGGCAGTACCTATAACCCAAGGTACTAGTACCTCCTTTTTCAATAGAATTTTATTTGCTGTGCCTTTCAAGCTTTAACATTTTCTGACATTCATAAAACCCCAGATCTCAGCCAGAACCCATCCTGATTTTCCATGTCAACGCAGGAGTTTGGGATGCTCCCCAGGTGCCTTCACTAGCCTTTTATGGAGCACCTAAGCCACTGGGAAGAATCCACATTCCTTCCCAACTCTGTACATTTCTGTAGCTAAGGGCAATACAGAAAAGCAGGAAACCCTGCAAGTATCTGTTAAGGGAGAAGGAGGTGGTGGCAAGTCCTTTCATTTGTGATACCATGTTGGACCAGAGGCTTCCTAATCAAGTTGAAATGCTACAAGGAAGGTATCTTAACCACACAGGTGGAAGTTCAGAGCACCACCAACATTTTAAGGAAGAAGAAACAAAATCCTTACTTTACAATGCATTTACTAAGTGCAGAAATCACATTTCAACTTGTTAGCAGCTTCTTCAAGAGGAGACTATAACAGCAAATGGATTCACAAGCTGTCAGAAAGTCAGACCATGAAGTGGCCTTACTTCTCAAACTTGGCCTTCATATCTTGAAGCTTATTTTAAGAACTGTGGGACTGCTAATTTTTCTCCTTAAAATCTATCAATCTCCATGGAAAATGCAGAGAATTAAGATTTAATGGGGTCGGTGAGCATACTGGACCCACCTGTGGAAAGACAGCCATTTCACACTGTCACTGAGGACGACCCCAGATGTCATCAGCAACTCAGCAAAATGCAGGGTATCAATCCCTTCTTCTTCATGCTTCTGGAACTGCAGCCCAGAGCTGGCAAGGAGGTCTATGGAATCCTGAGAGTACATGTCTTCCCTGAAGGAAAAAAAAGAGCAGGTTTGCACTCAGGGTGCTGCCAAGACAAGCTCAGTTTAGAAAAATTCTCCCCACACTATGTCAAGAATTGGACTAAGCAGTAGGATACTTCTGGGTTCCAATTTGTGTCTCTGGAAAATTCAAACTGACTCAGTTTCAGTAGCACTACTGCAGCCTCCTACATCTGTAACAAGCTGTTCTGTTACCATAACTAATTAACACTTCCATTGCCAGTGCAAATTCCAAAGATTCCACCTCCATAGGACTGAAACTGGCAGTTTTGAACAACGTCCCCTGTGCAAGGTGAAGGGAAGCACCACAGATGAGGGCCCAGAGGAAAGGGGAGCTCTCCCAAACAGGAAGATGTGCAACTCTAAAGCACTGACCATCATTCCTCTCTACATTTCTCCTGTTCACTCCACAGCATGTACCACCTTATCAGCACCTCCACTTCCCTCTCTGGGAGTTAACAGAATTGCATCATCCTTGACTCAGGAAGGAGGACAAGAATGATGTGCTTGGTGGAGAGCTGAGCAGGAAACTGACTTCTTTACTGGTTTGTGTCATTTGAGAGGGAGGAAACACACGGAGACAAGTTCTATCATTATGATAACTCATTTAAATGAAGTGATCACACAGCAAAACCCACTTCACTTTGATTTCAATACTTGTAAGAGGCTCACAAATTTGTGGAGTAAATAGTGCAACTTTCGGGGTCAGGAACTGGATGATCTGCACACAGTAGCTAAAAATTTCTGTAATGCTTTCCAATGATGGTTTCATAAAAATAGATTGATTTCCTCTACATATGTGGTTTTGCCAGATAAACCCTTTCTTTATTTCCAGACAGCTCTAGTGGTGGTAATTACGCTGAGTTTATCTTTATAATTACAGGGGAAGGGATAATGAAACTTGTTTCAGCTGCAACCCAGGATATTACAGTATGGAGGAGACAAGAACTGCCACACTCCATTTAACAAGATTCATTCTCCTGAACAGATGTGATGATTACACCAACATGTTTTTAGATCCCAGCTTATATTCAAGCATGGATCTGTAAAGAGGCCTTTTTCTTTTTGATGAGACCAGCACATCCATTTATTTTTAGCAGAAAGAGATGGAGTTTTACATATATACATATATATATATATGAAGTTTCAAACGCTGTTCCAGAAAAAAAGGCACACAAAATTATCAAGAGAAAGGGTAATAAGGATGGAATTTTAGCATGGCTTTGACCTCCAGATACACTGTTAACTCCAAAATAGGGTCCCACATACTCTGTTACTAGAATCTGAATCCTTATTGCACAGAACCAGCCAGCAATGATGGCCACATGGACACTGGTATTTGCCAAAGGAAAGCATCGGGAACAGGAAATTATTGCCAAGCCCCGAGACTCACGTAAGGTTGAATTTGAAGTTGAACTGCCAGGTGTTGATGCCAGAAGGATATTCCCCCTTCTCATTTGTGAAAGTCAGGCCCAGCTGGATGATTTTGAGCAGGTCGACGTTACAGCGGAGGAGCTGGTACTGATAATCGATGGAGCTGCGGAATTCGCCGATCGGCCGCACAACGACCCCGGGGAACTCCGTGTCCTGGGGGAGAAGGGAAATTCAGTTCCACCAGGAATTCTATCAGGAGTCATTATTACCACTCTGTCAGGACAGTCCAGACAGTGAAAACCTTCACTGCTTCTGAGCAAGTCAATGCCTACATGAACAAAAACTACTGTCAGTCAAAACACACCTCAACAACAGCAGCTGCTATTAGATGAACAACCATCTCTTAGATGAAAACTCATCTCTTAGATGAAAACTCATCTCTTAGATGGAAAACCCATCTCTTAGATGGAAAACCTCTTACTTAGCCAGTGACTGTGTGCTATCTTTGCTGAACACCAAACTGCCACAACACTTGTTACCCTCAGATTGGATCACTGAGCTTCTACTGACTAGACACAGAATCTTTCACAACAAACCCAGTGCTGTGCACCTGACACAAGCTCTCCCTTGCCCAAGAGGTTTATCTCTCTGCTCTTGCAGCACAGTCACTAAAAAAGACCCTAAGAACACTTTCAGTGAGACTAAAAAGAAGCAGAAAGCTCATTTCCCTTTGGCAAACGTTAACAAAAAAATCATATTCATTTCCACAGCTGAATTTGACATCAAAATCCCTCCCAAACACATTGTGCAGAGGCACCTGTCTTTTGCCACACTTTTAATGAGGACATTTCATATCTTGAGCTTCAGTGCTCCTAAGCAAAGCTGGCAGAACTTACAGTATCACAGCCAAAACCAGTTCTTGATCTAAGACACTGGGGTGCTGCCAGACTTGTAAGAGCAGGAGGAAATTCCTCCCACCTGGGAGGAATCCTCCCACCTGGCTCTTCATAAACAAAGCTTTCAGAACATATTGTCTTATCTACAGCCGGAATATTTTTCTTCCCTAAGAATCAACATCTGCCCTCATTAGAAAGGAGGCAGCCCAGCTGGCCAGCAGTCACTTGCAGGCCTTTTGACCTCCAGTCCCTTGGCATCTTCTATAATCAAATGGAGAAAAACACTCAAAGGACAAACACAATAGTGGAAAAATAAGGATTTAAACTCAATTGTGACTTGTTTCATTTTCCTGTTGCAGAAACTAACACACTATGACTAGCTAAATATTAAATAAATTCATGTTTTTTAAGTTAGTCTCCCTCCTCCCCTTCTTTAAATCAATCCATACTCAGCACTGCTTGTATTAAATTCTGGAAAGCTGCTTAACAGCTTTTTATTTTTTCACCATTTCTAGTTTAGTTTGACTGGGGGTAGGAAATCATTTCTCACTCAAGAATCAACTTAGTCCACCACCCAAAAAAAATCCCTTGACTAAGAGAATTAGGTCAAGAATAAAACATTTACCATGGCAATGTAGCTGTAACTCAGAACAATCTCCCGAATTTTCCTCATCTCCTCCTCCAGGTTGTTGGCCCATACTTCACAGATAACCTGGCTGTTCTCTGCAAGGGCTGCTGGCATCTTGCAGGGAACAGAAAAAAGGCAGCTGATGCTGAACTCCAACGGCAATGTAGGATCACAAGCTGTGCAATCTTATCAGTGTGCTGCACTAAAGAGAGAAAAAAATAAAGCTTTAAGTGAAGGAAGAGTGACACATGAATAAATGCTCTGTAGCACTCAGTCCCACTTCCATTTTCCCCTCCAAATAACCCATTTGAAGTTTACACCAAGCTCTTTCTTGCTTTATCACTTTCTGAAAACATGCTGAACGAAACCCAGAGCATCTGTTCACAATGTAAGAGCAGATGCACAATCAACAGTCCAGTTATTCATGTAAAGAATCATTATCCCTATCTTCCTTTTCCTGGCACAAGCTTTGACACTTTGGGCACAAGATGTACAGGCAGTGAATCCTCATCTTTAATCCTCAGCTATTTCCCCATCCCTGCAAGTGTTCAGGGCCAGGCTGGATGGAGCTCTGAGAAACCTGGTCTAGTGGAAGGTGCTCCTGCCCACAGCAGAGGGGTGGAATGAGATGATCTTGAAGGTCCTCTCCAATCCAACCCCCTCTGTGATTCTATGATGAAGACAACTGTTTAAGCACAATAACAGAATGCATCAGAGACAACTCTCGAGTTTCAATCGGCGTGAATATCTAAAGGGGAGGTGCCAAGAAGATGGAGCCAGGCTCATCTTGGTGATGCCAAGCCACAGGACAAGAGACAATGGGCAGAAAGTGATGCACAGGAAGTTTCCCCTAAACATGAGGAAGAACATGAGCAAAAACTGTACAGGGATAAGGAAGGGACTGCCCCGAGAGGTTTTGGAGTTTGCCTCAATGGAAATATTCCAGAACTGTCTGGACACCATCCTGTACCATATGTTCTGGGATGACCCTGCTTGAACAGGCAGGTTGGACCAGGTGATCCACTGTGGTCCCTTCTAACCCGACCCATTGTGGCATTCTGTCCTTGTCTGCTGTAACTGGGGACACACTGCAGCGGGGTCTTTCAGCCGGAACCACCGGCAGTGTCAGCGGTGCTACAGCTGGGCTGAGCCACCGGCTGGTGGCCCTTTCCCGCAGTAACACCGGCGAACCGCTCCCAGCCGTCCGCAGGGGGGCTCCGCCTCAGGCCACGGTTACCCGGAGGGACCGAGCGCACCGCCACAGCCCGGCCGGGCCCGGGGTCACCTCAGGGCCCCCCTCACAACCTGGGGGGCGGCCGGACGCGGCTCACCGCGGCCGGGAAGCAGGAGGGCCGCTGTCCGCGCCGCCGCCCCTTCAACCCCAGCCCCAGCCCTGCGCCCCCAGTGCCCGTCCCGCTGCCTGCCCGCCCGTCCCGCTCCCCGGTACCTCCCGGCAGCCGCGGCCGGGACGCGCCGCTCTCGCCCCGCGCAACCGCGATGGCTCCGAGTCCCCCCCGCCGCGAGGGGCGGCGCTTCCGGGTCTCGAGCCGCTTTGGATCTCGCGAGAGAAAACGAGACATGGCGAAGCCGGCGGCGCGCGCGACGGGGCGGGGGAGGGGGCGGGTACGCTCCTGCGCGCGGCCGTGGTGCCCGCAGTGCACATGCGCCCGGCCCGGGCCGGCTCGGGTTTCTCCTCCTCCTGTCCCCCCCGCAATGGAGCTGATGGGCTCGCCCGGGCTCCCCCGCGCTACAAACGGCGGGCGAGTCCAAACTCCGCGGACAGGGGGATGGGATGAGGGAGTTGGGTGCCTCCGCTGCTTGAGGGAAGAGGCGCCATAACGCCAACCAGGGCTGGGGTGGGCTCCCAGCATGGGGAGTCCCCAGCACCCCGATCCCCTGGGACACGGGCTGCGCCGGGCCCTGGCTGAACGTCCCCGAAAGAAGCAGCGGCCGCCCCTCCCTCACCAAGGGGAGGTGAGGGGGTCCCCGGGTCGGGGTTAGGCCCGAGCCCCCCGGGCTCCCAGGCCACGGGCGCGCAGGGTGGGAATGGGCTGAGGGTTTCCTTTCCGAGGGGGATTCCCTAAGGCCCACAGAGCAAACCACTGCTGTCCTGCCACGCGGTGCTCCTACGGTGTAGTGCGTATCAAGCTCATTAACTGAGCCAGCTCTGCTTCTTCCTGCAGGGGCTTAGAAGTCATTTAAGTTCCTACTACACCTGCAGACTTTTAGTCTGGCTTCTCCTGTTCCAGGAATGGAATTTAAATTACGTTAGCAACAGAAGGTTGTAGCTGGTAAAGCAGCTACTGCTTGTGTAACACGGCTGCCAACTCTTTGCTTTGCTGGCTGATGCTGATGGCAGATAGGCAGTTCATTTGGAAGCTTGCCTGCTAATTAAGCTTAGATAGTATTTCCCTTCTTTTAGATTGCCTTCCTTCTGGACAGGGCTGCATCTGTTGTGAAATATCTATGTGCTTCTATATATATATATGTATGTTCTGATACAGGATTATCTACCCACCATATGGGAGTCTTTCCCTGAATCTCAGCTACTTGCCCAGCATTTTGATCAAAGTATCTGGAAAAGAAGATGTTGGTATCTTTCACATGTCAGACACCATTCAGTGTCTCAGGTTTAATGTTCATGCCTCAGCAGAAATGTTACCTTTAGAAAAGAAGAGGGTTTTCCAGGTGCTTCTGTGTCAAGTGACCTTGCTGCTGTCAGCATCTTACTACATTCCCTTTGCTGAATGTTATTTTGATTCCGAGTTTATCTTCAAGGATGATAGAGAGTTATGGTTTTGGCCCAACTCTACAGTCTCTGGTATTGTGTAATTTATTCCACGTGCAGTATGCTACACTGCCAGAATGTAATCACCTTTCTTCCTGTGTTCAGTTGAGTCTGGGGTTTTTGTACAAGGAAATCCGTGTTGTTAGCAGGTAAATTCAGCAGGCTGGATTACAGCACCCTGTAAATATAAGGTTAAATTTTTATTTCCCAAAAGAGCTCAGAGTAATTTTTCTTGCTCATAAACCCAGCACTTGAAGGGATGTTGAATCCAGGGGAAAAGGGAGGATGCATCTCCTCAGGCCACTGTAAATATCTGTGCCTTGGTACTGTAATAAAAATGTGTTGCAGGCAATAATCACTTGTGATAAATTACATTTGTAGTGTGTAAAAATTTGTGTGTAAAAAAAAGCTGTTCAAGGATGTTTGCAAGCACTGGTGGGAAGTCCTGGAGACACGTTTTGCTTGATGAGATCAGAATTTTTTTCAAACATGACATGGCTAATAAAGATTCAGAATAGCTGGAAAAGGCACCCTGCTCTCTAAAAAGTCCCATCATTTTGGTGTTTGGAGGTTACCAAGGATGTCTTCAGCTCCAGCACTCCAGAGCAGGTCTTGAAGAGTCCTCACATCTACACATGAATGTGGAGCTGCATTATAAGGTGGAATAAAAGTCTTTAACTCAACATTTTCACACTGGGCAGCTTGAGCTGCATGTCCTGTTGAGCCTTTTCTTTAGAGCTTAGTCACAGTACCACAAGAAAACTTACTTGTGGGAATCCTGAAAGGCGAATTCATGTTTTCCTTGCCCTTCTGTTGTTCCACAGGTGCTCCCAAAGCAGCCACGGCAGTGCTAGGTGGTGGCACACGTGCCCTGGCAGAGGGGGAGAGGTCTGATTCAGAATGCAGGGCATGAGGCAGCGGTGATGTGTGCCAAGTTCAGATTCCTCTTCAGCCTTAGAGGAACTATATCAGTATGGGCTTGTCCAGTCCCCTTAAAGACACTTCATAGATTTTCCCCTGGTCTTCCTCTCAAACAGTGAAACAACCAGTGACTATTACAAAAACTGTGGGGAGTGAGCAAAGTTGTTTTATGAAGTGTCTGATCAAAAAGCTTTTTAGCTGAGAAGAAATCAGACTTCTTTCATGGCTCAGCAAAGGTTGCAGCAGCACTGGAGTGTTTGATGTGGACACTTCAGGGCACAGGGCAGGCAGCAGGCAGAAGCAGCCAGATGATTAGTGACAACCTGTGCTAGACACAAAATTGCAGCAGAATATGAATGTCATTTGCAGCCCTGTGACTAATATGCTGAGCTGTCCCTATGGGTATGAATATTTCAAGAGATGACCCATGTTGGAATTGAACGGTGATTCAAAAGGAACACTGAGGTCTGAAATTCACTCTTATCACCTACTATTGGCTGTTGGATGAACAGTCCTCCCCCTGCAAGCTCAAATGCAAAGATCAGCTGAGGACGTTATCCTTATGGTACCCCTCTCTTGAAATGCTCATTTCCACTTCCTCTGCACGTGAGTAAATAGTTTGAAGGAATCACATTCCCCTCTGTTGAGTCTACTTTGTGTGATAAGTACCAGTTAGTAGCAACAGCTAAGAATGACAACTTCTGTCCCTACCAGGGAATAGTTGGAATTAGCCAAGAGCAAGTGACGATGGAAGCAGCAGCAGAGTGTTAAATGCTGTTCACTCTTGCAGAGCTCTCTGCAGCTCCAGCTCTGCTGGCATGAGGTGTTACTGAGAAAGAGCCTGTGTTGCTCCACCTGTGAAGGGCAAGCAAGGCTAACTCTGAGGCAGAGGTGATATTCCCTCTTTCTCCTCCTGTGGAAACAGAGATCTGGAAAGTTTTGATAGTAACACCCTCAGTTCTCAGAGCTTAGTTTGTAACAGGGCACTGTTTGTCAGCTAAGTAACAGATTGGGGCCACATTTGCATAAGAAAGATCAATGCTGCTGTAAATTACATCTTACACTCTGCAATACCATAATTATACACTTATGGTCTGTAAACATCATGTTTAAAGACAACTGAGTCCAAGCACATGCTGACTTATGTGTATCTCCACCTTACCCATGGAAGCAAAGCCTGTGACTGGTTGAGGGCACTGTGTGGCAACAGAGTTGGAGTCATTTTTAGACTTAGTAGGACAGCATGAAAACTGGACTGCGGTTTTTTTGCCAAATTCCACAGTAACCATTATTGCTTTTAACAAATACACCTTTGACCCATTCAGTTGCACTGGCAGTAGCTGTTTTGTGCTCCGGCCATGAGTTAGTGAGTTATAAAAACTACTGATCTTTAGGGTGTTGGTGGCTTTTTTTATTCTCAGGTGCAACGACGAAAAGCCTCCCTGCAGAGACGTATTCCACGTGCTTAACTGAGTAACAGCGTGCACATACCCACGGGGAACACTGCCAGCACTAACAGTGACATGGCACTGGCTTCACATGACTTGTCTGGGAGGGGACAGCAGCTCCTGCTTGGAAACACCCCCCCGTTGCCCTTGCCTAAACCCTCATAAGGTTTCGACAGCACTAGTCAAAAGTGAGGAGTTGAACTCTGGGCTCTAAATAGACACAAAGGACCTCTCTCCTAGGCTACCGTCAGCAGGAGGTGAGCAAAGAACAGGCAGCCAGAGTTCAAGGGTGTAGTAGCTTGAAAAGATATGATAGAGACTTTGAGGGAGTCATTAAAAGGCAGTGTCGTGTCTGTGTGAAGTCCACTGTCAGCTTTTCTAGGAACGGGGTTCCTCGTAACACTGTGCAGAGCTTGGCAGGACATCAAACACCTCGTCTGCTCCTGTGTCTGTCCCCACAGAGTGGCTGATATGCAACTGTTCAGGTGACCAGGTAAGTGGTCCTGTGCTTTTTGTTCTGTATGTTCTGTGTTTTCATGGACAGTCACAGCCTTTGTTCTCCTAGGGATGGTTTTTCACTGTCTGTGCCGTATAAAGGTTTATTTCAGTGAAGTAAGATCCACACCAGAAGCTTCAGGCAGGAAGGCAAGAGGAATCCCAAGGAGCTGGGATGGGCAGCCAGTCCATCACAGCAGATGGAGCTGCTCTGGGCTGCACCTGCCATGCAGCTCTGGCTGGTGGCAAAGGATGCAGTGCAGTGGGTGAGGTACAGAGAAAAGGCACCTGTGCTGCCTCAGCCTGGGGCTGTCTGAGCACCAGAAATGTAAGACAACAGCAGACATGGGGCAGCAATAATAATTCACATGTTAAAAAAATGTAAAAAACCCAGCAAGATTTTTTTCTGATTATACTCAGATTATACTGAGCATTTTAAAACATGAATTAGACAAAGTAGCTCTTTTTTGTACCAGAAGTGGAAAATTCAGTGAAAACAAGATCTGTGATTTAATGAACAGTTGTTGGGCAAATGAAGTTATACATGGAAATAATAATATAAAAATGTATTAGAATTATTGTTTGATTAGTGTGTATTTTCCCTTTAATGTCAAGAGACTGATTGGAAAAGCAATTATTTTTACTCTAGGGTTGAGAATTTGCTTTGGATCAAATTTTGTGTTAACTAATACGAAATAACTGGAAAGGAACTTTTTTTTAAGCAGTACTTGTTCTAGCTGATATTTGGAAATAGCTGCAGACAGCTGAGAGCTTCAGTGGTTGATTTTGGGCTGTGAAATATGCCAACATGAGAGCAGTGCCAAGCAGCTGAATGGCTTTTTTGTTTGCTGAAACAGCCATGGTTACATGAATGGTTTTTTAATGTATTCGGTGTATTCTGAATCAGGAGAGACATTACAGAATTAAAAAAAAGAGTAGGTAATGAGATGTTGGGGAAAACATACTCTATCCAAATTTTTCTGGGTTTAATGTAAATAATGTAAAATTTTATTGTGAGATGTGGCTTAATAAAGGCAGTGTTCTGAAAGAGAGGGTAAGCAGACGTGGCAGCTCTGCTTTGAACTGGAAATCTTTGCCCAAGCCAGCCTTCTGTCATAAATTGATTATTTTAAAAGAGTACTAGAAATGTGATAGTAATTTTAAGTCTTTCCTAAATGCACAGAATATTACTTGCCTCAATCAAGTAATAGCTCCTTCTCCTAAAAACTCGAAGCAAAGTCACATTTTTTACAGAGCTCTGCTCTGGAACTCTTCACATGCAAAGGGTCAGCAGATTTGAGTCAGCACTGCTGGAGGGAGGAACCTCTGGAGCATCAGCCTTCCAGCTCAGTGAGGTTCCTCTTTCACATCTGCCTCTTCTAATCTAACATTGTCTGCTACAAAGTCATCAGAGCAGAATAATCTCTTTAGCCACAGAAAACTATGGCCAGCACTATTTACTCTACTGTCCCGGCAGAATACTTGGATATTGCTCTTTTCAGCTCCCTACTGTGTGGTTGTAAAGATAGGGATGTGCACAGCCTAAGAGCAAATAATAGGAGTTATAACCAAAAAAAATTCCAAGTGGCAAAAAATTACAGTGAAGGTTGACAAATGCTGGAACTGATTTCCCAGAGAAGCTGTGAAATCTCCCTCTGTGCAGAAACTCAACTGTTCAAGGCTCTGAACAACCTGTTAAGAAAGCTGGAATGGAGCAAAGCCTCAAAGGAGTGGATTATGCAAGCCTATTTCAAGCTTGAGTGGTGTTTTCTTGGAGGCAGTGGGCACACCTGCCCTGAGAGGACCTTTGTGACAAGATGGACCTGTAGTGGATGTTACATAATGGATGTGATTAGAAGGTCTTTTAAAAATTAAGATCAATTTAAATTTGGCCTGTGGCATGTTATTTATGCTGTTCTCTTCAGGCTAGCAGATGATTTTCGGTTGTTTCTTATGGGTAATCTTCATCAGATACATTAGAATTCAACTCTAAATCAATAAAGATGTGGGTGGCAAACAGTAAATGAGAGGAAAAGAAAATGCCACAGACTGGCTGTGGTAGCTCACAAAGTGCAGGAGTGAGGAGCTCTGTGTCTGGGGAAGGACAAGAAGCCCTGGGACACTGCAGGTTCCCCAACACATCCTCATTTTAAGCAATAGCAGCTTAGGGCACCACTCAGGCTACCTGTTTTGGCCTAGGGAGACAAAGTGAACTTGGATTTGGTTTCTTTTTTAAGACTCCTACCAAAACTTAGCATTTCCCATAGGAGTACATCCAACCCTAGAGTTGAAATACAGAGTTGGGAGTTGGCCTCAGGGTTTCAAGTCTCAAATCCCTTTTTGCCTTATTTTTCTTTTTTCCTTCTCAGAAGTGTCTAACATCAGTTTCTTCCACTAAAGTGTGTGGTGTAGTGGGCTGGCCTTGCTCTTTTGTGTCTGTGAGTAAGCAGGAAAAAGATGTCTGATTTTTCTGTCTTGTGCTCTTTGACCTGCATAATAATAAGTAATGTAGCAGAGCTGGGAACACCTGTAAATAAACAGAGTGGTATTTGTAAGAACATACCCAGAAGGCTGTAATTTCAAATCTAAACTTCCTGACTCATACAGGATTTCTTTTTGGCAGTTTATTCCTCCTTTCTGAAACACTGCAAGAAGAGTACTCCCAAGAGGCTTCCCTCTATCATCAAGGTAATAGAATGTCATCTTCCTAATGAGTAATTTTCCAACTGTTTGTACCCTAGGCAGGGACCTTTGAACCTTCTCTGTGCTTGCCTTTGTACTTTAGGTAAGAGTTTGCCTGTGCTTGAATATTCTGCTGAGTAGGAAAGGCAAAATGGATTAAATTCTGCAATCCTCAGTAATCTGCCTGTCATATTATTAGAAGTTGTGTGTTTGTTCTTAAAGACCATGTGAAACCAAGAAAACATTAAGGAGTGTTTTGTTAACTTTTGCTAATCATATCTGATGATAAGGCTGCAGAAATATAAAAACAGCTATGCAGTAATCCCTAGGACAGCCAGAGCATGGCCTGAAATACAGAGCCCTTGATGGCCATGGCCAGCAGTGAACCCCCAGCAGCTACTCAGACCTTGGGTTTGATTTATTTTTTAATTTATTTTAACAAAACTATCAACAAATGGTCAAGCCACAGCTAAACACAGAGAGATTTATTATGAGGTGGCCACATGCCTATTTAGGACTTTAACCCTCTAAGTGACCATAGCAGGACTTGAAGCAAAGATGATTTTACTTAACTCAGAGTTTGAGTGAAGGCTGTGGGGCTCTATTGTGTTAATTCCCTGTGACACAAACTCACTTTGTTTTCATCCCTGTTTGTTTAATTGCATATTATCATTATGGAAGAACATGTCCCACACTATGATTTTCTTCCAGCCTTGGAAGGGCTGGAGTAGCTGCTGGGTGCTGCAGTGTATTCCTGGGCCAGATCAAGGGAGGAAACCTTACCACAACACACCACTGACACAATCAAAAGCTTTGGTTTTGGCTCTTCTCCCATTTTTCTTTGTTATGCCTGTTAATCTTCTGGGACACTACTAACTCCTCAGGAAATAAGGGCATTTTTCTTCTCAAGAACTCAGCTTTGCTCAATGGCCAACACATGAAGGATGGAGCAGGACAGGACACGACACAGAGAGTAAATATTTTACACTTTCATCACTGAACTGCACGTGGAGGGGGTTTGCTGTTGTCAGCATCATATTCTGCCACTCTCCACCTGGACAAGGTTCACTTACTTAGATCACCTTTTATTTCAGATGGAAACAGACCCTGGAGATTCCTCCACTGTGGAGCTGCAGAAGCAGGTAAAGGCTCCAGGGTTTAACGGAAGCGTCATGCAGGTGCTTTGGGAGGCTGAATGTGTTGACTCACCTTCTGAGAGAAGTGACAGACACATCCTCATTCCAAACATTTTAGCATAATTAGGAGCTCACCACTAAAGCTCATCACTTTTATCACTAAAGCAACTCTTCCCCAGCATTTTTCCCTTCCAGTGGGATGCAGCTACCGGAGCAAGTAGGGGAGGGCCTGTTATCTTTGCTTGCATTGCAAGAACCCACCACAGCCCCCATAACCAGAAGCTGTGCCACCTCACTGGGCCTGGTGCTCAGAGTGGTCCTGCTAAACTCCTCTTGCCAGCTGATGTGTCCCAGTTTCTTTACCTTGCCAGCAGCAACCCTGTTCTGCACCTAAAGAATTTGCCAACTTCTACAAGCACTTTAAGAGCAAGAATTCAGGCAATCCGTGAATTAGTTTGTAAACCACTGTGCTGTAGCTGTTGGCATGAGGAGAAACAGGGTATTAAGCACTTGGACTTGATGAACAAGTTTTTTCTCCTATGTAAACTTCTCTGCTTCTACATCTCATGTAATTATATTGTGTGGGATTCATGTAATCACTTCATCACATGCAATAAAAACACAGCCTGAAAACAAGACAGTTTCTAGCCAAAGGGCTGTTAAAATAGCTGAAGTGCTGAACTTTAGTTCCTCTCTGTCTTGTCTCAAAGCAGGACATGCAGAGTCTGTGAGTATTAGGAGTTACTAAGGTTTGAAACTCTTGAGCTGGAGGATGTTAAAGCAACTGAAACCTTATTTGGACTAACTGGAAATTCTGACACTTGTAAGACAGAAATTGTATTTGGTACAGTCTTCATCCCAGGAGAAAAAGGATTTATAGTATATGAGTGTTAAAAAGCTCAAAGCTTTCTACAGCTTTTGTAATCTTTTTTTTTTTTTTCTAAAGAATATGTAAGTGATGGTCCAGGGTCTAAAGATTAAGAAAGTCTTACATCAGAGTACATGGGGCATAACATGGATGCAACTGGAAGTATGAAACTGCTAAGAGAGCAAATCTCTGGTCCAGGATCCAGCAGGCACTATCTGATGCTGGAGGAGAGCCTTTTGCCAGCCTGGCATTTGCACTTCAGTACCTCCAGTGATAACAGTGGCAGCTGATTGCACTGCTCTCATATAAACTCACAGGGTTCACAAATAACAAACTGTAGAGCAAGAGTCCTGCCAGTTTCTTCCTTCCTATCTGCTTTTTCAATTTAAAAAGAAGAAAAAGAAGGTGGTAGGAGGAAATGGTTGGTTGGTTGGTTGGTTGGTTGTTTTAATAGTGAACAATTCAGTATTAATGAGGAAAGTTCTGTCCTGGGACAAATAAATACTGCTTATAAGTCTTGGGCCACACTTAATGTTCTGTAGCTGTTACAGAGTCTAAAAGCCACGTAAAGAGGATTCCTTTATATTGCATATTACCCTAAAGCACCTGCATTTGGCATTTCTCAGAGCTGCCTCTCTTGTTTGTCCTCTCTGACAGGAGGTGAGCAGGACAGCAGCTATGAATCACACTGTTTTCACTCCAGTCTGTTTGTGCAGCACAACACCACAGTTAAAAAACAGGAAGGACAGGGGAATGAAGAAGATAACAGCTGGTTATTATACTATTCCATTGATTTTTTAAAAAAACATTTACATTGCAGATAGATATAATTCATATTCACTCACAAAAACCAAATTAATTGTACTCCAGAACCAATTCCAACTTGGACTACTCTAAAAGACAGATCATTAATCATACCTTTGTTGTATATTTGATAAACAGCTTTGTTTTGAATATTTAAATATTCAAATATATCGAATACTGCTTTTTGAATATACTTTTTCCTGTTAACTAGGTCATCTGAACACAGCCGTTCTTAGCTGCTGTGGAGAGAAAACACTGCATCCTGGGAGGGAGAAAATACTGAGGGAGGGAGGTGCTGAGATGGAGTACTATTCCTTACTGCTCAGTGTTCCTTTCCCCCTGCTCTGAGTTATCCAGAAGCCCCTGGAGTTACAGCCCTCCAGGTATTGAGCAGCATGCCAAATGAAAACGAAGAGGGAAAAAAAAATCAGTGGTCCTTTCTCTCTCTTTGGTTATTCCAGAGAAATTCCACATCAGTCATGCACCAGGCCTCTGTAAGCATGACAGATGGATGATTACACACAGTATCCCACAACAAGTTTGTTGTTGTGTTCTTCAGAGTATGTGTGAAGCAAAACAGGCCATCACAGGACTGCCTTCATCATTTCAAATACCAAAAATGCCAGGGCAGGACACAGCAGCATGTGCTCACTCTTGTTGCTTCTCACAGGGAGAGAAGCTCTCGCATGCCTTGAGGATCAGTGCCTACGTCTTCAGCACAGGCCTGCTCATGTTCACTGCCTTAGCAAACTCTGTTTCCTGGTAAGAATGTTCAAACAAAGCATCTTGAGGAGAAACTTTTCTGTGGAAAGGGGGGAAAAGTGGATGAATGGATGGGCAACTAAGCACTGTTATTCCCACAGGTTTATGCAGAGTGTAACTTTAGGCAATTTCTGGCAAACAGCGTGGTTGGAGTTCTACGACTACGTGGAGGGAGATGAGTGGACAATCTTCCTCATTGGTGAGTTTTGACAATGCTTCTCAGGAGAAACCATCTGTGTAATTACATATAAAAGGGAGACACGGACAAGTTTCCCAAACTCACTGATCCTCCCACTGACAAGCACTGGCTTGGAAGGTACCCCCAGCTGATATGGTGCAGCTGTTCTGCTTTTGGATGGGGTCACCATCAGAATCCTGTACAGATAAAAATCTGATCTTTCTGCTGCTACTGAAATGGCTTCTCTGTGAAGACACTTTGCTCCTGTGAGAGCTGAATGACTCAGTAGAACTAACTACTAAAAACGTAAGTAAAATTAGTGAATTCTGCTCTTGCTGTAGTACTTACAGAACTCTTTTCTGTGATTAGCAGCTGGGGAACAGACTTGGAAGGGACCATGCAAGGTTCTAGAGATCAACTCAGCCTTATCCTATGTGGATTTAAAAGCAACAGAGAGCTCCCAGCCACCTAGAAAAGCCTTTTCTTAGCTTCAGTTGTGTCAAGTTTCAACCTCTGAGACATTTGTCTGCTCTAACCTCCTTCCCATTTTTCAATCTTACCTGGATGTCAGGACTTACCCATATTCCCTTTTAAAGCATCTTGGGACAGGGGAAACACACTTGGCACATCTGGGTCCCAGCAAGGTCCTCTGGGTACCATGCCAGTGTATTTTGTCTCTGATTTAGCCACAATTCCCAATTCATTCACACATCTC
This sequence comes from Cyanoderma ruficeps, assembly GCA_008694505.1. NCBI lineage: Eukaryota > Metazoa > Chordata > Aves > Passeriformes > Timaliidae > Cyanoderma > Cyanoderma ruficeps. The sequence goes on along the minus strand of VZDJ01000219.1, from coordinate 10,424,208 downwards.
TGCCCTTTCCTCATGCCACAGGGGCTGCATTGGTGCCTGCACTTGCTTTCTGGGGCTTCAATGGAATCCTTCTGGTGGCTGATATAACAGGAAAGCCAACGTTCATTACTCGCTATCGCATTCAGCTGGGCAAGAATGATCCTGTAAGTACTTCTCACTCTGCCTTTTCTGCTGCCTGAACACTTCCTGCACTCTCTGGCCAGGAGTGGGGAGAAGAACCTGTTATGCTTTTCTCTTGCCACCAGGTAGGATTCCAGGAGGGTCAAGCCAAGTCTTGTATACCCACAGTAGGGAGGAAGGCAGTTCCTGTTATGAGGCTACTGATCAGATCTGCATTGACTGCTTGTTAAAGAGCTGATCCCAGAACTAACTGCCTACAAATCTTAAAGCTTTTCATCCTTTCAACTAAAACTGCATTGCTTCTTTCTTAGCCTCAAGTCCTGACTTCTCTTTTGCAGGTGGACAAAAAGAAACTGTGGAAAGCCATCTACACAGCGCTGGGTAATCAGCTCTTTGTCTCCTTCCCCATGCTTGTGCCCATGTTCTACATCATGCAATGGTGGGACAACACCTTCAGCAAGGAATTACCAACCTTCCAGTGGTTTCTTGTGGAGCTAAGCATTTTCACTGTAATAGAGGAAATTCTCTTCTATTATACACACAGGTGAGCTGAGCACAGGAACAGGACTCCTGATTTTCCTCTTTTAAGCTTATACTCATATCCTACAACAGCAATAATCCTCATCCATCTGTTCCACCAATTTTGTATTTATATGGGAAATCTTGCAGATCCTGAAATCCACCCTCACAACATGAGGCCTTGGTGCTGCCAGTAACTAGTAAACAAAAATAGAGTTTTAAAGGTGGAACAGCTTAAAAGCTAAGGAAGAGACAAAACAGGCAGTTTTGCACAGAAGCTGTACCCAGCATTCTTTGAAAAGAACAAGACTGGCTGTCCTGAAAGGAAAAAATCTCAGGGTCAGTGACTGATCTCTGTTCCCTTGTACAGCACCTACAAATCAGGGCCTGACTCCCAACACTGCAGGATTTCCAAGCACTGACACCAACATTAGAAGACAGAGCTAAAGCAAGGAAGACAAAAGAAGCAGAAGCAAGCACAGTACTCTCAGAAATCTGTAGGTTTCCCTTTAGGACAAATGCACCCAAAAATTGTAAATGCCATTTTTTATGAAGGACCTATAGAACTGAAAATTCTGATTCTCTGACAGTTGCCGGTAGAAAAAGTCAAAAGAGTGAAAACATAAAGTGAGTTTTCGCCTAAGTAGTACTCCCAGATTTGAGTAAATAAGTAATTCAGGGACTTTGGTTTATGGGATTTATCTGGACTGAGTTTAACATCAGCCAGCAGACACATTAATTGAAAAAAGGCTCAATACAAAGAGAGCAAAGGAAGCAAGGAGTCCTACACCCTTATTGCCAGCCACTCTGAAATCTTCATATTAGAGGAGACACAAGCAAGTCCCCTGCAGAAATTCTGTGTTGTGTTACTCCTTTTTTGCAGAGCTCAAACCCTGCCTTTGTGTGTTTACTCTGCCTAGGCTTGCTCACCACCCAGTGCTGTATAAGCACATCCACAAGAAGCACCACGAGTGGACTGCCCCCATCGGTGTGGTCTCCATCTATGCTCACCCAATAGAGCACATAGTAAGTGGATTGTCCCGTGCTCACCCTCCAGTTGCTGTGTGGGGTCTGATTTCCATGGTGGAATATTAAGAGAAGAGAAGCAAATATGCCCTTAGAGGCTTCTTCCTTAGGAGGAGGAAGCTGAGGTGCAGTGCCAAGAAGCTTGGCTCTGGGAGGGTTGCAGTAATCCTTTATACTGCACTCCAGTAGCTTTCAGAGCACAAATCCAGGGGCCTCCAGCAGATAAGGGACTGACTGGACAGGGCTTCCCATGAGCCCCAAGATTTCTGGGAGCACACACAGTGCTTTCAGCAAGAGATAGGACACACAGCCTGGATGATTGTGTGGACTTGGGAAATCTGTCAGGATTTTTGTGGTGGTTGCTGGGATCAGTGTTTTGCAAGGAGTGTATTCCAACACTCCTCCAGGTGAGATTTCTCAGGAAAACACATCCCACCTTCAAAAGATTCCACTTAAAAATTCTATCTCCTGCTACTAATAGTCCTGGGCTGCAGCACCAGCTCTGAGGGTGTCCCCAGGACAGTGATTGAGGAGCCCAGCAGAGCTGTGCTGGTGCACACAGCTGGGTCTGGGCAGCCAGAGCCATTTGTGCCAGGGGCAGGACACAGTGAAGTGATGCAGCTGGGTTTGTCACGTTGCTGTGTGTGTCTGCAGGCCATGCCCTTTCACAGTGAGGTTTCCCAAGAGCAGCTTCAGCATTATTCCAAGGGGAAGCTGAAATTCACACCTCACACTCCAGGGTGATTTACTGGAATCTTGCTGTCCTCACCCAGGGTTTGGTGTCATGTCTAAACTTCTACTGCAGGCTTGGGGAGCTTGGGCTATGACAGTGGTTTGCAGTAGCAGAACTCTCTTATCTCTGTTACTACTTTTTGGATGAATATGTAACTTTAGTAAGATGTTTGCAGAGGGATCTTCTCTTTACACTGTTTGCACAAAATGAACCAGTGTGATGGATCACCAGGTGACAGTTCAGCTCCTAGAAGAGAGTCTGCTTGTTGTGGACACATTAATGAGGTCGTTTCTCCTCATTTCCAGGTCTCCAACACTCTGCCTGTCATGACTGGCCCGATGGTCATGGGATCTCACATTGTTTCAGTCTCAGCATGGTTCTCCCTTGCTCTTGTAACAACAAGCATTTCGCACTGTGGCTACCACCTGCCCCTCCTGCCATCTCCAGAGTTCCACGACTTCCACCACCTCAAGTATGTCTGGGCACTGCTCAGCTTCCCATTCTCCTGCCTCTCCTGCCCGTGCCTTGGCACCACTGACAGGGAAAGCTCCTTTCTGAGGGTCAGGTGGGTTTGTCTAACTCAGGCACCAGCAGAGCAGCTCTCCAGTTCGCCTGAGAGCAGGCTGAGTGCTGCCAGTTCTTAGAGCAGTTAAACAGGGATTTCAAGGGATTCCAGCCCTGGTAAGGACAGTTCTCAGCAAGGTTCTTGCTAGAAATTCAGAATACACTTCATGTGACCTAAAGACCGAGCCAGGGCAAGTCAGACAGGTGAAATAAACGAGCCTGCCTGTCTGTCCCTCTCCCATACACTGGGATTAGTAACACTGATCAGATTACACTGCCCAGACAATCACCATTAACCCTTCCTGACAGATTGTCAGCCTCCCGTGCTGGAGAGAGAGCAGTTGCAGCAGACTGTTCAAGGATACATACCTGAGCAGTGGAGAAACATTTCCATCTCCCCGTGGGCACTGCATTCAGACATAATCCCCAGAAATGTCTGCCCCTGCTGCTGACCCAGCCCAAGGGACAGTTCCGTCACCACATGCCAGGGCACGGATCACTGCAGAGCCAACACACTCTGGGGGGAACAGCTGTGCCAGCTGGAAGCACATCTGCCCCGTATCCCAGGACAGCCAGGGGGCATGGTGACATGAGTGTGTCCAATGCTCCCACAGCTCTGAGCTGCCCAGGACAAACAGCTGCTGCTCAGTGGCACCGTCTGTGGGCAATGATGGTGCCACAGAGAAGCTGCACAAGGTTCCCCCAGGCTTTGACAGAGCTGCCAGGGAGACTGGGGCAGAAATCCCATGGACAGATTATCAGGGCTCAGAAAGGAATGGAAAGAGGAAGGGCAAGGTAACCTCAGTAACTAACAGTGATTATCTCTGGTTCTCAGGTTCAACCAGTGCTATGGAGTGCTGGGAGTGCTGGATTTTCTGCACGGCACGGACAGAATGTTCAGACAGACCAAAGCCTTTGAAAGACACAAGGTCCTGCTGGGCCTCACGCCGCTCTCTGAAAGCATCCCTGAGCCACCCAAGAAAGAGGAGTGAACAAGCCCAGCAGCTCCTGCCCAGCCTGGTGACCAGCAGAGCAAGAGACAGTGATTAATGCCAAATAGTATTTCAATCGGGAAACAAGTTCTTGTCCACACGTAACAGAATGTGAAGCTGAACTTAAATATGCTGCTTGAAATGACTGCACTTTTGCTGCCATTGTTTTCTATCTAAGACACAAAAAAACCTGCTCTCGAAATCCATTTTTAAAATGTAATGGTTTGTTTCTCTGTTACTTCCACTGTCCCTTGGTTGCAGCTGCCCATGTATGAGCCAGGTGTGTTCTGGGCCACATGGCTCAGGGTTGTCATTATTAAGGTTTTAGCAGCAGACTCCACAGGTGATGGTTTGGCCCCTCTTGTCAGCACTCTCCCTGTAGGAACATCAAAGTCACTCCATCTGCATGTGATACAATTGAAACCAGTTTTTGTGACTCAGAGCACTTGGGACACAGGATGCAACCCCATGGAAACTCACTGGGGGCAGAGCTTTAGAAACACTCCCCTGCACATGCAGCGAGGGCCTGACTTCCTGTGAGAAGTTATGCATGGGAGGTGAGTGCAGGGCTGAACTGGGGCTGCCACAGCCTCATCACTGCTCCACAGGCAGCTGCAGGCAAAGGGAGTTTTCCCTCCGTGGGACATGGGAGCAGAGCTGGGAGCTGATGTGCTCCATGGCATCACCTCCTGCTGAGCCTCCCCTCGCTCCAAGACACAAAATAATGATAAAATCAGAGATTTTCCAAGGAAAGTAGAGTCACTGCTGTCCTGAGCTGTGTGGAGATTAAGGAACCCCTCTAAGAAAGGACCCAAGCAAGCACCCCCAGAACAATATGCACATTCCCAAGTACCCACAGACCATCTGAGACATACTGTGAATTCTCTCAAGGATCCTCCTGAGTCTCAGTCCTGCCTGGGGGCTGGGACAAAACCATCACATTTCTTCCCAGTGCTAGAGCAGCCCCTCGAGGAACAGGCTCACAGGGTTGGCCTGTGCTGCACTGACCCCTGGTCAGCCCAGCTCTACCTGTGGAACCAAACCAAAGTCACTGCCCCTGCTCCTCTCCAGTCCCCACAAATGACCCAGCCCAGTCACCCACCCACAGTTCCCTGGGGAGGGCAAGGCAGCAGAACAGAAAACTCAGGCACCACTGTCTTTTGAACTTTTTATTTTTATACATTTTTTTGTATTAAAAAGGAAAAAGCATAATTACCACAAATTACAAAGGACTAAAGCATTACTAGAATAATGAATCACATCAGCCTAGAAAGCAGATACTCTGAATAATATTAATGTTATAATACAAGCTCTCATTCAAGTATTTTACATTTTTCTCTTTTCCTTTTATATGTGATGATGATCCTAGCACATGGGTCAAAGATTATGTACTATCGACAGAGATGGATCATGTACAGCGGGGCCGTATTAACAAGATTTTCCTCCCAAGTGATACATGGTCTGTGATGAGTCATTTTAAGTTTGTCTCTACTATAAATGCAGCTGAAGAAGGTTGCACACACACTCTAGTTTTGGGAAACAGAAGGCTGAGGTTGGACACGTAGGGTTTGAGAAGGGCCAGCACATCAAACCATCACCCCTTTAGCTCCAGGCGAGCAAGCATAATGTGCACTCGCTGGGATGCAGCTCAGTGGGTGTCTCTGAGCCCCAGATCCAAAGGTTTCCAACCCCAGTGGGACCAGGACAGGCTGGAGGGAGAAGATGGGGAGCAGGGCTGCCCCAGGGAGGCTTGAGGGACCAAGTGGTGCCAAGTATCCCTTCCCACGAGGGGCACCACTGGCACAAGCCACCCTGGTGCAGGGCTGACACCTGGGGGGAGAGCAGGACAGTGTGGGGAGCTGGAGGGACCCCAGCACGTTCCACAGGGGCCAGCTGGCACCCAGGGCACTCCCTGCTCCTCTGGAGCTTCCCACCGAGGGGATGTGCTTGTCACAGATACATCGGTCCTATGTTCAAGTGTCTGCAGAAAGTGAAACTGTAAACTACTCCTGGAAATGCTGCCCCCTCCAGCCACCCGCTCCACGCCAGCGAGATGAACGTTTGCTTAGGGAAAAAAAAGTGAAAGAAATTCTTTTATCTGTTACCTGCATTGGAAACTTTAAAAAAAGTCAGTGAGGCATTTAACATCAAGTGTAGCAACCCTCTCAAGAAGAGTCCATTTCAAACAGTGACAAGTGACAAAACCAGCCTCAGAGGAGACAGGAGACAATAAGCATTGCAAACACAGCTTGCTACATTTACAGTTTTCCTTTTTTTTTTTTTTTTCCTTTTGATAAAGTAACTGGAAAGGCATTAACAGCTAGAAGGCCCCCTCTGGACTGCCATGTGGAAGGTGGCAGGACACTGAGGTTAAACACATCAGTTTGTTACAGTACAACGACCAGTCCCGAGCAGGTGCCGAAACTCGAGGGACCCCGAGGGCTACAGTGAGAAGGCGCCATCAGGGTGCCAGGGGGGCAGCAGAAGAGATGGACAGGCAAAAACAGAGCAGCAGCATCATTACTTTTTAATTATTTTTTTTTCCCAAATGAGCATGGCAAAGCAACAAAGCCTCCTCAAACACGCATCTTCCTGCCTCCACTCTTGACCCCACACCACAGCTCTGTACCTGTTTCAGCCACCTGCATTCTAAAGACAAGTTAACCTCAGCAAGCAGCCCTAAGCTCCAGCAGCCTGGAGGACCTCCTGAGAAAAGGGGCAGGATGAGGAATGCTCCTGACTCAGCCTCCCTCAGCCTTTCCAGAAGCAGCTGGGGCTCCCCCCAGGCTCTGCCAGTGGCTGGGCACCAGCACCATGCAGCCCTCGCGGGCTGTGGGACAATCAGCGCTCACAGGAGCGGTGTGCAACCACTCAGTCCTCTGAAATTCAAAAAAGCACAACACGTGGTGGAGGTAAAGCACCCAAACTAAAAGCAAGACCTAACTCCCTCTTCTGCAGATGGGCAAGAGCTTCCTCAAACGCAAACTCCCTCTGGACATCGGTCCCTTTATCCAGTGGGGACACGAGCCTTGCTGCGGCCACTCCTGCCCCAGCCGGGCACAGACCCGGGGAGCTCTCTGCCCTCTGCCAGCACCCACAGCAGGAGGGAACAGCTCTGTGTTCCCTTCCCTGGAGGAAGACAGGTGTGAGTGAGCAGCAGCTGCCTCAGGCTGTCACATCCATCTCTGCCCTGTCCTGCCCACTGCTGTCCCACAGACAGCAAAACAAGGCACACGGCCCACAGACCGGGAGGGTGCGGGACCGCGGGATTGCTCTTCTGACCCCCCTTCCCCTGGGTGCACACACTAATGTGACAAACCACTGACCCAGCAGAGGGGGAAGGGAAAACATTTCCATGCCAAGACTAGAGCCTCAGGATCAGAAATTAAAAATTACTTAAAATCAGTATTTTGGGAAATTCTCTGGGAAATGTCCTACCTCTTCTACAACCCAAGCAATTCCACAGTCTGCTCTACAAGCAACAAATCCATAGCAGCAGCTCATCCCTCCCCATTTCCTATTAATTTGTTGCTGAAACGCAGACAATTGGCTTAAAGAGAGAACACACGCCAACAAAAGCACAGATAACAGCAGCAAGGATCACCTGTGGCACATCCAGACCTGCCTCCACTTGCAAACAACCAGCAACACATCTACAATGTCCTCAATTGACTCTCCAGCCTCCTCCTTCCCAAATCAGGGACAGACCCACCTATATATATATATAACCTTAGAGATCTGACTCCAGCTCACAGGAGGGGAAATCCAGAGATAACAGTCACGGCCGCAGCACTGTACAAGTGTGACTTTTGCCCATCTTGCCCAGTTGCCACTCCACAACCCCAGAGCACTGCTGCCAGAACGGAGATCCACGGCCTCGGATGGGCTGCCCTGCTGCAATCAGGCCTGTGAGCAGCACCAGCTGCAGGGTGACATGGCAGGGATGGATGGACCAGGGCAGGATCACACCACCACCAGGAAACAGCCAAGCAGCAGCTCCCCAGCCTCTCAAAACCCAGCTGTGCTTTCAATTCTAGCAGCAGTTCATGAAGCTACTCTGCCCCCACCAAGGCAGCACCCTGGAGGCAGTGCCAGTCTGGGAAGCGATGGCCTCAGCCAGGGCCCCACACACACCCAGAGCCACTGCTGATGGACAGCTTGGCCATGCTTCCCATCTTGCTCCTGCTCCCAGTTCCTGGCTGTTCCCACCCACTCACCCTGCAGCCACACAGGGACAGCCCTGGAGAGATGATGACTCCTCCCAGCTATGATACAACCCTGGATCAACTGGATCCCTTGGGAAAAAACTGTTCAGTACCAGCTTGTGACTTTGCAGAGAGGGCAACACAATGATCCATCATGTGCCCACTGCACACAGGACCACAGCTCTGGAGCTCACAGGGATGGAGCCCCAGAGCCACAGCCAAGCCTGGGATCCCAGGGATCCAGCAGAAGGAGCACGGTGGCAGCAAAGCAAGTGGGTCTGGATGTAAAGGAACACAACTTCCCAGTGCTACCTCTGGAGATGCTCCAGAGATAGCACTGGACAGCTCAGAGATCTCAAGCCTGACACACACCCCTCACAAAGGATCCAGCTGACAGCCTGGGGAGGGTTTGCCTGCCGAAGTCCACCTGGTGCTGGGTGTAAGGATCAATCACGTAAATGCCACAGCAGCTCTGCAGTCACCCCCTGCCTCAGCTGAGGCATCACGGTGTCATCTCAGCCCTTGGAAATGCACAGGGACTGTGCCCTGAGTGGGAGACTCCATGCAGCCACCTGCCACAACACAACACACAAGGAAACCCAGCAAGAGCTCTCCTGTGCCAGGCATGCCTCCTGCTCACCCCTGCACAAATCCCACCAGCAGCCCTGAGCCGGTGACTGCTGTGGGACAGCTGTCCCAGGGCTGCCTCACTCCACCAGGCTACAGCAGAAGCAGCCCTCGCTCACAGCCAGGACCAGTCCCCCCAGCTGCTGTGACAATCTCCCTGCTCACTCCCCAACCACGCTGGAAGCACAGACAGGAGCAGAGCCACCTCCTGCCAGGGAGGGCCGGGGGTGTGAGCAAGGCCATGACAGGAACAGTCGCTGTTGTGGGGACGAGGCTGCCACTGTCCCAACACAGCAGAGCTGTTGTGAGCACGAGTCTTGGCTGGGACTGCCCTCAGCACCTTCCCCAGGACACTCAGGCCTGGCAGGGAGGCTCCGTGGTGGGGGAGGCATCCGAGCGAGCTGCAGGGTCAGAGGAAAGGCCGCAGGGAAGATCAGCTCGGCAGCAATGCCGTGAGGAGTCTCTGGGCCTGGAGGGAAAGAGCCCAGTGAACCCCAGGGTGCAGGAAGCCAACAAGCCTCCCCCGGTCCAGCTCCACCGTAAGGCAACTTTTTTTTTTTGGGTGTTTTGGGAGTTTTTTTGTTTGTTTTTTTCTTTTTTTTTTCTTCAATAATATTTCCAAGGAAGAAAGCAAAGAGAGATGTGTCTTTTTTTTTTAAGAGTTTTTCTGTTGTTTTAGAGGGGTTTGTGGGGGTTTTTTTTTCGTTTTTGTCATGTCGTTTTTTCCAAGGGAAAAGGAAGAGAAAAGCTCCTTCAGCAAAGTCCTGTCTTTGCAAGCGATGGGCATTCCTGGGGCAGCGGGTGCACCGTCCACGCAGGCTGGAGTCCAGGTGCCTGCCAGCCTCCCAACCAGCCATCCTCGCAGGAAGGAGTCAGAACGAGCCTATCCTTGGCAAAGGTCCTTTGGTTGACTTCCAAATCGTCCGTGACGGAAGGGAAAGGTGGACAGAGGGAGAGCCAGACCCTCGGGAAGGTGAAGACGTCGGGGAGAAGGGAGCGGGAGAACGAACAGGGCGACGCTCCTGCGGCGGAGGTCGGTGCTGGAGAGGCGCCCGTGGAATGGGAGATGCCAGCCGGGTCATGGAGGTCAGAGGCTCCGCAGCATCGTCACACGCTGTGGCTTCAGTCCCCCACTGGGGAACCTCGCTCCTCTGAGCTTCCTGAGCGGCTGCCCCGCCATCCGAGGGGGACACAGAGGGGACTCGTTGGGGCCACACAGAGCAGACTTGTTTTGGTAAATCCAGACGAACTTCTAACAATAATTTAAAACTTGATATATATATATAATAATAAAAAAATCTCCCCTTTCCAACCCAGCCAGAACACATTTTTTTTTTTCTTTGAAGAGACACTAAGACATGAGTGTGTGCACAGGAGGAGAGGGAAGGGAAAGGGTGAGTCTGCTGGGAGCGGGTCTGGCTCTGGTCAGGGTAGTAATAGCAAAATGGTGTTTTGGATGCAGATCGTCTTTGCTTTCCAGCCACAAGAGAAGAAAGTCATGTGCGTTGAAGTTTCTCCCAAGCAGCCTGTTCCTGGGAACCCACCTTCCAGCTCCCTTCCTGTCCCACCCCCTCATGTCTGCCCTTCTCCGAGCCATTCCCTACCAACCCACCCCAACCCCGGCAGGAAGCGGACGCTGCAGCCTCTCTACTTCCCCACTGTCTGCGACTCTGCAGCTGATGGGGCAGGGCATTGCTGGCTCAGGTTTTTGGCATCCTCTTGTGCAGGCTGGCTGGGTGAGGCGTGGGCTTGGCTGGATGGGCACTGGCTGACCGTTTTGCTGGAAGACTGGGATGGGTAGCGCTTCCTGCCATCTCCCCCTGACGTCGTAGGGTATCTCTTGTGTCCACCTTCCTCCCCCATGGGTGGCTGGAAGAGAAGCACCCCAGTATCAGCACAGTCTCCTCCAAATACAAGTGCTCTCCCCTGGGAACAGGAAACAGCCTTCCTGCATGCCTCCAATTGCAACCTCTCTCCCTGGCCCACAAGGAACACACATATTCACCCCAAGCACTCAGCTTCCCTTGTCCAAATTTCCTGCTGCCAGATTTGACAGAAAAACTGACTGACTTCCAAACTGACCACAATGGTGACAACTTGCTCTTAGTCACCTGCTTCACACACAGAGGCACAGTCCAGAAGTTTAGGAGCCCAAAGCTCCACACAATGCTGGCTCTACTCAAACCATCAATGTTGGGAGGACAGGGTCACCCGGCTCCCTTATCCCACACCGAGTGCATTTGCCATATTCCAATCCCCCAGTTTGTTCCCGGCCTGGCTGCAATGACTGGGACTGACAGTAGGTGTCACTGCCCCCCCTCCTGCCACCACTTGGGGACCCCCAAAATCCTCCATCCTCAGAGGGTTGTTTGCAGGGGCCACCAGTGTGCTGCAAGAATTGTCTACTCACATCTACTCGGAAGTCCTCGAGGCGCTTGAACTTGCTGAGGTATTCTTGCAGTTTGCTGTTAATGTCCAGGTTTTTGGCTTTGGAATATTTTAAAAAGGCCCAGAACTTTTCCAGCCCATAGAGCTGCCCTGGAGGGGGAAAAAAAAAATCCAGACATCAGCAGGACAAAAAGCAAACAAGACACCTTTCCTCCAGGCTTCCCCACAAATCCAACTGTCCTGCTGGTGGGCACAGCCTAGGCAAGATGGAAAACCTGGAGGGAAGCAACCCACATTAGTCCTGGGCAGCCCCCTTGACTTGGGATGTCCCCAGGCTCAGCTGACTTGGTGGTGACAAGGCTCAGTCACTTCAGGGCCTTGAGAAATCCCACAGGAAATGCTTTGGGAGAGCAAAACCACTCCCACTACCCTCCTCCAACCCCCAGCAATCTTCAGGATGGTGATACTCAACCCTCTCCTGTGAAATGAGCAACAGAACATCCCAGTCCCTCAACATACAGCACAATGTGGCTTCCCCAAGATGATTAGAAGAGGCTCAGGGGCACCATGCAGCTGAGCTACATCACTGCCAATGCCAGGGAAGCCAAAGGAGACACCTACCAGCTTCATAATCTTTGATGGTCTCTTCTTGGAAGTCCTTAAATATGTCTGGGCGGAATTTCTTCTCCAGCCCGTAGCTGTAGTATCTGAAAAGGCACTCCAGACCGTACCTGGGAAGGGAGCAGCACGTGCAGCTCAGACACTGGTCCACACAACACGGGGCAGCAGCAGGAGACCGAGCACAACCCCACACCCACTTCAAGCAAGGCAGAGGCACTGCCTTAATTCACTGTGAGCCTTGTAAAAGGCCAAACCCTTAAAAAGGCCACTCTGTCACTCTTCTCTTACCTGTATCCCTCCTTCCCATCCTCCACAGCCAGTTGCTTGAACTCCTCATACATTTTCTTGTTGAAGTGATCTCGGAGGAAGAAGGACCAGAACCGGAAAAGCGTGTTCATTTCCTGGGACTGACCAATGCCCAGTCGTTTTCGCTCTGTTTGGGGAACAGGGGATGATTACAAAGCCAATCCCTTCCCAGGGACTCAGGGGCTCATGTGCAGGAGGACCCTGCCTGCGTCCATCCCTGCCATGTTCGTGTCCCCAGCATGGCAGAGCACTGACACCCTGTCCCAGCCCTCGGTGCAGGGTCCCTACCGTTAAGGCAGCGCCGCCGGTACTTGTGGTAGACGTGTTGTGTGAAGCCGTTCTCCTTGAGCAGCTCATGTGAGGGGTGCTGGAACTTGGGCAGGGACTGCGGGGTGCAGCCGTAGCTCCCGACGGCCGGGGTCCCCTCCGAGGGGCTGGAGCTGAGCACGAGAGACTCCTGTCAGCACCCTTCATTGGCATNGGGGGGGGGCGGGTCACACACCACCCCACCTGTCTGTTGGTCCCACCCACACCCTGTCACTGCCCTGGGTTTGGGACACAAGCCATGGAGCAGCATACTAGGAAGGGGACCAATGTTTCTAATCAAGTCTCATCTTGCTACGCTCCAAGGCTACAGATTTTCCCCAAGCCTTTCCAGGAGGGGCAGGTTTGATCCTTGTCCTTTTCTGCAGTCACCTAACAGGAGACCTCCCCTGCAAGACCAAATGCTGCCTTTCCCCTTCTTTCCCCATTTGTGCCTCCTCCACGACCCTGCACGCCTGCCTCTGGTACCTGATGGAGGCAGTCCGGGGCCTGTGCTCCCTGGAGTCCATCACCCAGCCCACGTGGCACTCCATCGGAGGGTTCGAACTGTGCCTCGTCTTCCTCTTCCGTGGAGTCTGCAAGACACGGCGCATCACGGATGTGTTCCCTTCCTCCTCAGCCCCCAGCTGGGAGCCCCAGCTCCTGTCCCCCAGCCCAGCCTGGTCCCACCTTGGCATCTATCGTCCTGCCCTCTTTCACCACTGGGTAGAAGCGGGGCGTCTGTGTCGGGTCCTTGAGCTGGGGCGTGCGCGGGGTGCGGGGGGTCCTGGCGTTGCGGTAGTTGGGCGATTCTGGGACAGTCGTGGGCAGGGAGCGGGCGATGGTGGAAGGCTCAGGGACTCCGAAGAGCTTGTTGGCCAAAGCGTCTGTAGGTACTGCAGGGAGAAACCCCCGCCCTGTGTCAGGCCAGCAGGGGCAGGGACACAACCCAGCCCTCCCAACACAAGCGGCCTGAAATCCAGTTTGGCCAGAAAGCCCAAATCCTAGCAGCAGATGCAAAGAGCTCCCCACAAGGCATCTGCTTCCTAGTGGTTAACAGCAGCAACAAATCCCTGTCCCCAAGGACACAGCCCTGGTGTCACACAGGCAAACAAGGTCCAGCAGGCAGCTGCCTTCCAAGTACTCAGAGAGGGTCCAGGAGGAAAGCCAAATCTCAGGAACTACATCTGAGTCTGCTACAGTTTCCTCACTCCACTGGGACACCCCTGCTTTTGGGCTCCTCTTCTAGAGCCCCACAGCGTTCAGCCAGAAAAGCATCATTAATCTGGGAAAGATGCAACTCAGAATATTCTGTGAACTAGACAATCCCCCACACCCGTGACTCCAGTTCCCTCTCCCCAGCCTCCAAGAACCTCTCAGTATGGGGAGCCTGGACAAATTTGATCCCATCCATTCATACCCCATCTCTTACCTTGCTGGAACCTGGGGGGACCAGGAGGGACTTCCTGGTTTGGATCCACGGGGGGCTCTGGGGTCAGGGTGTCAAACTGCTCTCTGCTGATCATATTCACCTTCTTGAAGTTCTCCACCTCTTGCTGCATTGGAGGAGGAAGATGGTGAAGAAACCACTCACCTCAGCACAAGGATGGCTCTGCTTGAGCAACAGCCACAACACTGGGCCCCAGAGGGCACCTGCTGCACAGGGGCAGGAAGGGGAGATGCAGCAGACAGAACACTGGGCACTGCACAGGGGCAGGAAGGGGAGATGCAGCAGACAGAACACTGGGCACTGCACAGGCCACGTCTGAGCCACTGATGCTGCCAAGCTTTCAGGGATCCCACAAGGCAGCTTCACTAACCAGCACCTGCTGCTTTCAGGCTTTTACCAGCCAGGTCAGAGACAGTGCAGTAAAGCTCAAAATGAGCTCAGTGACCCACTCTTGGCCAGGAGCCCCCTGCCACCATCTTGTGTCCCTAGAACCCCCCATCCCACATCCTCACAGCCATGCTGGCAGCAGGGCACAAGGCTCCCATGGACCTGAAGGACCCACACCCCAACACACAGTGTCCCTGTCACCCCAGAGAGCAGCACTGCTTCAGCAATGGGCCAGGTATCAAACTTGGAAGCACTGAGCCCAGCTGGGAGCTCCAATAAGTCATCCCACCTCACAGCCATGATTTCTGTCACTGAATGAGTCTAGGCAAGTCCCCAGAAGTGAGAGTCACCAAGTTGGGACCCAAATGTTTCAAAACAGCAGATGGGCTTTCTATAAAAAGCCCATGTCTGTGCAAACTGACACCAAAAGGGAGAAGAGCACAGTCCAAGTGCAGCCCAGCCACCTATGAATCCATCCCCAACACACGTAGTCACTAACAGACCACAAAGCACAGGGCACTAAGGGCAGTGCAGAGACACCCAGTTCCCCTCACAGATCTGGCACTGCCAGCCAAGATCCTGGCAGGCAGCAGAACAATGGGCTCCACGTTCCAGGTCACCTCACCACTGGCACTTTGTTTACCTGGCTGTAGCCTCACGTCTGGTTGCAGCGCTGTGTTTATCCCTGGTATGGCCAAACATGATGCTGGCAGCCAAGAATCCCAAACACTGCAGGAGGACTAATCCCAGCTTAGCTCTACCCCACCAGCAGGCTGTAACCCACTGCACTGCCCTTTTCACCCCAGCCCAGCAGCCACTGCTGCACATGAGGCTCCCCACAGCCCACACGGATCCCTCCCGTCCTCGGATCAGCCCCTCTCACCTTGATCTGCGAATACTCTGGCTCAAACTGCTCTGTCCACAGGTCCTGTTCATAGTAGTAGAGCCCATCGTTGATCACCTTGGCCAGCTCGGAGCTCATTTTAGCCCTGGAGGTGTGGTTGCCAGTCCGGTCCCCGCCGGGATGGCGGCGCAGGTACGGAGGGGTCTGTGTCACGATCAGGATCTTGTTCACGTCGCGGTCGTCGATCTCGTAATCTGAGTCCTCGTCCGACCAGTCGGTGAAGGTGTTCTTGCGGCCATCCATCTGCTCCATCTCCTCGTCGAAGAGGAAGTCGAGCTCCTCGGGTTCATCTTGGTCCTTTTGCTTCTGCTGCTGCGGTGTCTTTGACTCCTCTGGTTTCTGCAGGTCAGGGGACAAGGGGGACACGGGGTAAAGACCATGCAGGGATGCAAGACCCAGCCCTTGCCCCTTGTTTATTTACCCCAGCCTGTCTGGGGAGAACACCTCATTTACACCACTGAGGAGCAGCTCCAAAGGGGCTCCGATGGAAACAGGGGAGATTGGAACATCACTCCCAACAAACCCTACTGCCTCCCCCACGTACAACCCAAGTCACCCCAATCACTGGGAGACTCCCAGTCCAACAGCTCCTACATCACCTACCTTGGGCCTGGCTGGGGAAGGTCGGGGTCTCTTCTTCACTTCAATCCATGTTTCTGAATCCAGGTCTGGCAGACTTGTGGACAGGCCCTTTGGCATTGTCTTCAGGTTACTGACCTCCTCTGTTTTGGTGGGGACTGGGCTGGCAGGACGTGGGGAGCCTGGAGCAGACTCTGGAGCCAACAAGAGCCACAAACTGCTTTAGACGGAGGGAGGGAACCCGGGGGGATGCAGTTACAGATTACCCAGCCATTCTGGCAGCATGGCACAGCCTGCAGGACTATCTGGCATACAGTGGCCAAGGTTTACCAGCACAGTGCCCACAAGTGCTGGAGTGGGAATCTCCAGTTAGGGCTGGGGCTGGGATGTCCACAGAGCTTTGCAGGTGACAGCTTCACAGACACACAAAGCCCTAAAGCAGGTGCTCTGCTGCTCTCTGGGAAACCTTCCGGAGAGTCTGGAGCCAGATCTTCTCCTGTCAAAACTCTTACAACAGCACCAAGTTCCTTCATGTGGGCTCTCAGACCCAGCCCTGGGCTCCTGCCAGCCCCCATGGGATGGGATGACAAGAGCATGGGAAGCCCATGAAGACAAAAAGACCCTTCTGCAGCACTTGGTTGACAGCTCCACACCTGCTGCCCAATTTGTGCCCAGTATCTTCTCAACCAGTAAAGGAAGGCTGGATTCACAAGTGTCCTCAGCTCTGCCCAGCAGCTGTAAACTATTTCCAGGCAAGCCAAGAGACTTTCAGCAGAACTGACTCTCTCTGAATCTCTTCAGCCCTAATAGTAGAGGACAAGCCACACACTCAAGTCTCTCACATTACCCCACGTCTGGAGACAGCAGCATTCTGGGGGTCCAAGGACAGAGACCACACCAGCTTCCACCACCAAGCAGAGAGCCAATGACAGAGCCCTGCCCCGGGAACACTCCTGACTCTCAGGGTCTCCGTCATGCTGCAGTCCCAGCACTGCATCCCACAGCTCCCTCCACATTCCCCCAGTGCTCACCTGTCTCTTTCTGGAAGCTCTGCCGGGGCACGAACTCAGGGCAATTGATGAACTGTGAGAAGTCTGTCTGTGTGTAGTCTGCCATAGGAGGGCCAGGCAGAGCCCATTTTTCTGGCTGCTCTTTTCTCCTGATCTTCTCATCCACGATTTCCACCACCTTGCTGTCCTTCAGAGCCTAGAACCAAGGAGTACTCAGTTAACTCAGGGCCTTGCTTTGGCATATTGAAGGGGTGAGCCCAAGCCATTCCTCCCTGGGAGGACTAATAGGAGGCAGGAGCAAGTCAAGGACGAGGGAAGGCTCCACTTGCACCTCACCCACAGTTAACAGGCATTACACAGGGGTGGTGAGAAGCAGAACAAGGAGGAAAGGTCACCTCTCCTTGCCCTCACCTTGATGATGAGGCTGATGTCAGTGGTCAGGGCCTGCACCCTGTGGAAGCTGGCGATCAGCGTGATGGGCAGGAAGCCGTCCGAGTCCATCTTGCGGCGCAGGAAGAAGTCTCGCTCCAAGTTGTCCACGCTGAAGTAATATTCTCTGCATGGACAACGTGTCTGTGAGAGCAAGCCCAAAACCACCATCCTCTGGGCAGCCCCAAGGAAATAACCCCCACACACACTGAGGGGAGCAAGCCTGGGGAGCCCACAGGTGGCTGGTGCTGGAAGCAAAGCACAGCCAACACCTCAGCTCTAACCCTTCCCATGAGATTGGCTTCACAGTCTCCACCACTCAACAAGGACAGGAGGGGGTGCTCACATTTGCCTCTTGATGTAGTCCTTGAGCAGCTCCTGGTCCACGCTGTAGAGCTCAGCACTGCTGATGTTGTCGAAGTAGTAGGTGATGTTGCTGGCGTACTTCTGGGTGCGGGAGCCGTCCGAGCCCTCGAATTTCCGGTATCCGTACTGGTAGTCAAAGTGCCCTGGGGGACACCAGAAGGGTCAGCACAGAGCCCCTGGGATCTGCCCAACAGGCTGCACTGCCAGATGGGGCTGGACTCCTGCACAAGTATTTCCCTCTTCCTGAGGATCCCCTGGAAGCTTGCAGTGAAGCACCCACATCCCTCAACCTCCTGTTCTCTGCCTCTACCACAGAGGAGGCCAGGAACCCTCTTACCCAAGAGCAACTGGGCAGCCCAGCTGACACATGAAGGCCCCACAGTGAAGCTCCATCAGTGTTAGCACAGACACTGCCCAGTCAAATGCCAGGGCAGATATTCATCGTCACCCAAGCCATAACTCCTGCTTGGCTCTCAAGTGGCATAAAGCCTTCACAGACTATCGACATGCTTCACCTCCTGCTCACATCGGTATTGCAAGGGACAGAAAACATGAAAAAGAGCTTAGCCCTGAGTAGCAGGAAGACATCTGCTTTTATAAAAATAGTAGTAAGAATTATTTCTTTGTTAACAGCAGCTCAACTTACAGGTTGGAATGACCTGCCACAGTATCCCCCTGTATCCCTGGCGTGCTCTGCCCTCCCCAGCCCAGTTTACAGCCCCAGGTCTCTCGGGCACACGGACACAGAGCTCTGCACACTGTGTCACTCTCCCTGCAGTCACAGGAGCACACACACAATGATCACCTCCTCTGCCACGGCCACGGCCACGGCCCCTGCCCCGGCCACGGCCTCGGAAGGTTCCTCGCACGGCCCCTCCCTCACTCTTCACGCTGGAGGTCTCGTCGTGGTCCTGCCAGCTGCGCTCGTGCTTGTTGTCGGGGTGCCAGCCTGCAGCACACGGGGAAGGACAGGCAGGAGGGGTGTTAGGGCATGACAGCACCTCCCTGCAGCAAGCCCAGGGCCCTCTGAATGCAGGGAAGTTGCCCCCTGGGCACAGGGCTTGCTCTGCCCCATGGCCATGCCAGGAGCGGCCTCCCAGCCCGAGCCCCCACCTTTGAGGTCGCTGCGGTTGTTGGAGGGGTGCCTGTGCTGCTCGTTTTGCCGGTTGTTCCGAGAGGCCGTTTTGTCCCTAGGCACCTCTGACTTCATGTCTATCTGCAGAGGGACCCACTTGTGTTTGTTGCCTGCAAAAGGACAGGGTTTGGCTGTGACACAGGTTCACGGTGTGTCTGCTTCCTCCCCTCTTGCCACGCAGCCCCCATACACGGAGGAGAGAAAGCAGCAGGGCCTTTTGGACAGACCCTGTCCTCTGACATCACTCCAGGCCTCACTGGATGCAGAAAAGCTCTGACCAGGATTCTGAGACATGGAGGGACATGAGTCAGAACTTGCCTGTGGCAATTGTCACAGTATTTATCCTTCCTCTGCCCATTTCTGCCTGCTCAGGCTCAGGCCAGACTGAGCCCACGTGCCAGTCACAGCTGATACAACCCACAGCAAGGGGCTGTTCTGTGCCACCATGGAACACATGGAAAGGCAGGCTCCTGGCCTGCCCCTACTTGGGCCCTGCTCCCACCAAAATAACACCTGAAGCCTGCAAACACCTTTTCTCACAGCTGTCCCTGCACTGGGATCATGCCCCACAGCAAAGCCCCCAGGGAAGGCAGACGATGCTTCCACCTGCCTGTGGGTTGGGAAGGGGGAGACAGCCTGGGGGACTCTCCCCACCAGCTCCTGCCTTACCTTTCTTCTTCTGGGCTGACTTCTGGTTGTCATCATCACCATTCTTCTCCTCCCCAGACTCGTCCGATTTGGTTTTCAGGCTCTCTTTGCCGTCGCTCCCATCCCCCTTTTCCTGCTCTTTCATGTCTTTCTTGACAGGCAGCTTCCGAAGGGACGGCGCTTTGTGCGGCTGCTGGGGACACACCAGTGCAGGAAAGATGTGAGGGTTGGGAGAAGAGAGGAGCTGGAGGCAGACCCCAGCTGTCCCAGCAGGAGCAGGAACAGGAAGACTTTGCCCTAGGCTGGGTGCATCCCTGCTCTGTACCTCCAGAACTGTCCTGCTCCTAGGGAAGGGCTCACAGCTGAGCAGGGCAAGGGCTCACTGAGACACCAAGATGGGTGGACAGAGAGACCTCGTGCTCATGGATGGGTTTGTCCTGTAAGGGACCAGACTGCCTCAGTGGCAAAAGGCTGAGTGACCACCTTGCCCTGACAGACAGCCAGGAGCTAGCAGAGCAGCATTCAAAAATAGAAAGGTTTCAATGACACCCATGTCCCCATCAGGGAGGAAGGGCTGAGCCCCTTCAGCACACCAAACCTTTCACATGCATTTTCAGTTCCTCCTGTGGAACTCCTGACTTTGGCCCAGTCCCTTCCTGCACAGAGCAGCCCGGAGGAGAGCAGGTCTGGGAACTGACCTACCTGCTTCAGCCAGCCCAGGGTTTAGACTGGGCCCCAGGTTCCCAGAATAGCACTAGGGAGGGAGTCTGCCACACGGGCAGCCCTAAAAGGAAATTCCCTGCACACTATTCCTGGTTGCCTCTGCACTGACACTCAGCACCCCAAATGACCTGGCTCAGCCAGCATTTCCAGAGGGATAGGGAGGTCTGCAAGGGCCTTATCCTGCTCTTCACAATGGTTCTGTGTTCTCACCTGGACGCTCTTGTGGGCTATTTCTCCAGGTGTTGGCCAATTTGTGGCATCACCAAAGTCACCAACCTTGTACCAAAGAGAAAGGTCCATTAGTGCACAAAGCTGCAGGTGTTCCCTGCAGCAGGAAGAATGCTTTCCACCCACCACTGCCCCACAAACAGCTGTCCCCAGGAGGCTGGAGGGGGACACCCACACTGCACATACACAGCCCCTCTCCCCACCACAGCAGGAACCCTGAACTAATTCCAAATGGCAGCTGATAAATATATGTCCATCAGACACCACCCCTGCAAGCTCCCAGCCTCTCTCACCAAATATTTTGCCCCAGCAGCAGCATTTGGCAGCAAGCTGCCCAGGGTAACTCACTCCATCACAGGACAGGGAAAGCACTCAGCTTTACAGCGTTCTAAATACACCTGAAGCAACCACATCTCACTGAAGAAGCTCTTCCACCTAGTGGCAGTCAGAGCCAGGCACAGCCCCAGTGAAGTGCCCAACGACAACCACCACGTGCTGCCAAGAAAGTCAGGAGATAGTCTCAGACTGGGTGAGACAATTCAAGCAGGTGAAGGGAATTCCCTCATTCCAGCCACACGGGAGAACATCAACTACTTCTCTGCTGAATAAATGACCTGCTCACTACCATAATTTCTATCTCTTTCAGGTTTCAGAGGACCTGTAGGACACAGGAAAGAAGCCAAACAGCTGCCCAGGTACCAAATGCATCATGGCTGGGCACTGAGTTTACATGGGCACAGAAACTCCTCCTTGCCCTTGCGGGATTGTTATTTCTGAATTAATTTGGAGTCAAATTAATTTTTTATCCCTCAGGAGATCACATCTTTACATGCAGGTGCCATGCTCCTCTGCCCAGGAGGTAAGTTTCCAGGGCAAACCAATTCCAGTGCAGGGCCATGCCTGTTTCACAGAGAGGAGCACCTTCCATCCCCAGGGCCCTCCTCCCTCCAATATGGAACAGAGAAGGAAAGCCCTATCAAGTTGCAGATACATCTTCACTGTCTGCTGAGAGCCAGCACCAACAGCCCCTGTCCCCAGCTGTGCCCCAGAAGAAACTGTCCCTCCATCACCACTGATTCCCTGGAACAAATTGCCCTGGTTCTTCCAGAGGAGTCTCTTTGTCTGACATCAATTCCTCTGGCTCTGTGTGTGCCAGGGACGAAACAGACTGCACAGGGAAGGACAGAGTTGCAGACACACCACTGTCACCACCCTGCCTGCAGAGCTGGTCACAGGCTGAGCCCACAAGGAATTTGGGGTGTCCTCACACTGGGGTGAGAGGTTTTCCACATCCAGGACTGCTCCAAGTGCCTCCCTGTTAGAGGGAAGGTGAGAAGGTCTCCCCTGACCTAGCTGGGCAGAAAACCAGTCAGAGCAGCATGCAAGATCCCTAAAATGCTGAAGAGAAGACAGAACAAGGCCAGCCCATCAGCCCCTCCACAACCAAGCTTGTGAAGGGAGAGCTCTGCTCTCCAAACCCTCAAGAGACTCATGCAACACTGACAACTGCACCAGAAACTGAGGGCCAGTGAGAGCAGAGCGGGCACAGCCTTACCTTGCTTCCTTTCCTCTGTCTCGGGTTGGCAGCCCTCACCACTTTCGCTGGAGTTGTAAGCTCTGCAAGAGAAGAACAAAAGTGTTAAAACACAACTGAGGGCTGTGGGTGAGTGCTGGCTCTGAAGAAAAGTGGGTAGGAAGGAAAGCAGCTCTCCCTCCAGCAAAGGAGGGCTAAGAGGAAAAGGTAAACAGGAAAACCAGCCAGCTCCTGACTGACTCTCAGAACTGCCCCATTAAGATCAGAAAACTCCTGAGGAAGGCATTCCCTGCCTTAGCTCTGCCTTCCCCTCTTGCCCTTGCCAGCCAGGGAGGAGGAGGGGGCAAGGAGCTCAGCTCATGCTGCAAAGCACCCACAGAACAGCAAAACAAACATGCCCTTGAGAAGCCAAGACCCATCCCGGCTCCGTGAGGCCGGTGCTCCCCAGGGAGCAGAGCAGGGCTCTGACAGAGGGATGCAAAAGTCTGTGGTTGCTGAATCCTGGTTTGAAGTCAGGCATCCCAGCAGGGACAGCAAGTTCAAGAGAGGAAATGTACAGAGAGAATGAGCCAGATACATCAAGTGCCTGAATCCCGCTACAGCCGAAAGCATTTAGGCGCTGAAGCACCTCTGGGGTGTTTTAACACATCAGAGTGAGACTGCTGGGGTTCACACCACCACAGACCTCACAGCAAGTCAAGTCAACCTCACCCATCTTGGCACCAGCTCACACACCTCCTTACAAGCAGAAATGGGAATTCGACTTGCTTTGCCCCCCAGGTGTGGCTGCAAGGTCTCCGATCAGGCTCACACAGAGTCCGAGCAATGGAGCAGCACAACCCTGCCCAACACAAACCAGCCCCATAAGGACCACGGATGAGGGTCTCCTCCAGGACACTGGTGCTCCACAGGGGCAGGAGAGCCCACTGGGCCCTGCCCTGAAGGGCAGCCCCTGCCAGGTTCCTGCAGCGAGGATTTCTGCTGACTCACTGGCTTTGTTTAGAAGAAAAGCAGCCCTGAGTGGGGTAGGGTGAGGGTGGGAGATCAGCACAGGCTATCTGGGGATGCCCCGGGAAACACCCCGAGTAGCCTACTCAGCTCTGCTCAAAGCTGCCTTTGATCTCCTTCGAAAGGCTGGACAACTTTGCCTGGATGATCAAAACCGGTCCCCTTCTGAGCCTCGAAACCAGTGATTCATCCTGGCCTTGCTCAGAGCTGGAGGCTTTGAAGTGTCACTAAGGCAGAGTCAGACATGGCAGGACAGAGCCATGTGTATTCCCCTTCCCCAATTCCTTTCTCTATGGCTCCTGCACGGGGATTTCAACTCCAGAAGAGTCCAAGCTCTCAGCTGGGTCCCTGAATCCTCCCCATTTCCTCTAGGACTTCCCCAACCCACCTGCAGTGCCTCCCTTCATGAGCAGCAGCAGTCCCACGTGTCTCTCATTTATTCCAGGTGCACTTCATTGAGATTCCTGGCTCCGCAGCACAAAGCTTGCCACAAGGCTTTTAAACTTCCCTGCTAGTGTAGGAAGAGCCAGCACTTTCAAAACAGCCCCCAAAATCCTCCACTCAACGCCCACAGATGTCACCCGCTAAATATAGCTTCAAAAAACACCAGGAGCTACAGCACAAACCCACAGCCAGCCTGGTTTTCCACAGACACAGAAGACCCCTGCCTGCTCCAACAGCATTGATGGGACTGGCACAGCCTGATCAGGCTCTGATCTCTGGGGCTGGGGGCAGCACAGATTCCTCTCTCCCTGCAAGGATCCCGTCCAGGTGCCTGCTCCCACCGCAGCACAGCACCAGCACTCACAGAAATGGCATCCAGCTCTTTCCTCCAGCTGCTTCACCTCAGGAGCCCTCAAGGCCATAGATGTTCTTGTGCTTCTTTTTGGGAAGCAGTCAAAGAGAGGGGCCCCACAAGCAGCAGTGGAAGAGCATGAAGGGGCAGAGGCTGCAGGGGCAGGTGCCGCAGACTCCATCATCCCTGCGGGGGAGGGAGGAGATTGTTTGAAACAAGTTCTGCTGCTTTCCTTATCTGCAAGATATGAACAGGGATCCCTTATCTCGCTGAGGTGCTGAGAAGACTAATTAGCATTTGCAGAGCACTGCGGAAGACAAAACACAAAGCAAAGGGCTGCAGCCCGGCAGGCAGGGAGGGAGAGAGGCTGCTCAGGCTGGGGCTGCAGGCACGTGGAGCATGGATGGAGCAGAGATCCAGCAAGTCATGGTGGAGACCAAAGTAGGAGACGGAGAGGGTGTAACTGTGCTGGTGGACACATGGCCAGGCACAGCATCTGCTGAGCCAAGACCACGGCAAGCAGAGGCCATGCATGCCTGGCACCCTCCAGGGCACAGCAACATAACCAAGGGCACCAGCAACACATCTTGTGGTTCTCAGCTGAAAAGACCCCCTGCAGGAAAACCTCACTGCATCAGCCTGGGAAGTGGAGAGCAAGCGAGTGCTGCTCAAGCAGCAAGGGACACTGGATACTGCCTTAGTTCACAGCCGAGCCTTTAAAAGCTGCTGACAGATGTCTCTGGGCGTCTCACAACCCTCCTTTTGCATCTGTTTGGTGGCAGTCAGTAATTTCAGCTGCACGAGCAGTGCCTGACCACCTCGTGAAAAACAGGGCCTCTGTGTGAGGGGACAGACAAAACAGCTGCAGCAGGAGCCAGGGCTTTAGTGGCGTGAGGCTGGCACAGGGACAGCGGGCAGGAAGGCAAGGAGCAGCTTTGCCTGCGGCCACAGAGCAGATGCTGGCACAGCCAAGAACAGAAAAGCAGGTCTCAAGTTTTGATCTGCTGCCTGAAGCCAGAACCTGATCATTTGCCCAGCCATGGGGTTGCCCAGCCACGAGGAGATTATTCCTTAGCAACCAAGGGGATGAGGCACAGGTGGGAGCACCCACAGCAGCCCCAATCACAGCCAAACCCTTCCCGTGGCTGTGCCACAGCCAGAGCACTCGCTGGCTTGGGACACTCACTCCCCAATGCACCTGACAAACACCAAGGGCAAGGCTGTGCAGACACCTCGTGCTTTCCTGCAGCCCACACCTGGGGGCACAGAGCCCTGGGGGGGAAGGCTCACAGGGGCATCCTGGTGAGCAAAGGCCTCTTATCTGGGAGAAGAGCCCTTGCACAAGGACCAGACAGCCAGAGCGACAGCAAATCCACAGCTAAATGTCCCTCCACCCCAACAGGGCGTAGTGGTTTTACCACACAGGGACATATAACATAGGACCACTGAGCTCAGCCAAGCAGACATATCTACTACCTTCCCTAGGAAAATGAAACCAAACACCCAGCAACTAGTTTTCTGCCTTTCCTTGCATCCAATGGAATTTATAATGGAATTTTAGAGACGGTAAATGAAGAGAGGGAATAAATCTGCAGTGCTGTGCAAGGACCTGGCATTACTAGAGAAATACCTGTACCTACAGCAAGAATGCTGTAATGCCTGCTCCAGGTGTACCACCCATGTGCAATGCAGACAAGGGCTCTGAGAACCCCAGCAGCAGCTGGACAGCCTCAGAGGGCAACCCAGCTCCCAGCAGGAATGCAGAGCCCTCAGCTCTGGCACACTGTCCCTGACAGAGCACCCCCTCCTTACCCAGCAGCCAGGTCGACAGCAAGGAGCCATCCTGCTCCCTGCTCCACAGCCTGGCACCTACAAGAAACTGCTGATAAAGGGGGTTCCAAGCCAAGAGCCCGGACTTTGTGCTGAAGCAGCTCAGGCAAGGGCGCATGCTCTGTGCTGCAGGTCCTGATGGGGCTGCAAGAATCAAACCAGTATCCCCAGTTTCCCCAGAGCCCTGGCAGAAGCTCGAGGGTGCTGTGTGGGACAGACAGCCACGTGCCCAGAGCTCCACCAGGAGCCACTTCACTCCTCTGTCTCCAAACAATCCTCCCTCCTCCCCACACTCCGCAGAACACTCTTGGCACATGTGAAGACTCTAAGTTGTAACCGACACAACGGGACACCCACTCTGGCACTGAGGTTTTTTAGGTGAGAAAGAGCAAATGCAGCTTGGGCAAGGGTGAGCTGAGAAAAATGTTTCTGTGTGGGATTAGCTATTTTCCCAGGAGACAGACAGCTCCTTCAGAATCATTTCCTGAGGGCAGGAGAGTGCCTCCTGGGGTACTGACACACAGGAAAGATGGGGTGAAACAGCACCAACCTGCAAAGAAATTCTCCTAAGACAGATCCAGCAGGCAATCGGCCACAGCCAGGACCCCACTGTGGCCCCTTCCTGCCCTAAAAGCAGACTTAGGGAGCCAACAGAGATAAGCTGCAAAGGTGCATCCCCACCTTCCCAGCATAGGAAACTCAGGGCACCAACCCTGTTCCTGTCCTTGCTCCAGGCCTCAAGCAATCTCTCTCCCAGGGTGGCCTGATCTGCACAGAAGCAGGGGCATGACATGGATTCAGTCTCTCCAGTGTCACTCATCACTGTCCATGCAGGAGTTGGAGTCTGAGCCTCCCCAAGCCATCAGAGGACACAGCTGGTGAGCTGCATGTCCACCAACAGAGACATTTGCAGGACCAGTCCTGCAGGCCAGATGTGACCTGCAAGCCAACAGAAGTCCCCACTCTCACCAGCAGCCTGCCTCTTGCAGTGACAAAGTTCTTTTCTTTTTGAATCCATCCCGAAGAGGACCCTCTGAAGTTACAGGCAGAGAAGCCTCGGAGTGTTAGCAAACACTTTATGCTCCTTTTGTGGGTGCTGCACCCATTTCTGCATCAGCAAGAGGCTGTGATGGGCAACACACCCTTGCTGTAAAGGGGCTGGGAAGCACTGGCAGATGGGAGGGGACCTCAGCCTCCCCAGAGAGCCATCTGGTAGCACCTCTGTGTGCAGAGAGGTGCAGATACTCCCAGACACCAATCAGCAGATCCACCTCTGCCCTGCCTCCCAAGGAGCTGCTCCCAGCACGGCCTCAGCCGTGTGCCAGAGCTGAGATGGGAAACACTTGTGGCTGCAGCTCCACACACGAGCGGAAAAGCCTGGGATTTATAGCACTGACTGCTTGGCATGCTCACATTTTGCTGAAGGCATCACAAGGCACACAAAGCCAGAAAGGTTCGGGACAGGCTCAGCCTACAGACTGCACCTCCTCTAGGTTTGCAATGTTTTCCAGCTCTACCTCCCACCAAATCACAGTTGCAGCCGGAGGAGCGTCCGTGTAAGAAGGGGGAAACAAGAGAGCACTGGACGGAGTTCTCCAACAGCTTTCAATGAGATATTATCACAAGGACATCTTCCAGCACAAACAGGTTGGTGTCTCCACAGCAGGAGTTCCCACCTGCTCCTGGGGACTGCAGAGAACCACAGTCAGTCCCATCACTTGCAGCACGTGGTTTCACAGTTCCCCGTGAGCAGCGTTTGGCCTTGCTTACAAAGGTAAGAGGACTATCTGCAACACCTCAGCAATATCAGAAGTTTGCCGTACATGCAAGAAAAACTGCAGAAGATTGGCCAAAGTCAGGACCAAGCACAAGACTGGACCCTTAAGGTGGATGGCTGAGCAGGATTCAGGCTTGTAAAGCACTGGGAAGCCTGCTCAGCTGGAGCAGGAGATAAGCTACAGGTACCATGGCTCAAAGCCTTCCAAGCAATTTTCCACAACTGCTCAGCAGAAGCTCCACCATCCAAGCCCTACTGTAACAGCAAAGGAAGCAAGGAGCTGCCTACACCTCTCTGCAATGTAAGCTCTGCAACTGCTGCAAAGATCACTCGCTAAAAATAACTTCAAAAAGGGCATCTGACAGCTCCACAGAGAGCATGAGAACACTCCCACCTGGGTGTCCTAGGCAGCTCCAGGAGCTCAGGAGTTTGCCCTGAAAAGTGCAGGGAGGGAGGCTGGGGTACAGGCAGGTAGAGCCAGGACAGCGCTGTCACAGGCTAAGTGGGGGCATTTGAGTTATAATCCCAGCTCTCCAAGCCCTCACATCCCTCAGCTGATAGTCCTAAAAGCCCCGGAACAGGAGGAGCAACTCCAGACATGTGCAGAGCACATCTCTGCTGACAGCATAAATGGGCAGCACAGATCCTCACAGCGAGCAGGGGCTTCAGTCAGACCACAGTCCTCCTCAGGGAGCTGAGTGACAGCACTGCTCCTTTAAACACACAGAGCTGTTAAAAGCTCTACACACGCGCTTTTTCTGCAGGGTCTGACATTTATTTCCAGAGCAAATAAGGGGCAGGAAGGGTCTGGACTTACGAAAAATGCATGAACATCCTAACTGCAGCCTCTCACTCTGAGATAGAAATGCTTCAACTTGTGACCAAGCTACACACTCCAGCAGGAGCGGGTCAGGAAACGCCGACAGGCATTTCTAACATTAACAGTGTCAGTGAGGGCACCCTGGATTCTTCCTGGCACAGACAGCTACTATTAAAGGTAGCAAATGAACTCCCTCTTAAGGGCGAGTGACATCTTTCCACCGCCTTTTCGAGCAAACCGCTTCCCTGAAGAGGATTTCTAGGAAACTCCTGACACACAATCCATGCTCACAGCCCCGCACACAATCCCTGAGATTCCAGGCACACACACAGAATGAGGTGGCACATGAACCACCTCCTACCCAGTTTTCTACCAAAAAAAAAAAAAAAAAAGAATCCTAAACTAAGGATTCTCTCCAGGGGAAGCAAATGCTTCCCAGAAACCAAGAAGCATCACACGGGGGATACAGCCAAGGTCACCCAGCTGACCGCACTTCAGAAACTGTCAAAATGAGGAAGCTGGGCTGGTTCAGGCCCCTGCAGCTGCTGAGCCACCCTGTTCTCCCTGAGCAGCTTTGCAGCAGAGGCTACTCCAGCACCAGTGCCTGACCCAGTATGCCTCGTGCAGACATCTCCAGCTGGCAGAGCATGTCACCAGCAATTCCTCTGCAGGCATGGAAGGCAGAAAAGCCTTCAAGGACGCCTGCGAACACTCGGTCAGGTTAAACGGTTCAGGGAGAGGGGCTGGAAAAGCCGGCAGCGCTCCAGGGAAAACACTCCAGGGAAAACGCCTCATCAGTCTGGGACCCTGAGAAAAGGCATGAGTTGATCCAGCTGCTGCTCCAGGCACGAGGCACAGCAAGGACACCTCAGCACTGGGACAGGAGGGCACCTGAGGCAAGGCTGAAGGGGCCCAGGGTATGCAAGTGAGCCAAATCGTGGAGGAGATGGAGGGTCAGGCCCTCCTCCAAGCCAGCTCAAAGACCAGCTGATAGTTCATGACCTAAAAACTAAAATCAGTGATGAGGGAGAGGGAACAGGAACTATAGGACAGCAAGGACAGACACCAGGCAAGACTCACAACTCCTTATAAAACAGTAAAAAAAACCAACCCAGTTCACTCACCTTTGGGAACAACTGATTTGCAAATTAAAAAGGGGAGTCCACCCTCCAGGAGGGATCAGGAGCAGTCTCCTCTGCTCCCTGCTGCTGCACCGTTCTGCCAGGCTCTAATGAAAAGCTAGTTAACAGTTAATTATTACCCATTCAGACACTCGATCCCCTACTCTGACTCTGACTGCCGGCTGGGAGGGATAAGACAGTCACGTGATGCAAAAATCCCGACCTTATGAAAGCACGGGCAACTATATTTAGTCGGAAAAACGATGACCTAGCGAGCCTGCTCCTCCCTGGCCCCCCCTCGGAGGAGCCGACCTGCCACCTCCCAGGATCCTACCTCCACAGCACCCTGGAAGATCCCCATCCAGCAGGAGTTGTAATATTTAAAACAGGGACAGCTGGCACGGGAGCAAGCCCTGTGTGCACGCCTAGGCCACTCCGGGTGGAGGGGCCAGACCAGCACACAGCCCAGGCTGGGGGGACCCTCCCTCCCCATCCTCAGTGCTCTGCAGCAGGTCACCTTCTCAGCAGCAAAAGCTGATAAGCACCAAGAGCAACAAACAGGGACCTAGCCCAAGGTCCTGGACCTTATCTTGAAAGCAGGAGGCGCACTGGGAACCTGACCAGTGTGACCAGCATAGGAGACACACTCAGCAACAACGCTCCAGCTGCTGGCTTCTCCATGCCCAGGGCTGGTGATGCCCAGAGCTGATGACAGGACTTTGCCCCCCTGGATCAGCCTACCCCTCTCTCCTCAGGGTGCCTGGGTGACCAAGACAGACATGGGCGTGCTGAGAACTGAATGGGAGCCAAGGCAGCACCACTGCTGCGGAGAGATGGCCCTAGAAAAAAGGTGCAACAACAAAATCCAGAAGCATCACCTCCTCCTCCTGCAGAAGAACAACAAAAAGCCTGAGGACCAGACATCATTAATCTCTTGACATCAGCAGAAGGGTGCTCTCTGCCTGGACCCTGCTGTGGCTGACGAGACAGCGCAGCCGGCGGTGGCCCTGGCACGAGCGAGAGGAGGTCGCTGCACGCTGCCGAACCCGTGCTGACACCATCCCTTTAATGGCCGTCAGCCTCTTCTGCAGCTGCATCTGGGGACTTGGAAGCTGACAAAACCCTTCCTGGGAAGCATCTGGTACGTCTCACTGTAAATATTTAACAACGAAGAGACAGGAATCAAGAGCCAAGCGCCTGCAGAGAGACCCTCCAGCTCCAAGCGTTCACACTATCTAGGAGGAAGGAGACTGTGCAGCTCCCACTGTGCCAGTGGAGGGGGAGAGGGGTCATACAAGGCAAAAGTGCAAACTCTGCACAAAACCTGTCCTCTCAAAGAACAGAATGGGTTTCCACAAAGGAGGCTGTGACATAATTCAAATAACATCATTCCAAGTTCCTCCCGCTGTGATTCCTGTACCCTCCTGGCTACTTTTGCAGAGGCATCCCCACAGGACCAGAGTGTCCCCTGAGCAGTGGCCACTTCCTAAGTGACCACTTAACCTTGCCCTCAGCCTGCACAGCTGCAAACCTGCCTCCCTGTCTGCACAGAACAAGAAGAGACTGAGCAAGAGACTCAGCTTGTGAGGTCAAGGAAGACAAAGCCAGCACCATGCAGAAATTCAGCTCCATCTCCTGGGGCAAGGGAAAGTGACAGTGATTTTGTGGTAGGAGCAGGTACAGCAAACTTTCCCAGGAATTTAGGGAGGTCATACCTAGTTCTCCCACTAAGCAGGGTGTCTCCATAAAATTTGCTGAAGAAATCTTACAGTCTCATAATCACCTGCATTAAACTGGGCACAGGTATGTCCTGTTGGGGAATCCAGAGCATTAAAACCATGACAAGGCACTCAAATATCCCTATGATCTTTGAGAGCAAGCAGAAGGGCTTCTTTATGTGCTACTCCAGGATCACTGCACCTCAGCTGAGCTGATTTCAGAGCAAGCTTTTCCAAGCAAAAGATACACCCTCCTAACTTAAGCCCTCCACCTTAGTGAGATGCAGTGACATTCCAGGTTTTTCTAAATAACTCTGACACAGCAACTTCCTTCCTGGGTTCACAATCCCATGAATCCTGCTGCATAAACCACCCTCCCTAATAAAGCTAATTCCAGTGCTACAGGTGGCTGCCTCCCATGTCAATACAAGAGCATAAAAGAGTACAACAACCTAATCGGACTAAATCTTCCCAAAGGAGTCAGGAAAACCCAATTACAAAAGAATGTAACATAGCAGTTCACTAATTTAAAGATCCATCTCCCCTCCTTTTATTTCTAAAGGATTAAAAACCACTTCCTTGCAGTGGTAGCATCACCCTCATCTCTTCATGAAAAACTTCACAGCGTTTAATTCAAAGAGGCATTTATAAACTCAAGAAAGATATCTCAGCCACTGCTGACAGTTGTACAAAACGATGAGGGTCAGGGTGCAGCAGATGAAAAAAAGTCCTAAGGAGTGGTGAAACCAAGACTGAGCATCACTTGCTGCTCTGTCGAACACCAGCGCATCCACAACTGCACCCTGCAGTCAGCTCTGGTCTCTGGAATTCAACAAGGGCACAGGGCTGTTACAGCTGCTCAAAGAAAAGCAATTAAACCACCCAGAGGCAGCTCCTCGAGAAGTGAAGGCTGCTAAAAAGGCTGGGATCCTCCACCACAGAGAAGAGGAGGGCTGGCTGCAGCATGTAGGAGGCCAGGAGGGCACAGGCTCAGCACACTAAGCTAGCAGGAGATCCACTTGAAGTGGCAGAAGTATTCACTTCCAGAGCAGGCAGCAAATTTCACATAGTAGCAAGTCCTGGGAGCTGAACATCATCTGCTGCTGGCAGAAGAGTTTGGTGCTCACAGTGAAGTCGTTCACAGACATACAGCTACAAATGTGCCCTCCCAGCCCTCCTCAGCAGAAGTGGGAACGTGAGACTATGTCCCTCTGCCCACCAAGCCCAACCTTGCATCTCTCAAGGGTATTGAAATCTCAGTTTTCCATCTGAACTCCAGATCACATGGTTTGAAATGGCTTCTTCTAAGAAGCACCCTACAGCTGCCAAATCCTGGTGGTGGGACGTGGGAGAGGACTGAGGCACTGCTGTGCCAGACAGGGGAAAAGTGAGGCCTCTCTCCAACTGCTTTATTTGCAAACACCATTAGGTATCTGGGACGCAAACAGCGCTTCCACCTCCACAGCGCTCGCACGTGACACGGGGATGATCCAGGCTGAGGATCCAGGCTGAGGGCAGGCCACTGCTGGCATATGTGTGCTAACAAGCAGGAACATGCTCTGGGGCACACCGCAGCTACTGTGCCTACAAAATGGCTGAATTTTGGCTCAGGCACTCCACCTATGCAGTTCCCAGCCCTGATACTGTGCCTCAGCATCTTCCATCACTCTGCTTAGCATTTCCTTGGGAGAAGACCAAAAGACTTCTCACCCAGAGGAGAACCAGCCATACAGACCCACCTGACTCCACAGGATTAAGCTTAAAAAACAGACCCCCGACACATGTACGGGAGTTCTGGTGACCAGAGTAAATGAACTGATACAATAACCTCAGCAATGAAAAGGAGGTGAGGGAGTCAAACCAAACAGCCTCAGGAGTGCACAACAGCTCTGGTGGCAGGAGCAGTGCCACTGCCTTTGCCTGCTGCCTTCACACTTCACTGTGTTCTGAGATACCACAGCTTCCAGATAAGCTTAGTGCATGGGAAGAAAAAGCATGGCACCAGCTTTAAGGCTTTTCTGGAGAAAGATATGAGAAAGACTGCACAGTGTCCTGTGCAGCTACCATTTAGAGGAATCCTGTTTAAGCTTTAACTTATCTCCTAAAAAACATACAGAATTGTAAAAGAACTCCCCAGCTCTGTAGGTAATGTTTTCTGCAACACTGCTGACACGTAACAAACACTTTGTGAAGTGCTATCATCTGCTGCAGACACACACTCATGCCCCACCCTGGAGGCAGCTGTGCAAGGTCCCCAACCAGCTGGAGAACAGAGGATGGAGTAGTGCCAAGCAAAGAACATCTCTGAGTTCACAGCACAGGCAGACAAAACCCAATATCCAAAGAATAAAGATCTTCAGCAAGGTGGAAAAAAGTCTCCTACAAACTCAACAGATGGGAATAGATCTTTGCTCTTCAAAACCCTAATATTTCATTCTTGCACGTTAAGAAAGCAAGAAAATCATGAGGGACTTAAAAATGTGGAATCAAAGCCTTAATTTAGTGCATCTAGTTGTACACCATGGCCTTGTTAGCTGGCAAGAGCTCTGGAAACAAATCCACAACTTCCATCCCTCTGTGCAGTTCAGCAAGTTGAATTACAGCACCTCCAGCGTTACACCAGACCACTCTAAACCAGTGAGTTATTTTTACTGAAATCAGCTTTAAGACACCATATTTCCAATTTAAGATTCCATATTTCCAATGCCTCCACCATCAACAGCAATTTATCCTCAAGCTATCCACGAACTGGTGAAATGGGACCCCAAGCAAAGCCAAAGAAGGACATCAGAGGTGGACACAGTGACATACCCAAGGTGACACAAGGACAAGTCAGTTCCATTCCCAGTGCCTTTGCTATGGAACATCCCCATGTGGCACTACAGCTCTGAAACAACAGGCTCTCACTGACTGATCTCAGTATCACTGGTTAAAACACAAACCTCTCCTTCAGTCTTGGCACTTCCACAACATCAGCCTGGATGGAGCTTCTGGCAACTTGGGAAAGGCAGGAATTGAGATCATCAATATCTGCTTCTGAAAACTGCATTCCTTTCCTGATTTGAAACCTCCATCCAGAGCAACCTCCCTCTCCCAGCAAGGCTGCACGCACTACTGGGGCCAGAAGATTTTTCTTTGCACTGACGGCAACACTGAGTACTCTGGTTGTCCTTAACAGCAACACTCAACAGCAGCACACAGACTACAAGCCACAGGGAAGTCTGTGTCTTCCCAAAGTATTGCAAATTAAAATATATATCCTCAGGTTCATAGCCACATCCATCTGTACACAGGTAACACATAAACAACAACAACAATCTGAGTTACATTTGCATCCTGACACGTCAGTGTTTTCAATTATGTGTGATGACCAAGACCTTCAAGTTCCCAAACTCTCTCACCCCGGACATCCAAATTTGCTACAATGTATGGGAGGAAAGAACCTTCCAGCTGTTTAGTCATCACTACATGAAAGCACAAAAGATGTCACTGCTATACAGGAATGACCATATATTAAAGGTTTGTTTAGGAAGTCTTCTTGCTTCGGTTTTTGGTGTGGTTTTTTGGGGTTTTGTTTGTGGTTTGGTTTTGTTTGGTTTTTTTTTTACATTAATGTCCATTGCATATTCCAGACTGGACACTGCATGCACCAGTCTTCTAAGTCTGGTTAGCACTGACTCTGAAGGGCAAGAAGTGAAGGGAGAAGGAGGTTTGAAGAGCTCCATTATTATTTAATACATANAAATATATCTGTAAAAAAAAAAAAAAAAAAGAAGATCAGTATTGGTTGCAGCTGGAGTGCAAATCATATTTAAAAGGTCTCCTCTCTCGATTTGTTTGCTTTAGCTAAACAGAGGAAGTATTTTCTTAGTATCTCAAGTTAAACATCAATCCAGCTTGGAACCCACCTCAATTCAACCACTTGTTTTGAGGA
Organism: Cyanoderma ruficeps; assembly: GCA_008694505.1. Classification (NCBI taxonomy): domain Eukaryota; kingdom Metazoa; phylum Chordata; class Aves; order Passeriformes; family Timaliidae; genus Cyanoderma; species Cyanoderma ruficeps. The sequence goes on along the minus strand of VZDJ01000219.1, from coordinate 10,389,407 downwards.
AGATTTTGAAGGAGCTTTTGTTTACCCAAACACGCTGCTCTCATAAATAACCTTCTGTATTGGCTCCTAACAGACAGGAGTGGGCAATAAAAAAGGTTGTTGAGGTGTACAAAGATCCACACAATGAGCTACTTGGTGGCACCCCACACTCCCCCTGAGCAGCAACATCCCATGGAAATCTACAGAGAACATCTAACAGGGAGAACATCTAACAGGGAGCACAGTGAGCCTTCTTCTGCTTGTCCTTGGTTTTGCCGCCACGAGGGACATCAGCAGCCGTGCCTGGCTCTACACAGCACCTACACCAGACACACACACCCATCACCAAATGGACACCCAGGGCCTTGGCACATCACCCATCACACCTCTCCCAGCTCAGGAGTCTCTGTCAGCAGGCACAGGCCACTGCACAGGACAGATGAAGGTCTGGGGGGGTTCAGATCCCAAAACAGATTATTCAATTTCCCCAGCCCCCCAGGCTCTTTCCAGTTAGAGGAACAGGCCTTTCTCTTGTGGGGCCTTATGTATTGCTGAGAAGATGTTTACTTCAGTAGCTGGAAGGACCAGACTTTTCATTCCAGGAGCACACAGGACAGTGTGTGTGGAAAACCCCTGTTGATAAAGGCTCCCCCAGAAGATATGAAAACAGTACTTTTGAGAGAGTAATACATTATGTTTTCTTCAAGGATCCTGGAAGAGGAGGGGAAAGGAAGGCTGCCAGCAAGGCAAGGTCCCCCTGGGACAGGGGCAGGCCCCTGGCTCCTGCTTATCAGCTACCCAAAACACACATTCAGCTGGAAAGTCACAAGAGTTGCAGCAAGGACTACCCGTCAGGCAGGGCAATGCTCTCTGGCCTGGGCTCGGCTCATGCAAAAACACCCCTCTGCCAAAACAACTTCGATTTCTCTTCCTTGGACTTGCACCACGCTCAAAGCATTCTCAGGCAGGGATGCTTTCATCTCACACAGGAACAGGAAGAACTGAGTGGGGCAAAAATACCCAGAATTTAAACCAAGACTCTCCCTACCATTATTACACAGTTATGGTCTGTGGCCATTTGAAGGCATGATATCAAGGACAGCCCAACACATTCAGAACAGTCTCCAAGCACCAGTTTGGATCCTTTGCAAGCTGTGTGTTGTACTGCAATCCTCCACCAGCCCATGTCCTAAATGCATTTAAAGATCTTGTATTTCTGTAGGGTCACTGAGGAGTTCAGGCTTCTACATCAGCAAGCTGAAATACCCTGTACTTCACAAAATCATAAAATCATTAGGGTTTGAAAAGACCTTTGAGATCTCAAACAAGATACAATTTATTTCCCTACTCAGGCTTCTCTGTAAAGGAACAAGGTGGTAAAACTGGTATCCCACCTGTTTGGATCAGCTGTACCAGATGTTACCAAAACCCAAAATAAATAACACCACCACAATGGTTGATAAAATAAATTCCTTTGTGCCAGCCAGGAATTTAGCAAAGCCAGGCTTTGGCAAATGTTTCCCTTGCTGTACCCTGAGGGGTGCAGTTCTCCAGTCAGCATTCCTGCGAGGCTGTCCCACCAACTCTTCATCAAACACACACCACAGCAGAACCAGCCATTCACAACAGGTCCAGGCTCTAAACACCACAAATGTCACCAAATCAGGCAGCAGCTGCAGGTGACCCCTCACCAACATCTCCTATCAGACATGTCACCACTGCAACTCCAAACTCACATTCCCTCAAGGTCTCCTCTCAGCTCACTGCTGTATTCCCCACTGTCCTGTCCTGCTCCAGATGTGTAGCAAGGCTTTCCTGGCTCCTCCTGAGCTCAGCCACAACTCCAGAGCAGCTTTGCCACTACATTTACTAGAAAAGTAGTGACTCCACTCAGTGGCTGAGGTCAGTAGAAAGCAAGGACCACTCATGATAGCCAAGGGTAGATACAGCTCACATCCACCTCAGGAGCTCTGCCAGGGCAACTCCTGTCAAGGAAAGACACTTGCATCAGTGTTCAGCCCCCTTCCCTGGGAGAGGCTGACCTTGTCCAGCTCATCTGAGTTGGGACTGAGAACACCGGGCTTGCAGGCAGCTTTCCCCAGAGCTGAGAACAAGCTCAGAGCAATCAGTTTGCAGGACTTGCTTTGAAAAACAGGGCTGCTGGGAGGACACAGCTGAGGCAGGGCTGGTCAGGGACTGGCAGGCACAAGGACCCTTTGGGACACCTTTTTCCCCTGCAAGCACAAGTGATTTAAATTAAAAATTAGCCTGCCAATTAAGGGCAGCACCTCAGGTGCCCGAGAGTAGTCTAAATCAGGCAGTGCTTTCTTTTCCCAAGAAAGCCATGATAGGGAAGCAGTCAGAAACGTGGCCAGCAGGTAAACCTCTGGGCTGCTCTCCAAGGAGCCCACCTCATACACTGCAGAACTGAAGCTGCCTGTCCAGGTCAGCTCCCTTCCCAGCTCTCCCAAGGCTAAAACTCAAATACAAAGGACCGAGGCACAGAGATGGATTTTTTGCTCAAAGTCCCAACATAGAAAGGTGAAGCCAGCAAACCAGCCCCACCAATTCCTCCCACCACACACACCTGCTGCCCACCTCCCAAGGCACCCTGATGCCAGGTCTCCCAACACTGGCCAGATACTGCAGGACAGTGCTTCAGAGCAGCTCTCCATCATCCCTCAGCCACCTTCTCAGCAGCAGGCAATTCCTACATGGGACATCCTGCCCCTTCCTGCGTAACACCCTCCCAGCCATGCCCAGCCTGCCCTCCAGGCAGCACAGTGGGAAGGAGCAAGAAATAACAGTATCGTAATGCAAATGAGCAGACACATGAAATTTGGAGCCTATGGTCTCACATTTCCTTCTCATTCTTGCACGCAGACACTTTTGTTTCTCATCATGCACCCAAAATCAGAAAAGCTTGGTGTGTGAACAAAGGGACCATAGTCACCACGGGAACCAGTGATCTCTCCACCACAGCACCAGTCTCTGCAGAGCCAGGTATTTCCCAAGACCCTGACCATTGTCCTCAGCCCTCTACAGAACTCATGCAGCCTGCAACAGCTCAACAGAAAAACAGTCTGTGAATCTTCCTGTTATTAGCAAAGCAAGGTGGAGGACGGAGTGAGGAGGAGGAGGTTGGGGTGTGCATAGCAGCTGGCAGGATGCTGGGACAGGCATGGAGCATCCCTTTCAGGACCATCACGTGAGGGTGCAGACATGGTACAGGGGTGCTTGCTCTGAGCACTAATAGCCAGAGTTGCTGCACACTGAGCCCAGGAGATACAATTAAATTGAGGGCAGTCGTCCTTATTTTAGGTGGTGCTGGGGGTGGATCTCAGTTTCAATTTTTGCCTGATGGTATTTTTACACAAAGGAGAAGACCGTATGCTAAAATGGGGCATTTAAAGAGAAAAGCTGATGCATCCACACACATACCCTTCCCCAGGGGCTATCTGGCTACTGCTGCTATTCAGGTATCTGGGACAGGTCCAAAAGAGTCACCCCATTTATGAGCCCCCATCTCCCCTCCGCTGCTCCCTGAGGAAACATACACCAACCACACTCCTCTGCCAGCCACACTCACAGTGCTGAATCCAAACACCAGCACGAGAAGCCTGTTCCTCTCACAGCTCAGGAGCTACAGCTGGGAAGGGACCTCCACCAGCCTCTTTTCCAGTACAGACACTGCTTCCTCCTGGCAGGGCGCGGGAGGCAGCGGTTGAAGAGCAGCTCATTATCCCTGACGCAAGAGAAACGCTGACTCGTTATTACAGCAACCTGCAGCCATAACTGCCGAGGGGCCGCGCGGCCGCAGGCCCAGGAGGAACCAGCTCCCGGCTGGCCCCCCACCTCCCATTACCCTTCTGCTCTCCCAACGGAGAATAGGGACCTCAGAGTGCCTTATGGCACCTGCCATAGCCACTGACTGGCACCAGTATGCCGGGTGAGGGCTGTGCACACACAGGTACGAGCACAGGGATGACAGCCAGCTGCTCCCAGTGGGACACGGGGCTCATCCACACGGCCACAGGAAGACACCAGCTGATTTGTTCTGGCTTTTGACCCGTGAAGTTGTAACCAAATCATCCTCCACGTTTTGCAGACAAAAGACTCGGATGTCAGCAAAAAAAATGACCTCTCCAAGGTCACACGGGGACTTGGCAGCAGGGACGTGACCAGACCTCGATCACAACGGCTCTGAAGCCGCACTGGCTGCCCAGGAGAGGGGCTGGGGAGGGAAGTGCTGGCCATGGCAGGATCGATTGGCATCTCTCCTCGTAACCTGACCTGCTGCCCGGGAGGGACGATCCAGGCAGGGAAAAGGTCCAAATTACATAGTCCAGCATGTACTGCAAAGAGACCAGAGCTGCTTGAATCTCTTCTCTACAAAACATTTCAGTTCAAATCTCTGTCACCTGGCTTCCCCCTCTGAGGCCAAGGCAGTGCCTGCACAGGTTCCCCAGACAGTTACAGGCCTCTTCTAAGCAACACTCAGCAGAGAAGGGGGCTGAAGTCTGCTAGGGAAAAGCAGCAAAGCAAGAAACCCTAAACCCGAAGATTAGCATGGCCAATTATATCCCTCCCGAGATCTTGTTTGCTTCCTGTTCCCCTCCTTTGTTACCTGCTGAGCAGGACTGGGGAGGGTCCAGCTCTCAGTCACCCAGATTGTCCCAGCCCTCTCCAGCTGCCAGGTCCACACAAACACCTCCCATGCCTCTCAACTTACTATAGGATATTTACTCCTTCAAAGAGAAGCTGTAGCATGAGACAGATGGATCAATCCTAACATGATGCTGGCTAGGTCCCAAGACACAGCTAAGGCCTGTGCAAGAGAAAAAAAAAAAAAAAGCTACCGAGGATTTGATCCCAAATCATTCCTCTGCAAGGGTATCCAGACCACCAGTACCTGCTAAGGGGTTTTCTGTTCCTTGTCCAGAGGAAAGGTTAGATTCATTCTCAGACCCCCCCCCACCACCTACACTGGCTCAAGAGCTGCAGCCAGTGTGAGGTCTGACATCAATTTCCCACAAACCACACAGAAACAAATGCCTGAAATAGGTTTTCAGTGTATAAACAGCTGTGCATTTGGTGAAGTTCAGCTGTAGTGCCCCTGCTATTTTCATGTACTTGAAAAGTAATGAAGATTTCCAGCATCACAGACTTTCAAGAGGAACAACCCTGGGGAAAAAAAAATCACCTACTCCAAAATCAGAGAGTTATCAGAGATAACTCCGTAACTAACTCCACACCACACAGTAAATGAGTACCTCAGTGCTGATGTTCAGCTTCCTCCAGACCAAAGGGGAGCAGTGCAGACCCACCAGCTGAACACAGTCACCAGCAGGACCAGCACAGTGCCCAGCAAAAACACCTTTCAGAGACCCACATGGAAGAGGGTCCAGGTCTCTCCTCCAAGCACCAGAGATGGCAATGGAGTTCTGCGGAACCTGACTAGAAGAATGAGAGCTCTCCAAACAGACAGTCCTGCAACTCCAGCACTCACATATGCACAGGCACACAAGGAATAACTGGAAGGTCACAGGCTGTTGTTTCTCCCATCCACTTATCAGTGCTTGCACTAGAGAGAACAAACACTGGGTGTTCTCTCCCATTAACTCCTTCCCCTCATCTCCAAAATGGAGAAGCAGCAAAATGTTGCTGCTCCAGAGAGTCCCAACACTCCCGATCATGAACCCAACAAGAGGCTTCAGAGAAAGTCCAAGGCAACTTAAAGGTGCTTGATTACTCTTGCCAGGGAGCAGCTGGTGACACAGCCCCATATCCTTTCATCACCAGTAAGCCTGGAGTGATGCCACAGGAGGCCTTAGATCTTCCAGGAGAACAACTCTACATGAGTTTGGTCCAAATGATCAGTCACCCTCCCCAAACTGCTCTTTAAGCCACTGGATATTGAACAGACACTAAAATTTCTGGCACAATCAAGCAAAATACATGTCTCAAAGCCTCTTGTTGAAATACAGGAGCCATTTTGGTGGGGCCTGGAAGCCAGCTGGATCCCACACTGTGGAAACTGATACAGGATGGTGCTTCCCCTGACAGGGTCAAACTCAGAGCTGCAACGCACTTTTCTGCTTGCATATCAAGGGCAGACCCAAACTCCAGAGCTTTGCCCAAGGACAGCTTAGCAACCAGCAGGCAGGACAGATGCATCTCCCTACAAAGGAGAACCTATTAATGTACCCAGAAATCCAGTGTCTCCATGAAAGAGGATCCCACCCCACCTCCTCAAATGCACCTACTGGTAAAGCCCCATAACATCAGACAAGGATGCCATAAATCCCTATGAAAACCCCAGAAACTGAAAATTGCAAGGCTCTCTCCAACTTTGAGCTGCAGGCAGAGGGCTGAGCAGGAGACTATAGGATACACAAGGCAGCACAGCGAAGATAATTAAATCTCTTAACTGAATTACAAATCATCAGACTCACAGTCTGAGGTGTTCCCTCCCTCTGGCCCAGGCTATCTGCTTGGCTTTAATCAAACACAACCATTCCAATCACTCTCCAAACTCTATCCTCGCTTGGTTCCACTCTCTGCTGACAATTACATCAACTCAGATTTCACCTCCAATTGAAGCTAAGAGGGTTATCTCACTGTAATCTGCCAAGTCTCCTCCAAGTCATCTTCACAATTGTCTTTACAGGTTTAATTTTAAAATTTAAAACTGTGGCTCATTTACAGCAAATTCTCCCTGCAGAGTATGCAAAAAAAAAGAAAAACCAAAAAAACCAGCAACAGTGAGCTTGGAGAGCTCACCTGAGACTGGGAAGCCAAAGCAAAGTCCCCTTTTTGTTCAGCTCAGTGTAAGACCCTCTGTAGTGGCAGTGGATTTCTGAACACTCAGATGTATGAGATCATAGCCAGTATTCCCTGAGCTCCCAAGGTTGAGCTGGGAGTTGGGAAGTGAAATTCAATATGATTACAGACAGTGAAGTCTCATGCTTTGTCATCTGAGCACACGGTGGAGACACCTCCGTGATTCGCTCTTCTGTCTCGCTGGGTGGAACCTCGCGCACAAATATCCCATCGATTCTGTTTCAGTCACAGTAAAAACCTCCCAACCGCATTTTTGGGATGTGTTTCTCCACATTTCGGTATCTGCTGCTACAGACACATCATTTCTCAGCAGCACACGTACTGCTGTCACTCGTCACACTTAATTCTTCATTCTGTTTTTCCCTCTACTCTCCCCCTCGCACAGTCTTGCAGCTGACCTGCCAACACGAGCCCACCTGGAGATAACACAGCTACGGTAAAGTGCTTCAGTTACTCCTTTAGGTGTCTCTTTTTGTGCTGAATGAGGCCAAGAGAATTTGTTATTGTGGTTGTCTTTACTTTCAATAGGCTCATTCTGTGAGGTCAGGACAGCTGACACAGGCTTTCTGACTACTTGAAGTGTAACCTTTCCAGCTACAGCAAAGGCATAAAAATTGCAAAGAATCCTAAGGGTCTTGCAGGAATAAACTCAGTGCTTCTTTTGCAACATATAATTTTAAAAAAAAAGGAAGATGTGACCTTGGAGAATCTGAAGAAATTAATTTCCTGTAGTTTAAGTGAATGCTGGCTTATCAAACATTTGAGTGTTGCTTATTAACTGTGAGTTCTCACTATTTTTTTCTGTCACTAGCTTTATCATCTGCAAATGTGCAAACCAGATAGTTCGGTAGCTAAGACTTGGTAAAATAATCACTCATTTACATCACTGACCAAAAGCTTTCCAAAGCACAGTCTTTAAGAAAAACAAAATAAAAAAGGCTGTGTGATTTAGTGTGGAGGCTGAACATATATCAGAAATAATCTGCTTTAAAGACAGTGCTCAGTATTTAGCAGAATACCCACCTCTGAGTTACCACGCAGGCAAAACATCAATCTCCCCACAAACCTTTTCTCTTTCTTTCCCACCAACAAAACTCTACCCTTCCCTCATTTTTGTGGTTTTTCCAATTCCATACTTGTTTCCCCACATATTTAGCCAGGAAAAAAAACTCACCTCTTCTCTCAGTTTTTTTTCAGGCCCCTTAAAAGCTACCTTATCCAGCCCTGAAACCCGCCCTGTTGTCTCCAATGCACTCACACTGCAGGCGAGCCCAAGAAGTCAAATGACTACTGGGAAAGGAGAAGCGGGGAGAGCCCCCCGCGCCTGCCCGCGGCTCCCTCCGGCGCAGCCGTGCCCTGCAGACTGCAGAGTCACTCTGCAGGAGCTCGGCACACGCCGCCGCTCAGCTGGAAAAACGTGCTCAGCAGTGTGCCCAGGACAGGCTCCACTGCCTCCCATCCCACCACCCCCCCGAGCTGTGCCCCCGTACCTGGGCTGGGAGAGAGGAGCAGCGCCCAGGTCCCACCTGCCAGACCCCACCTCGGGCTCACACAGTCCCTGCCGGCCCGCAGGAAGGACACACAGGACATTTCCGTCCCCTGTCCACCTTCCCAATCGTGCTTTTTAACCCTGCCTCGTGTGTCAAGGACACGCCAGGTTCACAAACCCCAGCCGAGCCTCCATATCTCCCAGTTGCCCCTCGGCTGCCACAGTCACCAGGAGATCTCTGCAGAGCTTGGCAGAGATCAATCGAGTGACACTGAGGAGCACCAGAGATGCTCCTCCTCCAACATCCTCCTCATGGGGCAGGCACACCTCTGCTGGGCCCCATCAGCGGCCAGGGCTGCCTTGGGGAGCGAGTTGGGAGTGGAGAGAAGCACCTGCTAGAGCAGCAGGTTGCAGACCTGTTCCCAGCCACTTCAAGGGGTGTCCAGCAGGAAGCAAATGTGCCTCCCCAGGAGCACAGGTCAGGGCAGGCTGTGCCTGCCAGCACCCTGCAAGTGTCACACATTCTGGAGGAATGAGAGTAACATTTTCTAAATCAAAAGAACAAAGGGCATTTGTGTCACCTCTGAGCATCATCAGAATCAGACTGAGCGGCATCAAGACCTCAGTCACACCAACAACCACTCCCGCTGACCATTTCTAAAGCAAATTAAGGTTTCCACCTGGCCTGTTGTGACAGAGCACCCAACCCAGCCAGGGCCACCATGGTCACCTCCAACACACCCTCAGACTGCAGCAGAGAACTCTACCAAACCTTAGAGTTTGTCACCACACAAAGGAACATGGTGACTCAAACCCACAAAATAAAAATAAAATCACAACCACTGCAGAGCATTGAACCCTGCTGCGTGTTCCCATACAACCCCAAAACACATGAAAGTGTCAAGGGAAGCTTCTGCTCCAAAGTCAGCTTTGCTCCAGAAGGACAGCGAAGGTAACTCTGATAAAGCAGGTATTAGATGAGCCAGTTCCCAGCCCTTCCTCCCTCTCCCTGCATGTCTCAGCAGAATGTCCCCCAGCACACGCAGCTTTAATGCTGCAGGAAGAGCTCTTCACCCTGGCAATAGCCACAGCGAGTGTCACAGCAAAGTTGGGCCAGATGACTTGCTAAGGATGGATCCAGCAGCTCAACCAGCACCATCAGCCTGGTGCAACACTGAAACCAGCAGAGCCACGATACATCACACACCAGTTTGCTCAGGAAAGGCAATTCACCCACGAAGCCCCCCCAAACTGCAGCACAAATGCATGCTCCCACAGAGCAAAGTTCAGTTAAGAGGATCTTCTACGAACCTCCAATTACAGGATGAGCCTCCCTTTAGAAACATGTTGACACTTGACCACAGTTTCCACAACCTTTCCCAAAAACAAAAGTTTATCTTGCACAGCATTAGAATTGCTATCAGCAAACCTATTTCCACCAAACACCTCGTGCCAGTTTTTGCTCCACAGCTGTGGGACATTCATGCACATACCCACTTCTCTGTTTGCCAAGCAATCGAGACTGACCCTGACCCAAAACTTTCCCCACAAAGAAGTCTGGTAATTGATTTATTCAAGGCTAAATTCAGTTTCCATTTGTTCTGGTCACCCACTAGCATTACCTAAATACACAAGTAGCTCTAAGTTCTCCCAGCACTGCACTACTTCTTTGAAGCCCTTATTTTCCCTCTCCTCTGACCTCAAGTCCTGCAGCTGCATCATTTGATTCAAGATACTCAGATAAACCACCTATTTTCAATGCAAGGAGATAAGTCTCCCAGCTCTATTCAGACCTCACTAACAAGGACCAGGACCTGCAGAACAAGTGGAACCAAAGCCCAGTTTCAAGTGAGAAAAAGAACAAATGCAGAGCTGGCCATGCCAGAGACCACAGAGTGGGTCCAGAGATCCACCCACAGCTTTAGCCAACCCCAGGAGACAACTTCTTGGCCACGAAAAGCTCCACCTAGACAGCACTATCACCATGAGGGAGCTCAGCAGGTATCAGTAAGGTTGCATCACCTCTTTCCCCAAGCTCCCGTGTACACAACAAGCCAGGGATTTGGCAGAGCCAGCAGCGTGGAAACACAGGCCCTTGGTAGGAAGTCAGCAAAGGCTTCAATGGCAAGATGACCAAAGGATAAGTAACATATTAAAGACCATAATGTAAATGCGTATCGCGGTTGGGATTGAACAAAGCTCCCCAGACCCAAGTGGACCCAGGGTAAGAGCACCTGTAATAACTGTAAGGGTTAAAACGTTCAGCCTGGTCTGAACAGCAAGCACAGCTTTCTACTAAAATGCCCATTCCTTATTTTGCCAAACAAGCACAACCAGAGAGATGGTGTTGGTGATTTATTACAGTCTCAAGAGCAACCTAACTCTATCCAACTCTGCATTTGGCATTGCCCTGAGGATAATTTCACACTGTTCAACCAGAGCAAAAAGATCCAGTGTCATAATTTGGAAGGGAGAGCAGAGCATTGCAGTCCCAGTGCCCGCATTCCCAGTCCTGCTTTCTGGACTCAATTTGTCTGCACATCCAAACAAAGTCCTTCTGCTGCCCAATCCACTGATCACTGATGCAACCCTGGTGGAAACCTCCGTGGCACCGCAAACAATATGAAGTTTAAAAGAAGAGTTAGGAGGGTAAGGAGATGGTTGGAGAGAATCCTTCAGCGATGCCTTGGACCTGGCAATCTGGAACTGGAGGTTGCAGCAGAAGCAGGCACTGAAGCCCAGCAACCAGGGCCAGTGAGTCAGCTCCCAGGAGCTGTGCTGCATTCCCGAGCCTTCTCTTCCCGAAACAAACAGTGCAGAACAGGGCAAAGGTCCAGCACAAAGCTGAAGGGCAAAGGTATGCGGGGGAGGGAAAACACTAAACCTCACTTTTTTTGGAGCAACAAGTTCCAGTTGCCCTCATCCTCCCCAACAAGATGGGAAGTTACTCGACTGTGAGTTGTGGGATCGGAACAAAACAGTAGTTTGGAGAGGAAACTTGGGGTGATGGGGGGGAGGCCTCCTACTGCGATAGCAGCTCTGTTGCAACAGCCAGAAGAGCTCCACAATTACGTGCCACGACAGAGTGAGAATTGCCCAACACTTTGGAAATAGGTGTGTGCAGGACTACCAAGCTGGATACCTGAGCAAGCAGATGTGTATGCCTACTCTGAACGCAAAGAAATGCCAATGGTAAAGCAAGCTTCCCATCCATCTTATCTCCTGCACTGGAGGCTGGTTTCAAGGAAAGCCCTATGGGGAGTTAGTCAGCAAGGGGTGAGATGCTAATGAATCCTCCCCTGCCTTCTCCTTAGCACCGGTAGCCAAGTCAGCCTCTGCTCAGGCAGCATAAAGCAACACGCACTCTCTCAACAATAGTAAGCTCACCCCTGGTGCTTGTTGCTAGTAACTAAGGTGTGCCTTCTGGAAAGTACTGCTTATCCACCCAGCACATTTGCCAAACAGCACGCAGGAAACTCTACTCAAGAAATCAAAGCACCTCCTGCATCTCCACTAGGAAATACACTGCGTTCCCTGGCCGAGAACTTGTAAGGAGAATTTAAAAAGTTAGCGCAGGCAAAGCTCAGCGATTGCAGTGCCGGTCATTAAAATCTGCATGTTCTTACTTCCAAGATGTAAATGGCTTTAAAAACAAAGAAATGCCAAGTGCCTTGATGCAACATTTCTTGAAATACATCCAGCAGGTTTTCAAAACGGGGTGCTGTTAACACCTGTCCACACCAATGCTTGCATCAGCACCAGCCCTGGTGCAGGGCACAGTGGAGGAGTACAACATGTTCCAGAAGGTCGAGCTGTCTTAACTGCAAGCTGTACTTCTCATCTAGAGAAGAACTGGAGAAAACACTTTGAATTTGGTTTATAGCCAGTAGTGCAAAGCTGGTTTCGCCAGAAAACGTTTCCTTCACTACTGCAGACACACACAAACTACCATCATGTGTCAGTCAGGCTGCTGGCTGCATTTATTTACATGATAAGAAGAGAACATGTAATAACGAGGGCATGGTCACACAGACCTTGCTACTAGATCATTAGAGAGTAAAAATGAGGCATCATTACAGCTCTGCAGCGTCCCTCACAAGCTATCAGCATTGTCAAGTACAGGCCTTGCCACACAGGACAGGACAGGACCATGTATATTCTCAGGACTCAAAGGATCCCCCCCCTCCTCTTTGCACCTTGCACCCTGACAGAAACACACACGAATAGAAAGGTAATGTGCAGTTTGTAAAGAGACCGTGAAAATTTTCTGGTGTGACACTCCAGATGAGCCTCAACCTCCACCCACAGTATCAGCAGTATCACTGCTGTCTAACTCGACCTAATGGTTGTCCCACTTACTGCCAAGCCGTTGTGCTTTTGGGAGGTTAAGAAGCAAGGAGAGGTTTCACTTCAAGAGCCCTCCTTCCTGAAAAGGCAAAAACGCTTGCTCCAACATCCTATTATATTACAGGCTTCACTGCCAACTTCCAGCATAAAAATCCTGCAGCAGGTAACAAGACACGAGCTTCTAAAGGTAAATTCTAACCCATGAAAAAACGACCCTGTTCTTCAGTCTCCCAATGCACTAAACTCGCCCAGCCATGGCAAGTCAAACAGTGCAAAACAAGCTGGTGTTTTGATCACCTGGAGGTGGAGTTGCTAAGCTCTTCCCTACCCATATTCCCACACGGACAGCAGAAACTCACCACGATTTTGCAGGTGGCTGTGTTTTCCCTGAGCTCAATGCTTCTACTTTTATAAACACCAATTCCAACGCAGGCCCTTACAGAATGCATGGACACATTAGGAGAAGGTCTTGTCCATTAATGGGTCTATAATTAATATAATCATTATAAAAAAAAAAAATAGGGCTTTCAAAGCCTGTAAAACAAACCATAGAGGGATCCCTTTATCTTTACAGAGCTGTCTTCACCATGCTCTCTGGTCTCTTTGCTACCTCTGATGGATCAGGGCTGGAAACATTTCGTATCTCCAGCACACAAGCACTGCACTGGGAACACTGCTGGATTATGAGCAAAGGCTTTGTTTGTAAACTCTGCTGAGAAACCAAAGACTTCCAGTAGTGATTTTCCAGAGTTCAGAAGCTCTCGATCCACTGCAAGCACAGAAAAAGAGTTGCTTTCCTCAGGTGATCCTCCTGGAGGTCACTACAACGTGACAACTCACCTCACCAGCTGATTCTTTCACACAACTTCATGCTCCAGATCTTTTTTGGTAAGTGTCTGCCAAAACAAATCCTCCACCCAATGAAATGAAGATACAACATGAGCCTGCAAACTCTACAAGAAGGTGGCTGGGTGCAGGGCTGCCAGGCAAGGTCAGCTGCCAGCCTGCCTCTCATGGGAGCTCACCAGCCATGTTTATTTTACACGTTTTCTCTTCTGCTAATGAACAGGCAGCAAAAGAAACAACGGCCCAAGAGAGGAGAGCCAGGCAGCAGCACTGGGGGCACTGCTGGAACCAGTCGCTGCTGCCAAGTGTCCCAGACAACGCCACTAACAAATTCCACTTTTCAAACACCTTTGGGAATACAGAGACAACTGTGCTGGGCGCCCAAGGACAATTCTGAGTGTTGCAGCATTACTCCCTTACCCTACAACTGCGTGGACATGCTAATGACACACTCTCCCTCAAAACATCATCCCAGACTTGCAAGGGCCTCCTGCTTGTGTTGGGCAGCTGCCTCGTTGCTGCTGACTCTGACAAATCACACACCTTGGAGACTGACGAGCCTGGTAATGAATCTGGACACCCCTTACACATGAGACTCAAACAGGAACATTCAACCTTGCAGTTTTGCATTTTTGGGTTTATTTCTCGGGATCGTTATCTCAGAAGGCACCACAATAGAATGCAACCTTCACACAAAGGAGCGATGTGACTAGTTTTGTGTCATAACGCACGAAGCGAATGCAGACAGCGACACTGTCCTGAATTTCCTTAAGCTTTGCTTATGTCCATGACTACAATGACAAACCGCCAAACAATCCTAACACAGACTTCTACCGGGCACGATTAACTTGTTCTCTATGCTTCTCATTAAGATGACAGCTTTCTAGGTGGAAATTGCAGAGCTGCCCATCTCCCAAAGATCAATAACTTTGATGAATCATCATGCTAGGCAATAACAGTTCTTACAAAACACTGGCACGTACAGTAATTGGGAATCTGATGGCACATCTGGCAGCGTGATTTCAGCGTTAACAGAGACAGGTAGGAAAAGATTAAGTCCTTCCCAAACAAGACGCTTAATGAAAACTTCTGTTCTTTTCTCCTACTCTCGATTCACTTGAAGCAGGTACGAGGGGAGCGCAACACCCATCCCGACAGGCGAGGAAACGGGTGTTCTGCAGTTTCAGCCTTTGCTGACGACAGCAGCGGGTTACAAGCGCGATTTGGACAGCGCAGCCCCTCCGCTTCCTTTTTCGGGGTACCCCCGTTCCGCAGCCGTGCCCCTAACCCGGGGCAGCGATCGCGCCGGGCAGAGCGGCGCTCGGCCGCGGCCCCCGGCCCCGCCGCCGCCATGAGTCGGCAGAGAAAGGCGGCGCGGCCTGCGCGGGGGAGCCGCGGCCGCGCACACGTGGGCAGCGCAGGCCGCGGCCCGGGGAAGGGCCCCCGCGGGGGCGGCGGGGCCGCGCTCCCGGGGGAGCCGCACGCCGGGAACCGACCACGTTGCCGGCGCTGCTGCGGCGGAATGCCGGGAGCGGGAGGGAAGGGGGGGGGCCGCGTGTCCGCCGCCGGGCCCGCCCGCCGCCGCCGGGCCCCCGGCGCCCTCCGCTCCCCGCCGCCGCATGGCCGGGCCGCGCTGCCCTCCCCGCCTCGTGGCCGCGGCCGGCGCCGCCGCTCCCCCCGCTCCCAGCGCGCCCCCCGCCCCGCCGCGGCCCCGCAGGCCGCGGGCGCGGCCCCACGCCGCGTGTGCCGCATGGCGCGGCCGCCCGGGGCGCGGTCGGCGGCGCTCCCGGCCCCCCCCTCCCGCCCCGTTCCCAACGACCCCCGAGCACCCACCGGGAGGCGACTGCCCGTTCACGGCCGGCGCGTTCTTCGTCCAGGGGTTCACCTTGGGCGGCGGGGCCTCGATGAACTCCCGGCGCCCCGCGCCGCCCGCCTCGCCGCCGTCCTCCGGCTCGCCGCCGGCCCTCAGCAGGCTCTCCTTCTCCTGGTTGTTGCTCTCCTCCTTCTGCTGCTTAGCGCTGGGCGGCCTCGGCGCCGCCGGCCCGCCGTCGGGGCCCATGGGCGGCTCGCCCTTCTCCCGGCCGCCGTCCTGCGGCGGCTTCAGCACCAGGGCGCGCTCCTCGGCGGGCAGCAGCGGGGCCGTGCCGGGCAGCAGCGCCTCCACCTGCGTCGCCATCTGCGCGCCCCCGAGCCCCGCCGGGAACCCCCCGACCCCGGTGCCGCCGCAATATGGAGCCGCGCGGGGACCACGCGACTGCCGCGGGGGCGCGCACCGCCCGCCCGTGCGCGCCGCCGGCGAGGGGAGGGGCGGCGCGGGGCGCGCCCCCGCGGGGCGGCCGGCGGCGCGCACGGGCCTGATGCAACGCCCGGCTGAGCCGGGGGGGGCGCGGGCGGGGGGGGTTTAAAGGGCACCGGCCCCTTCCCCGACATCCCGGCCTCGCTGCCCGGCTGGGAGAGGCCCGGCTCGGGCCAGGGCTGCCGCTGCCGGCTCGGGGACTCCGGGGACGAATGCACCGGTGGAGCCCCGGAGTCCCCCAGCCGGCTTCGACAGAGTATCCCCGGCCGGCGTCAGGCAGGAGCCGAGGGATAGGGATGTTCTCGGGTGCCCATGCCTGGGCATAACGGGATAACGTGGTTGGAAAGTGCAGAAAGGGACTCGGTGCGTGTCCTGGGGAATCGCGGAACCGCAGGAACGGTCAGGTTGGGCCGTCTGGTCCCACCTCCCTGTGTAAACAAGGTCGTCCCAAAGCACGTGGCGCAGGATTGCATCCAGAGGTTCTGGAATATCTCCAGTGAGGGAGACGCCGCAGCCTTCCTACTCTCTGTTCCAGTGTGGGTCAGTGCACAGTAAAGAAGTTCTTCTTTATATTCAGGTGGAACTTCCTGTGAATCGATTTTTGCCGTTGCCTGTGTCCTATTGCTCAACATCACCGAGAAGAGCTCTGCTCCATCTTCTTGGCACCCCCCATTTAGATATTTAGATACATATTGATGAGGGAGAGACCACCTTTCATCTCCTGTGCCCAGCAAAACCTTTGTTTGAGTAGGCTAAAATATTTAATTGATCTCTAGCTGATAGAGATTGCTCATCACCATCATTAATATTCCTGGTATTTGTCCTCAGTTCTTGCAGCCAGCAAGACAGCGACTGCAGACCGTGTGTGTATGTGCACATGAATTATACACATTTAAAAGGCAACTTGCATTGCTGATACCATTTAGCACAACCTGCCTCATTCACAGCAGCCTTACTTGATGCCTTTTTTATTCAATGCAAGCTTCTCCCAGCCTCTTCCCTCATCACAGCGAGCACATCACTCTGCTTCTGCCCAGAAAGCTTCATCTGGAAGTCCCAGCATGTCCTGCAGCCCCAGGGACACATCTATGCAATCCCTGCAGGAGACCCGTCAGCATGACGAGGCACTGAAGATGTAGCTGCCAGCTGCTGATGCGTGGAGAAGGATGAAAAGCTGATTTCACTGTTGGAAGGAAAGAAGAAAGTGAGAAACAAACATGAGCTCAGCACAACATTTGGAAGGGCAACAGCATCAGGGCTCTAGCGGATCCATGGAGGGAGTCCCAGGCTGTCAGGGATGCTCCACTGAGACCATCTCAGCTCTCTGTGTGCCCCGGTACCCAACCCCTTGGCTCAGAGAATATCCTCCTGTGCCACAGCCTTAGGGATCACCAGCAGTTATCCCAAGTCATTCAAGAATTTGGCCAGTAAAATTCCAAAAGGAGGTTTAAATATAACTCCATTAGGGAGGTCTGCTGGCCTGGCTGCCTGGCTGTCTCAATACCTGAACTGCAGTAACCCAAACCACATCCTGTGCTCCTGTGCCTGGTCCCCGATGTGTTGGGGTCCCTGGCTCCTCATGAGCATGACTTGGGAGCTGCACAGCTCCCAGCCAGTCTCCCACCTCCACCCTCTCTAGGAGCAGCTCCTTGCGTGGGGAGTACAGCTGGGTGAGGAAGGTGGCTGCAGCCAGGGGACCTGCAGGCCAGTGGTGTCCCTCAGCTGTCCCCCAGCCAGGGTGCAGCATTCCAGCTCAGTCCCTTTGGGACACTGCTCTGCTGCCACGTGAGTGGGAACGAGCCCACAGTGGCCCAGAGCCAAACTGGCTCCAGAGCTGCCAGGCAGGAGGGAGCTGGGTGAGTCTCACCCTCATGCCATGCCCAGCCAGGCCAGCAGGTTTTCAACGTTAGAAAATAAAGAAAATAAATGTACGAGTGAGGGGGGAGACAGGGAAGTGTCTGTGCAAGCTTCTTGCATCAGCCATAGGGGCCTTGGCCTGTCAGCTCTCAAACAGCCATCCTTCATGGGAAGGGGAGCTGGGTGTGCATCACCTCCAGCTGGTGTAAACACGCTGGCCATGTCCAGCAAGCTCCATGTGCCCCTCTCTTCCCTTGGTGTCCTCACCTCTGCTCTGCCCAGCATCCACACCACTTGGATATCCTGTTCCTCCCTCCAGGGGCTTGCTAAGAGGCAGTCAGGAGTCTCCACATTTCTGCAGCTCAATTGCCTGGGAAATAATCCATCTCTGCTTTCCCCAAGTTCAATGAAAGCACCTGACTGGAATCCCCAATCCTGCTTCTCTGCCTCATCCTTCACCCCAGATGTGTTCCTGTGCCTGCCCAGACCACATCAAGCAGCTCGGGGTGCTGCCTCCCAGCCCTGTGCTGGCCCTGCGCAGGCTCCAAGGAAGCAGTCTCCAGGGAAACTCCTCTGCTGAGCAGTGATTTGGGCAGGAGCTCCCCACCTCCCTTGCTCTGTGTACAACAGCTTATTTATTTCTCCCCGGCTGAAGCGTGGCTTGCATATTTATCGCAGACAGCCGGCTGCTTTGGTGCTGGGCTGGAGGTTTAAAGATGCTTTGATGGTGGCCATTAATGGCTCTGAGCATCTCTGGGTCTTGCTTGGCTGGAATATCCCCAGCCTGATTTCTGCTGGTCTGGCAAGCTCACCTAGGGGCCCGGCCTTCTCTTTGGGAACAACTTCAGTTCAGTGGCCTGGAGCAAGGCCTGTGCATGGTGAGGAGCACAAAGCAGCCAGTGTGACTGATATGCTCCTTAACTTCACCATCCTGTTTGGCTGGTAGCTCAGCCCCTTTCTCAGGTTCCACTTGCCTAATTTTGTCCAGCTCTGTGGCCACGAGGTCACCGTTAAAAGTGTTTCCTACAGTTTCACCTTTGCTCTAGTCTGGTCCTGAATGCCGATCAGCAGCTGCAGCACGCTCCTGGTCACACCTCCTTTTCCTGCATCCAGGGGCTGTGCAGACCTTGCAGTCAGCTCAGATTTGAAGTGTGCTTCACAAGAGAATTTTCTCTCCCCAGCACCTCCAGACCAGTTTGCTTGCTGCCAGTGCTGGTCACGCTGTTCCCTGGTGAGATGCCCAAGCTTTACACGTGGACGGCAGAATATTAAGGCTCAGGCATCTTTAACACTGTGCAAAAGAGAAAGAGGATTTTTCCAAGGCAAGTCCAAGCTTCCTATCCTGAGTCATATGCTTTGACTTATTTATGTGGTTGTTATTGCTCTGTGAACCCTGCCAGGCAGAAACATTGTCAGGGACAATGCACACAAGGTTGGGCTGACTTTCCTGCAGCAGCCCTGCAGTGTTGCCCTCCAGCAAACCCAACTGTCCCCAAGGGGTGTCAAAGTGCTCTCAGTGGACTTAAAATTGCAGCCTGACCATCCAACTACTGGTGGCCACAGGGAAAAGCTTTTCAAAGGACACCCAGCGCTCATTCCTAGAAGAGAAAGATCTTCACTCTGAGAAGAGGGTGGTGTACTGGTGCAGAATCATTCTCAGGACTTTGAGCCAACAGGTACAACCCTGAGATTGAAATGGGAAATTTTAATTTAAGAAAACTTGACAGTTTCTCATTGAAAAAATACTCAGCTTGCCCTAAAGTTCCTAATCAGGATAGGTTCCTGACCTAGCCTTTTTAGTCTGGGTGAGATTGTTTCCCACAAAACGGTGGAAGCCCAAATTCCAGTCCCAATTTGCTGTGCCACTGGTGAGTGGGGCTGAGGGCAGGCTGCCAGCAAATCCCTGTGACCCTGCCATGGCAAGTCCCTTCCAACCCCAGCAGCACCCATTAGTGGCACAGAGTGGCCATGACAAAGGGCTAGAGTATTTTTAAAATAAAACACCTTAATCTTTTATTCTACTACCTGAAATACCCACATTTCAAAGTGCTTTAGCTCAGAACCAGAAGAAAGTGCCCATTGCTGCAGGTTTCTTCCAGAGGGAACTCCAACACCCCTTGTTTAACCCAGATTTTAGCCTCTCCTTGGTCCATGTTTTTAACCCCAGAGCTCCCACCCCTGCTCTGGAGAGGGGGGCCATGCACTAAAGCACAATGTGCAGCCAGAGCAGCAAGCTCAGCTTCTCCACTTCTGCTGCCAGGGCACGGGGGTGAGAACACACTGAGTGCCCCTAAACAGTCCCTAGGCTTTTTCTATCTGCAGCCATGTGATCCAGAGAGATGGAAGACACTTCTTGGCTCTGAGATTATCACTTGGACCCTTCCAGCAAAGCCTATGAAAGATCAGTGTGAAGAGCGAGCGCCTTCCCACCAATAAGTAATTTTCAACCTGCATAATAAAACAGCGGACACTAACGAGTTCCATTACATCCCCATTAAAAAGTGCTTTCACTTAGCAGGACTCCACAGCCCAGGGGCTGGGGCTCAGTGGTTTGGTGCTGCTGCCCAACCAAAGGCACTCGTGCCATGTGTGGGGCAGGAACCAGCTCCCAAAGCTGCTGGCCCCTCGCTGCTCCCACCCATCCTCTGCACACTGGGAAGTGGCTGCAGATGTGTTTGTGTCTGAGGGTGCACCCCATGGATGTTCCTGGTGCTAGGAAGTTAGATTGAAACGTGAGCTAATATCCTGTAATTAAAATCTGAAGCCAGCTATGCAGCTTTAGCGTGTTTTTAATAAGTGGATTGGAGGGGGAAGGACACATCTAATGATACAGAACTGCTTTTATCATCACAACTTTTCCCTCCAAAAGCCACAGTTCTTGTAGGACTCCCCCCAAAGCCAGTAAATAATCTTGACTGCTTGAGAAAAATTCCCCCACTTCCTAGTTATTGATGGCATGGGCTTTGAAAAGCAATACCTCCTCTAGAACACAATTTCTCACTTTGTATATTTTGCTGGAGATATGTTAGCCCAAGGTTTCTTATGTCCCCTAAACCACTTCCATTTCCAGGAGCTCGTGAAAACATGACATAAGTTGACCACCGAACATGATATTTTCTCTGAAGGATATTTACCCTCCATGCCACCCTTCCACCATCAGGAATTTCAGCAGAAATATTTCAAAGAGAAATGAGATATAAGAGCTCTTCTATCCTCGTTCAAGATGCTCCATGTGCTGCAGATGAGATGTCCCACATCCTTCCCAGGTCCCAAACACCCACAGCAGTGCCAGAGGTCCCTGACTCAGCCCCACCAAGGATGTGCCATTCCTATGGAGAAACAAAACATGCTGGCAATGTGCTGTGATTCCCAGGAATCTGTGTTTCCCTGCCACCAGCTCCTTGAACCAGCACTGGCCAGGGTCATACATCTTTCTGCCTTGTGCCTGATGTGCAGGGAGGCACCAGCCAGAGGCTGCTCCACAGAGCTCAATTAATTCAAGCAGTGGCAGCTTGTGCAGGTGCCCTAAAAGCTCCCAAAGACTCAAGGTGAGAATCAATAAGATTGATGGGTGGAATTGCTGGGATATTTTCCTCTAAGCACCTAAGGATAATTAACAGCCAAAATGCTTGGAGTCAACCACCAAAGTTATGAAATACTAAATCACAGGCAGCTCCCAGCAGCTTCGCTCGCTCCCTTTGCAGGTTGTACATTCACGATGAAGCCATCAGCCACACACAGCCACAAATCCTCTCTTTTCCCGAGGGACTTCTGCTCCTTCCAGTGCCTGGCAGTTATTTAAATATTGTTTTACCCCTCTGCAGTCAAAGCAAAGCCCTGGGCTTTGCCATTCAAATCCTAGCCTGACCCACAGCACAAGGACGTCGCTGCTGGGTGTTTCCCTGGCAGGCAGCAGGCTGGGATCTGTGTGTTGCGCCAGTAGGGACAGATCCAATGGGTGCTGTTCTCCTTGGATAGCAAGGGAACTGAAAAATAACTGAAAAATAGTGAGAAGTTAAAATCATTTTGCTCTTTTGTGTGCAAGAGTTCAGATTTCTGCCCCCAAACTTTGGAGGGCACTGGACATCCTACCCCAATGCTTTCCTTCCCACTATTGCAGGCACGGTGACTCTGGTGCCAGGCAGGAGCAGCCAGCAGCCTGGACTCCAACACGCCTCAGTGGGGTACCAGAGGAGGTGGAACCAGGCAGGAACCCCATCAAGAGCCAGTCTGAAATGGTGGGGCTGAACTGCCTGCCAGCTGTCCCACACAGAGTTAAGGTCTCCTGTGACCCACAGCAGAGGGTCAGCACACACTGACTCCTGGTCCAGCCAGTCCTGGCTGCCTGCCCTGAGCACCAGCCATCACACCATGAGTGACAAAGGACCTCAGGAGGGTACAGCACATCTCTGTGTCCAAGAGCTGCACCGTGCACTTGAGCAAAGGGGCTGGAGCAGGGGCAGCTCCATGCCTGACTCTACTTGACCCCCAGGCATGGCTGAATGATCCTCCTTCAACCTTGGGATGTGCTGTGGGGCCTGTTGTGCTCCTGGTATCATGAGGTCCTTCCTCCACTGTATATGTTTCTGCTCCCATCCCTGCTTCCATTGCAGGGAAGTTTCAGTGCTGAGGAGGTTTTCCTGCCTTTTCTCCCCATGCTGTGACTTGGGAAGGCTCCATCCTGCACAGATGCTCCCCCAGCAGCCAGCACAGCTGTCCCATGCTCCCAGCCAGCAGGGAGGGGACATGGCTCCATGCTCTGAGCATCCCCTCCACTTGTGCTGTGCCTCAAGCCTGGCCCTCTGGCTGTGACTCCCACTCCACCTCGCCGGCTTTGTGTTTGCTTTCCCAAATATTTTGCTGGTGCAAAGGAAGCATCAGCCTGCTGAATTGTGAGCTGAGCCATCTCCACCTCTGAGATGAAGCCCATGAAGTGGGAGAGATGATGACTTGGGAGCAAAGCTATGCCAAAGCGTAGCACAATGTGCACCACTCCTCCTCACCCGTTGGCAGTCTGCCCTCGTGCCACCAAGTCAAGCTGGGGACAGTCCCCACAACCAGGGTGCTGGCATTGCCACTGCACCCACCACAGCCTCCTGATAACACCCTGTCAGCAGCTGATCAGCGAGTCAGAGGTAAAAGGGCTTCAGCAAAGTGCAGTGCCAGCACCCAGCCGTGGCCACCGCTGTACAAGCACGGCCCGTGGGACACAGGCAGGGGGATTAAGAGATCTGTGTCAGCAGTGGGCTTGTGTACACAAACACGGCAGCTAAAAGGGCTCATGTTCATGCTTTGTCCCCAGGGAGGTCACTGGGGATGGGACAGGGTTGTGGAGGGCCGGACATGCGGTGTCTGTGTCAGTCCCCTCAGCCAGAGGAGGAACGGGGCTGGATAGCAGAATGAGATTGGCCCCAGGCAAGGGGACTGTCCCCCAGCTCCCCTCCCTGCAGGGACCCGGGCTGGGGATGGCAGATAATGCCGTGGGGCCTGGAAGGCTGCAGGGAACTCCCTGGCCCTGTAGTGGCCCTC
Source organism: Cyanoderma ruficeps (assembly GCA_008694505.1). NCBI lineage: Eukaryota > Metazoa > Chordata > Aves > Passeriformes > Timaliidae > Cyanoderma > Cyanoderma ruficeps. Next base: position 10,366,221 of record VZDJ01000219.1, on the reverse strand, counting down.
AGGAGGGCTGGAGAACCTCAACTGGTTCTGGAGATGGGAGCAAAGGAAAGGAATTGTTCCACCAGTGGTTTTAAAAAGTCAGCCCAGAGCTGTTGATGTGGGAAAGAGTCATTGAAGTCAGCAGCTGCAATGGCATTAACCAGACAATCTCAAAGTAACCCCAGGATGTAGCTTGTCTGCTTTCCCAGCTCCAGGGGGCAAGGAAGACTATGGGATACTCATGGACACGGTCCTGTAAAGCTTCCAGGAGGATCTGGAGTCCACAGACCACAGAGAGCCAGTGGGTCAGTAGCCCAGGCTTCAAGATACAGTATTTTATGACTTTATGTATTTGCCCTTCCCTCTTCTGCCCCTGTACTTCCCAATGAGCTCCTGAGGTTCTTGGCAGCTGAACAAGCAAAGAGGGGGAAAGAGACCCACCTCAGGGACCTGAAACACCCTCTGTCTCCAACACTGTCAGGGGAAATCAGCGTGGGATGAGAAGGTCAATTGCAGATCAGTGCACCGTTCAATTGCAGAACAGCAGCCACGTTCTGCATCAGTGCATTCATTTTTACAATTATATCAAGCAATATCAATTATATCCAGTGATTGAAGAAGTCCTGAGGATGTTAGGTGATGGAGACTGACAGAGGAGTGACAATGACTGACCAGCTCCAGCCAAGTTGGGTGAAAGAATCTCAGGCCAGAAGTGCAGAATTTGCAGGTGGATTTTGTTGTATTTTGGCTGCCCAATTTGGCAGTGATACAAGAGCTTTCCCTTGTCTGGTGAGAGGAACAGTGTTGACCTGTAAGGGAGTCTGTCCTCCTGCCAGGCTCGTTGTTAAGCTTTGAAGTTCAATCATGAGCAAAATAAATGCAAAGTGAAGCCATGTGCAGTCAGAGCCAGGATTTCTCGCCTGTGTTTCAGTCTGTTCAATTTTCATGCTTTTCAGCTAACACTATTTGTTCCTAAACACATTTTCATCTGACAGCAAGCAAGCCCAGGACTTCAGAGTGGAAACAACAGGAGCCAGAAAGGAATTTATCTTCTTCAGAGAGAGACATCTTTCAGGTCCTCTCCATCCTCAGAAAAAGAACAAGGAGAAAAACACATATTGCCCCTCTCCACCCCAGCAAGTTACTTAAGCTCCTGTTCCTACCGTGAAATCTTGCCTCTGTTTCAGTAGAGCCAGTACAAGGTCAGCGCAAGACCACCCCAAGGTCATCTTCCCTGCCCTCCAGAAACCTTTGACAACAATTTGTGTCCTAAAGCAAGATCACCCCATAAGTCTGCCCAGCAGGAGAGACATCTTTACTTTTGAAACGGGATTTTTTTTGAGCTTGCTTCCAGTCTAGAGCCTTATCTTATTATTTTGTAATTCCTCTCCTAAAGATGCAAAACCAAGGCTCGTGCCAAACCAAAACATCCCTGCAGTTTATCCGAGCAGGGAGGAGCCTGTGATGGTGGCCCAGAGCCTGGAGCAGGATGGCAGCTGGAGCCTGGAGAGCAGCCAGGGATGGTGAAAGCTGGTGGGCCAGGAGACCTCCCCAGGACAGCACAACACAAAAGCCACGTTAGAGGCTGCTTTGGACATTTTCTCCTGCCTGGTGGGATGGGGACACCAGAGAGGGGAAACCCCAAGGCAGTGTCCCTGCACACACATCTCTCCCTCCCTGCACCTCCCAAATCCAGCCCCTTTCCTCCTCCCAGCAGGTCCTGAGGTGGTTTTGCCCGAACGCTCCCTCCAGCAGGCACGAGCCATCCTGCTCCTTGTGGCACTGCAATTCCTGTGCCAGCACTGGCTGTCTCTGCAGCTGTACTTGTCTTAGCTGTTAATTTAATAATTAACTTTAGCAAGCCTCATTAAGGCACCTCCTGCCTTTCTCCACATGGCGATGGCGTGTTACGGTCGCCGATAATCCCGGCCAAGGCTGGGGCACTGAGCTGCTGCTGCCGTGAGGCACCCAGGCACTGTCTGCTCAGTCCTCAGACACAGACATGTCCTCCCAGGGCTCTCCAGCCTTTCTCCCTCTCCCCACGCTCCCTGGGGACCACACACTTCCATCCTGTCCCCTCTCCCAGCAGTGACAGATGCAGTGCAATTGCTCTTTGGGGACTATTTGGGATGGCACCAGCTTTGCACTGGGGAGTGGCAGATGATTCCATGGGGCTTCCCCAAGTGCTGCTCTTTGGGATGCTTTGCCTACTGAAGCTGTTCTCTGTGCAACCCCTCTAGTGTCGTGCTCAGTTGTGTCATGGCCCAAACACCAGGAGAAACCCCTGGAAATTGCGGTGAGGTTGGCTGCTTACAATTAAACTTTTTCTAACACACTGCATAACCATTTTTGTCCCATCTTGAAGGTCTGCTGGCTGCTGGAGGGAAATCTTGTCCATCCATCCCTCCTCCAGGGGACAGGACAGGGTTTGGAGGCAGCTCCTGGGCTGCAGCTGTCCCAGGAGCAGCTGCTGGTGTCCGGGGGTTTGCAATGCCAGCACCAGAGCAATCAGGATCTGTCCTTCCCTGGAAGAACCAGTTCCCCAGGTAGCAGCAAATGGCACTTTCCCTTGGGCAGGGGCCAGGGACCCCGTCCTGCTCAGCAGGGCTTGGCAGATAGGCAGGCTGCAAGGCGTGCAGTTCACATGAAGAGGGGAGATAGCACAGCCAGAGCCCGAGCCCTCGGAGAGGCCAGAGGGATGGAGTGAGCCAGCAGGGCTTTGCCCATGATAAAAGCTTCAGCGCCCCTGTGTGTAATCAGGAGAGGCCAGCCCCAGCTCTTGACTGCATCACTGGTGAGCCAGGCTGGGTGGGGTGACACAGGCACCCAGGAGGACAGTGCTGCAGATAACTGGAGCTGGCAAGGGACAGAGGGGCTGCCTCTGGCAGGGAGGGTTTCCCACCATGGCAGGTGCTAGTGCAGCCCAGGGAGATGTGCAGCTGTGGTGGCCTTCCCTGCATGGTGAGTCCTTGGAGAGCTGGCAGTGCCATTCTCCTGCCCTCTCCCTCACCCTGGTCTTCTGCAGTAGAACGCCCCCATCCCTGCTTCCAGGGAGAGGAGATTCAGGGAGTAAAAGGGAAAAATTTGGGGTTGGCACAGCACCACAGGTGGCAGATCCTCCACCACCATCATCCCCAGCCGGTCCCAGACACCTCCTGTCCTGCTCAGAAGCACTTACATCCTCAGAGACTCTCTTCTTGCTTGCAGCAGCTTTCATGTGCCCCTATGGCCAGACTTGGGCTTCCTAAAATCATACGGCTCCAAATGAGGACCTGGTCCCAGCTTTGCAGCTCACACCATGTCTCTCAGGGCAGCTTGACCCCATTCCTGTGCCCACCCTCCTGGCAGGAGCTGCTTCACCAGCCAGGGCTCTGTGCTCTCAAAGCAGACTGGTTTTTTTCTCTCCATATTTTAAATTTATCTCTTTTTTTTTATATATCTTTGACCAAGCAGGGTGTTAGAGGAGCATGGCAGTCTGGGGAGGGTGCTCCCAGCTCCCTCCCAGCAGTTACAGTTTTTTCCCCAGTATTTCTTTGAGGATGGCACAGCCCCAAGCCTCCATCCAGCTGATGGTGCAGCTCTGGGCACTTGCCAGCCCTGCCCCGTGACTCAACAAAACCACCTGACCCTGTAAACAGGCACCCCAGAGCACCCCGAGAATGAAGGGGGATGTCCTTGGCCCCCTCCCAGCATTACACTGGAGCCAGGTGCCAGGGGAGAGCTTTGCTTGGTGCCTTGGCCAGCCGTGCTCTGCCGTGGGTTCTGGCAGAGCTCCCAGCAGATGGTAGGTGCCATGGAAAACCCACTGAAAAGCTGTTTATGGCTCCCATAGCCTTGTGCTGTGCTTTTTTGTTGTTGTTGTTTTCCTAGAGAGTATTTGGAGGTGAGAGGAGGTTCCCCCTCTGCCTGGTCCCTGAGGCTCTCTCTTCGAGAGATATTAAAAAACCGAAGCGGTGGGAATTGCTTATCATTTCCAGGAGGGATGAGCCCCCAGGATGGCGCAGGCAGAGAAATGTTTGAACTGTCGCTGTGCCCAGCAGGGCCCTGCAGAGGTCTTTGGGCTGGTTGAGGATGGGGAGCAGCGCAGATCCAGCTTGAATTTGCCTGCGTGCTTCCCCTTTCCTGCTGGGACAGGAGCCAGGGCACGGCACAGGCAGGAGAGAAGTTCCTCGCCCCGAGAGGCAAATCGGTTTGGAAGGAAATGCTGCTGCTGCTGGCTCGTTCCAGGATGAACCTGGGAGCGGGGAAGCCCCGGGATCAGGGAAATCGGGGGACAAGGGGAGCCCCGGGAGCGGAGCGCGGCCCCTGCTCGGCTCTGCTGCCACCTGCAGCCCGGCCCGGGGGAGCCCAGGACGCCGCTCCTCTCGTCCCTTCCTCCGAAAACCATGGAAAACAGCCCTTCTCTCTTTCCAAAGGGAAACATTTGACCTGCGGGAACAAAGGATTTGCTTGAAAAGTAGCTGCCCGGGGCAGGGAAGCAGAAAGCCTCCTGCTGCCTGGCTTCATCCCAGAAATACATAAATACATCCCGGGAACGCGTTGGGATGTTTGTTTCCAAGGTGTCCTCGGCGGAGCAGCGGTTGATACGCCCTGGCTCTGGCCGGGGCATCCCCGAGATAAGATCTGAGCTGGCAGAGCCGGCATCCCGCGGCGCCGCTGCCAGGGCAAGCAGTAGCGCCTCTGCAAGAGCCTGTGTGTGCAGGGAGACCCAAATATCCGCGTCTGCAAGGAATTTATATAAAATCCCATTTTCTAAGGGATCCCAAAAGAGATGATTTGTGTGTGTGTGTGTGTGTG
>VZDJ01000219.1:10326061-10361438 GCA_008694505.1 Cyanoderma ruficeps | reverse complement strand
GTGTGTGTGTGTGTTTCTGTGTCCTCTGGTCTCCGGGTCAGTGAGAGTCAATTCCTTCACCTCGTTTCCCCCAAATTTTAGCTCCACAGACAACACAGCCGCTTCCAACCCCGGCTGCACCCTGCAGGGCTGGGTTGGTAGAAACCGGAGGTGAAAAAGCCGAGATTCCGTGCTCTTTGCAAGTGTGGAGATAGTTTAAGGTAACAGTCCCTAAATCCTGCTGCTCCCTGCGGTGCCTTGCCCTCCTCAGGGATGGGAGAGCCAAACCTCCCAAACAGCAGAGCCCAGCTGGGAGGATGCGCCGTCAGGGCTGTGGGTGAAATCACCCCACGACACCCTTCCAGAGTCCTGTCTATGAGCCCCGCTGCCCCTTTGGGTCCCGCTGAGCCGGGAGGAGAGTCCCAGGAGCCCCAAATATCTCCCTGTCCCTCGGTCAACAGACCTGGAGGCTCCTGCCGCGGGCTCGGAGGTTTCCAGTCGGTTACGCCGAGTGTCCAGGCGGTGGCACATGTGGACTGTGGCTCCGCTCGGGGCTTGGCCCCATTCCGCCCTCCTGGATCCCGTCCTGGGGATGCTGCTGGCCAGGTGACGGTCACCCGTGGGAGGGAAATCCCTACAGCACGGTGGACACATGCGTCCTGCATTGCTCCTTTGAGTTTTTCCCGCTGCGGATGCGCAGGGAGGCGGATGGAGCTGCAGACAGGTCGGGATAACCCTCTTGGCCATCAGCTCCCGTCAGGAGCGGGTCTGGCAGTGCCCTGTGCTGCCCTGCAGAGCCCTCCCCGGGGATCCTGCCTCCCCAGCACTCCCCGAGCAGGGATGCACCGTGGGATGCACTCGCTGCCAGCCTACCTGTGCTCCCTGTGCCGTGGGAGCTGTCCCCACCCTGCTCAGCACAGCACCCTGGCTCCAGCATCGGTCCTTTCCATGGCCAGCAGGGATGAGCTGCCAGGATCATGTTCCAGGTGAGGCAGGGCATTCATCAGGTCTCCAGGGGCATGGCCAGCAGTCAGCACCTGCCTGAAAACATGCCCAGGTGGCAGTGCCAGAGTGGCAGCACATCCTCTGTGCTGAGCTGGGTATTCCCCCCCTGCCTGCCCTGAGGGTTCATGGGGGGCTTCCTGCTAAACTGAAGGTTTAGGACAGGAACATGGACCACAACAGTTCAACCTGGAGCATCCATGCCTGGCTGCCTCCCACAGGTTGACTTGTGGACTGGGCAGGGAGGCCATTTCCTCTTCTAAGGAAACTGTTACAGCTGCAAAAACAGGATCTTTCCCCTTAAAAAGTCCCTTGATCTTTCCTCCAAATATCAAACTACTCTGCTGGCTCAGGGACCGCTCGCCAGCCAGAAGGATGTTACAGCTGCTCTTGGATATGTTCAGCAAGGCATCACAGCATTAGCTGTGCACTCTAGCTGAAACATTCATCCAGCTCCCAGGGATGAATCTCTCTTCTCTGAAGTCCTGATGGTGATCAATCATCCAGGGGAAAACGTGTGGCACGGAGCCATTTGTGGACGTTGGCACTACCTAAGTGGAACATCCCGCTGCTGTCAGCCTGCAGTGGGAGTGATCCAGCACTTGGCACTGGAGGGAAAGGGCTGAGCTGGGGTGCAGGACATGCAGACTGGGCTGAAAGGAAGGGAGGACTGCACAGGTAACAAGCTTTTGAACACGTTGGATTGTGGAGTTTGAGCCGGCTGCTGCCTCCCATGGTAAGTGCAAAAAGCTTCCAAAGGATCATCATCAGTAAGCCTTGACAGGATGGGATGGGAACCATATGGGGGGAAGCCCTGTAATGCCAGGGACATGCTCCTATCCCAGGGAAGCCTGCCCTTGCATCCCTGCGCAGCAGGGAGTGCACCCTGTCCCTGGCTGGGCAGGATGGGAGGCTTGGCAGCCAGACTGGCACAGCTGATATCCCATTCCCGACCTATCCCATGAGCATGGAATGAATCATCCCGTCTCTCTTTGCATGTACAGCGCTGCCGAGCGGCCACCCAGCCCCACGGGCTCTGCTGCGGGGGAACTCGGGAGAGCAGCCTGGAGGAGGGTGATGGGCACGAGTGGGAGCCCCGAGGCTGGCACAGGCCGAGGGGTGCAAGGAGTGTCCCATGCCAGTCCAGGCGCGGACTGGAGGATCCACATCTCAGGTCTGGTCCCACTCCAGGGGTCTCCAAGCGCTCCCCCGTGATTTACGGCCGCGCTGCGCTGCAGATGAGCCGCGCGGCCGCCGCGTTTGATGTATCGGAGCAGGAGGCGGCGAGGGATTTTCCTCCCCTTCTGGGGTTAATCCTTCCCTGCCTATCGCAGCCCTTTGATTGCAAAGCCCTGCAGATAAACCTCCTTAGTCACCGGCAGACTGCAGGCACCGACCGAAAGGATGCAGGCAGGAGCGTGGGCTGGGGGCATGCGGTGTTTGGGAGCTTTCCTGCTGCAGACGGTGACTGCGGAGTGCGTGTGCTCCTTGCAGCCCGCGAGAGGGGAGGAAAGTGCTTTTCTTTTGATTAATCTTGATTAATTCTGCCTATTTAACCAGAGATCTAAAGTAACATGAAAAGAGCCACAAAACCCCAAACGAGTGCCGCTCCCCGGCCTCTCCGTTTGAAGGAAACCTTTCCGAAGTCGGAGCGCTCCAACAAATCAGGAACACACCCGCGAACATGCGGTTTGGGATACGGCAATAGCCGCACCACTCTGCCGCTGGCCCCAGCCCGTTTTCATCACACACAGGCGGCCATAAAAGCCAGCCTAGAACAAGCAGGGTTGTTTTTGCAGGAGTGGTCGAGTTTTGGGTTTTAATAAGCCTCAGCCTCCACATAATTTTTTCTCTTTAAAATGCCAAAAGGCACCAGCCCAAAACAAGGCTTAGAAAATAGCTTGAAAATTCCTGTAAAATAGCTTGTAAGTGTCTAAAAGCTGCCGAGTTTTTCCTCTTCTGGGCTTAGAAATGCCACCTCCAGAGCAGAGCCACAGGGGGAGGGAGGACTTGGGGAGATCTCCTGTCCCATGGCAGGGCAGGAGCTGCTGAGGGGACATTGAGTGGTCCAGGCTGTGCTGTGACAAAGGGATGAATGGTTTGGGTCAAACCTGTCCAGTGAGTTAGGAGACACAGCTGCTGGAATGGGGACAGCCAGGCATGCAGGACAGGGATGTCCTTGGTGCATGATGTCACTGTGTGTCCCCTGCCTGAGCACCAAGCTCAGGGAATTAAAGCCCTTCTAAGCCCCACACCTGCACCTGACTGTCCTGCCACAGCCTTGTCCAGCTTGGTTTTAAAGCACTCATGACATAACCTGCCCCAGGTTTGACTGCCCTATGGTGACTGTCTTAATATAACCACTTGTCTTAATATCTGACCTCTGAGCTCTCTCATTGTGAGTTAAGTTGATTACATTTTGTCCCAACTTCAGCAGACCCTGAGATCAATTGATTACCATTGTCTCAGGGGTCCTGGGAGATTTTATCATTTCCCTCTCCATTTCCAGCTTTCTAGAGAAAACAAACCCCATCTCTTTGGTCAGGTTGGACTATCCACTTTGTCATTCCTGCTGCTGCAATGACTTCTCTGAGTATCTGCATCCCTCCCTGAGCTGGCAGCCCGGAGCTCTTGGGGGTTCACTTTGATCCATGTTCAAAGCAGGGACCCCAACGCCCAGAGGACCACCCTAGGTCACTTGCTTTGCCTACATACTCAAGTGCACACGTGAGTTGAAGCCAAATGAAGCCTTCAAACCGTGAAGTCAAGCCAGGATGTCCCCCTGCAAGACATCTGGAACTGGAGGGACCAAGCTTCCCATATGCTCCAGGCTGAGGGGTCCTCAGACCCTCACCACCAAATGCACGCTCACATCTGCATGAACATCTGCACACCCAGAACCACGTGCTGCCTGTCCAGCTTTTCAGTCAAGGATTCTCCAACCCAAACATGGAGTGAGCCATCCCAGACTGGAGGATGCTGCGCTTCTTGACTTTACTGTTCCCAGTGAATAACACCCCAAATCCCTCTCATTTGAGGTCAGCAGCTTTTCAGCTGCCCAGACTTTAATGCTGGGAACATAACATTTTTCACCCACTGCCCTGCCAATCATTCTTCCCTTCCCCCTTCTCTAGGACTTAAAGAAAGATCCACCGGACAAACAGCTCGGAGCCAGCATCTGAGCAATTAGAAAAGTGCTTTTCTGCCAGCTGCTAGACTGCTTGTCACCAATGTGATGGGTAGACTAAACAGCAAGGACCTGGGCTGATCCCCCCTCTGCTGCTCCAGCCTGGAAATGGGGGGAGCTGGGAGAGCGCAATGGTTTGCATCAAAACTGGCAGCGGCGTCCTAAAAGAGAAGGCCAAGGGAATCCTGTGGCTGCTGAATGGGGGCGGGTGGGAGGAGTGGAGAGAGGGTTGAAGGGACTCTGGAGGATGGAGCCCAGGCTGTGGGAAGTGGGGAGCCCCTGGATTTGGGCCACTTTCCTCCCTTGTGGCAGTCCAGCTTTTCATATTCTGTTGCCAAACCTGTATCAAAGCCCAGGGTGCCAAGCCTGGAGCTTCAAAGGTGATTTTTTTTTCCCCCTTTCAGTTGCCCAAACTCTTCCTCTTGCTCTACAGACAGACAACACAGACACTTTCCCCCAGGGGCCAGGGGGCTCATCTGGAGTAGCTGGCACCATTATCTGGGAGTCATTCCCTTATCAGGCAGCTGGTTTTGGCTCCGGGGAGTCAGCACCTCTCAGGTGAGGAAGGCTGGGGCAGCAGCTGCCCTTGCTGTGCAGTCAAGGGGGGGTTATCAGTCTGGCCACCCCCTCACCTGGCCAAGCCCCATCAGATAGCACCTCTCAGACACCCCCGGGGTGATGGGGTGGAAATGGGACATTGCATCTGGGAAATGGCTGTTGCTTCCTCAAAATAAGGGAAGGAAAAAGCATCATTTGGGCTCGGGTGCCTCTTGCCGTCAGTTCACAGCAATGTGTGACGGTGCCAAAGCAAATGCGGTGGCAGTGGTGCTGGAGAGAGCTGCAGCTTTTACTGGTCTTATCTCCCAGCTTCTGGAAGATCCCTGTGCCTGCATGGGGGTCTGGGCAGGGGCACAGTGCACACGCCACAGGGAGAGCAGCCCCCTCCCCTAAATCACAGCTTGCCATGATTTACACACAGGCTCACAGGTTAGGTAACTGCAGTAAACAGAATAAACAGACCTCTCTCTGGATTTATGGACTGGCAAAAGGACCTTTAACCACAGAAGAAATGTGCTTTCCAGCCCTCTTCCATCACCAGATCCCAACCAAAGGCTTACATGCTTATGTCAAGCCCAGAGAGCTCGGGATTTGGGCTGGATTCAAGCTATTCCTGCATCTTCCCTGACACCCGGATAAGTCATCTCACAGTTCGTCTCCCGTTCAGCTCCCAGCTGACACACACACGTGTGATGCCAGAGGAGCCAGAGGGAGCAGGGACAGCATTTTTCTGTTTGGGGCTTACAATAAGTGGCTCTTAAATGCACAAGCAGGCAAAGGTGTGCAAGTGCTCTGCAGAGGGGTTACTTTCTTCTGGAACTTCCCATTCCTCCCCAGTAGCTACCCCTGGTCAAGCGAGGAGCTTTGGCTGCTATCACTGAGCTAAACCTTCCCAGCACAAGAGCTGCTGTCTAAACAGAAATTATGGATGTTTTTTATATTTTCTTGGAGTAAAAGAGGTGTTAGATTTTGATGTGTTCTCAAATATCTCATGAGTTTCCCCCTGTAGACGTGGAAACTTGTATAATGATGCTATTACTAATGTTTCGTGCCAAAACAAAGAGTGCAAAATGCCTCAGGAGTCCTTTGTTAGCAACCTCGGGACCATTATTGTTCATGTGGCACCCCCCCAAAAAAAAAGCAGCTGGAGAAGAGGAGCCTGTCCATCCCCAGACAGTCACAGCTCATGCCTGGGGAGCTGGTCCCACCAGCATGTTTGGAAGTGTCAGAGGGTAAGAGTAAAACCAGAAACCCGGCTGAAAAACTTTGGAAAATTTGGCATTGTTAGGACTTTTTGCTTTCCTATACTCCTCAGCTGAGTCAGCCAATGCGTCAGCCACACAGAGCAGCCCACACAGCTACCAAGGAAGTTCTCAGTGCCCAGACTTACCCCTTCCCTTCATAGCCAGAGAGGGAAAAGCATCCAGGAAAGTACTGCTTTCCCTCCATCTTGCACATCTTTATTTAATTCCATTGAAAGCGAGCACACATTTTTGAAATGGAACAATTTAAATCCGTGAATTGTTCTGAATCCAGGAGAATTGCCAAACTTTCTGTTTTAGTACATTTTCAAATTGCCTTTTCCTCCTGTCTAGGGGAGCCAAGATATGGCTATTTAATTACAAGCACAACCTCCATTTAAGAACCCCTTGTAATGAGGCTGGTGTGGAAAGGCATCCAATTTTTCCATTGTCTGACTGAGGGGCTGCAATTAGGGCGCTTTGTCCCAGGTTTGCATTTGGCAGGGCTCGGTGAGTGATGCTGTGGGGAATGGACTAGAGGCAATCTCCGTGCTCTGGGCTCTTTGTTATCCTGCCTGTTAGAGGGAAACAAATCCAGATTCTTTCCAGGGGAAGAGGATTCGGGCTGGCGGCTTTCTGCAGCTCACACCTGGGAACAGAGGTGTTGAATCCTCCATGGCACAGGTTGGGAGAAAAGGAGTGGGAAAGAAATACAAAAGGGAGGGAGGTTTGGGTCAAAGGTAGGCCAAGAAAACTTGTGGTAAGGGAGAGAAGCAAGAACACCATTGCAAAAAAACCTGCAACATGGGCCTTGTGGTAGCTGCACAAAAATGTTTCCCTTGGCTTGCTTTGAGTGAGGAACAAGAGCTGGCCCATGGAGAAAGTAGCTCCAGGTATGTCTGCACCAGGTCAGCTCTGAAAACCACTACAAAACCACTCCCTGAGCTCTGGGAAGACCCAGATGTGGAAGTATGGGGATGCACCATCATTTCAATGCTGGGATGCCCTAAGCCCAGGGTAGGGACCCTCAGTGCTGGACCCCACCCTCCCAAATGGATCAGGGTGTGCAGAGCCCACCCAGACCTGCTCCCAGCCCAGGAAGCTTGATATAAACAAAAGCATCTCCCTGGCACAGCAAGTGAGGACCATCTGCTTGCAGACCTCCCCATGGCATCAGGCTGCTGCTAACAGATGTGGTGTCACCCTGGCAGCATGGTGGCAGCCCCCCCATCCCCTGTCAAAGCCACACACTGCCCTCATCCCATGCAGGGGACCAGGGTGGGCTGCAGAGCCACCCTGGAGTTGATGGAGCGGGGTGGGAACATCTCCTCCCCACTGCCCCTCGACCAGGCTGTGGGTGTGGTGTGCACTGCCCACCCTGCTCTGTGGGGAGGGGGTGTGGACAGGACCCTGGCTGATGTTGGGGTGCCCACCTGTGGTACCAGCACCAATTTCGGGGTTGCTGGAGGGCTCAGCATCCCGTGCTGGCTCTACATCCCGCGAATTCACATTCCTCCAGGCTCGGGGAGCGCTGGGCCGGCTCTGGCTCCCAGTAAGCAGCCGGCCGTGGTGGAGCCATCCTCATCCCCATCCATCATCCTTATCAGGCGGCGCTGGCAGCCCGGCGGTCCCTGGCAGCGGGGCTGCACGGACGGCAGGCCGGAGCCATCGCCCAGAGACAGGCGGGAGCATCGCGCCGATAAGCGCTCACAAACAAAAACAACAACTCCCCTCCTCGGGACTTCAAAGCGCCGAGCTGAAATTGAGCTCTGTGGTCACAGAGCCTGCGTGGGTGCTGGGAGCAGCCCAGGGTGGGGACACGGGGAGGGGACCGCGCTTTGGCTGCACGGAGCTGGCAGATGGAATGTAAAGGGGGATGAGGGCAAGGAGCAAGGCAGAGGTTACCCTGCACTGCCATGGGCACAAGTGGTGAAAGCAGCAGCTCAGCCCCAGACAGGGTTCTGCCCCGTGGCCGTGGGCTCTCTGTGCTTGCAGGCTCCCAAACCATCCCATAGAAATGCACTCCAAGTGATTTGCCAGCAATGGTGAGGGACAATTTGCTTTTCACAGGCAACAGTCTCACGGGCATAAAGTAGCTTTGGAGGCCGGCTTTTGGGATGTCAGGAGGGAGATTTAGGGCTGTTCCCGGGGAAAGTAAGGGCTCAGACACGGCCACGCTCCATCTGTACCTGAGAGGTCCCACGAGCCTTACATTCCATCCTGCTTTCACTAACCGGGATTTTATTCCTCCGATGGTCCCGATGAAATCCGTGAGACCTCTGGTGGCACGAGCCGAAACTCCACGCGCATCCATCGGGCATCACACCAGGACATCAGGCCGGGGTGTCCCCACCCCTCCCGTGCTGCCACCACACCCCTGGGGACAGCGCCTGGGCACCACCGGGGAAAAAGTCATTTCAGTTGTTTTTCCTGACTGGAAAAAGAATCGTGCTGTGCTTAGCGCAGGGTTGAAAGCATCTCACACCTGAGATAGTGTCTGCACGATCCAAAGCTGCAAGCTCCAAGGAAAGAGACCCCGGCAGGAGATCCAAGGGATGTTAAAGCCAGGCCGTGGCTTTGGGGAGGACAGGAATGTGGAATGGAGGGATGATGATGTCCACTCACAAACGTGTCTGCATACACATATGTTGATACACTTATTAAATTCCAGCTGTACATACATGTATCTTAATTTACAAGTGTCATAATGCAATCAAGTCTGGCTGGTAATTGCCTCTTTTCATGGGATTAATTTTCATTGATCTTTGTCTGTCTGTATCCCAAGCCATGGTGAAAATTAATGAAGTTTTTAAAAAGTCTCTTCAATTTATATAATCGTTATCATTATCAAAGACTCTTATTTGTCAACAAAATGACTCAGAACTGGAACTTTTATCACAATTTTATTTATTTTCCTTTCCCCCAATTTTCAGAGCTTGTTCTTTGTATTTCCTTTTTCTCCTCCTTCCTCATTTTCAGTAAAATGAGGGGAGACTTAAGGAGCAAGGGAATCCCCATCTATTTCACTTGAGTTGCATTTAATTGAAGTGTAAAAATTGCTTATCATTTGATCTAGTTCATCACAAATTAGACCTATTCCAGAGGAAGGAAGAAGTGTTTCTTTCCCTCTGAATTTTGTGGAATAAAAGCCCTTTTCCTCAGCTGCCTCCATGGGAGGTTTGGAGGAATGTTCCTATCAGATACACTTTGGCAAAAGGCATCCTGATGCTGGAAGGATCCCATCCCATCCCATTCCCTGCTTCATCTCCTCCATCAGGGCAGTCCTTTGGCATTCCCTTCCTCCCATGAACGTGGTCTGGGCCTCCCGTGGTCACGCTGCCACCTCTCCAGAGCCCTCCACTTTGCTTCCAGCGACGACATTGCACACCAGCCCCACGTATGGGCATCAACCACGATGCACCGGGATCATGGGCATGACCAACCACCATGAACCTGAATCATAGAGGTGACCAACCACCATGAACCAGGATCACAGGCATGACCAACCACCATGAACCAGGATCATGGAAAATGACCATGAACTGGGATCATGGACATCACCAATCACCATGAACCAGGATCACGGATACAACCAACCACCATGAACCAGGATCACAGGCATGACCAACCACCATGAACCAGGATCATGGGGATGATCAACCACCATGAACCGGGATCATGGGCATGACCAACCACCATGAACTGGGATCATGGAATATGATCATGAACCAGGACCATGCCCATGACCAACCACAATGTCCAGCCACCACGCAGGAGAGCTCAGTGCCTTCACCTTTTATAGCAGCTGTAGTGATGTCACAGGTACCTGTCACAGCCCGATTGGCTGTCAGGAGTTGGAGGAGTGGTTTCCCTGCTCAACCACCCCTTAAAGGGACAAACCCCCCCAGCCCAGGAGGGATGGTCCAGTCCCTGCTGGGGATAGCCTGGCAGCATCCTGCTCCTTCCCTGCCGGGAGAGCCTGCACATATACATACTTACATACATTATGATATCTTGTTTTAATTACATTAGAGCAAATGACTGCTTCCCCTATGGTTTATATCAGAGCTTTAGGTTTGTAATTTATCTTGGCACAGTCTAGACTGGAGCCACTTTGAAGCTGTTTCAAACAGGATGAGAACAAACAATTTTTCCAAAGTGGCTGGATTAAGAAAACTGGCAGCCATTCATCTTTGGGGGAAGGCTTGTGGCAGTGCCGTGTCCCTGCTGGAGCCCTGCCAGCCTCCTGCTCCCCTGCCCTGCTGGGACAGGGAGGTCCTAACCCTGCAGAGGGTGAGAAATGGCACCATCAGCTACTGTGTGCAGGGGCGGTGACAAAGGGCACCGTCAGGGAGGTCTGCCCAAGGAAGATCTGATTTATTGCTAATTATTTACACTGAGTTTGTGCCCAAGTGTTAGAGGTGAGGATGGTGCAGCAGATGGCACTGCAGCCAGAGATGCAGCATCCAGCATCGGGAGCATCAGCTGCAGGCGAGGGTCACGGTCCCCCCATCCCAATCCCAGAGCACAGCTCCTTCACACATTCATTGACACCTACACAGAGCTTTTCCTATAAACCTCACTGACATCTGTACTACAGGAAATCTCCTTATTTTCTTCAGATAAAAGTCATCCTGAAAATGTCTTGCCTATCTTCTGTAGTTTCCCCAACATTTTTTTTTATTATTATTTAAAAAAACAAACCAGCACCTGACTCCTTCATTGACTGGGAATTGTAGTTTTCTTCTAGATCATTGTCTTCAGGCACCTCAAAGGTTGAAGAGCTCATTTTAGGACAAGCACAGTAAAGGGAATATATCTCCCTGAACCTTGCATTGGGATTATATGGATGCCCCTCCATGGGTAGGGTTGAGGGTCCCAGGGTGTCCTCAGGGTCACCCAGACCTAATAGTGTCCTCAAGCCCTGCCAGAGATGGCTCTTCATCACCTGGGACCTGCCAGGCTCCGCAGCTGCCCTGCAGTGCCACAAAGCCAGCTCTGCACAGAGGCAGAGCTCTCATGGAAACACATGTGTTTTCTATATTTTTCCACCCAAATGTTGGGGGTTTAACTATTCTAGCAGCACTGTTTGCTCAGCAAAAGCTGCTGGGGTTTATGATAGATCCTTCCTCCTTAAGGCTTTGAAATAAGGCTGTAAACATGCTGGCCAGGCTAAAGTGTTACCTGTAAAGGGGGTTGCTCCCCTCATGATGTGCCTATTGGCTCCAATTAGCACTGGCAGGAGTCAACCACAGAAAGAAGGCAGAGCTTATTCTGGGAGTGAACTGATTTATTTACAGCATTTTCAAAGCAAGATGAATGTGGCCATTTTTTACTTTTTCTATTCTTTATGAAGCTACCCATTTGCAGCAGGGAAAGAAACTCCCTTCAGCTATCCTCTAAATATCTGGAAGAAGGAGGATGCTGTCTGCTTTCCCCAGGATAGAAATTCAGCTTTGTTTAGTAAGGGTAGGGTAAAATCACCTGGCATTTTACTGGCCATCAGCAGAGGGGGGAACAGGGAATCCTGCCCTGCTCAGTGCAGGGAACCAGCACCTTGACACCATGGGGTCAGGGGCCAGTGCAAAGGAGCTGGGTTTCCTCAGGATGCCACCAAGGTACTGTGAAAGTTTGCTTGGGCAGGTGCTGGAGAAGCTCAGCCCAGATAAATTTCGGATGCATCTCATCCAACCATCATGTCACAGATTTACTGTGTGGAAAATCTGTGGTAACCCCATGAGGACACAAACCTCCTTGTGCAGGGGAGCCAGGGATAGATGAGGGAAAAACTGAGGGAAAAACTGAGGGGAAAACTGAGGAAAAACTGGGGGAAAAAAGGGAAAAACTGAACCCATGGGCTCAGCCATCCTCCCACCCCACAGCACCACATCCCACCACTGCCTCAGGTTTGCTTGGCTTCATCAGCACACCCGGACAGCTGCCTTCATCCTTCAGGCTCCTTTCACCTCCACTGTTCTGCAGCACAAAGTTCCCTTCTGTGTCAAAAGCAGCTGCTTTCTGTGACAGTGCCGGCGGGAAGGGGCTGGGCATGTTTAAATGTGTGGGAGTTGCAGGCACCGCCTGCTCCCGATGGCACCTCTGCCTCCCCCGGCCAGAGCCGAGTGTCACGGCCCCAGCTCAGTGCTGGAGCTGCCTGGGTGAGGTGGCAGCTGACAACGGGGTGTGTGGGCTTTGGAGGAGCCTTCATTAGTGGTAACCTCAGGGATCTTGGATGGCAGGAAATGCTGGGAGCTTGCTGTGATCGTTAAAGGAGGGGAGCAGTGAAGCTGGAAAAGGTGGGTGCGCTACCAAATTCTGCCCCTGTGGCACATTCCTGCAGGTCCTTGTGTCACCGTGGTGGGTGGCAGCTCCTTTGCTTGCTGAGGGTGAGGATCCTCCAAGAGGACCAAGTGCTCAGTGCGCTTTCTCATGCTCATCAGTGAAGGGAAAGGGGGGAGCACCGCTGGAAAATGAAAGAGAATAAAATTACCGCTCCTTTGAGTCTGCCCAGGGGTAACCCATGCCCAAGTTTCCCTTCCAAACCTGCTTCTGACACACTGCTGCTCTCAAGATAGGACAGCTGGAGCTCAGCTCTGCCTCTTGGGACAAAACAGGCAATGCCAAGCCCCAGCACCCCAAAATTGACAGCAAGAGCATCCGCACCTCAGTGCTGACAGCAGACAAGGGCGAAGGCCCTGCTTTGGAGCTCGGCTCTGCTCAGCAGCTGAATCAGCAAATAATTAGCAGACCCAGAGCTGAGGGATTAACATCCCTCTCCTCTCCAGCCGTCCAGTCCAGCTTAACCCTTTCATCTGAAGCCCTGAAGCTTTGGGGTCTCCCAGGGGGAGATGCTGCCATGGGGACGGCGCCTCTAGGGGGGTGCCCAGGGTGTCACAGGCGGTGTCTCCTTGCCCGGTTGCTGTCCCTGTGGCAGCCGCAGCCGCGGAGCTGGCGCAGGGTCGGGGCGAGCCGTCAGTCCCGTGGCTGGCGGCTCGTTTGTTCACCTCCGGGCAGCCCGATGACAGCGCTTCCCTTTACTACCAGCTGCAAAAACCTGGCAGCTGATTTAGGAGAGCTCCCGGGGCCCAAAATGTAAACCGTTTTTCACCAGGAATGTATAAGCAAGCCATAAAATAAGGGATTTGAGTCTGGTCACATGGGACAGGCCTCCCATAAAATTGAAGCATTGATCTGTATTTTAGTGAGCAGCTTCGAAACTGCCCGGATGATTGAAGACCTGAGCTTTAACAAACTCTGTAATCTCCCACCATACATCTGAAGTGGCATGTTTGAAGTCCGAGGAGGAGTTATTTATATTATTTGTATAATACTCGGCGAAAGGACATTAGCCACAGCTCGAGCGCCAGTGGTGGGTATTGGTGCTGGGCAGAGGGGAGCAGCTCTGTCAGGCATTGCTCCTTCTTGTGTCACTCCCTTCTCAATGTCTGTCACTCCCTTCTTGATGCCCATCACCTCCTTCCCAGCAAGTGTCACCTGTTCTTGGCACATGTCACACCCTGCGCAGCTACTGCGTCACCGCCACCCTGGCTTGTGTCACCCCCTTCCCCGTGAGTGACATCCCCATCCTGGTATGTGTCACCCCATTTGCAGTGTGTCACATCTTCCTGGCATGCATGACACCTTTCCCAGCATATGTCACCCATTTCCAGCCTGTCACCTCCCTTCCAGGATGGATCACCCTGCTCCCAGTGCCTGTCCCCACTGTGGGTGCTGTCCAGGCTCCACTGCTCATGGAGTTCCCTCTTCTTGGCAAAGCAATGCAGGGAAAGAACCCATTGCCACCCTTTCCTTTTTGTAGCCCAAACTGCCCTTGCCCATCAGCAACAACAAAAAAATTTGTTGGAGAAGTATATATTCATTCTAAAAAGTGTAAATTTGGAAGTAAGCGAAATTATTCGCGAATTGTAATCAAACTCTAATCAGCTCAGGCAAAGCCTGGAGTATTGGCTGGGAAAGTCCAAGTGACATTTTAAAATATGACTTGGTTTCCCGTGTCTAGGAGATGTTTCCTCAGTGCCCTGAGTTCACATTCCATGATTTGAAGGGACTCAGCAAAAAATGGTTAAATCTGGAAAGTGTCTCCTCCAAAACCAAACCAAACCAGTACAATTTGGATCACATAAGCACGTTACAACTTTTAAATAAAGATTCTTGGTAGTTTTCCTGCACCAAAATCTCGTTATTTCCCCAGTATGTATTTTTGGGGAGAGCTGTGAAACCCAAACCTGTTAAAAAGTGTGTGGGAAAGAGAATTTCTCAGTTTTGATGGCGGTTTCCAAAATGCTGAGCTCAGTGCAACACCGTCTGCTTCCCTACTGTGCTGGCAGAGCTCCCCGAGGGTGATGCAGAGATACCCAAAAATCCAATTTTTCTCTTTCCTGTTTCTCTCTCCTGGATTATCACTAATCACAACAATTGGTGATGTTATCATCCAAGTAACCAACAACCCCTGGAAACCCTACAAGCCCCCCATCCTGTGAGCCACAGCTGGGGAAGCACAGCTTGAGCTCAGCCCCACTGTGGCTTCGGGGATAGGTGGGAAACTGTGCAATATTCAGCCTCTAGAGAATATTTTGTGGCAGGCAGTGCTGTGCTCCTGTGCCCTTGGCAGGACGATGGGAGGCTGTGATTACTAAATCCCTTGCCCACTTAAGGCAGGCTGGGTGCTCCAGCCCACGGAGAGGCATATTTGAAATGCTTCTGGCCAGATCCCGACTCCTGTGCTGTTCAAGCTTCCAAACAGTTGCTCAGGACAAAATCCTCCCCAAAATAGCTTCTGTCTGTGGCACTGAACCCACACTGTCGGGGCATCCTTGGGGTGGGTGCTGCTATGCCCACGAGAGCTCTGGGGGGGGAAGGACAGTGGGGACAGGAGGAGCAGAGGGGACAGGAGGGGCAGGGGGGACAGGGGGGCAGAGAATGCTTTGTCTCATGGAGGCAATCCCGAGCAGAAAGAGCCAGATGAGACAGCCAGAACTGGCTGCTCCCAGGGCTTTGGCACCCTCACAGTGGGATCCAGGCACAGAGGGGTCCAGGGGGGCCACCATGACCCTCGTGGGGAACGTTTCTTCTCCCCTGAGCAATGCCCAGGGGACGAAAGGGAGCCAGTTAACTCGGTGCCACTTAAAAGAGGGATTAAGCACATGAGTCTGATAAGGGGCTAGGAGAGTTATTCCTCACTCCCTCCCCAGTCACCAGGAGGGGCTGGGGCTGCTGGTGGTGGGGCTGAGCAGTGGAGTGGGTAGGGCGTGCAGCCCCCTGTGCTCTCCCTTTGGGGAGAAGGTGGCAGAGCAGAGCCACAATGAATGCCCGGTGTTTCACCACATGGGGAAATTATTAGGACAGAATTTTGGCAGGGCCAGAGCGTCACTTTTACAGCCGTGACTTTAACAAGCATGTGTGTGTTTGCAAGATGCCCGTTAAGTTTCCTTATCCCAGGCAAAGTCCTCCAGTTACCTGCTTGGCTTTCATGGACTGGGAGAAACTGGAAAGGACCAAACCCATTGCTTCATCCATCCCAATGAGCAAAATTCCTCTCAGTCACTTGCTGCTCAGCCAGAGTTAAGCCTCAAACTGGATCTTGCAGGGAAATACAACAAATCAGCTCAGGGTATGAACCCTTCTGCAGGAAGGCACAGCCCAATCTTGTCCAGCCAGCGTGTCCAGCCCTCCCTGCATCCCTGCAGCTGGCTCAGGGGCAGCTTTTACACCAAAACTCCCAGATCCTAAAGTTTTGTTTTCTGCATGAAAAATCATCTTTTCTAAAAAAAAAAAAAAAAATCGAAAATATTTAAGTGTGATCACTTAAAAAGGGGTGTGTGTGCATGTAAATAATTTTAAGTCAGTCTCAAGAGCTTTGCTTGCCTGACTCACGATCAGGGGTTTTTTATATATCACATCAGAAAGTACTGTAAAACATACTTTCAAAGCCTCAGAGGACCGTGGCCTCCTTGGAGTATTCAAAAGCATCAATTACTTGAGCATTATGGGCAGGATAGTTTGTACGAACCCTGTTAAAAAGTCAACCTGAGACTTGTGCCTCTAAATCCCCTCACTGCCCCCAGGGCTGGAACTGATTTTTGCCTGGGCTTCGGCACTAGGAAATGTTTCAGTTTAAAAAACATTGAAAAACATTAAAACCAGGCCGTATGCACTTATTATTGAGAAAATCCCACACAGATGGACTGCATTGAACCACGAGCAATTATTTTCTGCCGTTCTCATGGTTAACGAGATGATCAGAAATCCCCGGCGGCCTTCCTCTGCCTGCAGTGCTGTGCATCAACCTCCTCTTCTGCATCCTGGGGCTGCACAGCTCTGGCACCAGCCCCTGCCAGCCTGGGGCTCCCTGCCAGCGGGCTGAGAAGGCAGCGAAGACAGATCCTTGGTTTCCAGCAGCTGTAAAACCCAGCTTTTTTGGTGCTGAACGTGTTTGGGTGTGCCTGTGGATGAGGGACCCACGCGCGGGCAGGAGTTGGTACCCTACAGCTGAGCGGGGTTTGGCACGGCACGGGTGGCCGAGACAAGGAAAAAAAAAAATCCCTTTTTTTGCTCTCGTACTAAATCAGGTTTGGTGTTATGCTGCCGGTGGGGACGTTTCTGCCGCGGTTGCTGAGCACGTCCCGCTTTTGCTGAGCACGGGGTGCCGGTGCCGAGCGGCGGCAGCGATGGATGGAGAGCCCCGGCCGCGGTTGTTTACATCCCCCGGAGCCTCCGCGCCGCCGGAGCCCTGCACACCCGGGGCGTGATGCACACTCACTGCTCTGGCATGAGCAGAGCCCAAGGTGGCTGAGCTCTGCGCCCTTATCAGCGCCAGAGCCCTAATTACCGTCCGAACCTCTAATACCTCAGGCTCGGCCGGTACCTCGCGGCCCCAATTCCCCGAGACAGAAGCTGTTATTGTCCAGATGAGGGGTTTGAAGTCTTGCAAACACAAACCTACCCTCAAAGGGAATTTCTTTCGCTGACACTTCCCAAGACAAAGAAACATTTCTGCCTGGGTTTTTGCAGATGGATCTGGCTTTTTTTTTTTTCTCTTTCCCTCCCACCCCACCCCTCTGGATATTTGCTGGGTTGGCTGTGTCTGCTTTCAGTAAGGAAGGGATATGGGCAGGGGTCAGGACCACCACCCCAGTGTGGGGCAGGAGGGCAAACCCCACTGCCAGAGGGGCTGCAGCCTGTTTTACTGGAGTGCTGGGCTCCATCTTACTGGGGCTGTGGGGTGGGATCCATCCCATGGCTCTGGGGCTGTGAGCCCTGTCACTGTGGGGATCCCATGGGCTTGGGGTGGCAAGCACGGGAGCAGGGCTAGCTGTAGGCAGTTGCCAGCCAGGACAGCCAGGAGCTGCTCCAGGCTGCTTTTCACAAGGTATGGAGCTGAGAGCACTGCCTTCCCTGGTGCCATCACACAGGCATGGGCTGGATGTGGCCCCAGAGAGCCACTTGCCAGCCCTCTCCCAAAATTCAGTTTATAACTGGGAAATGCCAGGATCCTTTCTTCATGCCATCCACCTGCTTCCAGCAGGATGGGACACTGCCTGCTCTGGCTGGGGTTGGCTGAGCAAAAAAGTGAAGGGAAATCCTGTGGCCTTTCTGCAGTGTGAGTTAATCAAATTGTGCCTCGTTTGGGGCAGAGGAGGTGAGAGCCCAGAGCACAGCTCCTGCTGCCTGTGCTGGGCTAAGAGCAGGCTCTCACATACCAGTGGAATCAGCGATTTAAAGGAGTAATGTGATCAGATGTAGCCAGTTATTATAAAGGCCTTGGTGACTTTAATGAGGTCCTGCACAGACTGGATTACCATGGTCACTCATCCATAGTTCATTAGAGCCTGCGAAAGGGGATCCACAAGAAGTCATGAAATACGATCTCCTAATCTCCCCTAAGTAGGAGAAGCCCAGCTATAAAAAAAAAAGGCTTTTAAAAATACCCGTGAAGTGAATAAATCTCCCTTGTGCTAAAAGGCAACGACAGCAGACCCGTGAGAAGGGGATCTGCTCATGGGATGTGTTTTCCATGCACGCCGTTAGAGAGACTCCACACAAGGGTGGTGTGCCTGGGAGGAGGAACAGAAGACTTTCTAATGGTCTTCTTGGGATTCCTGGGGAAAACAAATAAGTGATGGCTGGGAGGAGGAATACGACAGGCAGACCTGCTGTCCCCGTGGGCAGCAGTGGGCAGACAGCCTAGAGGAGGAAGGTCTGCCCATCTTGGAGGGATGCCCAGTTTCTGGTGTCCCTCTCTGTTCCAAATGCCCTCAGCCAGTCTGGGGCTGGATGCATCATTTATGGGCAGTGAGTGGCAGCCAGCTGGCACCTGCTCCTCTCAGGCTGTTCCCAACCAATCCCTTTCCCAGGAAAGGTGGGCCTGGCTTCACCCCAGATATCCTGCCCACCAGGACAGCTTATTGGGGTGAGGATGCTTCTCTGAGCATGACACATCACCTGGTGCCTTCAGGAACTGCAGGTTCCTGAGTCTAAGGACATCACTCACCTCAGCTGGCATGGCTGGATCTCTCTGTGGAGTGAGGTGGTGGCCCAGGGCCGTTTTGGGGTTAGAAGTACAGGGAATCCCCTGGGACCTGGAGGAAGTGTGATGGAGCAGCAGCTGGGACAAAGCTGTTCCAACAGCTGGCAGTGGTTTCCACAGCTGGTTCTGTTGAGGTGAGCTGTGTCCAGCCCCACTCTATGGGCAATGGGAAGTGGAACATCCCTATGAATGGAAGAGAAGGCAGAGCTCCAGAAAATATGGGATGAGATCCACAACCCCTGCATTATGGTGCAGGCAGCTCTCTGGACTGGGAAACCCACATCACTGCGTGGGGAAAGGAGTTGGCATGGCAGCAGGGATGGCCAAGCAGGACATGCAAAGAGAAACCCTGAGAAGATTCTCTGTCCACTATAAACTACCCCGGCCCTTATCAGGGAGAGCATTCAGTAAGCAATTAAGTGAAGACTTTATTAATTCTGCTGCAGCTGGGACTGCTCAAGGGCTTAACCTGAAGCATGTGCTCCTCTGGCTGAGGGTCTTAATGCACTCAGTGAACATCTGGATACGGCCCGCCCCTTCCAGACCTTTCTTCTCTCCACGGGCAGCCGGGTTATCTGGAGGGGAAGGAAGCCTGGAAGCCGACTCTGTCCTCCAGGGCAGCTCTCATTCCTCAGCCAGCCCAAGGGACAATTTGGCAGAAAGGAGCGTCGCGTAAAGGAATGTCCCGTGACGGACGGCGCTTAATGGGACACCTCCACGTGCACTTCTGGCCACGGGTGCAAATCCTGAACTGTCCCCAGCAGCCTCCTGGCGTGGAGAGGTGATGGTGAGGCTGAAGGATGCCCACAGTCACCCTCACAGCGTGGTGGATGCTTTCCCTGCAGACACCTCTGCGCAGGCACCGGTACCTCTGGACGCGCAGGCTCTGCAGACTCCAAACGCCGAGAAATGTTTGACAGAGCGGCATACATATTCCAAACATTGTTTGATTCATGTTTTAAAGTCTCACTTGCAAGCATACTTCCCCAGCTCAGACATCAATCACTGCAAATATGCTCTTATAAACAAAGCAACACAGACTGACTGTCTCTTCCACCCTTGCCATGTGCAGGTCAGCGGGCAGCACCCTGGGGAGAGGAGCTTCCCAGCACATCTGAGCCCCCCTTGGAGGACACCAGCACAGGTAGCTGAGCAAAAGCAATGGGAAACCTGCTACCTGTGGCACAGTCCCATCCAGGGATATGTATCCCAAAGGAAGGCGGCTGAGTCCATCACCGTGCTGGGAATGACTCGCTCCTGCTGCACAGCTGCTGCGCAAGGATGCCTGTCCTCGAGGTTACAGCTGTCCCTTCATCTCCTCATCTCACTCCATGCCCCACCCAAACACACATCTCTGCCACTGCAGGGATGAGATTTCCCAGGCAGGGACAGGGGATGAAGTTCCTGACGGTCAGGATGAAGTTTTTTCCAGCATGTGGGATTCCTGCTTGCAGCTGCACACTTAGGGGGATAATGAGAGCAGAGGCATAATTTCATTTTATATTTTAATTCTGAATGTCTGATTATCACATATAATATCTCAAGAGATATCCCTTCTCAGCATTAGGGACCTGGTGTGGGCATGGGACTGTCATAGCTGGCTGCTCCCCATGGTCACTGCACTGTCACCACCAGTTTCCCTGTCCCACTGCCTGCAGGGACATGGTGAGGTGCTGGGTCACGGTTGTACCTCTTTCCTCTGCTTCTCTGGACATCCCAGACCCCACAAGCCCCAGCCCTTGCTGCCACACAGCAGGGACCCCAAAGTACATGCAGCTCTGGGGCTACCCCTGCCACAAACCAGGCACCCCAAGAATCCGGACAAAAACGGTGAGACATGACAGAGATGGTGGAAAAAAAAGTCTGCTCCAAATTCATGGGGTTTGGAGACTTTTTAAAGCCAACTCCCTTTCTTTAGGATGCTCCAGCAAAGTTCAGGATCCTGTTGGTAGGTGACTCTCGCACTTCTCAGCCCTCTGTTTAGGAAAAATAAATAGGAAAGAATCCAGAGGCGGTGCTTTCCTCCCGCTCCGCGAGATGGATCAGCGCTTGCCACTGCAGGAAAACTGTCCCACCGTGATCTAACCCAGTGCTTTGTCCTGAAATGCTCTGCCACGGCTGAATACATGGCTCCTCTGGAGCAGGGTGACACATTCCAGCCCCAGACAGTGACACTGACAGATGCAATCAGCCTGCAAAGTTTAATGGGAACATGGCGCTGGTGGAGCCGGCAGTGGGAAATTTATGAGGAATTTGTGAGAGGAAGAGGAAAATGAGCAGCATTTGCTGATGCATGAGGGAGGAAGATCCCAACAGGGCAGCAGCTGAGCCATGGCATGGTGGCATTTACTGGGGGTAATTTGGTGGCAGGGTGCTGGCCATGGGGAGGGAACAGCAGCATGGTGGGACCAGAACGGGGTCCTGGCCCTCAGCCATAAAAAGAGCAATTGGGAGGAAGCTCTGTGACCATCTCCTGCATGTGTCCCACCACAACCCCTAAACTGAGTAAAATGCTGCTGCCAAGCATACCCAGAGCTGCCTTTTCAGAACAGCAACACTCTTTCTGCCAGGTTTTGCAGGCTCAAACTCTCCCAGGTCAGGAGCTACATCTGACAGGTCACTGGGACTCATCCAGCCCAGGACTGAGCACCAAACGTGCTGATGGGAACCTATTTCAGCCAAAGCACTAAGGCCAGGGAGATTTTGGACATGTACATCCCAAGTTTTCCTCCTCCACTGTTGCCCTGCACCCCTGTCAGTCGGACAGAGGGTCAGTATCAGTCTCCATCTCTCCTGACTCAGCCCAGCACCAGCTGCGATGGCCTGAGATAGCAGCAAGTGGCTCAGCCATAGGGCTCCGCGGGCAATTAGAGAGGAGACAGCTCCTGCCTGCACCCAGCCCTTTCCCACACCTCAGGGCAGGGCTTGAAGCCTCTGGAACCTGCTGGGATGCTCGGGGGGCTGCATGCTTTGGGATTCTTCCCCGCAGAGGGGTGAGGAGGGCAATCCCACCACAGCTCCCACAGCCAGCGCGGTCTGACAAGGCTGTGAGGAGGGAAGGAGAGGGGGAAAAAAATGTCTCACTGCTGTAAGGAGATTTACTGGGCTTGTTATCAGCACAGGAAGAGCCAGAGCTTAGGGGCAAATGGGAGATGCTTTGCCTATTGCGGTATTTTTTCCTACTGTGCTCTGAGCCGGCTGATGCTGCGCAGGCAGGCGGCACTCTCGGCTCCGCTGATCCCTTTCCAGCAAGCTCCATGTGAGCCCCGTCACCTCCGGCTTTCTGCTTGCAAAGACAGGGGCTGCTCAGAGCCCAGAGCACCCGTGTTCATTAGCAAAGTGCTTTGTGTTTAGGTGCTGGTGTCCATAAGCCCAGCACAGCCCCTGGCATGGCCAAATGCAGCCCAGCTCACCTGGCCGGTGGCTGCTCTCCTCATCCGCCACATCTGGGTCTCAGCAGCTGCTTTTGACCTGGAATGGGGTTTGTAACCACAGCCAGGACCAAGAGATGGGCGGTTATGGGGCTTTTGTGGGCCTTCCTGATTCTGCTGCCCGCTTGCACCTCACACCATTGTCACCACAGCACTCCGGGGTTGGATCCTGATCTCTCATTGGATTCCATGATCTCTCAAGGCTGTGGAATGTTGGGAATGAGGGATTTTTTCCCTGGTAAGAAGGAGTGCTATGCTTTGTGCTTATTTGAAGCCCCTGCAAATACCCGGGGGAGCACATGCGTGCTGGGGAGCCAGAGCATTTTAGGGGGCACATTCAGATACAGGTGGGAGAGGGGAAGAAACAACTTCCTTATCCCATAGACTGCATAATAGCATCCGTGGAATTAAAACAAGGTCTGAGCAAGAGAAATGCACCCACAAAGGCCTTTATCTGGCTGAATCAGAGCTCAGCAGCAGTGCGGGAAGCAGTGTGCAGCTCACAGGAGACCCAGCCCATCTAGAGTTTCAGCTCTGGTTAATGACACAGCAAATCGAGCCTGTCATCTTTAGACATGATGTCTCTTGTCCTTTTGGCCCAAGAAAACAACTACCACCCTCTAAAACTGCAGTTTCACAGTGGTGTAGCCCCTTCTCCCCCATCCCCTCCAGAGGAAAGGCGGGGGTAGCAGGTCTTGGGGTGGGAGGATGTAGCACTGGGGGCTCACCACCCTCCACCCCACAATTTCAGCATCACACCCTGCAGATGAGGCTGGACCAGCTTCCTCCTGGAGAGCCACAGCGAGGTGGAGCGCCCATCCAGAGGATCCCCGTTCCCCACATAAACTGGCAGGTTCAGGGAAATCCATGAGGAACAACTTCTCCCTAATTCTGTGGGCGCTGGGCTCCTGGCAGGGCTTCACCAGGCTGGGCTCGCTGCACAGGAGGGGCAGCTGCGTGGCAAAACTTCACTGCCAAAGACTCTGGGAGAGAAATATTTGTGCCTAAATCACAGATTGATGCCACTAGCAGAAAAGCAGCACCATACATACATACATACATATATATATATATNCACTATATATATTTCTTTATATTTAAAACTACAGTTGTAATTATATTTGTACTTACTTTTATATATATATTCAAATATTGATTTATATATGCAAATATATTCTTATATATACATAAATACTGTATCAGGATTGCTGGTGTGTGTATATTGCTGGCTTAGGAATTTCTGGAAATTACTGGATTCTTTTTAGGAAAAAAAAATCCGAATTTTTGTGCTCTAGGTGTAACATGTTAAAAAAACTTTAAGAAGGGCTTTAACACCTTGTTGGGAAATGTTTTTTTGTTTGTCCCAGGGTGAGTGTTCTCAGCTCCTGCATATGATGGGCCCTTCAGAGTGGCCACAGGAGCTCTGGGGCAAGATCAGAGCGGGGTTCAATGCTGGTACAAAATCCCTCCCTGCCAGAACTCACCCTGATGGAAAATGCACTGTGCTGAAGTTAGGGATCCCCCAGCAGCTGGGATAATCAGTGGTGACATGCTGGTGGTGGCCACCACCTTGCCAGCACCCACCAGCTTTGCCCATGTCCCACAGAAACATCCCTGGAGCCTCTGCACCGCCAGCGCGGCGGATTTCACAACATTTCCCCAGGAATGTTTGGATTTACGGTGTAAAACAAACCACTTTTGTCCAAACAAGATGCTTCTTGCAGAGATGGCTATTTTGGGTTGGGTGTTTTTTATTTTAATGGCCTTTCAAAGAGCAGAACTGGTTCGCACGAAGCTGCTCCAAATGTTTCCAAGCAAAAGTTTAAGAGAAAACTGGAGTTTCGCTTAAGCGCGTTTTAATGAGGAAGGCTCGTTTTTCCTTCATGTTCCCTGCTCTTCTTGGAAAACCAGGAGCCAAGAGAAGAAAGGTCTTCAGCTCACAGCAAACGATTTTGTTTCAGTTTTCAGAAGTAGGGAGGGATCAGCATTTTTATGGGAGCAATTTATTTCCTTCCAATAGGCTCCGTTTCAGACAGTTTTTTCCTCCAGAGCATGTTAGGAGGAGTCACATATTTACTGTGTATATTGATATACAATAAAAGCGTTATTCTTTGGAGGTCTGGATTCACTTTTTACAGCATGTCCCCATCCTGTGACTCCCTGGATGCAGGGAGGTACAATATCCATGGTGACACCATGGACCACACTGACAAAGGGACACTCAGTGTCTCTGTGCCTTTTTACCCCCAAAATCCCCCCAGTTCCCCCCATGCCCATGAAGGCAGCAGCAGAGCCACGCTGGGTGCTGGATCCCAGTTTGGGATGGGGAATAATGAGCTCCAGGGAGGCTTCTGCCACCTCCCATTTATAAAACAGTGGAAAAAGGGGTGGGAAAAAGCACTAAAATTATTTAAGACCCCCAACTCCCAAATAATTTTCTGTTGCAAAAAAAAAAAGTATTAACAGATGCTTGTTAATTCTTAAAATCATCTCAATCTGCAAGAAACCCAACCTTGGAAAACCCATCTTGAGAGTCTTGCTGTAATGGCTGGCCCGGCAGCTGCACAGACATCTCAGGATGCAGAGGGGGGGAACCAAGGGAAAACCTGTCCCTCTGCTCCCATGGAAGTGAGCAATAACTCCTGCCCCTGAGCAGAGAGAAAACCTGGAATTTTGAGAGAGCTGAGTATGACCAGGATAATAAGACACCACTAATTGTCCTCACCGTCCTACCCTGGCACAGTTGGAAAGGCACAGCCAGACCTGGCATGAGACACTTCCAGACAACTGGAATTGCCCTGAAAATCTTAGAGAGAAAATGAATTAAAAACCCCCTGTGGATCCACACAGAGAGGAAGGTGTGAAGTAGGGATACCAGGACATGGTCCCACCACAGGGAAACATGGACAGGAGGCTGTTCCCTGGCTCTGGCTGCTCTGCAGTGCCAGCACATCACACTGAGCCTGTGACACAGCAGAGCCTTGTTAAAAGCATCTCCACTTATTTTAGTGGTCTGGATCCCTGTGAGCAGCCTTTTCCCACCACGAAGCCTTTTACCTGCAGTGTCACACAGACAGGATGCAGAACAGGAACTCAGCCACTGAGCCAGATCTGTCCTTGTGCCAGTCACAGCAGCAATGGGACAGGAGGGAAGCCCCTCTTTCGAGGAATGTGGGATGGTGGTGTAAGCAGGGACCAGGGAAATCCCTCATGCACAGGTGGTGTCGTATTATCTGGGGTTAGAAGGTCCCTGAGCTCCTGGAGTTGGAAGGAGTGGGAAGAGAAGTCCCCACAGCGGCACCACCAGGATTAATGGAGAGCAGGGGGAGAGGGAGAAAGGCACATCTCATGTCATGACCCACCTCCCTTTCCCCACCAGCACCCAGGAGATGACCCAAACCTGCACTAACATCTGACCGAGGGAAAGGTTGGAAGCAGCAAGTCCAGCTCTGCCCACCCAGACCCAGCAGTTGGTCTCCACCATGCCCCAAACCAGATGCTTTTGAAGAAGACGCCAGGAGCTGCCTTAATAAGCGCTTATGCAATCCTTCTCAGCAAAGGAAATGTCTTTCCCAACCCCAGCCATTAGCAGTTGGCTGATGCCCTGGAGCAGGACATTTTAGAGCCCTTGTAAATTTGCTTCAGGAGTGGAAAGTGGTTCGAGGAGAAAAAGGCACTGGTTTTTGTCAGGGACCTGAATCATCTGGGAGCTCTTCTCCACTACTCTTCACGAGTGGAGAGTGGCCACCACCAGCCAGCAGCCAAACCCTGCCTTGAGCCAGGTGATCAAGGATGGGAGAATGAGAATGGCAGCTTTTACCCCAAAGTCAGCAGCCAGGCTCGAGGTTTTGGGGATCAGTGTTTGTCTCAGCAAGGAATCTGAGTGGGGAAAGAAGAGGTTTTAGGGTGAGAGCATCACTCCTGATTCAGTGCTAAACTTCTTTCAAGAAGAAAGGTCAACCAGGGAGCAGCTGGAGCCACTCTCCACGCACGTGGCTCACCTGGGCTGCCAGGCATAGCTCATGGACTGGGTTTTTCTGGCATCTCCAATTATGTGTCTATGACAGGTAACGTAATATAAATAGAAATTCCCCTAATGGCAGGTGGAGCCTCCTTCCACTGATTCCCGTGGCAATCAGATGAGGGAACAGCTCTGTTTTAAGTGAGACTCAGGGCACCCATGCCAGCCTAGAGCAATGATTTTGGGGCTGGTTCTAGCAGCGAGGCTGCTGTTACCTTCCCTTTACCTATTGTTCGCATGCAAACCTAATTGCAAATTGACATGAGGCGTCTTTGAGGAGCTGCTGCTCCATCAGCACAATGAGCCATTGTTGAAATGGCCGCGGCAATTTTCCAGGTTAATTTATGGCCGCCACACCCCATTAGCAGCAATAAATGTGGAGCCCGGTTTTGCCGAAATTGTGAGTTACGATTTTTCAAATAAATACATTTTCCTATAAACCAGCTCTCTGTTTAGTTTGAATGTTCCTCACAGACACATCCATCTACATAAAATACACAGGAGAGGAAGCCGAGCTGTGACTTTGCTCTGATGACATAAAAACTTTTGTAAACACAATGTCACTTACAGTACTAGCAAAGAGAGAGCCCAAAAAATAAACAGCGAGTGCCTGGCCCATCCCTTCAGGAGCACATGGAAAATTTAGTACTTTTTTCCGTAAAGCTTTGTTTTCCTTTTGATTTATCCACGCAAGGCAGTGGCTGTTTGGCCATAAATAGATGGTATTTCTTGAGGGGCAATGCTTGCAGCCATCCTGTGTGTCGCCGTGGGGGCGGCACAGGAGGGGTGCGGACAGAGAAGATGCTGTGGGTTGCTGCTGGGAACAGGAACATCCAGGCACAGCCCTGTGTTCACCCCCAGGTCCTCCTGCTCCTTCCGTGGGGCTCTGACAGGCTGAACCCCGCTTGGAGTTGCTCCTGCGGTGCTGATGCAGGACCAAGCAGCCCAGTGATGCAGTCTGGGGGCCTCGGGCAGTGTGTGGGCACAGGAGAGTGTGGGCACCAGCAAGCGTGAGCTCTGCTGCGCCCCAGCACCCCCCACCCCTGAGAGTCCCATCCTGGCACTGCAGGACACGTGTGGCAAACCCTGCTGGGGAGGAGGGATGCCCTGGGTGGGCTTTTGCAACCCAGCCTTGGCCGTGACCCCGGAGCTGAGTTTGTTGCTGATCAAACTGATTCGATTCCATCCACTTCTGCAGGTTCTCTCGCTCCTCACATTGCCAGGAGGAAAATAATCTCCCAGAGCAGCTCTCTGCAGCTCTCCTTGAAGCAGACTCTGCTCATGCCTCAGTTTCCCAAGGGTTTTTGCCACCGTCCCCCGAGGCCTCTGACAGCAGAACTGTTAGGAAGGTGCTGAGTGATTATTATTGCATTATTTCAGGCAAGTGCTATAAATACCCAGGGGCACCTTTAGACACAACCCAGCTGCCCAGGGGAGCTGGCTCAGCCCTGCTCTGCGCCTGCAGTGGCTGAGGAGGGGATCGAGGGCAGTGGCTGAGTGAGGAGGTGCCCTGGGCATTATCTGATGGGGGACACGGTGTGGAGCCGTGGGGTGACAGGGTTGGGTCCCTCCTGGCTGCTCTCTGGGGCTCCAGTGGAGCTCGGGGTGGGGGGATGTGGGTGCAGCAGGGTGCCGGGATGCTGCAGGGAGACGCTAACAAGGAAGACAAGGGGAATATTTTACGGGGCTGCAATGTAAACAGAGCTGGAGCAGAGCCCCTTTTTATGGAGTCCCTGTCCTGCCAGGGCATCTGCCAAGGCCCTGATTTACGCTCCTATTTAGATAAGGGAGCCGGAGGGGGGGAGCAGAGCTGGCGTCAAAGTCACAGGACAGCCGGGGCTGCCGCTCGCTGGGCGCTGATAAGGAGGTGGCTGAGGGGCCAGGGGCAAAACCTCAGCTCCTGGCCCAGAAATGGGGATGGATGAAGAGCTTGGTGGCTCCTGCTGGGTTTGGGGCGCTGGGGTTCACAGAGACCTGGGATAACCTCACTCCCAACATGCAGCATTGGCCCCCTCACCATCACCTGGCCATGAGGGCAGGAAATCTTTCTCTGGGAAGGATTTGAAGGAAAACAGGTGGAGAGAAATGTGGTTCCTCCTGCCATGCCAGCCATAAATCACTTAATCCAAACTGCTCAGGATTTTCTCCCCCATGCAAGTGGGGAGATGTGAAATTAAAGAAAATCACCAAAAGTTTGAGAAGTGCTAAATTTGGACGCCATGACAAAGGCAGTCTGGTTTGATTTAGAAGGTGTCGGCATGAAAAGGGCTCTGGTTTTATTATTTTATTAAAACGCGAAAGATTAGAATGATTTTCCAAAGGAAAATCAACCCTCTGGTCCCACTATTTGCTCAGCTGAGCATTTTCAAACTCTGCAGAGTCCAGGGACCTCCATCAGGGGGTGGATTAAGCAAGATAATGCCCGGGCTTGGGCTGGGCTTACCTGGCTTGGCAGCTGGGGGTGACTCTGGTGCACAGCTCAAGGTGACAGCTCCCAGCTGGATGTGGCTGTAAGTGGCCTGTGCAGTGCAGGGCTGTGGGGATGAAAGGGGTATTTCTGGGAGGTATTTCTAAAGCTGGTGTTGGGTGGCACAGGCTCTGTCCTGGCAGTTTGCATGACTGGGGAGAAGCTCAGTGAGGAGCCTGCATGGTTTGTAAGAGGAGCAGGGCTCCACAGGTGATGCTCTGCCCGCATGGGTGGGGTGAGGCATGAAGTGGGACCCCTGAACTTCTCCCAGGCTGACACTGGCTCCCATCAGCTCTGAGCCGGCCTCGGGGATCCCACCCAACCACGGCTGTTTTGAAGGAAATCGGGGACACGACGCCCTACCCTACCCAGGGCCTGGCTCTAACAGGAGAGTAATCACTAGCAAATGTTCCGCAGGGCGCTTGTTTAAAGGGGGTGGGGAAGTGGGGTCTTTGCAGCAGCTGAGAACAAAGCAGGGGGGAACAAAGCTGGGCAGATCCGGCACGGCCGCTCCCCCCCAGCCGCCGGGGCCCGGCAGAACCGGAGACCTGCCTGCACCCTGCTCCGGCCCCCCCAGCCTCCTGCCTTTGCAGCCCGCCTTGTAACAACTAACGATGGAAAATCCGAGGCATTTAAGTGGCTCCCGAATCCGCCCGGGAACCGTGATTGAGAGAAGTCAAATAAAATTTGTCATCTTTAAAATGCAGGAGGACGTTAATGGTGTGTTAGCCCGGATGATTAATACAAGCGCCTGCAAACAACCCTCCAACGTTTCCACCCTCCGCTGCAAGATGAATCGCTGGAAAGCGCCGTTAATCGCTAACATACCTTGGGCCCAAAGCCCCTTCCTGCCCCGCCGTGCTGTGATCACCACTGCCGTGCCCAGCCTGTCCTCACTGGCAGTCACTGCAGCGAGAGCAGGGGTCAGCCCCGATGTCACCCAGCAGGGTGAAGCCCGGGCTCTGGGAGACATCCTCCTGGGGATCTGTTTCCCTGGGTGCAGAGGCGAGCAGGATGTGCTGTCCAGGGCTCCACCCTGGGCTTGGGTTTGGGGCTCTGGTGAAGTACAAGATCTCAACCCCAGCGGGTCCCCCCAGCCCTTTTGTGGCCTGGCTGGGACAGGGAAACGCCGGCAGGTCCCCACCTCCCTATTGTAAACACATTTGTGTGCATGGACAGTGTAATTTTTATCTATTTATGTATCTACTCAGTGTCTGTGCACGGGTGAGCAGCACACACACGTGTGCTTATAAGCCACGTGTGTGATAGGTGTGCGTGTGCCACACGTGTGTGTGTCATAT
Organism: Cyanoderma ruficeps; assembly: GCA_008694505.1. NCBI lineage: Eukaryota > Metazoa > Chordata > Aves > Passeriformes > Timaliidae > Cyanoderma > Cyanoderma ruficeps. The sequence goes on along the minus strand of VZDJ01000219.1, from coordinate 10,331,704 downwards.
GATGACACTGTGTGGCACATCCATGCTGCTGGTGTATGCAACATACATGGCTGCAGCTGTGAGACGTGTTTGTGGAGCGTGTGTACAGCACAGAGAGTTGTGTGGTGTGTGCAGCATCTTTGTGGTGCTTGTGGGACCCGTGTGCAATGCATTGGTGTGAGCAGCAGTGCATGGTGTAACCAACACAAGTGCAGCGTGGAGTTGTGCAGCCTGCCTTGCACAGCGTGTGCTGTACGGGCATGCAGTGCACATCCCTGTGCAGCTGTGCAACGCACGGAGCAGGCATGGGTCAGGAGCCCCATGTGCAGGGAGAGAGCCCACACCCCATTCCTGCCTGCCTCAACCGCAGGAGTGACCAGCTGGCCTCACTCCAGTACCTTCGCCCCCTTTTCTCCCCATCCCCCGGCTCCCCCGGCTCCGAGCGCGGCCCCGAGCCCCCCGCACTGCCCGCCCGGCCCCGCCGCCTCGCCGCGCTCCGCTCCGACGGACCCGAGCCTGTCCCGCGTGGGGACTCGGCGTTTGGGAACGGAGAGTCCCCGGGCCACTGCGGCCTCGGTGCCCGGCCCGGCCGTCGGGGGTCCGGACGGCCGCGGCTCCCCCGCCCCGCTGCAGCCTCTCCTCCCCCGGCTGGGCGCGGCGGCTCTCGGGGGGCTCGGACACGCCCGCCCCGGCAGCGGGAATCGAAGCGCTCCGGGACGGGGGTGGGGTGCCCCTCGGTTCTCCCTCACCCCCTTCTCCCTGGAAGCGAGGAGCAGGCGGGACCGAGGGCAAGCGGCGGAGGTGTGAGCCCGAGCCCCCGAGCCCCGCGCACGCCCCCTCCGCCGCTTCACTCCCCCCGGGGCCTCCGCGCATCCTCCCCTGCCCATTGGCTCCACGGCGGGGGGGCCGCGGCCCTATATAAAGGCAGGGTCGGAAGGCTCCAGAAGGGGTTAAAAAAAACCCCAAACAACAAACCCAAAACCCCAAACCCCGACCGCCCTACCCCAAACCCCGGCAGCCGCCTCCGCCACCGGAGCCGCGCTCCCCGCAGCCCGCCGCGCCCGCCCGGCGGGGAGCGCCTCCCGCCCGGCCATGGAGCGCTGCTGAGCGGCCCCCGGGGCCAGCGGAGCGGATCATGAACCTGGTGGGGGGCTACCAGCATCACCACCACCACCACCACCATCACCACCACATGCTGCACGACCCTTTCCTCTTCGGGCCGGCGGCGCGGTGCCACCAGGAGCGCGCCTACTTTCCCGGCTGGGTGCTCAACCCGGCCGAGGCGACCCCCGAGCTCGCCGGGCAGAGCCCTAACTACGGCCCCGCCGAGTACGGCCCGGCCGGCCCGGGGCGGCTGGAGGCTCTCAGCGGCCGCCTGGGACGGCGAAAAGGTGTCGGGGGACCCAAGAAGGAGCGGCGGAGGACGGAGAGCATCAACAGCGCCTTCGCCGAGCTCCGCGAGTGCATCCCCAACGTGCCCGCCGACACCAAGCTCTCCAAGATCAAGACCCTGCGCCTGGCCACCAGCTACATCGCCTACCTGATGGAGGTGCTGGCCAAAGACAGCCAGCCCGGGGAAACCGAGGGCTTCAAAGCCGAACTCAAGAAGGCGGACGGAAGGGAGAACAAGAGGAAAAGGGAGACGGTAAGAGGCGGACCGGGACCCGCATCCCTGCTCTCCGTGGGCCAGGAGCGGGCGGGAAAAACCCTGGGGCTGGGGGCGGAAAAGTCCTCTAAACTCCCGGTCTCGCTGAAGTCTTTTTTCCTAGCGTAATAGCAATATTATTAATAATAGTAGTAGTAGTAGTAGTAGTAATAACAAATCTGAGGAGGGAAACTCGTAGGAAAATAGCCGGCCGACGGGCCGGGTGGGCTTCCGAGCACTTTCCGAGAGGGATCAGCTCCCGGGTCCGGGACCGGCCGTGGCGGAGCCTCTCCCGGTCGGTCCTTCTCCTCTCCCGGGAGCTGCCCCAGGACGAGCGGGCGCAGGAGCGATTCGGAGTAAAGGCGGCCGCTTCTCCCGGTGCTGCAGCGGGCGGGTGGCAGGGTGGGGACCCTTAAAGCCATTCTTTGTCCTCGGGCTGGCAAAGCCGCTCGGAGCTGCGGGGCCCGGCTGCAGCCCCGCGGCGGGCGCAAGGGGCGGGCGGGCGGCCCGGGACCCCCCTCCGTTCCTGACCGCTCCTTTCTCCCTCCTCTCCCCATCTCCTCTCCCGCAGCAGCCCGAGGTCTATTCGCAGCCTCTGGGCCACGGCGAGAAGAAGCTGAAGGGCCGGACGGGTTGGCCCCAGCAGGTCTGGGCTCTGGAACTGAACCCCTGAGAGCTGCCCCGCCGCCCCGACGGCGCTCCCCGCCCGCCCCTCCATGTGCAATGTCGGAGACAGCCCAGCCCGGCCCCGGAGCCCATCCAGGCGCAGGATACGGGGAGCCGGTCCCGCTGCCCCCCGCCCGGACGGATGCTCCGCGGGAGAGAGGCGAGAGCGCTTTGCGGGCTCGGGTCCTGTCCGCCTCGTCGGCAGCGGGGACCAGCCGGGCCCTTTCCCCCTGTCCCCTTCCCGCATTTGCAGTAATCGTTGCTCCTTCCCGCTGCCAGCAGCGATCGGCGGCTCCTGCCCCGCCGGACCGGACTGGAACGGTTCGATTCGTTTGCTGTTGTAAATACGAGCCCCCGATCCCCTCTCCCCGTCCGCTGCCTGACCGACGTGTGGCTGCGGTGAAACTACCTAGAGGTGCATTTGGGAACACTCCTGTGTCGGGTTTTCTACCTCAGATCTGCGTGACCACTTCCCGAGGGACCGAGCGCGCCACACCACGTATTTAAAACTGAATAGCTTAAAAAATTTAATAAAATAAAATTTAAACTTTATGCAAACGGCCTCGGGTCCGAGCCCTCTGCTTTCCCCTGCTCCGGCAATCGCGCTGCACTGACCGGGTCCCCTGTGCTGACCACTGGGATGTTGCGGATTAAAGACGTCCCAGCCGTCAGTACTCTGTTGTGGGGCCGATCCCTGTGAGGGAATTCCTCCTTGGGGAGCTCGGGATCCTTTGAGACTTGTTTATGCCGTCCTTGCTCACCGCAGGAGCTGGTGGAGCTCTGCAAACGCGCACCCGCAGCCTTTTCCAGGGCACGAACTCTGCCCCTGCCCTACAACCCCTTCCCTCCCTGCCCAGGAGACCTGCGAGAGGGACTGGACTCGTGTTTGGCGTGGGGAAGGATGGCAGGACCAGGCCTTTACAGCGTCTGGATGGCACCACGGAGCTGTGGAGCCCCAGGTTTTATTGCTGCCAGGCAGAGAGCCAGGGCTCGGCTCCCATGTCCTGCCGGGGCAGCCCGCCCGGCTCTGGCACCGGCAGCACTTTCTCACAGGGATCCCCTGTCAGGCGCTGCCTCGGCCACATTTCCAAGGAGCAGCGTCCCCTCCTCGCCCTCCGAACACGATGGATGCCACCAGCCTCAGACACAGCAACGCTCACGCAGCCCAAATTCTGTCACCATTCAGGCATAAATCCTTAATAATCCTTAATAATTAAAGCCAAATCCCCATTCCTTTACACTGTGCACACACGCTGCTCTTACCAAAGAGTTCCAAGACGTGCGTGCCTGGGCTCAGAGCCTGATCCTGCCCTCCCAGCCTGTCGTTCCCGGGGACACCGGGATAAACCCTGACACTCGGGCGACTGCTTGGGGCAAAGAAAAACAGCACGGGAAAATGCGTACATTATTCTAGGGCTAATGTGAGGGATCACAGCAGCGGCGTTTACATCTTCTGTTTGAAATCATGTTTTTGATTGCGACTAAAGGTGTAGAAATAATGATGCAACATCTGTAAAATACTGACACGTCGATCAGTGTGTGCTTGTGCAGCCGCACACATCAAGAATACCCCAGCTCACCCCTGGGGAAGCTGCTTGTGCTTTAAAACCACTTTTTGCATGTGTACAAGTACAGACGGATGGACACACAAACATTGGGGGGAACAGCCAGCGTAATTAACTCACGGTGAAGAGTGAACCAGCCTTCCCTCGCTCCGGAGCCGCTGCACGGCTGCCTTCCCTGCCCCTGATCTACTTTCTGATCCCTTTGAGCGAGGCTGAGATGAAAATTGACTGCCAGAGAAAAGCAATGCCCGCCCGCGGTGGTGGGGTTTTTTTGTTCGAGCTGTAAGAGGTTTAGCATGATACCGCTTCCACGAGTGAAGTAGAGTAGGGCACTCCCAAACCCAAACGCATTCAAGGGGAAAAAAGAGAGAAAAAAAATATAAAAGAAAACGTACAAAAAGTCAGCCCTAAAAATCCTATTTTATGTCTAAGTTTCACAGTCTCCTAAAGGCTGGGTTCCTATGGGAAAGCTCCCAAGCTGTCACTAACACTGCAATCCAGCGTCCCATAAATGTGTCCAGCCGCAGTCCTGTTCATACGTGCCAGCAGTGTCCGTGTATCCCTATAGCACCAACCCTTCGGCAGAGGAATAGGGAAAGGGTTAAACGGGGACTCGGGGCTTGCTCTGCTGTGAGGCAAAGGTGACTCTGGCGGGAATCGTGTCCTCGGTGCCGGCACACCAGCCTGAGCACCTTTCACCCCACCAAAAACCTCCGCTCATTTTTACCTTACGTGTTTCTAATTTTGCTTCTGGGAAGGGGCACCCTGCGCTGCCAGGGCGATGTTCTGCCTGCACCCGCAGGATTCTTTTCTTTTCTTACCACAGGTTTCTGGTGGTGGTACCTGCTGGCTGCAAACTCCTGGGGAAGGTGTCCCCAGTGCCAGCGTCCCCTGCTCCTGGAGATTTTTCAAGTGAAAGCGCTCTCCGTTTCCACGGCTGCAGAGGATTTCCCTGCCCAGCAAGGGGATTTTCCTGTGAGGTAGTAGCTCGGCGTTTAGGGGGAGATAGGCAAAAAAAAAAGTACTAAACATTTTCTGTAGCCTCGGACTTCCCCGCTCCCCAAAACGCTTCGGGAGGGGTTTTGCACGGCATTTGCAAGCAGCGAGCTCCGTCCTCAGCTCGGCACCGCTCCGGCGGTTCCGCCGCTCCGGGGCCGGGAAGGGGAGTCGAGCTTCCAGCTCAGCGCCTGTTCCAGCCTAGGATGGGGTCACCCCTTCACCCCAAAGGGAGAGGAGCTGCAGGGGGGCAAGGGGACGGGAGCCCAGCGCAGGGACGGCCTCCCTTCCCCCGGCAGCGAGCCGCGGCTGGGAGCGGCTTCCCGGCAGGCAGCGGCACAGCTCCCGGGGCTGCCGGCACCAGAACTCGCTGGAAGAACGGTTTGGGCACCAGCTTGGAAAGTTTTGGCTATGGAATTGCCCAGCTCATCGGTCAGGGGAGACGGCCCTGCACATACCTTCGGCTCGACCCTGCCGTGAACTTGATGCCGTTGGGAAGCAGCCGGCTCGGGGCACGCAGGCGGGGGCCCGCGGTTGCCCGGGCAGGGGAACACGCACGCAGGGATCGCTTGGCCCCGGGGCAGCATCTTACGTGCCAGGTGCCCTGCCGCTGGAATCCAGGCACCAGGGACACTGCAGGGGAGCCTGCTGCCTGCCCTGCTCGGCCTCTGGCTCCCTGTCTGGCCAAGGGGACAATGCTGTGGACAAGGAGGCTGTCGGATGCTTCCCACCCCTCGCTCTGCACCCCTGGTTTGGCGTGCAAAGGAATGGCTCTTTCTTGCCTTTTTTTTT
>VZDJ01000219.1:10213700-10325932 GCA_008694505.1 Cyanoderma ruficeps | reverse complement strand
AAAAGAAAAAAAAACCAAAAAAAAAAAAAAAGGGGGGGGGAGAAAGAAACACCCAGACACCCGATCATCCATGAGCACTGAGCACTGTCCAGGTTGCAGGCTGGATTTGCCAGCTCCCAAAACAGCTGCTGGATTCAGGCAGAGAGCACAACCCTGGGCAAAAAGTTCCCAGGGACAGAGCAGAGGAGAGGGTGTAATGACACTGAAAGATGGGATGCAAAATACATTTTAAAAGTTTCAGGTCGGTTGTTACGGCAGTTCAGCGGCTGCTGCTGTCCCGTGTTTCTCGGGGTGAACCGAGAAATGTCCCAGTTTGGAATGAGAGGCACAGCCTGGCAGGGACTCACTCGAGGTTGTCCCGAAGGTCACGGCCAGGGCCAGGGCTGCTGCCTCCCGTCACGGGGCCCCTCTGGGCTGGCCCCAGCCGGTGACACAGGGCTGGGCGAGGCACACCGGACACCGCAGTGGCAGGGAGCTCCACCTCTGCCTGGCCTCCGCGGAGCCCGAAGGGGAGCAGGGAGAGGACGGGATAGAGGGGATAGGATGGGATGGGGCTGGATGGGATGTCCCCTCCTGCCTCGGCAAACAGGGCACCAAGGGCAGCCTCATGCCAGGGGTACCCCCAGTCCTTGCCCCCTCCCCACCCCACGCCCCACTAATTACCGCTCTTAAGGAAGCGCCTGGGAGTTGTGGCCATTTAAGGTAGCCCCAGCCCCTCTCAGTGAGGGTAATTGGGCCATAATTTGTTTTCGGTGTCAAGATGGCGTCAAAGATAAGACAAAAATCTCCAGGTTTGGGGGCTAAAGAGACAGGAGAAATCCTGACCCGGGGCCGACCTCGGCGAATGGCCACAAGCCCCAGTGAGTCACATGGCAGGTGAAAGATTTACTGCCAGGGGAGCTTTTTGATCCTCTCCCAACACTTGGAGCCTCTCAGGCCAGTTGCTGGCTCCTCAGTCAGCCTGTCTGCTGGGAGCACTGCTCAGGTGGGAAGGTTTTCTGTCCAACCGAGGCCCCGCCCAGCTGCAAAGTTCACGACATTCAATAGTTCTTCCCCAAATCTCCAAGCTCCTGGAGTCATGTGATCCCGAGATCCATCTAAAGAGAAGATGCATTTCTAATCCACAGCTGTAGAAATGATGTCCAAGCATGGAAAGACTCTGAAGCCACAAGGTAGATGAATGCTAACTTTTTTTGTTTTTTTACTTTCTTGCTTTTATTTTATTTTCTAAACCAAATTCAAACTCTCTGGGTTTTCACCCCTGTGGCAGCTCCTGCTTGGCTCTGCTTGCACTGAGCTCTGCCCAGGGTAAATTTTCCATGCAGCTGGGAAAAGACCAAGAACCCTGCACCTTGGGCCAACCTTCCCAAGACCATCCTTCAAACAATGGACAAACTCATCATCCATCCCATGTCCCTACATCTCCGAAGCCAACCTGCATTGCTCCTTTACTCCATGGAGGCTCTTTTTCCAGTGCATTGGGAGACCTACAGTTTTCTGCAGGATCACCTGTGGTTGTCCTGCTCTGTGGTGGAGCAATGTCCATGGCAAACACCTTCTCTGGCAGTGCTGACACTTTGCTGCCAATTTCCCAGCGATCTCCCATGACATCTCAGCACAGCCCTCAGGTGAGGGTGGATGCTGTGGGGTGGCACAGCAGCCCACCTGTGTCTCATGCAGCAGCTGGATTGAAGGCCCAGGATGGAAGGACTGGTAGAGGACCTTGTGTGAGGAATTCAGTGCTGTACAGCTCAGGGCAGGGGGTGACACCATCCAGGCACTTTGCTCAGCAGCACTGTGATGCTGGATGAGCTCTGTCTCCCCTGGTTACTTCAAAGCTGAAGTGCAGTAACAAACCTGGAGATGCTGCAGCTCCAGGAACCTGCTGATCAGAGGGGCCAAGGAGCCAGATGGAGCTGCTGGCTCCTGGAACACGAGTGGGAAGCACAGGCTGGGAGGAGGGTGTGCACTGGTGAGAGGGGAGCGAGAGGCAGTTACCTAAGAGCAGAAGATTGTGGAGCTATAGCACATGCTTGGAGCCTCACTGAGCCCTTGTGACAGATCCCCAAGGCAGGGAAGGCCCTTCTTGCTATTTCCTTTCCCTCTGCTGCTTCTTCTGTGTGAGGAATTCAGGTCCTGACCACCCTGAAAGACTTTACAGTAACCAGAGAAATAGGGGAATTTATGGCATCACCAGCAGCTGAAGGCTGAAGCATTGAGAGGAAAAGTGTTTTATTTTCTGCCTCAAACTGCAGCTAACTTGACAAAATTGTCATGGCCTGTGACTGACCTGCAGGAGCAGCTGAGGGGAAAGCAGGGGCCAGAGCAGGCTGGTTTAACTGCCATAGCCAGGAGCTCCTTCCCAAACTGAGACATGGGAAGGAGTTCTGAGTTTGAGTTAGTGCACAAAGCTTGCAGGAACCCTGAAACTCCCTCCTCTGCTCCCCTGGGCTTCCTCCCAGGCCAGGGCTGCTGGGGTGGGTGCAGGAGCTGCTGAGAACCCAGACACCAAAGTGAGATGCAAAGGAGCTGCACACCGCAGGCTTTGCCCACACACATGTCAAGGCCAGGCAGAGACCCATGGGTTGCGCTCTCTGGCACTCCAAATCTGTGGTAGGAGAAACAGCAGAGCCACCTCAGCTACCTGACAGTTCCCTCTTCCCCACAGCACCAGGGTGTTTCTGCTGAACGTGCTGGGGTGATCAGAGTACTTCCTGCAACACGTAAAGGGAACAGATCTTAGACAAAGATCCAAAGGCAATTAAGTAAAAGCACACTGGGGGGTTTTCAGGTACTTAGGGAAGAAGCCAGTACTGCCTGCAAGGATAAGAGATGTGAAATGGACTCCAGCTCCTGGGAAAGCGAGACTGAGTGCTGGTGGAGCTGTGCAGTTATCCCTTATTGTACAGAGGAAAAAAATTTAAAAAGAAAAAAAAAGAAAAAAAAAAAAAAGGCAAGCAAACCCTGAGTCTCTCCCCTCCATACTCCTCCTGCACAGCCACATATCTAAGACACAAAACCATTAAATCCACATTCACATTTTTCCCCGCTCCTCTGTGCTGCCCTTTCTGCTGGGGAGTGGGGAAGCAAGGCCTGGTTTCCATCAAGGCTGCAAGGAGGCCGCAGGACGGCTCACGCAGAGGATCGGACGTGTTCAATTTCAATGTCCAACCAGGAAAAAACCCTCAAAACCCAAACAAACCGTTTTTATGATCTCCACATCCCAGCACAGCATAATCCTGCTTCCGGTCTCTGACAGGCACAGGCAGCTCCTGCCAAGGAAGCATCTTCGGGATGGGGACACGGCCCCGGTGCCCCCGGCAGCTGCCCTGGGCTCAGAGGGGCAGCGATCCCCCCGTCGGGGTTCCTGAGCTAACACTGCCCTCGCACGGCAGCCGGGAGTGCAGAGAGGGACGAGCAGCTCTCGGCCCATCAGATCAATCTGCTGGTTCCTTTGTTCGGCAGTGCGAGTATGTTAACAAGACTGAGCAGATTCCCCCTCGGTTTTGAGCTTGAAATGTTCTGTGGGTTTCTTGGTAGGGAGCAAATATGAGATTAAGTAGCATTATTCATTACTCTATACCAATAGCAGATTACCTGGCAGTTTATTTCTATCACAAGTTTCCATTATACCCTCTTGTACTAAAGTCAGCCCCTGCACAACAGGTTGCTGCTTACAGCTGTCCCCCTTAGCCCTGCTGCCTCTCCTTCTCACCGTGCTGGCAGAAGAGCCCCCTTCATCAATTTGGGAATGCAAATGACAATGACAGAGTTTTCCCTTTCCACTGGGGTATGCTGCCCTTGTCCTCACCTGAAGACTCCCCTGACACCTCCTAAAACCCCTGATAGCACACAGGTTGTGTGGCGTGATCCACCCTTGGTCCTTGTCCCATGGTGCCCACCCGTGTCACCTCTGGTTTTGCCTTCCTCAACTGAGAGCTCCTTGAGGCAGGCACAACCTCCTGTAGCACAGCAGCATGTTCCAAAATTATTCTGCTTCATTAAGGCTTTGGGGCACATGCACAAAGCCAGGCACTGGGGGCACTGGGATCTGCTTTGGGTGTAAAGCTTTCAACATCTGATCATCCTCCTCTGTGAGAACCCAACTGTGTGAAAAACTACACTACAACCTCTTTCCTGGCTAAACATCAAGGCTAAAAGCACGACTCAAACAGTGCCAGCAGAGCCTTTAAAAACACCATGACAGAGTTCAGATGAACAAGCATTCAAGTCCCAGTTTTTTCATTTGCTTCCTCAGTGCAGCAAAATAGTGAGGCACCTTTGCCTGTAGGGCTGATGGTCAGGAGGAATACCAGAAAAAGAAATGAAACAAAGCATTTCATGGGAAAAGATCTTCAATGCTGGGATGGTCCATGTCATTACTGCTCTGGAGCTGTGCCCACCTTGTCAGCTGGGTGTGCAGGTTTGACTCTGGACAACAGGAGCTATAAATCCTGCATGAAATGAAGCCAGGGATGTGCCTGAGAAAGGAGCAGAATCACAGGGTTGAACTAGACATAAAGAAGATTCATTAGGAAACATGAATCAAATGAGAAGCTGCACATGACAGACTCTTCATGATACAGGAGGGGAGGAATTCCCATCACAGAAAAGCCCAACACTCCCCAAAATGCAAGGGCATGTGGCTCTTCATCAGCCTCCATCTTTCTTCCAAGTTGTCTTTTTGTTGCACTCAAAAGACTCCATGAATTGCACCTGTGCAACCCACATGGGTTTGTCAGAAAATACCCATCACCTGAGATTTCTACTGCAGGCTTGGCACTCTCACTGAGCAGTGCCATTCTCTGCTCCATGTCTGCAGTGTTTTCAGCCCTGGGGAGGAGAAGGCAGTGAATCTGAGAAGCCTGGCACAAAACATCCACACAAAGCACAACTCCCTTGGCTCTGGAACCATCAGTGCTGAGGGCAGAAAGGCAAACAAGGGAATGTGGGCCTGGTTGCTAGATAGATCATTTATTAAAGTGAAATTCAGAATTTTATCTTTGTCAGACAGTACAGAGTTAAAGTCTCATACACAGTGGAAGCAGGACATTTCCTACACCTCAGAGAAATGAGTTCTACAGTTTTTGCTATAAGTTACTAAGTTGCTTTAACAATACACAGCTATATTACACAGTTAAAAATACAAGGTGTCCAAAACATTTGGCATAAGATCAGCACAACACATGGAGGCCAGAAACAGAAGAGGGAACACAGTTTTCTCTCCCAGTAAGCCTGCCAAAAGACTCCAAACCATTCTGCAAGTTACCTGCTACCCACCTCCCCTGCAGCAGCTGTGGAGCAGAGGTGTGGGTAGGACAGGAATAAACCCAGCCCTGGTAAGGCTCAGCTAAGCCAGAGGCTCCTGGAGCCTGCTGATGCACAGGATGGCCTGCAGAGCTGCTTACAAGCAAAGTTCAGGTTTAAGGCAGGAGCCTCCCCCTCTCCCCACACTTTGTCCAAGCATTTAGTTCATCCCAAACAGATGTGTTCACAAGCAAGTCAAAAACACAAGACCAGAGATAGCTGTGAAAAGTGCAAGGAGTATCTTACATCCTAACAGTTCATTTGCACTTTGAAAGTGGAAAATGAGAACTCCCTAACTTGGTAAGCTAGAGATGGTTAAAGGGCATCAGTGACACGAGGAGTGAGGCATCAATAACATTCCTTCACCTTTGGGACTCTTCAGTCCTTACTCTGAGCAGAAGGACTCCTTTTGGAAGGGAGGCCACCTTGTATTACCCATGTTTCTAAACTGTAGAGACAAAGTGACTCTAGTGCTCCAGGGAAGTCCAGTGATCTGCAAACTTAAACAAACAGTCCCTCAGCAGACCCCTCCTCTCCCCTCCAACTGCAGTTCCTGCTGAAGATCTCCCATTGGTATTTACATTTGGCTCAACCAAAAGATGTAAAGTGCACAGCTCGCCCTCCTCCCCCTCTCATAAAACATCCATCACAAGAGCTGACTCAGAACAAATCTCCCTCCACACTGCTGCTCTGTGGAAGCGAGTTTTGTTCATCTCCCTGTGGGCCATGTCCTGCTTCATCCTCCCTGTGCCATCATGACCCGCATGAAAACTCTCATTTACTGTAGATTATTTCTGCTCTTGTGTTCAAAGCCTCTGTGAACCCAGCTTGCACTTTGGACTCATTTGAAATGCCAGGCTTGACATGTTCTGGTCAATTCTTGCACCCCGGGGTATCTAGTGGTTTAGAGCCACATTTCTAAGGAAAACTGGGACACCAGAATACTGGAGAGAAGTGGTACGAAGCTCTGCTTTTCTCAGGCTGAGCATCTAAAGTGCCTGGCAAAAGAACATTACTTTCTAATGCAATTGTTTACTTCAGGTTGATATACAATAATCTTTCGGATTATAAAATTTTGAAAACTGCATTCTAACAGAGCCTCCTTGGATGTGTTTGCACTTTTCAGCCATCAGGTTGCTACTGACTCAAGTCTTTGCATGTTTCCAACTCCCCTGAGTTGAGCTCAAGCCAATAACTACCAGCAATGATTTCTTCTTCTTCCCTTGAAGTGAGCAGAGGGTCAGCATACAGGATGAAATTAACCCCAGAAGAGATGTTTCTGCATTATTTGGATTGCATACTAATGGCTTTGGATCTATTCAGAACTCTAATTAAGTTAATGGAACTCTGCACTGAGAATTGAGCTAGGCTACGGAATTGCATCAGGCTATATAATGGCTGGAGACCTTCAGAGACAATTCCTCTGCCCCAGGGTGAATGTCACCTATGCAGGCTTCTAAAAAATAAGCTTCCACTATTATAAATAGAAGATGACATCTGGTCATCCTCCATGCCCCCAAGGCTTGTGCTCCATGGTTCAAAGCTAGACAGAATTTAAGGCCCATCTGTGAAAAGCAAAATGCAAAAAAAAAAAAAAATATCATACCAGCCAAAGCGATTTGGGTCTTACGCCTTTCCAACAAGCCCCATCTAAAAGTGCTGAGAAAATGTCCCACCTCATGGCTTCACAAGTGTGAGGTTCAAACACATTTACTTGGACGTTTAAAATAAAAAGTTGGAAAGTCTTTTTTGTTGTTATTTTTTGTTTTTTTTTTGTTTTTTTTTTTTACTTGGCATGCAGCATAAGGAATCGAACACACACCATGGTATCGTACACAACGACAATTGCATTGTTGCGTTCTCTGGTTATTAGACACTAAATGCTTTTCAAGAATCACAGGCACCCTGAACATGGATATTGCTACTGAATTGACGTGTGGTTTCAGTTCATAGCACGGGAGCCAGCAAGTGGCTGACCCTTCCAACAAGACCATCAGCTTTCTGTTGCTCAAGGTGTTTTGCTCTAGCTAAATTGAGAACAAGGTAATAAGGCATTTGCAAGGGGTTTATAAGGCCATGGGGTCTGACAGCCAAAGATTTTTCTGTTTCTTTGGTGTCTTGCCTCCAAGCTTTCCACCTTATAAACAACTGCTAATGGCTGGTAAACATCTCTTCATCATCACACTTCGCTAAGAATTTTTTTTTTTTTCAAAAAAGTATAATTGCTTTAGAAGTGAAACCAACAAGGATCACATTTAACATCAATTGACTATTTCAGGAAAAAAAGAAAAGAAAAGTTTCCTGGATACCACCTCGGCGCAAAAGCATTCCAGTGAATACACCTGAACAGATGGAACCTGCCACCATATTTCCTTGAAAAGAATCATTTTGCTGCTGGCTACTAAAACACCCCAACAGATTTATTTACTCTTAAAAATAAAACAAAATAAAATACAACCACAAAAAAAGTAAATCCCAAACAAACTACATTTTTACAGTTTTGGTCTAGAATCACAGAATCATAGAATCAATTAGGTTGGAAAAGACCTCTGAGATCATCGAGTCCAACCTATGACCAAACACCACGGTGTCAATTAGACCATGGCACCAAGTGCCAGTCTTTCCTTAAACACCTCCAGGGACAGTGACTCTGCCACCTCCCTGGGTAGCCCATTCCCATATTTAATCACCCTTTCTGTGAAGAAATTCCTCCAAATGTCCAACCTAAACCTTCCTGGTGCAGCTTTAGGCAATTTCCCCTTGTCCTGTCACTGGTTGCTTGGGAGAAGAGGCCAACCTGGCTCCACCCTCCTGTCAGGGAGTTGCAGAGAAGGAGAAGGTGCCCTCTGAACCTCCTCTTCTCCAGGCTGAGCAATTCCAGCTCCCTCAGCCATTCCTCACAGGACCTGTAATCCAGATCCTTCACCAGCTTCATTTCCCTTCTCTGGACCTGCTCCACAGCACCTCAATGTCCTTCCTGAACTGAGGGGACCAGAATTGAACACAGCATTCGAGGTGTGGCCTCACCAGTGCCCAGTACAGGGGAAAATGACTATGAGGCATAACCCTCTCAACTCAGAAACTCATTTTCCCTTGGTAACATCCTCTGATTACATGAGCACTTTGAAGGTTATCATGCAGTCACAGAATGTACCCTTCTAACCATCTGTCCTGAATGAGAGAAGCCAGATCATGTTGACTGATGTGGGAACTACTCCACCCTTTCAATAAGGAAAGGACCAGCACCAATAGGCAATCTTTAAACATTCATGAAATACTGACACAAGACATTCTCTCCTCATTCCTTGAACCTCTCTGTTGTATGATGTTCTAAAAATCCATACAGAATTGAACAAGGAAATGCTGAAACAATCACACTCCCCAGATGTCACAAATGGGACATGTACCATAACAGAGTATTTCTGCCCATGACACAGGACTTAAGACATGTTGAAGTTTGTTGAACATGTTTTTGGAGTATTAGCAAACAATTCAGAGTGATGTGAACAACTGTGACTTCAATTTTAAAGAGACCCTGGGAGAGCTTCAACAAGAGCTTCACTGAGTGAACCCTTCATGCTTTACAAAACACAATGCAGTACTAAGCTGGGACCATGACCAGTGTGTTTAGGTCTTAAACAAAACTTCATCCAGTTCTGAAATAATAAAACTTGCCATTTACAAAACGATAGCTGAAGTTTTCTACTGTTCATTTTGTTGCTTAAGGCTTGTTAAGAATATCCTCTCTATGTGGAGTCTTGGCATCTTGCACCAGGATGGAGACACTGGTCAGGACAGCAAAGAAACAGAGCGGTGCTTTAAATCATGAGATCCCCTGAAGAGAATTTGAGGTCACTGGAGAACAGTCAGTCACGACCAACACTTTTAAAAGCTCCTTTTGCCAAAATAATCACTGTATTATCTGTAAGGACACCTTGGCTTTAAATAAAATCAGGGTGATCTCCTCCTACAGTGCCCTGTTAGGGATCACCAGCGTGCCACCCTCACTCACACAGCTCTCATGAAAGCACATGTAATGTTCATGAAATGCAAATGCTTTGATGCTTCTTGCCCATTGCAAGGGGAGATGAAATGCATCATGAAATGATCCAGTCAGATCACTGCCCTGGTTATGGTGCCTCACCCAAAAATCTGCTTTAGACTGAACAGAGCCCCTGAATGCACACAGCATTTTTTGTGACACCTGCTAAAGCTTCAGTATAAAATGCACATCACTTGTGACCGATACTGACCTGACACAGAAATTAAGAGACTGATGTCTCCAGCCATTGTTTTACCTACCATCACCGAAATCTGCATAAATCAATTAAATAAGCACTTCTACCAACATGATCAGACACACCAAACAGGTTGTGTTTGCCTTAATACCACATTCAGAGAAATGCAGAAGTTTTTAAATGCTTACAGAAAATTTAATTAGTGAGTTCTTAAAAGAAATTAAAAAAGAGACTGCAGAGAGTTGGTTGGCATCTGTGTCGGATGGGGTCGGGAGAAAAAAAATGGCAAAAAACCCCCCATCGATTTCAGACTGGTCAAGTAGCGTTCACTGGAGTAGATCTGGTGATCTGGAACATTTGGAGGAGTTTGGGACTTGAAGCACTGACTCAAGGCAAGACAGAGCATGTGTAGGTGAGCAGCAAGCTTCAGACAAACTTCTGACCCATGCACCTTGATAATGAATTTTATCTCTGCTGCTCTTCCAGTCCTGTATCAAGACAAACTGCATGGTGGTTTGTGATGCAGCCTGAATTCAGTGAAAAAAGATTCCATCTGGGATTTGAATTGCACTGAGATGTAGATTTCCAGAAATGGTTTAAAACACCAAGTTGACAAACTCCACAGTTCTACAGGTTTATTTGGTTTCCCCATTATCCTCATTTCTTTATTCCAATATGACTTTGAAATGAGGGGAAGAAGTCTTCGGAAACATGCTGGGCACATGTTTTCAAATACTCCTCATAAGAATGTCTATATTTTTTTCTGTCATCCAGACACTGCATTTAAAAAAAAAATTTACAATATACTTTAACAGTTTTTATAAACCTAAAATGCACAATACCACATGATTCCTTCAAGGTCTCTCTTATTCCAAGCCTTGTTAATCTTCAATCGAGTTGCTTGCTGCCTTCTGATTTCTGGTCCAGACGGCTCTTGTTGTTCTTCACCATGTAGATGAAATATGCAAGTGTCTCCTTCTCATTCACTGGAATATTCCTGAAATGACGACTGACAGTCTAGAAGGACAACAGGTAAAGAGACAGGCTGAAATTAAAAACTAGAAATAATCACAACAGGGCTTCTCTTCACTTTCCAAAAACAATTTTATGGCCGCTGAGCGGATTATCCTTTGAGTGAAACATGCACCAATTCCAACTGTCAGTCCTCATTTACCTCCCTCTCTACAGCTGGAATGTGTGTATGAACATAGCATAGCCTTGCTATGTCAGCAGGATTTGCAGCCAACCTACAAGAGGAATTTGGAAGCCAGAATGTCCTCCTGCCAAAGCAGCACAGCTTCTCCTCAGTGACATTTTGTGCTGAGATTATTTGGTGAGCAAGCTTCCCCTGCACCTCTGTGTTTTAAAGGAGAGTGTCAGAAACACTGCAGCACTTTGCTGTGTGAACCAGGTGTAGCAAAATTTTATCCAAAGTGATCTCCTCTGGACTCTTAAGTTTTCACTGAGAGGAACACCAGGAAATTTGCAGTGGGAGGTTAGGGTTTGGTTAGGGTTAGCCCTCTCTGACAGTAGCCTAAGTCCTGAAACATTAGCTGCTTTTTCCTCAGAAAAGTGAATGTAGAAAACATGTTGGAGCTGCTTCTCACATAGAAGAAATTCCTTTTTTTGGTACCCAGCACAGATCTAGAATGGGATTCTGATGCAGGTTGAGCAATAAGTCACTCCAAGGAGATTTATGGAAGCCTGAGTTTCCCGTATGGTGGGATAGCATGAGGAGTGTAAGAGCCTCAGGCAGCAGTGATTCAAGCATGGCAGCTGGATGAGGATCCAGCATAGAGTCAAAGCTGCTCAGGCTTCACAGGAAAGCTGGGAAGTGTGTGACAGCTTTAAGTGAGGCTCCCTTTATTTTCCGCCTGCACAGTAATTGATCTTTTCTTTCCTCTTGGGTACATTCATGGTAAATTCCTTAAGCAGGCAGTCCTTCATGGCAGGAGGCAGCTGACAGACTTGAACTGGTTAGTTAAAATATGACAAATCAGGACTGCTAATGAGGAACAACCCCATCCTACTTTGTTCAACTTACTCCTACATGCCCTACACTGCACATTCTCTATATTCTGTATATTCACTCCCTGGTTGACTTAGAAAGAGAGAAAGACAATGTCTTGCTGACTTTTTTGGTCTGTCAGGTTTTTGTTCTTTAAAGCAAAAGTAAAAGCAAACCAGACAGTTTTAGGCACAGAGTTGTGAAAGCCACAACTTACAAAATCAACCTCAGTCCTAATCAGTAACTACTACAGTTTTTTCAAGTTTAGAGAAGATTTTTCCCACAGCATGGCTTCAGATCAAGTCATGAAGGAGAGCAGAGCAGAGGCACAGCAAGCACATCTTGCCCAAATACCAGAGAGATACAGAGAGTTCTTTCTGAACAAGTAGCCCATATGGTGAGAAAGCAGCAGAGGCCCTTTAAAAAAAAACCTTTTATAATCCAGAGTCATCAAGACAAGAGGGAAATAAAGAATCTGAATCAGTAGACAGTGATGCTGCCTTTAACAATAAGCAATTCCAACAAGTTCAAGTGCCTGTGAGGAAAGAAAAACTAACAGGAGCACTCAGGGAGATGATTAGTGGGTTAAGTCTGAGTTTAGCTGAACAGGCATCCCCAGATAACACCCAAAAACTGGCTCCTGTTTCTGCTCCCTAAAGGGCATTGATTTGAACTACGAAAAGGGTGGGAAAGGAAGCAGAGACAAGTAAGTTACTAAAACAGGCTCTCAGCAGCCAGTGTCCATGCCTCCCAAGCCTGTCCCAGGTGAAAGCAAGCAGGCAGGTTTCTGCTGGCATCATTCTCTGAAACCTTTCAGAGGACACTTGGTCTGTACCAGTGAGTCACACAGGTGTGAGTGCCCCCAAAACATGCTTTGAACAGAGGAGATGAAAGTTTCCTTGTAACAGAGATAACACCACCACTGTCCTCACTTACCTCTGCAAGCTGAGCCTTGTTGAGTCCAGGCCTAGTCTGCAACTTATAATGTCTCTTGTAACGTCGCAGGGTGTTCACTTGAAGCTGGAACAAGTCAACCTGGAAGTGATGAAGAGGGCATGAGCACTGCCTTGAGCTTCTGTGAGTGGTTATTTTATCTAAAAATATCTAAAGATAACTACTTCTTCCTCAACAGGATTTCTCCTTGCATTCAGAACCACACTGGCTTGTCTTACTGACAAACCTAAGTATATTTGTTAACACTAAAGGACCAAAATAGCCTCAGGGAAATAGAAATTTTTGTTCTGGTTCACATGCTGTCAACAGAATTGCTGGCCAATTTCTGCTCTCAATTACACCTTTGCAACCTCCAAGCAAAGGGGAACCTTTTGTTCCCACAAGGTTTAAAAAGCTCACACACGAAATAACAATTTAGCAGGCATTGAACAAACGGCTTGTGACATAAAACAGAGTACAGAGATGAAATGAAATTCAAATACTTAAATAGGAAGTGCACAGTTTAAAAGCGAAGGGGGTGGCGGCGAGGTTACAGCAGGGAAGATGAAGATCATGTGGGAAATGCCAAATTTCAAAGACAAAAGGAATCTCTGCTGAAAACTGAGAGGGAAATGACATTAAAACTGACACGGTGCAGAGTTCCCTGTTCAGCTGGGTGACGTGCATCCGTCAGGTTTCAGTCACCAAATACTCTCTGTGCTCTACAGCACCAACATTTTTAGATGCCAACTGGGTCTTCAGCAATCACCCTGGCAACTACTGCAGAGCTTGAACAGGAAAGTTTTGATGGAGAACCTTGTAGAATGGAAACATGAACAGTGATAACAAAAGGTCAGGTCATCTTTAAAAAAAAAAAAAAGTATCAAAAAGTTGCTACTTTTTCAACACCTCCACACAGGAGGTGTGTGCACCAGCTTTGCACTAAGACACAGCTTTGCTGGCAAAATTACTCTTGGTGGCTTTTTTTTTTTTTTTCCTTTCAGAAATAAAGGGCTTTTTGCCAATAAGGCTGGCATTTCCAGCAGAGGGCTCTGCTGACGTGGCCACGCTCTGCTTCTCTGAACATCATCACCTCTGCACAACTTTTGCCATGTCAACAGTACCAGAAACATCACTGAAGCAAGTGCAGCGCGCAGAGGCACAGAGAAAAGGATTATCCCAGAGTTCTCGATCACAGAGAACTTCCCCCAGGCCTAGCTCCTGAAAATAAAAATGTGTCACCAACTATTTAAAGGTAGTTTTAAATAGTGCTAAAAAAACCCATACATGCAAATATCTGGAGCAGCTCAATATCCCTGGGTATCAAATATCCAATCAAAGTGAGTGTTCTACTGAATTCTGCAGTGCATTTGCAAAATGATGCATACTAAGTAATAAAGAATTACGTTGGGGCATCAGACACCACCAAAAATAACTTATTTTTAGTCTTAAAAAAATTAGCATCAAATACAATTTTAACTGTACAAACATGAAGCTGTGCAGTTACCTTATCACACTTCTTTTTTATAGAAAAATATATTTTTTTTACATGGACAAGGAACTCATATGGGAATGAAGAAAATTAGGACACCAACGTGCTAGAAAAAACTTCCTGGAAAGTGAAAGTAACTCCACAGCAGCTTTAATGGCCTTGCAATTTAAAATATAAATATTTTCTGATATATGACAAGATCCAAGTGAAACTTCAACATGCTAAGAAGTGGAAAAGCAGCCCACAAACCTCGGGAACATCTGTGTCATGCTCAGGAGAGTCACCTCCATCATCGCTCGTCTTCCTCTTCCTTTTGTTCCGAACACTTTGAATGAAGTTCTTGTGAAAATCACAAATATACAGATGCCTCACCTGAGAACCAGAAGTGGTGAAAAAGCAATCAAAAAAGATCCTGTGAGACAGCATCTAACAGCAGCCACTTAGACACCAGTGCCAGGTGCATCCCTCAAGACTGGTGTGACTGACTGACATCAAGGAATTTCTAATTTTAAATCCGAGCCCTGGTATGACACTACTTATTCAGAGACAACTTACCTTACAAAAACTAAAGACAAATAAAACAACTCAAGCTCCAGCTGACCTTGAACCTTTGCAGATAATATATTTCTTTTTTATGGCTGCAATCATATGTCCAGGAAAAAGAAAGGTGGTTGTCTGGAGGAAGTGCATTTATTTCAGGACTTATTATCAGACAACTATCAAAAAATATATTATTCTATTCCATTCTTGTGAACTTTCTGGCTTGAATAGTACAGAGGATTATTACGGCAAGTGTTTCAAAACCTTCACCAAACAAAACTTGGGCTGATCACCTCAATGAAAACAAACAAACCAAATGCAGAATTGCCACCTTCCTACTGCTTGTTCAGCCATGGAACCTTTCTTTTAACAAATATTACCTCACTAGAGTTAGCAAAACAAAGCACTTCAAATGATCAAAATTATTTGATATCTATAAGGCAAAAAACCTTCAGATAAAACAGGCACCCTACATCCAAACTCACTCCATGCAGCCTGCTTTACACTTTTCCTTTGTTCTGACTGCATTCGTCTGATTTCCCCTCTCTGTTTCTAAAGCCTGGCATCTGTCAACAAAGACTCATTTCTAAAATGCAAGAAATTACTACGCCACTAGACAAATCTGCTGAGAACTATATCTGGGAGAAATACTCTGTTTTCTAAGAATATGTTTCAAACTGAGTCACTTTTCCCGTGACACGATGCGTTTCGGCTGTGCAGAAAGGACCCAACCAACTGGGGGAGCTGCCAAACAGACTGACTCAAAACTTCACCTTTTATTTTTTTTTTCTTTTGCTTTGTTTTCAGTGGTTTTGATCTTTAAAGATCAGGCGAGAAAAGCGTGCAGAGCTGAATTCCGTTAACGAAGTCACTTCCGAGAAACTGAGAAATTCCTTCTGTGATCTGCTCTGCCTGTTTCTCTGCCGGGCAAATAACCCGTTTCTATCTCGAGCTGACAGCTGCCACTTAATGTCATTAGGCAGCAAACCGGGCTGTTCGGGGCGCGAATAAGCCCTGCTGAGGAGGCAGCACATCGCGCTGCCAGCCCGGTTTTTAACCTGCTTCACTACAACACGGATTCTTACCAATTAAAGAAGTAACGTCAGTGCCGCCTGACTGAAGCAGCGACCACAGCGCTGTTTTCACCTGACAGTAACCAGCCTTTCCAAACCTGAAACCGCAATGGGAACAGCACTCCAGCCTCTGAAGCGCTGACAGCTCGCTCCTTTGCTTTTCCGCACACCACCCGCCTCGCAAACACCGGGTTTAATGCTTTAGCCACATTACGCTTCAGCAGGCGGGCAGTGCCACAGGGAGAAGCCGGCTCTGCACCCGGGGAACAGCCGGGTCCACCCAGGCACGTCCTTCCCTTCCCGAGCGCCGTCAGGCTGAGGATGGGCAATCGCGGTCCGGAGGCGCGGTGTGTGCCGCACACAGCCCCGCAGCCCCGGCCCGCAGGGCCAGCGCCAACCCCCGCGGCCGCCCGGGAGCTCAACTCGCCGGGCGGATCCGCATCTCCCCGGAGGCACCGCAGTGCGGTGGCGGCTGGGGCCGGCCCGGCCGCCCCTCCGGGGGGCTCGGCGGCGCCCGGCAGCCCCGGCCGAGGCCGCACTCACACTTTTGTCGATGTCCAGCTTCAGCTTCTTCTGCGAGATGCTCTTCTGGATCCTCTTNCTTCTGGATCCTCTTGCTGAAGGACGCGTTGCCGGCGGGGCGCACGCAGCGGTCCCCGTCGTCGATGAGGCAGCAGCTCTGGCCGTAAAAGGGGGCGGCGGGCGGCCCATCCCGGCTGTCCTCCTCGGTGCTGAACCCATTCATCGCCCACCTGCCTGCCCCTCACCCCGCGCGCGGAGCCGACAACCGGGGGACCAACCGGGGGAAGAGCCGCCGGTACTACCGCGCCCTCGGGGGGACCCCGCCGCCCCTGCGGGGGCCCCCCACTACGGCAGAGGAGGGGACCCCCCCCTCCGCCGCCGCCGCTAAGCGCTGCCCGCGGGGTCGGGCCGGGCCGGGCCCCCCAAGCGCCGCCGCCCGCGGGGAGCCGGGACCTCGCAGCGCTCGCACACACAAAACCGCCTCCCCGGCCGCGGAAGTCCCGCCCCCCGGCCAGCAGGCGCGACTCTGATTGGGCCTCGCGGCTGGAGAGGCGGGGCGCTCCGCGCCGCTCCGAGCGCCGATTGGCCGAAGAAGCTGTCCATCCGCCGCCACCGCCCGGCCCCCGCAGCCGGAAGGTCGCCGTGAGGGGCGCGCGGAGGGAGCGGCAGCTCGGCCCCCCCGGCCGCCCGGACCCCGAGGGGACCCGGCCGCTCTCCGCGCTCTCAGCAGGTGCCGGGCCGGGACCGCCCGGAGGAGGCGGGAGGCGTTCGGGCCCCGCCGGCCTTCGGGCTTCCCCTGCTGCCGAGATGCGCACGGGACACCCGCAAGCAGCCGCGGTACCGAGGGTTCCTCCAGCCACCCGCAGCTGCACCGGCATCGCTCCTACCCCTGACAGAGCTGAAGCTGCGGCTCCCACCCGGCCCTCGTATAAAACTAGGGTCGGCACAGCCACAAACGCCTGTTCTTGGGTCGTCACCTAGGCTGGAGTTCCTGGCTGAAATGTAATTTTTAAATAAGAAATACAAGATTTCCTTTTTTGGTTTTTTGGGGTTTTTTTTCTTCCTAATCACAAGACAGGGATAGTGAGAAGATGGGACCTGGAGAAGTGTTTCTCAAAGCAATGTGACTTTAACCTTCGCATTTTTCATCTTCAGGACAAGAAAACCCAAAAAGAGCCCCGAAAAAAACAACAGATAAATCCACCCCATCCCCGAAATCTCCCCGAAAATAAAAAAAAGGAGAAAAAGGAAGGAGGCAAAGTAGGGGGGGAAGCAAAGAATGAAATTCCTGCTGATCTGTGAAGAAAAGATGTAACTTCTGGAAATGCTGTGACTTCTTTAATGCCAGACTGCAAATGCTGTTGTCAGAGGTTTCTGAGCAGTTCTGCAAGGAAAAGGATTTCATCTTCCTGAAGAAAGACTTTCTGCTCAGACAGAAGAAAGGTTCTACAGACTAAAATGACTTCAAAGCCTGAAATCCTGCACGTGGAACAATGTGCGCCAGCACTGGGTGAACTGTGCTGAATCACACAAAATACCTTCGCAAAAAAGAGACTCCTTAAAGCCCTTGGTCATCAGCTCAGGCTGCTCCACGCAGTAACGCTGGTAACTAGTTCTGCATGCTCTGCACAAGACAACTGAGAAAAGCCAAAATTTGTATTTTCCAAGCAATCCATATAATACCAAACAAGCCTCAGAATAAATCTGGAGGGCAGAGACTTTATACTCAACAGCTCCGCCTCTTGTCCTGGCTTTTAGTGCGTGTGCCCTCGGGCAATTAGTAATTTCTGTTTGTGCATGTGACCAGCAGAGAACCACAGTGCACCCTCCTGGGGACACGCTCCCTGGAGTCGGCCGTTCTCACGGGAAGCTGGTGGAAACAAATGACTTTACCCACAGACCAAACAAGCAGTTAGCAAAGAGCAAAGAGATTTTTCATAGTAAAACAATACGGCTTATGAAAGCCCCAGGCCAAACTGATTGGAATCTGCCTGCCTGAAGTAATACCCTCCTGGCAAAGCCATACAGATATTCCCTTGTTTGGGGGAAAGGGAAAACACCAAGAGGCTGACAGAGATCTCAGAGCTGCTGATAACAAGCTTTCTGGCTTTATCTTAACATTACCAATAAAAATCAAATGGCTGGCTGAGGAAATCTTGCAGAAGGATTATCTTTGACACTCAGGAAGCCAAAACCACAGACTGTAGGGACAGATGATAATAACACCAAGCAAGGAGATAAAAGGGGACATGGCCATAACAAGCACAACTTCTTCCTGTCCCCTTGAGGAGGAGATTGTGCAGGTGCTCCCTGACTCTGTTTTGGGAAGAAACAGGCACCATAAATGTCAGAACAGGCTGGTACTGACCATCAGACTGTATTTCACCTTGGGCTGCAACTTCTCATCCCTGCAGATAAAGAGGTCTTAAGTCCTTTTGCAATGCTCACTGGAAGGAAAAACCCAGCTTTTGTCACTGTTTGCTAATTCAATGCTAATTACCTCCTGCCCAGGCTAACACGATGACTTTTTTTTTCAGTCCTTTAAAAAAAAAAAGAAAACATGGAGGTGTTTTTATAATTGCAGTTTATTTCAGCATATTTATCCTCATGGGAACCTCCAGATTTCACAGTCTGCTAGTCTGGAACAAGCTTGCTGCAAAATAAACTGCCTCATAGAGACATTCTTTATTAGGTATCTATCACTAACCTGATCCAATAATTCTTTGTGGGAGCTGCAATGAAGTGAGAAACAATGTTTCATAAACCCATCAGTACCCAGGCAGCTTTAGTGCCTCTGAAGCAGTAATAGCTTGGCCATCCCAGTCAGCCTCTAATCAAATTAGAGGAGCCTGTGCAGGCCTGTAAATCTCACCTGGAGCAGCACTACCCTCTAAAGACAAGTCGGTGGTGTAGCTGTCATCTGGAACTTAGTATTTTAATGGAGCCATTCAGAGGGCTCAGAACTACTCCTCTCCCAGTGGTCTGTGCTGCTTGAGATGTCCTGGGAAGAAGGTTTTTTTTTAAACTTTTCATCATCAGAAATCAGACCATTTCCTTTCGCAGTTCCTTGGGGAGGCCAATGAAAACACTGCTCTGCCACCTTCCTCCAGACTCCCACTCTTCTCAGCACTTTTCTAGGGTGGCACATATTGAACCTGCTAAAATGCTCAAACTGTCACAGCTTTTGGCACATACTTACCCTGGGCAATGTTCCCGTGGCCAAGACTCACAGCACAGTCTTCCCCGGGGATCATGCCTTGCTGGTCCCCTCAGAAAGGCTCCTTTTCCCACACACAGATGTTCACACGTTTCATTGTCTCCCATCCGTTTTCCCTCCCAATGGAGCTGAGTAAAAAGGAGTATTGAGAAGGCCACTGGAGGAATGAAGTGGTGACAGTAGGAAGCACTGAGGGTCCTAGTGGGAACATGAGCAGTGCTGATACACTTCTGTTGTCTCGGGCTGAGCCTGCTCTCCTCACATGGAGATCAGACCACAAACACGGCCATCAGCTGTTAAAACCCTCCCCTGCAAACCAAGGGGTGGGATGGATCTCCCAGCAGTTGCTCCCAGAGCAAACAGGCAGAGAAAGAAGAGTCACAGCTGGGTTTTCTCTGTTCCCCTGTGCTTCCCAGTGTGCCCTAGCAAGGACAGTCCATGGCTGCTGTCCCCCAGGGGTGTCCTACCTGGGTTCAGGTCATCCTCTACAGCCGTGGTTCCTTCAGGATTGCACCACTGGGCACGGAGTGACAGGAAACCTGTGCCCACACCAGGGCAGCTGAGCTTATTCTCACAAGTAGGAAAGAAATCAATCACTGGAGCAAAACAGGCGGGGACAGTCACGTCTTTGTACACAGTTTTCAGAAAACACATTAAAAATTTATTTTAAATATATTATAAAAGGAAGTCCATTCAACTTTAAAAACACTAGGCATTCTATCAATGGTTCCCAATTTATGAAAGCTACTACATTAAAGTGCTACAAGTCCTTTACCACCCCCAGATATTAGGCTGTTGGTCCTAATACACACAAAATAAATACACACTGATTCAAGAGGCACCATCCAGTTTTACAGAGAAAATGCATGCAGTACAAGGTACAGACAAACTTAGACCTAATCACCGAGATCCTAGAGAATGCATTTTGAAACCAATTCCCTTCTCCACCCTAGAGGCTAAAGCTATTTGTTGCTGTTATCGTAAGGGCTAAGGTTTCAGGCTGTTAGCTTGATCAGTTTTTATCTTGTTTTGTGGTTGAAGTTCACATTTGTTTGCTCACTGCCTGGGATTAAGACTTTTCTCCTTGAGTTGAACTCGTATATTTAAAACCACATAGATCCAGTGGCTTTATATAAAACTCCCAAATCACTCACAACTGCTGGAATCATTGAAGCCTTTTTTGGGTCATACAGAAGCAGCAAGAAAGCTCAAATGCAATCAACTAAGGAGTGTACTCAGCTAGCAGAGGCAGAAACAGACACAGGTTTTTTATTAGGGTTTCCAGGATCTGTCATTGCCTAGTTCCATACAGATTCTCCAAGCTAAAGCATGGCGCTACAAAGCAAAAATCAGAGCAGGAGGTGAGCTTATTTTGGTTACACTTCAAATTTATAATGTGAATAAATCAATCTGACTGGTTAATGAGGAATATGAAATGAATTGACGAGTCTGTGTTGAATGCTGATGGCAATTTCAGATCTCATTTCCCATTCTCCACCCACTGCATCTCTCTCCACTTGAAACAGGTGAGGATTTGCAGCTTGTTTTAAAATCTGGACTCAACACTCATTAGGTCAGAAAATAAAGCATCTAAAGTGAATCCTACACAAGCTGGGAAATTGCAGCACACAGACTTCCCTTTGTTAAGATCAAGTAACAGGCCATGGGAGCCAGGAGCAGGACCCAGTGCTCCTGACTCACAAGGCAGCTCCCCTTGGCTGTGTATCCTGTGAAACCACCCAGTGAATCCATGATCCCCAGCAGCTGGAAGTGGATGTGGATGTAAGGTACACGTGCATCACTTGGGCTCTTTCATACGTGGCTTTACCAGGGATCTTTTGACTGCAAGCATGACAGGCTGACTGCCAGAGGCTGGCTGTTCCCTCCAATCAATTCAAGTCCCTGTCTGTATCTTGAAAGACAATTTAGAATACAATCTTCTCCTTTTTCACCTGGCAGTTCCATGATTTCCCAATGTGTCTATTAGGAGATGTCTCCCCTGGGTGATGTGAGCCAGCAGAGCTGCTGTCACAGCCCTGCAGCAGCCCCAGAGCACTGTACTCCTGCAGTGCTGGTGGTGCCTGTTTGACTGGCACTGATCTCAGTGCAGCAGGGAGAAGGAAAGTTTGCTGACTGGAACACTCCAGTAGTAAAGGAAAGCAAAGCCCTCTGCACAGTCTGCTGTAAAACCAACCACCAGAAAAGTCAAGCTGAGAAATCGCTTTCTTGCTACTTCTGTGTTAGAGATTTTAATACATTCTTGAAAAAGTTTCCTAGTGATGGAAGGCATCAAATTCTTCTGAAAGACACTTCTGCTACAGATTTTGGTACTATTTGTGATTTACATATTTAGAAAATAAAATGCAGGGTCCCGCATGCCAGTGAAATCATGAGCCCTCACCATGAGGTGAAACATCCAGCAGCTAACCAAGACATCCTCCATACAGCTTCAGCTGTTACAGCACACCCAGAGGAAGCTGCCAACCCTTCCAAGTCTTCCTATTAGGAGTGACAAACTTCCCCAGAGTCATTAATGATATCGATTTAACAGAGGAAACCCAAGAGCTTCTGAATTACTGTCGTTCACACAAATTTTGCACTGAAAATTTGACATTAAAAAAAACCCAAACCCACACACAAACACTGCAGGAGTCAAGCTTTCTTTCTCTTACATCCTTATCTCCCAACCCCTTCCCCTCTCTTGTCCAGCAAGGCACTAGGGAATGGTTCAAGTTTAAGCATTTGCTGTACATTTACATTTAAAAAGGCACATCTTTATTTTAATGATGCTGTATTCCCCTTTCAGGAAGGCTCACGTTCTCTTATTGTGGTTTGAAAAAGAAAATTAATTTCCTAGGTATGAGAAAAGACACCTTGCACACGTGAGAGCCCCAAACCTATTTACTGTCTGCAGGCCTTAGAGATTAGCACCAGTACAGATCAACAACAGCTTCAAGAGAAAATCAAAGTATTTTTATGCAACATAACACACACCCTGTTGTCTGGGATTCTGATACTTAAAAGCAGCAAAACTTATGCAGCCACAAGAGAGGGGTGTTTCAATACTTTTGGGGGGAAAAATATGAAAACATGTATTTGGCATTAGATAATCACCAGTATTTAATCTCCAGTCTTGACTTGCATGCAGATGTGAAGATTTGATTATGTATTCATGCTTTAGTGATTTTGCTTACAAATAACCAAAGTAATTGGAATAATTAACCAGATTGCCCAGCAAAGGCTCAGTTAAAGATGCAGATGATAAAATACGGCTTATATTTCTCAATCAGTGCATGGTTGGCTATATTAAGTCTTTGCATGAGTCAATAAAGCCTCTAGGGTACTGAAGAGTGTAACTGATGCAAATAATTAATAGCTCAAAGCCCAGTGAGCTAGTCAGAAGTGTACAGAATTTGTGAGGTTCTCACCACACTCAGACCCCAAACCTTCAGAAAAGAGATCAACCACACTGAGATGGACCTGGTACAACCACTGACACGAAATCTCTGGATTCTGTGTACTGGTGGTGGGTAGTCAAACAGGAATTGCCTCAACTATTGCCTAATCTGTTGGTGCAAGCTGCTAAGAGCTGACCTTTCTCTCCAATTAACATCACCGAGTGGTAAAAGACCTGTTCATTGCTGCAGCTCTCTCTGAAGCAAGAATCCAGGGAGCCAAGCAGGGCTCCCTTCACAAGGTGAGCCCAAGAACAAACCAAGCCATGCAGTTTAGAAACAGAAGCTAATCCTCTCATTAGGAAACTAAGACACACAAAGCTGCAACCTGCAAGCAGAACAACCTACAGTCCATTTATAGAATATGCTGATTGTGTCCCAGTTATAAAAAAACTAGCACTGTTCATGGACAAACAGCTTCTTGTTCCACAGGCATTAAAACATTCATAAAGACATCTAGTCAGGCCATCTAGTGGCTCCACAGTCAGCACTACTCAGCTAATGAGAGCATTAATAACTTAAGGAAAGCAGCAGCCAGACACAAAGCACTGGAAGGTGACTCCGTCTCCCACAGAAAATGCAAAGAGATCCTAATGACAGACATACTGTAGTCACTGAGAACAAGATGTCAGCTCTGCTTGATGCTCGTCTCAGTTCCATCCTGTACTGCTGCAGAACTGTCACAAGGGAAGTCTACGGCTATTCTTTCTTTCTTCACTCCCAAAATCTTAGACACCAGCATTTGGGAAGCCTGGTCCCAGCTACAATACAGTGCCCATGTTTCCTGTTCTCCATGACTGCATGGACCAGCTAAGTTGGTAGAAAAGGTCAGACATGGCCTCAGCAGTGTGGATGAGAGACGTGGAAAGGATTCTGAGCCTCCTACTCAATACACCAGACTGGAGATTTTAGGGGGCAGGCAGCCGTGTCCTTGTTTGCTCCCAGCTGCCAGGCACAGCACTGTGCGGCCTCCAACACATCTGAAACACGGGACACAACCCTACAATTGGCAACAAAAGGGCTTCTTGCTTCTGGAGCTCTGCAGAGGGAGCCATCCTGCTTGTTTTGGGACACCAGGGAAGCATCTCCTTGCCTTCACATGAAAGACATCCTAGAGCAGAGCTTCCCTGCCCCTCTGAGGAGGGGCAATATGCTAACCATGCTCATTAAGCATCCCACAGGGGGCCCATCCCCATCACCCCAGAGGTAGCTGCATGCTACCTACTCTTGCAACACCCCTGCCTGGGCAGCTAGACAAACCAAGGAGCTGGGCAATTCCTGGCAAAGGAATCCTGTTTACTAATTTACACAGCATCTGTTCACTGGTTCACTGCATCATCGTTCACAGCTTTTACCAGAAAATGCCACTGCTCCCTTCAGTGCAAGTCAGGGGAACTAGTAAATGTGTTTTTACAGCAACTTATTTTTAAACCAGATTTTTTACAAATCTTGCTTCAGATAGATTTGAACCAATGGTCCTCCATTCACTCTTAAGTGTCAGTACATTCCAGCTCCTGGGGCGAGACAATCCTGGTTCAGTGTCTGGCAGATCCCACAGCCAAACCAGAAGGGGTAACACCTTGCACTGCTCACTCACTGCACAAGGGAGAGGGTACCAGGAAAATGGGTCCATCAGTCCTACAGGGCTGCTAAAGTAAACAGATTTCCAGTCACAGTAAGCTGTACAGTGCTGTGGGTGCTGGGAAATCAGGAGAGATTAATAGCACGTTTCCACAAGGCTAGAACACCACTGACCACAAGACTCAAGAAACTACAGACCGATGAACAAATGGATAAAGACCAATGGCTAATCTCAGCCCTGACTTAATTATCCTGAATTAATCTGCTCACACAACTGCAAATTAACTTAGCCTTCAAATCTCTAAAGGAAGAATGGAAATTGTCTTCACGCAGTAGATTTAACTCTGAGAAATCCTGGAGATGTCTGTGCTAAAAAGGTTATAAGAGGCAAATTTGGAACCTGATATCCAAAGGCTCTTGGCATAAAGTCTTCACCTGTAAGAACTGTGATTATTTTAAAACCCTCTGCTAATCTTTCACCTTGAAGATTCAACAGTGAGTGACAAACTGACTGCAAAGTGAATGGACCAGAAACACAGATTCCTCATGGCTAATAACAACAGCCATATTCCCAACACTTGGCTGCACTTCCACTAAAGCTCTTTCCTTCATCAGAGCTATGATTTGGAAAGTAATAATACTCAACCTGTTTGAAATATATTTGGTTCAGGGCAAAAAAAAATACTCATTTCATTTTACAATAATGAGCTTTTTTTTTTTTTTTGATTGGAGGCTTAAATCTTGTCTTTGATATTTTACTTATATGGACTTTGGAAGATAAAGCACCTATGTGGGAACGCTTCAGTGGGTGGTATAGCAGCTACAAAAAGTCCTGCAGGGTCCTGGATAACAAAATCATTTAACACCAGACCCCAGTGGAAATAAAACCAAACAAAAAAGGCAAAAAAAAAAAAAAGCGCCATTTGAAACACATTCAGACTCCTCTAAAAACAGAGTTTCTGTTCAGTCTCAGCACAGAAGTGGCTCTGGCAAAGCCTTTAAAATTCCACCATCCCCAGAAGAGAAGGATGCAGCATCTTCACAATAAAGACTGGCCTGCTAGTTAACCTTCTCCTGAGATTCTCCCTTTTACCTTCA
The DNA here is from genome assembly GCA_008694505.1 of Cyanoderma ruficeps. Taxonomy (NCBI): domain Eukaryota; kingdom Metazoa; phylum Chordata; class Aves; order Passeriformes; family Timaliidae; genus Cyanoderma; species Cyanoderma ruficeps. The sequence goes on along the minus strand of VZDJ01000219.1, from coordinate 10,300,468 downwards.
TTAAGTGTTTAAAAAAAAGTATTAAAAAAATCTTTTTGCAACCCTCCCCAGTAAAAACTATAATTGTAAAATATAGATATATTTTCTCTCAGTCTTTTAAAGATCAAGGTTTCTGTTAAATTTTTCCAAGATGGTTGAGTTTGTGTGTTCAAATATCCACTGCTGTGTTGGAGATGAAGGATTGCAGCTATTCATAAAGATCTTTCGATCACTCTCACTGCAGTCCATACAGCTGCTGCTGACTGGGTGGTACAAGGTCTTGTCCTGCAGGAGAGAAATGTCAGGTGAGGTTGCTTAAGCGGAGAAGAAAAGCTGTTTTAAAATCAACAGAAAGAAGCCTTAAACACCAAGGTGAGCTATTAGGTCACTTGAGTGTACCTGAAGTTGTTCCACACTTAACTGGTTGACAAGTGTCTGGGTTCATTCCCACCCCTTCCAACAGAATGCAGCCCAATCCTCACACCTGCAGTGGGACTCTAAATCTTCCCAGGGGCTCTCCAGGCTGGGATTCTGCTGCATCCCTCCTGGGCACCGTGCCAGCAGATTGCAAGGACTAGGACAGGGCACTTAGACAAGAATTTACTTACCTGTGGCCCACAATAGCATTGCTTAGTAGGAAGATGAATAAATCCTTATCTACTTTTGGCAGGACATTCCAGTGCTGAGAACAAACTAACTCTCAGAACACCTCTTTGCAAACAGGAATCACCTCACCGCCAGCTGTGGGGACACTGAACAGAGTGTCCTCTGCTCAGGAGCCCTGGGGTCCTCACCTTTCTAACCAGTGGAACAGGGGAGTCACCTCTTTTTAATCAATGGTACAACGACAAGAGGCTGTCTGCAGATTCTCTTATTATGAGTACATGAAGGGAAGGAATAAAACACGGGTGGTGACATTTCCAGGAAACGTAAGTGCCTCAGGCAATTTGACACCTTCGATGAGAATACACCCACACACACAGACTCACTTTTCGGTATCTCCAGAGCTGGTTCCCCTTCATTCCATGACAGTCATAGAGGGTCACAGGGCTGCTGTGGGAAATGGCATCAAAACAAAACTTCTTGGTATGCTGAGGATCCCCTGGACGGATGTCCTCTCTCCAGCTGAAGGTGAATACCTGTCAGGACAAACAGGACCCTCATGATGGCTGGTACTGGGCATGATACATTCACCAGCAGAATGCTGTTCTCTGTGCCCACAGGGCAAGGAAAGGACAGAGGAAAAACTCCTCCTGCCTCTGGGGACAGGGACTGCTGACCAGGGGACTCTGCACCAGCTATCACACGGCATGTGAAACAAGACTGTGCTGCTGCAGCCAGCCATGCTGGTCAGCCTGGGCACTAGAGCAGCCCTGCATGTCTCTGCAATGCAGACATACATCAAGGATTAAGGGAGCAGCTGACCAATTACAGCCCTTCCCAGCCTGCAAAAAAGCCAGAGAGCTCCAGCAGCTCCGAGTTAACGCTGGCAGTGGACACTGGAGTCTGCACAGGCAGCCTGCAGTCACCTTGAGAAATTGTCCCACACTCCTGGGACAGGAGAGCAGGAGCCACAGCTTCCCACCCCACCCACAGGAGTGCAGGAAGGGCAAACACTTGGGTGTTGCTTCCTGATCCTCCCTTCTACTGACCCTGCAATGAACTCTCAGCACTCTCAGGTGAAATGAAGGAGGAACTCTACAGAGCACAGGAAGAGCTTTAACTCCAGAGGTTTAACTTTGACCACAACCTATGCCTGGCAATGCAGTGCCCTGATGAGAAGGCAGCACTGGCCCATGTAAGTTCTGCAGGGCTGCCAGCCCGCACACTTCCCTGTCGGTCCCTAAGGAAAAGGCTGTTCTGGAGGCTCCTCTGGAGTCAGCTGGAGGAATAGTTCTCAGAGATCTCTCATGGGGCAGTCAGAAAGGCAAATAATGATCAGGGTGCTGCTATTTGAAGCAGTGTGGCCAAAAACTTTTGCACAAAGGAACTACTTTGTTCTTAGCTGTCTTTTAAATCCCTCTTGAGAGAGAAATTACCACAATCATTTAGGCTCAACGCTACTCAGAAGTTCAAACTGCATTCTCTTCCTAAACATAAGCCAAAACTAATTTTCAAGATCCTCCTGACACAACAGAGGCTTAGCTTTGGACTGTGCCTGAGTAAATTGGTTTTGTTTCTATTTTTCACGCATCAAATTGATATGCAACAACCCTCTGTCTCCTACTACAGAAGCCATTCCCTGAAGAGTTATGCATGGCTCTGTAACAGAGGCATTGTTTTCTTGATCCTTTCTCAGCTCAGCTGCTACTGTTTAGACAAACTAATATTTTCCTCCCTTCTGTTACAATAAAGCTGTCGTTTCTGGCACCTCATATGTTGAGAGGGTGAATCTATAACCTGGCTGGTTTCATCTCTCCAGCATTGGTTGGGTGTTTATAATGCATTTGCCTCCTGTCAGGAGGATGATAGTGAACAGTTACTGAATGCTCCTGCAGGTTCATTAATATGCATGATGCTCCTCTATCACTTCTTTCAGCACAACCTTTGAAGTTAATATTCACTTTGTTACATATTACAGCTGCCTTGTTGCTGGTTTATTGTTTTGGCACCCTGTTTTCTTGTCGTTTCTTTTGTTCACTCTGAGAACTTCAAAGCAGAAGTAAAAGCTCTGCACAGTCTGCCACGCTCCAGACCCCCCTGTGCCACAACCACAAGCCACATCCTGTACCCAAGTACAATCAGCATGTGAACCTTGGGGTGCAGCTGACAGCTCCAAATGGCATTCCTTCAACACTGGCCCTTGGAACCTCTCCCTCCCCAGATTTAGGGGCCGATGATTTATCAGGTTGTTACCTGCACGTTGTTCCATGCTGCCTCTCCTCTGTCCTTCACGCAGTTTTCCAGCCTCAGTGGGGAACCCAGGGCTCCATGCTTAGTATCCACACACAGCCCACTTCCCACATTGCGTATCTGAAATAGTTAATTAGTCACTGAATCTCCTACTCCTGTCAGTAAAGAAGGCTCAAACTGCAGCTCTATTTGTATGAAGTTAGTTTTTAAGATTCCTCTCTTAACTGCGAGTCTGAGGGGGCCAGTAACAGCTGGAAGAAAGCACAGAGCTCAAACCAGGATGCAGCTGTACCTCCAGCACACAGCAAAACCAAGCAGTGACAGGACTGCAGAGCCCACTGTGGGCTGGGTTGTCTGGTGGTGTCATTTTTCACATCTCTACACCTTGTACATCCTCCCTTAAGTCTGTGCGAGTGTGAATATGCTATAGCAAATGTACAATGAATGTTGCTCTTCTGGATTCTTAAGTACTTCAGATTTGTGAGTTACTCTTGTGCTATAGAAAATTCTGTGTGAATCTTTTGTTGAATTGTTTAGCTTAAACTACAGATTAAGTGCTGTTAAACTGTTGGGCTTAAGCTGTTGACTGAGTTCAGAGCTAAGTTTAGTAAGGGGGCCCACTCTGACCATTGTGATTCCATGGGAGGATCTCCCTTATTCTTTTTTATCCTTACCCTTTTCCATCCCCAGTTTTCACACAGGTAAGTTTTGGTTGATTTCAATTTTTGATTGATTTTAGATTTTAGTTTGCTTTTTCTCTGTGTGCTTTAACCCTCTAGAAAGTAGTAGAGTGAACCTTACCAATAAACTTTGTCATGCTTTCACTTTTATATTACACCTGCTTTTGCCAACACCTTTGTTAGTGATTCTTTAAGCAACCCAAAACACTCAGCCATGAGAGTTTTGTGTAACAATTCACAGCCTCGTTCCTGGAGTGTTTCTATTCCCAGAACACAGCTGACTTTCAAAAATATGGATGGTTTTCCTGCCTTTCACATGGGAAAACTAAAGACAAGAGTAGCTCAACACAGTTGTGAAGCCCTTTGGAAATACGAGATTTCACTATTGCCCAGCTGCCTCTCCCTAGCCTTCCCTCTGGCATATTCTGCTTTCTACTAAATATACAACATGCAGAACAAGCCAAGTCTCTATTCTTGTTGGTGCTGTGCACTAACAGAAGCAGCTGCCTGCCCAACTGCCTGCTTTGATCAGGCCAGTGCAATGGTAGAGGAGTTCTGGGTTTTGAAACATCAAGCAGATCTTTAAACACTCACTCGCACCTTACCCACAGCAACTGAGGCACAGAAACAACCTTAAAAAAACCAAACCGCAGCCTATCTGCCCACTGCAGATGTCAGAGCACAAACTTGCCTCTCCCCAGGCAGCTGCTGGAGGCTCCACCGGTGGGTAGAACTTTGGCAAGTCCCAGGCGACCTCGTTCATGAACCACTTGAAGCTTTTGCAGTTGAGGTTGTTGCGAAGCTCCTTCTGCGCGGCGACGTCGCCCGCCGAGAGGTGCCGGTACTCGGGTCTGCGCTGGTAAATGTACTCTGCATATTCATCCATCCACACCTCAGCCACCCTCTTCAGGTTCTGGGGGGGCAGAACGAGAGGGGAAACCACCTGAGAGTGCTGCACAAACCACCATTAGCATTCAGAGCAGCTCACTTGTTTTTGCTCAGAAAGGATTTTCATTCACATCCACTCTTTCTCTCCAGCTTCAGGACAAAGATTATTTTTATTACTCTGTAGTTCCAAGAGACTTTTAGAAAGATATTTTCAGTTAAGGTCAAAACAGAATCCTGGCACTTGGCCATTATATCTAGTTCCTTGTGGCTAAGAAAAACAACATTAATCAAAAGTTGTTTTTTTTCCTTTTTCTCTGTAAGGAAACTAGTCAGAACATGATGCTGGTAAATACCACTGGACATTCAAAGGTCTCTGACAAAAAGCTGCTTTCTTAAATCCTTCTTATTGCATCTTTTATATCCATCTAGGAATGGGATTTGCAGTACTCCCTTCTGAAAAGCCCCAGTTCACAATACTCTTTCTTAGCACTATTTTTCCATTTTCTTGGGTAAAACTGAGATACCTCCAGAATACGAAGCTTTCAGGCAATGACCCTTCAGAACAGAAGCAAAGGGTTTTACCTCATGGCAGCAGCACATTTCATGTATTACTGTAAAGCTTAATCCCCTGTGCACCTCCAAAGGCAGCAACAAACACCCACTCAAGAAAACCTGCTTGTCACAGTGCCCTTGGGAGTGCTGGGCCTTGGGCTGTTCTCTGGCAACATCAGGCACATTCTTGGTGCCCCTTGGGAATGTGCCACGTGCAGTTTGTGACTCCTTGCATGAAGCTGCTCAGTCCAGCAGTGATCATTTACTACCAAAACACTTAGGAAGCTAAGAGTGATCAGTGTGCTGATCCTGCCCCGAATGCAGCCTTGCACACAACAGGAGCAGGTGTTTACCTCAAGGTGTCTGTTAAAATGCCAAGAAACAGCTTTTCCTACCTCTCTGCTGTCTCCTTCCAGCACTGTGGGAGTACACAAGAGCCAAATACTGAATCAAAAGAAATACAGCTCCCTCCTGAAGAGATGGCAGAGACAGGAGAGTGCTCTGTCATTCTGACAGGTCATTGCTGGGCTGAGGAATAAATCCAAATCTATAACTGGGGTGATGCCATTAGACTGGGAAGCATTGTAACACTGTGCAAGCCTTAAGATTTCAGAACAGCAGGGCACCTCTCTGAGGTTTTTAGTTTTGCAGCCTTCCAGCTCCTAGGATGTTTTTCTCCCACCAGAGGGCAATGCAATCCCTCCTTAATTTGAAAATTAGCTAGAGAAACCCAGTACAGGATAGACAAAAGCTCTTCTTTGGGCTACACTAGATTAAGAAATAAGATGGCATGGAACATTCCATTGTGGAAAATTACAGCTTGCCCATTCAGTGGTCTGTGATGCTTGAAGTTGAGAGGTCTTTCAATCACCAAAACCTATCACCACACTGAAGCCTGCTGCTCTTGGAGAGCACAGCTATAAAATGACTGAAGTATTATACAAATAAAGCCATATCTTGTTTTTATAGCCAGTGCCTGATCACAAAGTCCCTGCTCAGCACCCAGCAGTGGCTGATGTCTGGAGCATGGCAGCTGTTCACACACACATCTGCAGCTCCCTGGGCTCTCCTCCCTTTGAGCTACACATCCACCACTCCAAAACTGCTCAACTTGCACTGTACAGGTGCAAATTACAGACAAAGCCCCCCACATTTGCCTCCCATTGTGGGGTGGGAACAGACAACAGCATGGTCACGTTGCAGTCGGACTCCTGCCATGGGGAATGCCACTGCCACTTACTCTTGCCAGGCTGACTCCTGTGGGAACCTTGTATGGAACATATTTCCTGTAGATATGACCAACTCTAGAGCAAGGGATGTCCTCCATGCGACCTCCACACATCCACACCTGTGGAACAGCGGAGAAACACATTCAATCTCGGCTTTATGGAGGAAAATGAAAAAGAAAAGACTTCCAAGTAATCAAAAAAAAACTTAACCCGGATTTTTACATTAAAGTACACTCTTCCCAAATCCCCTCCCCTCCCTGCCTTAGTCCCAAATCCTATAACAACCCGCTTAGAGCCATGCAGCAAGCCTTGATTTAGCACAAGTGCTCTCAAGCCTTCTATATAGAAAAAACAGGGAAAAAAAAAATCCAAGCACTGAGAAAACGGCACACACCTCGCTTTAAACTGATATATGTTATTACAGCAATAGTAACCACAATAGTTAAACTGGGCTGCCATAAAAAACCCTGGGTGTAGGTTGTGTAACGAGGCTGTAAAAGGGAGGCCATCTCCCTAGTACAGGTGGTCATGTGTTATGCAAAAGGCTCCAGGGAATTCATGAGCCTGTTCAAGTGCCAGAAATCAGAAGAAACTGCTACTTTTTCCCGTGGTTATCACTGCTCTTTTATGGTTTCATTGCTGACATTCATTCATTGCTTTTGCAGCCTTACAATTAAGTGGAAATCTCTGCCTGGTGAACACATAAATAGCTTTAAAAAAGCCCTCAGGAAGTCACTAGAACACACTGCTAGTTGGAGATGACTACCTTGATGCTTGGTTAATATCTAAAGCGGGTGCAAAAGCTTCCTTCCCCATGTGGGAAGATCTCACTTTGTGCCAGCACTCTGCAACAACTTTCTTTCACTCTTTATTTATAGCATGGATGTAGTAATTTTGTCCAAGTGAAACAAAAGGAGACGTTTTCTAAACCAGCCAATCTACCTCATTAGGTTTAAAAAATATTTCTGTGCTTCACAGAAATATCCAATCAATACTTAAAGAAAAAGTACCCTTTAGAATGCCAAACAAATGACTTTCTGAATTCCTGAAGCGAGGCACTGCCTTTGCCCTTCTGATTGTCCCCGGATCCCATGGGACAGCCCCAAAGGATTTTGGGCAGGCTGGTGCAGTGCTCTTGATCTCCCCATTCACTGGGGCTGATTTGAGCCACCACAGTTCACTGTACAATGAGCTTAGTCAACAGCTTTACACATAGCAGGCAATTCCATTAATACTCTACAGCGACAATATTAAATACTTAGCTTGGAAGAGAAATATTTGGCCAAGGCTGCTGCATAATTATTAGCTCTGACACTAAAGTCCTCTGGAGTTTCAGCTCTGTCTGCTGGCCCTAATAATTACAGTCATTTGCTGACTGTGTATAACTTAATGGAGGTTGGTTGCTCTCAGTAAGAGAAATATTTTTCACAGGCATCTTCTAAAGTTCAAGGCACTTAATTACATGTCGTTACGGTGAGAGAAACAAGAAAAAAGTTGACAAACACTCTTACAAAATTTCATTCCTTTTGTCCCTGCTGTGTCCTAAGTGGCTGGTGTAGAGGAGATGAAAAAGAAACTAGCACTCAGCTTCTGTGAAGTTTCTTATGGAATTAGAAATGCTTTTTTATTCTGCAGCACCTGTGCTTTTGGCTGCAGAGGGCCAGAGCGTGATTTCACTGCTGAGAAATTAACTGGCTGAGAAGACAAGCATTTGGGCATGGTTTGTGTTTCTAGGACAGAAATGGTTTGTGCAAGGCTGTGAGAGCTGCAACAGACCCGTGAGCTATAAAAACCTGCAGGAGCAGCAGCAAGAGTCCCAAGCTCAGCTGCACAGACACACACACACTCCTCAACAACCTGCACTATCCTGCACTGCATCCTGCAGCAAGAAGCCTCAGGGGTTCACAGCAGCTGCATTTTAGTGTAACACAAGCCTGGCTGCAAACAGCAGCCTGTTTGCCTCGCTGCCTGCCCACAGGATGCCTGACCTACCCCATCCCTAAGGAAAGGCTTTCAGCCAGGCCACCACAAACACACTTCTCTGATGTCCCTGTGTAAGCTGAGCAGCAGAGCCCTGCAGTGGGTACAGCTGGAGAGGAGAGAGCTGTCCTTGTGCTGCAGAGCTGGAGAAGCAGCAGGAGTGGGGAGCTGGACAGAACTGACAGGCCAGGAGCTCCAAGCTGGTACAAGACTCCAGGCATAGAAGACAACATTACATGAACACATGCAATGTGATCAGAAAAGCTACTTAATTGAGTTGCTTAATAAGTAAAACCTAACATCAGTTTGACTTGCTCTTTTCCTGATCATGCTTTAAAATATTTACTTCCAAGTGATGCTGCAATGGAGGCAATGGAAAGCTTCCTAATCCCTACCAGCAGAGCTCAGTGACCCTTTCAAGGTACTTTGCCACCTCTGTGCCTTTTTAACGTTGCCTCACGCTGCAAGTGACAGTATGGCACCCGCAGTACAAATCTAATTTTAAAGGCATGCTTTCCACTCATTCATTGCTGCTTTGATTTATTTTATTAGTGAGCTGCTTTGTGTGGTGACAGAACTCATTACAACCTCCATAAAGACAATTACCAGTCCTTATCTATACAACTGGAAGAAGGGGGAGAGGGAAAGAGCGTGATAGGCATTGGTAAAGCCCAGCTAACAAAAGCATTAGAAAGCCAGAGCTAAAGGTCAGAGGATTGCATCCAGGGGTCTGTCAAAGAGTAAATGCAAGGGAAGCAAACCCAAAATAGCTGTGTGCTAGCTGAGGGAACGCTTCCACTCAGTTCCTGATATTTGGTTGTTTTTAAACAAGAGTACGGTTCCCAGGCATGACACACCAGGATGTACACTGCTAAAAATACCGTGCTGTCAGACAGCTGAAACGGTGCTGGGCTGTGGGGCAGCACCTCACGCCTTCCCCACAACACTGACTGCCCCTTACTGCCTTCTCCTTAGGCCACAGGGGCCACTTTCTTCCAGGTGTTTTACGGATCCTGCCTCACTCCTCAGCTGACACGACAGAAAACGTCAGAGCTTGAACTTGCTCTGATTTCAAACAGCCATTTACGCCGTAAAAACAAGTATTAAAGCTGGTCAGGCAGACAGTGCTTCTTACAATAATCTAATCAGATCTCATCAAGAGAGAACAGGAAATTTCTCTTCCTCCTCAGGCACAATTTTGCCAATCTTCATTTTGGGCTTGGAATCCAGCAGCTGACAGATCGGGTAGAATGAAGAGAAAACCTGGCTAGGCTGAGGTCAACGGGCACACTGAGCAGATTTAGCTAAGGCCCAATCTCACCCTAATAATAAAAACTACACAAGGGAAATAAAGTAACACTGCTGATATTGCTTCCATCTTCCCAGCAGCCTGGAGAGCTGTAACTCCATATTCATAAAGCGACTCCAGAGCCTTTGATTCAGTCAGTATGCTGTGAAAGCAGCAGATAATATGCCACCTATTCTCTACATGGGAATGTTATGCTGATCCAATTCCCTTTCTGCAATTTCAGAAAACAATGTCAGGTAAGACAGCTGAACCTCTCCTCTCAAACACACAATACAATGCTGCAGTTAGTGTGTGAACACCAATTATCTGGGTATACAAGGTTTATGGTTTCCAAAGACTGCACCATGATGAGCCAATGCTTCCCAAGAGAGGGGAAAAACCACAAAGGATAGTTAAGCCTTGAAAATAAAGCTGCTTCTGCAAGACACAACAGAAATGAAGACCATGGGATGGACCAACAGAGAGCGGCTGGCTGGTTGTGTGAGCACACACAATGAAAGGTGGGAAGAAAAGGACACAGAGGATAAGTCAAGGGAGTTCTCTGCATAACAAAGTAGGTGAGAGGATGAAAGGAAGGGCAATAACTCAGGAAAATTGTAATCCTCTATACTGGAAGCATCAGCTGCTCCTGCTGCTGGGACCTGGTGCTCTCTGAGAGATTAAGGTAGCCCATGAGGCACTGGGATCTGTGTGTGTGCACAGCACCTTCTCACACACCAGTACAGCTCCTCCTCACAGTCTGGAGCATTTGAGAGTAATGACAGCACTTTCTCATAATCACATCTCAGGGAGTGGAGGGGAGCACTTCCCTGCTGCTGCTTGGTGGGAGGCTGCTCAGGAATCTGAACCAAGAGGATGAACAGAGGCAAAAAATTCAAGTCAATGGTCTGAAATGGATCTGTGCATCAAGAAGCCACCCTGTACTGCAGCTGAGAGCCTTAGAATTAAGCAGCATGTGCTGGCTAAAAAAAAAAGAACAACCCACAAAAAACCCAGCAGAATGCCCAGCCTGTTCCAGTGTGGGCAAACGTGAGCTGCTGGAAAGTGGAGTGAGGATGTGCCTGGAATAAGCAGTGCAGGCTCACAATCAGCACTGACTTCAGCAACACAAGTAGAAATGCTGTCAGAAGGGATCCCTTGGCAGTTGCACCCCAAGTACACACCTGCCAGAGCCCAGTGGCAAAACGGGAATCAGAAACGTGCAACTGGCATGGGGCAAAGGAGAGGCAGGCATTAGACATGTGATCAGAAGCTGCGCAGTGCTTGGGTTTGTTGGAAAACATGTAACGTGTTTTATGCTGTGGAAATCAGAAACAATCCATGTTCATGGTTTGGGAAAAGGATCTGGAAAAATGCAATGACCTACAAACACCAGAATAAGTGCAATGGCTCCTTTCCTATTGCTGAAGAAAGAATTGAAAACCAAAAGTACTGACCAGCTCTTTTGTCTCTCTTTTAATTGTTCTTTTTAGGGCAACTGCCAATTTGGCTTGTTTGCAATGAGCCCTTTGCATTTTATGAAAGCTTTACAATCTCCAAATTACAAGGCAAACATTTCTAAAACAGAAATGATTTATCACCTAGAGAGGGACATTCTGGATCCTCATTCTTTGCTCTTCAAGTACAGTGTGCAATTAAAGGACTGAGAACCACATCACTCGGATCTGAGATACAAAGTACATCTATATTTATGCCTACACTAGTCAGAGACATCCCTTTTTACTCTTCTGTTTCCCCACAACCAAAAAAATCAGAGACTATGTATTTATGGAAGAGAGGCGTGAAGCAGTTCAGTGAAGATTTATGTAAGCCAAACAGAATAGAAGCCACAAAAATACTGGAAAACAGGCAACACCATCTCAAATAAAACTGAGTGGAGATAAGTGCTGTACAAAGTAGCACTTTCAGAAGGGAACAGTTTAAATGCTTCACACATACTGCTCCAAATTAAATGCATTTATGTAAAAACCCATAATGTTATGTAGGTTACGTAGGCAGCTATTAACTTGTGTTTAGAAGAGGAAAGGTCCATTATAACTTTGGGTAAAGATTTGAGTTTTGTTCACACAGTCAGGAAGATAAAAAAGATCAGGAAAAACTCTAAGAGAAGAGAGGTAAGGAAGTGACTTCAAAAAAGCCAAGAACCCCACACCTCAATGAAGCCTGCTGAACAGAGGAACCACGAGGCAGCAGAAAGGAAAGGTCCAAACGCCCCACAGAGACAGCTGTGAATGCCTGTTTACCCTTTTTCCAAAACACAAGAACACACTTGAAGGTCAGCACCTGCGAATTCACCTGTAACTACCACTGGAGATTGTGATGTGCCTGTTGTGTCTGGGGTGACCTGACCAGGAGCACCGTGACCTGCAGCAGAGCTGGCTCGGAGCTGCTCTGGGTACACACAGCTCAAGAGAAGGAAGCAGTGCCTGATGGATACATCAACTCCTTCATTTCTAAACTAGAATTTTCTGTTTTAAGGGATTGCCAAGACCCAGAAGACAACAAACCAGCAGTTAAGGTTAGAAAGTTCACCTCAATTTTTTTTTGTCCCTCCTACATGCAGTGTTTCCCAATGATGTTTGATGTACACATTTCATACAAAGTGCAAGGCTTCTAGAGTTTTATCCACCCTTTAGCTAAATTTTTTCTGAGGTGTAAATCACTGATGCTTCTCTCTTGGCTTGCTTGAAAATTTCTGCTCGGAAGGAAGCAGAGCCAGCTGATAACAGAAATACGTATGATTTCCAAAAAGAAAGGCAAGAGGTTCCTAAATAAACTTGTTTATTTCCAGTTTCTCAGCAACAGAACCCTGTATTTTAAAATAAAGGCAAAACCAGCAAAACACAGTCCATGAATGGCCAAAAAAAAGAATATGTGTAAGGGAAAAAAAAACTCCTTGTGAGGCTGGAGAAAGCCAGATCCAATGCAATGGATTACAGGGCAGCAGTACAGAAGAGTATCTGCACTCACAACACCCAGGGAACAGATTTTGTTAAAGCTGGGCTCTAACTCTGGCATACTTAGAATCTGAATTCCCATGAGATAATAAATAATGTGAAAGCAGGTACCCCACACCTAAAGCCAGATCTCTAAATTATTTGACAGTGCACCTTTAACTACAAAATCTCAGTCAACTTCTAAAGGTAAAAACACAGCTCAGAGCTCACCAGGAAATGTCATAGCTTCATAAATTCTATGAACAAACCTTCTATTCTTGCAATTCCAGCAGAATTATTAAATCTATCATCCACAGATGAATGTATCAATTTATCTTAATTTCTGAAAATACACTGAGCCTCTTTCAGTGAAAACTTCATTTTTCTGTTGCACAATGAAAGAAAAAAAAGGGGGTCTTTCCAGAGATTAATTAAAGCAAATTTATCCCTCCATAAATTACCATCTCTGGACTGAAATAAAACACAGTGTGTTTCAGAGGGGATAAGCAAACAGATGAATGAAGCAGTCTTATTTCCTGCAGATCAAGCAGTGTGACTGTCTGCTGTGGCACTGGAGACAAAGGGCTTGCCCAGCCACTGTCATCACTCTTGGAAACCAGCGTTTTCAGAGAGGAAGAGGCTGAATGCTCCCCTCCTGCAGAGAATGAGTGCCTTACACAATTTCATTACACGCAACACAAAGATGAAGAGGCTCTAACCACCATGACACCCCCAGAGAGGGTGCCCTCACCCCTCCCTTCCTGCCACTGTTCCAGAGGACACGGGGACATCCAAGGTGACTTATGGCTGCTGGTGAGGAAATGATGGAAGAAAAGGCTGTCTCAAAATCCATGTCTTTTCTCCCACTGTTTGCTGCCCAGTAGCACATGGGGTGTGTGTATGGCAGTGTGGCTTGCTGAGCATTGATATCCTCAGAACTACACATGGGCACGGAGATTCAGGAATCTGGGATGTGTGTATGGCAGTGTGGCTTTCTGAGCATTGATATCCTCTGAACTACACACGGGCACGGAGATTCAGGAATCTGTTTTGTAATGATCAGCCATGACCTGTCAGGGGCGACAGGCAGGATTTTAGCTGCTGAAGCCAAACTGTGCACTACATCCCTGCTGTCCTCTAGCCTCGTGCTAAGGCCGGTTAGCTTAGATCAGTGGCATCCAGACATCTGTAAAATTAAATATTCAACCTCCGAAAGAAACCTCAAACAGAGTTTAATGTAGACATCTTTACTCAGTTTGGCCCAGGCTATGGGAAGGATTCCCCCCACTGAGGAGAAGACTGGCCACCTGCCTTCAGGGACTTGGGACATTCTGGTGGGCTTCCCAAACTGGATTTCAGAGTGCCATACTCCAGCCTAACACAGGTACCAGCAGTCTTGGTGGGTTACAGTGACTTGTTAGTCTTTGTATGCATTTTTGAATCAGCTGGCTAACTCTCAAAGCCCTCCACTGACCAGCTCAGTCAGTCAGTAGCAGAACTGTCCCCAGGCCAGACAGACAATGATCCAAAGTCACTCCCAGCAACAGTAATGACTTCAGTTGTTGGAGATTTCTTCCCAGGTCAGTAACAGCCTGAGTTCCTCACAGCCAGGGGTCAACTGAGGTCCTCCCGGAACTGGAATCCTCCTTCCCTCAAGGAGGAGAGTATTTCACCATGTTGCCAGGGTGAGCACTAAGCAGCCTCAAGGCAGAGAGCTCCACACCAGCTGACTTACCCTTGCTGGGAAGAGCACATGCATCAGAGCTGTGACCACAGAACAGGGACACCCCAGCTAATCCTGCTCCAAAACTGACCCTCACAAGTCCCTGCTCACATCAGTGCTGATTCTTCTGTGCACTATCTTACTACTCCCACCTTTTCCACCTTCAGTCACACGCAAAAGTAAGGACAAGACAGATCATTCACATTCTGCACCTCGGAACAAATTCTTACTTTTCAAAACAAAAGTAATTTCCAGAGAACGTGGCTCACCTTAAAGGATATTTCATACTGCTCTCCTCCCCATATCTCCAGACCTGCATCATACCCTCCCAGCTCCCAGAACCACTTTCTATCGACTGCAAACAGTCCTCCAGCCATTACAGGAGACCTTAAGGAAAAACCAGACTCCATATTACAAACACATTCAAAGACACACATCTCTAGCTAAACATTTAAAAAAACAAAGCAAGATTTGACAAATATTCTTTTCACCACCCAGTGCTCCTGGTGCCTTTACAGCCCTGTCAGCACATCAAAGAGTTGTTTTGGTGTTATCTACTGATTTCCCACTTGCAAACGAGGAGGACCAGACCAGGCTCTCTTCAGAACCTGCCAATGCCTCTCCTCCAAGCAGGAGTTGACCATTAAGTGACAGGACACCACCTTGGCCCAAGGGACCTGTATGCTCCACACATGGTGCTCTGCTTCTGTTGTAGGGTTCAATCTTTGAGTTTGACTTCAAAAAGTGTTTTGTTGGTTCATTTTCTTTTTTTTGGTTTTTTTAAACACTGCAGAGTATAAAGGACAGCAGAACTGTCTCAATGTTGGCAAGCACAGCAACAGCAGAGCACAACTTGATCACAGATTTACTTCTGCAGTGTACTGTAACAATCAAAATTGCTGTAATTATTCTGCTGGGTTTTCTTCTTCCCCCACTTGGGAATGACACATAACCCACCATTGGTTTGTTGTTTTTGGCAGAGCATTAGGGATATTAAGTTATGTTTGAAAGATCTCAGTAATAAATGACCACATTAATTGTTACACATTACTTTTCAATGAAATGTTAACTTCTGCAGGAATTAACGTGGCAAAAAACAGCAATGAAAAGGAAAGTGTTTACAGCTACTATACAATGCATTTCTTTTAAACCAGCAAAGCAAACAGCTGCCAAAAAAGCAAGTAGCTTAACACCAGCTTCTGGCTTTTGCTACGCTGAGGTGTAAACCAACCCTGCAGCAGGGTGTTATTTCATTAGCCGGCTCTTAGCAGTCTGCGTTTCAGCAACTTACTCAAAGGGATCACTGGGATCAGGTTTCTGTAACTCAGGAGGAATAGGGATCCTCTTGTAATACATCTCCCAGTCAAACGCCCCTCGCATGGCGTCTCCAGCCTGAGTCTCATATCCAAAGTGGTCGTGGTCAATAACATCGATCATTGGGCAAACGATAGTCTTGCGGTTTCGGGCAATGCGATCTGAGGATTGGAGAAACATGTTAGAAAACCTGCACCAGCTGGTTCCTTTGATCGTGAATTTACAAAAAAAAGAAGCATCAAAAGATGAAGTTGTCCAAGAATGACACAGCTTTTTTCCTGTTTCTTCTCTTGTGAGCAGAGGCTCCAATTTATATCAATTTATATCAATTTATCTGCTACTTCTGCAATCACTGAGAGAAAAACACCAGGCACCCATCACCCAGATGCAAAATGGGAAGACACAGCCACACTACCACAGAGAACTGACTGCCAGGCTAAAACCAGACCTCTTGTACTCGGTGAGCAATCCTCATTTCCACAAGAGACCAGGATGTGAACCCCTTCTGTGCAGATCCAAACCCAGGGAATAACCCACTGCACCACCCAGCCCTGACCGCCACACCAGAATCTGGCAGGAAGCGTTTCAGACTAATGGCATAAGGCTCAAGAAATCCAAGAGTTACCTCCTCCCCTCCAACCTTTTCTTCCAACCAAATAATATAACACAAGATAAACTCCTGCATAAACATCTGGAATTTCTTAAATGCTTTATTACTGAGACAGTCTCTTGTTTGAAGTTAGCTCTCAGAGCAGAGGCGATAAAATGATGTTTCAGCTTCCAAAACACATCTCACAGAAATCCTTTCTGTGCTTTAAAAATCAAAGCATCCTCTTCGTGTTCTCATTTAAATGGCACTGGAGCTAATTCTGTCCTCCCTCCCTGGGGCTCGTTAAAGCCGCAAACGTTTCAAACTATTGCCAGATATAAACTGTAGTGAAAGCAACAGGATAACCATCCATCAATCCTGCAGGAAAATCTGACTCTTCCTTAAACCTCTGCTTGACTCCTGTTGCCACAGCCTATTTGAGAAAGTCACACCTCAGAGAGCTCTGACAGGTCACTGGCAGCAGGGATGTGAAGGAGTTTGGTGCCGGCTGGAGGCAGACAGGTACCAGAGACAGACGGCACTGTCCTTCCAGTCAGGCATCCTTGAAAAGAACTGACACCTCCTCAAAGATGGAGTGCTGCCTTGGAAAAGGGTGCCCATGTTCTACAAATACACACCAGCAGCTCTCATTCACAAGAAGTATTTTTCACAGCTTTGCAGACTATGAAGTTAAATATAGTTATACAGGAGACAAAACTCTTCAAAGCTACTCAAAAACCATATGTAAAGATCTCTTCTGTATCGTGAAGCCATTCCTCCCTGCAAGGGAATGACCATGTGATAGTTTACTCTTCTAGCAAGCTGTAAATTATTTAAGATTTCATTTAATGAGGAAACAGAAGAATATGATTTCTGCTCTTTAATTAACAAAAGCATATGACAGGGTTACTGCACAGTGCAGGACTCCAGAACAAAAAAACCCCTCGTGCTAAACACCACAAGTTGCCAACAATACACTTGAGTCTTGCGGTTGGTTTTATGATATTTCATCTCTCTTTTATCCACTTACAGCACGAGGGGAAAGCAGCAGGTGGGAATAATTTCAACATCCCCCCACTGACCTAAGAGAGGCGGCAGCCAGTTGACGTTGGCCTCGCAGTGGGAGTCCAGGAAGGTGATGACGTCCCCGATGGCCACGGAGGCTCCCAGCATGCGGGTCCGGATCAGCCCTTCCCTCTTCTTGGTGCGCAGGATCCGCACGTTGGGGAACTGGGCCATGTAATCTTCCAGCCGTTTCTTCAGGTGTTCTGTGTGAAAAGGAGACATCGGGACACTGCAACAACCGGTTCCTTAAAAATGCTGTTCTGTCTTTACTAGAAGGAGATGTCTTTGGAAGTACGGCCTCAACAGGCAACAAATGCAGTAACAAGACAAAGGAAGCAAAAATTACTTCTTTTAACTGCCTAAGCAAGACTTTTGAAGATGTTCCAAAATTTTAGAAGCGATTAAACAGAGGAGAAAAAAGAAAGGAACAAAGAGTATAGGATGAGAAAGAAAACAGCAGAGAAGGAGGAAAAGGAATAAAAAGACAGCTGGCAGACCCTGAGCCAGGATTCTTGGACACTTGTGGAAAACCACTGTAACTTAGAAAAGACACAGGGGGATTCGTTTTCAGAAGTAAACCACACTCAGGCCATTTAAGTTGTATGTGGTTTTTTCAAAACACACAACATAACAATCCACTCATGCATAAATAAAAACCAGGAAAAAGCCTAGTCAGACACCCCTCCAAGCTGCAAGGCAGGCACAGCCACAACGTGTATGGGGATGGCTTCCTTAAATGCTCAGCAGAGAACATTTGTATTTAAATATGGAAATATTTACACTACTGAACATGGACTGGAGCCACATCTGAATTAACACAGACAGTGGCAGTCACCGTGATTAACAAGAATTCAAACAGGAGAGCTGCACAGAAAGATCACTGAGTGATCAAAACAATGGACAGCTTGTTCCAAAGTGGAGATAAAAAGTTTGGTCTGCATAACGAGAGAGGGGAACACAGCTGTCTTTACATCAAAGAGTGAAGCAGCAAAGAAAAACCTGAAAATAGGCTGAGCTGACGCTGGCCTCATCACTAATGGGTTGATCTTTTAGGCATCTGAAATTTTGACAGCAAAGCCCATTCAGAGGGTGCCAAGGATTGTTCATTAATGCCCCACACCACCCACTGCAGTCAGTGACCAATGCAGGAAAGACCAAACTCAGGACGTTACATCTAAGCAAGTAACTGTTAAAATCTCACATAACAAAGCTTGACTAGAGGCAATCACTGAAATACAAATACCCTGACAGGGTTATTTGCCTTCTGTAGGGAACACATCCTCTCCACTCTGTACAGCACATCTTCCTCAGCTTCCAGAGGAGGCATGAAAGGCAGGGGCTGCAAAGGCCAACAGCAGGAAAGTGTTCCTGAACAGGGCACCAGGGAGGCTGGGCATTGGAAACGCTGACTGAAAAGAGCAAAGGAGCAAATAAACTTAACCTAGTTATGAGCTCTCCCCTTGTGCTGACCTGGCAACTGAGAGAATGGTCAGAAGCCCCGTGGTAACACACATTCTGTGCCTGCTCTTTGAAGCAGCCATCATGTGTCTTCCTTCAAACATCACCCAAATACATCTCCTTGCTTTTGAGGTATTCCCAGCAAGCTCTTTGCCCTGTTCAAAGCTTTGTTTAACATTCCCCAGGAGTTTTTTTTTTTTCCACAGATCCATTTTAGTGTTTTGCCTGACAAGTATAATTGTCCCATAATATCTACATAGGTTTCCCTCTCAATAGAGCCCTTAGGACTTCTTGATGTCTAGTGTGCTTTTCCCTCATCCTTTTCAGGTCTCTTCTGAATAGATCCTCTCAAGCAACCAGAAATTTTGTCCACTCAATTACAGATTTTTCAAATGAGGGCCTTCCACAGAGACTAGACATATTATTAGTGCAGCTGCCTTTCTCCTGAGGCAGTGGGTAGACTTAAAACGAGAAAAAAAAGAAAAAAAAAGAAAGAAAAGAAAAGCTACCACTGTTTAACATCAGAGCTCTTCCCCTGCCATTGTTAGTTTGTCACAAAAGATTGTTTCATCGCAGAGAACAAACAATCCTCACTTCAAGCATAAATCAGCCAAGCCCAAAACCAGGATGCAGACTTTACTTAATGTACCCAAGACAAGACAAACACGACAGTGGCTGCTGATGCTCGTTATAATAAAGGAGGGAACTGTCACACAGACACTCTCAGCCTGATTTCCCTAACAACAGCCAGAGATTGATAATAGCAGAAGACACTTGGAAGATCAGACTACACAATACTTACATTATCCAAGCCAAACCTATGAAGCAGTAGGAAGTCTTAAAAACTTCAAAGCTCTAAACCAATGGAAAATATAAAGAGACTTTCTTCAGCTCTTTATTTTGATTAAAATGAGAAAATGAGGCTGTGAAAGATGCCAGAGGATGTGTGTTCGTCATTTCCATTTTAGCATCACCTGCCTTTCAAAACTGTTCTGGTTTGTGGTGCAGTTTCATCTGTGGTGACACCTGGGGCAGCTGAAGTGGCTCCTCCAGGGACACAGGCACAGCACGCTCAGCCTGCCACCAAACATGGGGATGTGCTGGGATGGGTCTCACACACACCCAGAAGATGAACACAGAGTCACTGGCCCTGGCCATTTCAGTTGTGATGATGATGATGATGGCTGCTCTGCTACACTGACTGAGGACAGGGTGATGTGTGTGTATTGATGAACAAGCAGCTAAAAATGGAGATTTCCCCATTTTTACAGTGTAATGGGGAAAGGAAGGCAGAGGAGCCATGGAGTTCTCTCAGGCAAGCACTCTGCAAAGAGCACAGAGTTTAATCCACTGGCTTCTCACTGCACTCCCAAAAGCTGGGTTTGGTTCTTCAGCACTTCCTCACTACATTTCCATAGTAAGAAAATACCAAAGCACTCTGCTTGCAGTGAGGAGCCTGCTGTTTGCTGCACTGGTGAAGTGCCTCACGCATCAGGAATGGTGTCCCTGATGGCTGGGAGAACAAGGAAAAGCTGCAGGAGCTCCAGCAGCACCTGTGTGCTCCCACTGCTGCAGGGGACACACCTGCTGAGGGCTGTGCTGCAGCCACAGCGATGATGCTCAGGTAGAGCTGCTCCTCCCAACTGCTGCAGCAAAATCCATGTTTGGCCACTGCATTTTGTAAGATTAAGACTTCTCTATCATGAACTGCAAGCAGGCAGAGTTTACTGCATCTGCTTTGCCTAAGTGAAGAGTCACAGACTTCTGAGCTACCTCACAATATGCAAAACTCAGTAAAATGTGGTTTTCAGAGAGATTTCTTATTTTTTTTTATCCTTGTGCTATTCCTGCCACACAGCCTGGCTTCTATGCACCCAGACAGAAAATAGTTATTTCATTCTGTTTCAAATATTGTCCCAATTAAGCCAAATTTTGCTTTAAAAAGAAAATTTAAAAAACCCAAACAAGTGCCGTTAACTGCTACAGAATTTAATGAAGCTTTAAAAAAATATATTGTGGAATCTTGTCACACTGAGTAATTTTTATTACAAGGGCAATTTTCTTTAATGAAAGTTGTTAGGTGAACTGGATGGATTCCAATGGCTGTGCCTATGCTGGGCAAAGTAACACAGCCCAAAAATATAAATGAGAGTAGGATTATCTGCAGATTAAAAACTATTCTGGTAGTTTTCTAACACACTTTGCGATAAAGTTGATGTACAGTGTATACTTTAACTGTATCAGCCAAGAACTGCTGTTTTCTTTACTTTGAGCTGTAAATAAAGTTGTGTGAAGACAGCAGAGAAGCTTTAACAGGTAGCCTGGTTTACAGAAGCAGCCCTAAACTTTCTAAAATAAGGCATTTTTTTCCCCTCAGGTCAGATTTCTGTGGTGGTCTTACTGTACTTCTTCCTACTGGCCTCATCCAAGCAGAGCTGCCCTCAGATCCCTCTAGTCTGGTGACCACCTGTAGCATGGCAAGGACTTTCCAAGACTGGAATTCCTCATATCCAGTTGACTTCTCATTCCAACATTGCACTCTGCCACCTGAAGAGGCACCTAAGAAATTCAAAAACAAGCATATGCAGAAGCTGGAAGACAGAAGAGTCCAAGGAAGCTTTTTGGTTTATGTTTGGTGTTTTTTTGTTATTTTTTTTAATAGGTGATAGTCCCTGCAACAGCTCTGCAGTATTTGGCAGGGAAAGGAGCACCAATATTTGCCACAGAAAAAACCAACAACAAATTTTAAATATCAGCCATGACTTGAAACTATTAAACTGATCTATGTCCTGAGAAAGAACTATGAGTGAAACTTCTCCTGCCCTACCAGTGCAACATTTCATGGTTCATATGATACCATCAGCTTTGGTTTCTGAATTTTGACACTGTACAGCACATCTGCAGCTCCAGGGCCTTTGCCATATGTGCATCATCAACCCAATCCAGAAGGAACAGCACTGCAGAAATCAGAAACTTTCCCAGACACTTTCCCACGTTTCTCAGATGCCATGGGTAACACCAAAGGTTGCTCTGCCCTACAGGATCCTGGCACCTGCTGAGGTGCTTTGCTTTAGTTTACACTCACAAGCTTCAGGATGTGAAGATGGAAGAGCCACTGCTCTCTGAAAATCCAGGGAATCTCCCCCTCCCGCTGAAGGGCACAGGAGGACAGGACTGGAGGATCGGCAAAATCCCATTTTAGGCAGGAAAGGACTGTTTCCCTTCTCTGCAGGTTATTTTGGCTGCTTTCCAACACCAAAGCCTGAAGTGCCAGCATGCATCTAGCATTTGTTTACAGGTTACCCCAGCCTGCCATCCCTGCCCTCCCACACACAGACACGCTCGTTGAAGATTACAAACGAATCCATTCATTTTTACTTGGATACTTGGTCCTTACGTGCTGTTTAACAATTTAAGAACGCATTATGCTTCTTCCTGAATCCATCATAATGTGCAAGCCAGGCCTCCCTGAAATAGAAGATTCTAAATCATTGAAATTAACTTCTCTCCCTGTTTTGGTGCAGATGAGTAATCCTTTGAAACAGCAGAATGTGCTGTTATCCAAACAGGCAGCACTTCCACTAGTTTTAATTTTCTTTCAATGTTTTCACGCTCTGATCACTGAAGTTGGCTGGGAGGATAATAAATTGATTTAACAAATTGTACTATGAGCACCAGTCTCAGTAATAGAAAACTGATTAGGCTGATCACAGCTTTCCAAGCTGAATCTTCTTACAAAGAGGAAAAGGCCTGAGAAGGGAGAGAATTAATATTTGTTGCTTCACTGATTACAGTCCTGGGGTGGACTCCAAAAAGGGAGGGGGCCCAGTTTCCACTGCCCATTCTGCATCAGTGATGGGTCTCAGCACAACTTTAAAAACACAAACTGTGTGAGGGAAAGGGTTTCTGTACATGACAATAGACAATAGCTAAATCTGTACCACCCCACATGACAGCATGCTTTGGACTTCAACAAAAATTAAAAGGGTTTGCTGAAAACCTTACCGGTTTTGTTCTCTTTCTAAATGGTTCCAAACCAAGCTTCTGTTTCAGGTATAATAAATTGCACAGAAGTGGAAGAATGAAGCCCAAGAAACAAGCCAGGTTGTGAGTTAGTGGAGAAAAGACCACGGGTGTGAGTCTGTGCTGTGATAAACTCAGGTGCATAAACTTCTGCTGTCCTGCCTGTGCCATCAGTTCATCCTTCAGTTTGCAAAGGGAACTTTCTCAGGGCTTCCTCCACCCTACAGAAGACATCCCAACCTTGCTCAGGCATCCTGCAGGAGATACCAGCACTGAATGCAGAGACAAAGGTGTCATTTTATAATGGAAAAATTCACACTTACTGGCATTAGTATATAAATGCACCCAGACCCCAAGGAAAGTTTAGGAGGGTGCATTTCTAAGCAGGGAAATACACAGGGAGTAAACATCTTAGTGACAGCACAACCTCCCAATCTCAGGAAAGTTTAATTTGTAAAGAAGTCTATTCCACCTGCTGCTTTTTGAGGGAATCCAGAAAAATCCATTTACTTATCTTTCCTTCATGCTGTAAAGGTTTAAACACCTTTTGTTCCTCGGGAGCAATGCAGCCAACCTGTGGTGTATGCATCACTTCTTAATTCCTGCACACTGACCTTCTGGCCAGCCCACAAGATCAGTTTTACCCCTCTGCCAGAACCCATCTCTCCCAGGGGAAACAGGCAAGTCATTCTCATTAGTTTACTCTTCTCCCTTCCCATTTCATTAAATATGTATCAAGATTAAAGCACCCACTTAGGCTTTTCCCTCTTCTGTTGACTACATCTCATCTAAAGAGGGTATTTTGTGACTCTCAGTTTCCTGTTGATTACTTTTAACCTCAGAGCTGCTGTGCTGGCACAGACACTGGAGGGATGCAGGTTTTGGCCTACAGAGCCTTTGTAGCTGCAAAGCAAGGGTGAATTCCTTGCAGTGCACTTAATATTCAGCTCAAGTTTGATGTAGCCATGGTGACTGGCAAGGAAGGGCACTGCTGTCCCAAATACTGCCTTCAACCCGAGGAATCTCTGCGTTCATCCTAAGGCCACATCAGGAGCTTTGACTACCCAGTTGTTTAACCAAAGGAATGCCTGCACTCTAAAAATCTTTAATTGCCTTGAGCCTACACCATCAACTGCTTTCTGGGCACTGGAGAGACAAGCAGGGGTGCAAAAGCATCTCAGAAGTTTATTCCAAAGCCTCCTCTGTGCCCAGGGATTGTGCCAGGATACAGCCACTGCTGCCAGTGATATTCTGCATGACATGAACCTAAAGCCTATGACCAAAAGCAAGGCAAAACTTGCCATCATTTGAAGAGATGCAGGCAGAGGAAGTGTTAAGACAGTTCTCACTGAAGCGTTTTGGAACATATCAAAGCTGTGAGATTAAAGCCTGAAAAGTCACTGAGTTTTGCCGGGGAAAAAAAAAAAGAAAAGAAAAGAAGATGCCAAAACAAACCAGTCCTTGGAGAGTTGGCTTTGTACATGAATAGTGCTGATAGAGGCAAAGAACTTCTTGGCCTGAAAGTATTTGCTCTGTGCAAATCATCAAAATAGAAAATATTCCAGAAAGAGCACAAGGATTGACAGAGAAATCTGCTCCAGACTTTTGTCTTGTTAGAGAACAGTCCATTAGGCCCGAGATGTGACTCACTTGAAAGTGGCTTTGATTTGGTAGGAATGCACCCCTTTGGATCCCACAGGCTCTGATCTCAAGTGTCTGAGTGAAGAAGAACAACTGTGAAGCCTAAAATTAATAGCAGACAACTACAAAGTTTTTGCTCTGGGGTTGCAGCAAAATTGGAATATTGGAAAACCAGCTGATAATCCTTTTGGTCCTACAATGATGCTTAAACATTAATAACTATGACTGACAAAGCAGAAGGAGGTCTGTCCTGTAGTCTGTGTGTCAGAGGACAGAAAACAATGAATTTGGCAAATGAAAAACACTGCAGGGAGAACACACACAATTGACCTGCAGTAACAAACTCTGCCATGCCAGAAGTGTAATTTACAAACTCACACTTTACTCTTCTTCTAGACCTCTTCACCATCAGTTCCCAACACTCTGGTTTACTTTACTCACAAGAAATGCAGCTATCACAGTAAGTCAGTGACATCTGCTAGAAAGGCCAATAAATCCATTAAATCCTGAAGCACAAATCCAGGCCTGTTCACAGCTGCAGTGATACCAAAACTAAGCCATCTTGTGGGCAATACCATTCTCAAGTAACACATTAATTCTATCTGGATGACAGAGGGCAGGGCAGCACTGATAGCTGAAGGTACCTGCCTTTAAATCTGGAGCTGTGGCTTCCCTCTGCTCAGCACAGTTAAACTGTTGTGCTCCACCAGTGCATCCCTCTTGTGGGGAACAGGCAACTGGTCCTCAGGAACTGATGCCACACTGAGAGGACTGTGTGACATTTCTTCACTAAGAAAACGCAACTGCAATTAAAACTAGAAAAGGAATGTGGTTTGGTTTATCTGCTTTTATTTTTCAGCTGAAGCAGAATTTAGCTTCCAATTCTCTCAAAGTGAAGAAGTTTCCACCTTTATCATAAAGCCCCTGCGTGGAACAGCTGCTTTGTTAATACCGCTCCAAATGCAGGTTTAAATAGCAGAAACTATGATTACCAGTAATAGATATCATATATGGGCAGAGGGTGTTTGAATCACATTTCTAATTAACTTCTATAGAGGAGCAGCTGTAAAGCATTAAAATGCTGATTTGCACTGCAGCTGGCAGATATCTAGATTTTTGACTCCTAGCAGATGAGGACATGTACTTCAAGGTGAGGAGAATAAAATTAAAGCTGTTTTCCTGCAAAATTCCTCTAACAGAAGCTACATGTGTTAGGTTTCTTAGTAGCAAGCAATGCACTGAGATTTACTTAATGAGCTGTAATGGAAACTCTGCTCCTCAATTATTTATTTTTTTAAAACTTTAGACTGCCAGACATCCTTCACTACACAATAATTAGCTGAGAAAGAGGTCACAGTAAACTCGACCTTTTAAAGCCACCTCATCTCCTTTCTAGAAGAATCTTTCAGCTGCAGCAGCTGCTCTTAGAAAAATAAATACCAGATGATGAAAAGTAAACTGGTTAGTTAATTCAGGCTGTCACAAACAAAGCTGCAGTAAACAACTACAATAGGCCCTCATGCCTCTTAAAACACCAGAGAATAAACTTTTAATGCTCCCCAGCCATTGCCTAATGAACAGTGCAGGTTTTAGACATCCCTTTATGAAGGGAATACATGAGTACAGACATTAAGGACACATTAAAAACGAATACTCAAAAAAGGGAAAACATAAAATTGAATCTCATCCACATCTCACTGTGATCCAAAGCAGGCTCTGTCACTGTTATCTAAAGTATCCCACACCCACAAGACACGGCCAGAAATGGAGAATTACAAATTACTCTCTTCTCATAAACAAAAATGGGACATCTGCACCAGCTTTTATTTTGTTGCTCCCTTTGGTGCTCACCCTGGAAAAGAGTGCTGGTGAGTTCACAAATTCACTCTTACACTCGTGTCCCTGCTCTGCTGGGCTGCCGGGGAGTCCTGCTGCAGTTTGGGGCAGAAACTTCCCATCTCTCAACCCAGATGAACCAACCTTCTCCCACTCATGCAAAGGGAGAGCTGTCTGACTGTTACTTCTAAGGCATTTTTTTACAAGTCTAAACAGACCTGATGAGATGGTCTGCAATGAATTCTAACAAGGAAAAAAATCCTCTTTATTCTGTAACTTAATTTACAAAAATAATCTTTTTCTCAGTTGTTTCGGACAATAGTTACAGCACAACTTCCAGGAGAGACCCTGAAAGAAAAACTTAAAAAAGGTTGTAGAAAAGCACAGTTGGCCCAAAAGAGTGTGGCTTTTTCTTCTTTTCTCCATACTTGATGGTAAAAAGATAAACATATTGATAATTCAGCAAGAAGGGCTGTCATCACTTTGTCCTAAGCACAGTCACTCCATATTCTGAGATGCACTAACCAGATGCACTTTAGTGCATTTAAGAGAAAAAAGATTACTTTTACAGTGCATGTGCCTAAAGATGAAAAGATAATCTCTTTAGCTGCATAAATCTGTTACTGTTCCATTTAAAGATCAAAAAGAATTCAAGTATTAAACCTTTTTCTATTTCAGATACTGAGAACATGATTTCTTTCAATTAAGGCCTGGCAGATGTGGTTAATGGAACAGAGCTGTATTTGCTATATACCTGCTGCTGCACCAAATGACACATTAATCACCCCTTGCCTTCTCCCTCACTTCACTGCTTAGTGACTTCTGCCCTCCAGACCAAATTATGCTGCTCATGGTTCAGCCAAGTTACCTCACTCACTTGTGGTTTTCCATTCAGATTATCCCGTACCTCCAGAATTACCTGTCCTGCCATAGAAAGAGAGGTTTAAAATGTCACAGGGATTGATCTGTCAAGGGAAAAAGCAGGATTTGGTTGTGTCTCCCCTCTGATTTGGTAAAGGATGGGCTCCAAGAATGTGTAAATGCCCAGGGCAGCTCCAGGGCGATGGCACAATAGTGCATGAGGGGAGAGGGCAAACAATGCTGGTGGAAACCCAGGGCTGAGATGACACTGCTGGGGAAAACACTCCTTGGACTCCTCTATTAAAAGGCCTAAAAGCTCTTTGCTGCCTCTCCAAGATGAGCAGTGGCCACACACCACACTCCAGGCCCGTGGTGCCTCCCAGATGCCAAAGAGCAGCTCCAAGCCTGACTGCACAGTCCCGCTGAACACGCACAGCTAAGGAAAAAGGGAGTGAAAATGGGGAAGGAATTAAAAAAAAAAATAAAACGGTTGAACATATAAATAGACTAGACTCCTAAAAAAAG
Organism: Cyanoderma ruficeps; assembly: GCA_008694505.1. Classification (NCBI taxonomy): domain Eukaryota; kingdom Metazoa; phylum Chordata; class Aves; order Passeriformes; family Timaliidae; genus Cyanoderma; species Cyanoderma ruficeps. Next base: position 10,273,027 of record VZDJ01000219.1, on the reverse strand, counting down.
TTTTCACAAATTAAGAAGAGGTTCAAGGTAACAGGGTAGTCTTGGAAGATGAAGCTGAAATCCAAAATCTCCATAATGACCACCCAAGGGAAAATCTGTTCCCATATACATTCCTCAGGACAAAATTGTCTCCTTGAAACCCACTGCAGCCAAGGATGTATTTACACAGCCTCCTGAATAACCACTCCCTAAACCAGACCGTGTTTAATGTAAAAACCAGCAGGTTCACTTTGCAAATGTCCTTGCCATGTTGGGTCAAAAAATATCCAAACACTTGGGCTGAAAGCTGCTATTGCCTCCCAGTGACAGGTGCACATTTTGCCTGGTTACTCTGAGAAAGATGCTCAGTTTTCACATCCTGCCACTGTACAGACACACAACACCATAAGGCAGAGGGCCCAGCTGGGTTAACACCTCCAGAACAACCCTGATGTTTGGAGATTGCAGTATTTTCAGTGCTGCCACAACCAGCTTTATTATTGTACCAACACGGTGCTTTGCATGTAACTCATGCTTTGGAGATGACTGATGCTGCAGTTTTCCTCTTCAACAGGGGACAACATTTGTTCTAAAACACTGTCATTCATACCAAAGTAATCTTAAAAACAAGTAAGAACAGGCTGTCACTCAATATGCAAATAATTGAACGCTGAAACGTGAGTTTTATGTGAAATTCAAGCTCTTAGCCACAATCACTGATCTCTGTCAAGTTCAGCCTGAAATAAGATAAACCCTGTGTGGTGTGTACCCTTTCCCCCGTGCACACAGCCAGCCCCAAGTACACCACAAGATGTTTCTTTTAAATGACATTCAGCAATTAAGTCACAGCCTCCTGCACACAGTAAGCTTCAAACGTCTTGAATAATTTTTAAATTTCCATTGCTGCAAAGGGTTGAAAAGGTAAAAATCCTACCATGTCTGACATTAAGGGAAAGGCTGAAAAATCCACAATATCAGTTTGTTCCAGAAGCACATAAATGCAAACAATTAGTTTGTTTTAGAGGTGTTCTTTTACAGGTGTTTCCTAGATAAGTTATAGGAGCTCTGCAGAAAAGGACCTGGGAGTCCTTGAGCACAAACTGAAGCGCAGGAAATGCTGTTTAAGCATAAGGTATTTTTTAATTACTTTTTTTTCAAACTAGGTCAGTGACAGTGTGACTGAACAGCAGAACAGGTTCCCCAGAAGCAGGATGGAGTCTCCAGAGATTTTCAAAATTTGAGTGAATAATAAGATCTGGAGAAACCTGCTGTAGCTGAGCGGTTGGGTTGGGTTAGATGATCTCCAGATGTCCTTTCCAAACTCAACTATTTTTGATGCTGTACCTGTTCCAGTCCCACCTGCAGCTGTAAGAGATCTCTCTTCCAAAACAAAGGAGTTTGCCTTCTGCCTTTCACCAGGAGTATTTAATGTTCCTGCTCTGCTGGGCTACCAGCACGTACCAGGTGAAATGCACAGAACATTCTGACAAGCATCCTGCAAGGGGAGGTGCCATCCTCTCTGCTCCTCCAGCTCAGGGCTGATCATTTATTACTGAGTGACAGAGGACAGCTTTACACCTGTTCCTGCAGACACAGAGACAGCTTTTACAGCAGAGGTGTCCACAAGCTACAAGGATTAGGTGGAGACCAACAATTCATTTCGTACGAGGCAGACACTCGAGCTGAACAGCTCCATTTCTCACCACAGCAATTCAGGCTGCAGGGCCAGGGACTGAGGCAGACCCTGAAGAACCATGAACTGCCTGCCTGTTGCCAGCTATCAATAACAAAATGCCATCAGAGCTGATAGAGAAACCTGCAGTGTTACAGACTGACCTGCAATTCCACTTCAGTTCTCCTCCTCCCATTTCTAGGATAAAATAGAACCAAATTCCCACTCAGCAGCATGGTAATTACATAGTCAAAAAGCAAAGAAATTTCACATGACAGCCCCCAAGAGAAAACTGATACACATGGAAAAAACATTTTAGCTTACTTAAGGCCATTTTGGTAACAACAGGCTTGGAGGGATGCAATTAGTACCCTGCAAGCCAGCATATGAAAAGGTTTAATTTAACCTATCAGACCTAAAGAATAGCTATAGAAGTTAAAAGTGAAGCCACAAATTCACTCAGGACTGCCACAGCTAGGAATTTTTATCATCAGGAGCTCTAGAGGGGTAATTCACACGTGCTGCATTCTGATTCCTGCTTATCCAGAAGGGCAGGCATTATTTTGGACGACTCTGCAATAGCTGAGGTCGGTCAAACCCACGGAGGTTGGTCTGTGGCTCTCTAGCAGCAATTCTCTGTACCGTGCAGGAAGAAGCAGCCAACGCTGGGCAGGTTAATTCTTATTCTCCAACAACTCTTCACTGAATTGGTGCCTCCCTCTTCAACAGAAACTATTTTCTTCTGCACAGAAAATCTCTACAAATGTTTTGAACTGGGGAGAAAGTTCTTACATCCCTCTCAATCAGGTTTGTGGGGGAAAAAAGCATTACAGCAGTCTTAATGCAATGCTACACTGACAGCAGAGACTACCAATGGAGAAAGTTAAAAACAGCCCTGCAATATCCACTCTGCTGCGACCAATGGCCCAGGATGGAAAGCAGCTCCTTTTAAATCAACCCAACCTACCAAGAGAATCCCCACAGATGAAGATTTGAGGGTCAGGAAGGAGCTGCTGGAGGTGACAACGTGGTCTGCAGCTCAAGGCAAAGGGGATGGAACCACAGTGACTGACCCCAGTGACAGGCAGCCCTTCCCACAGCACTCTGGCTGACACAGAATCCTACACAGAATTTGGGTGAGGTAAGGCTCCAGCCTGTTTTTTTTTAGATTTAGACTATTTGCATTATACTGCAGACATACAAAAAAACCCCAAACCATTCCAGACAGCAAGTTGTTCCAGCACATTTTGACTTTCCAAGTACAAAGCAAAGGAAACATTTAAAAAACATGACTCGTAAAGCTTTTGCTGCTCCCCGTTAAGATATGCTGTCATCAGGACAGCATTTTTTGGATGAAAAATGTTTATTGCTAAAGGTCACAGAGTTGTCTCTTTCAAACAAATTAAGAAATAAATGGCTGCTGACACTTCCAGATGATGATTCATCTGTCCAGGAGCTCCCATAACACACGGCCACAGCTGCCCCTCAGGTTTGCTGCAGACCACAGCAGCCACCAACTAACCCAGAAATCTGTCTTCACTCTCCTGTCACTGTGTTAGCCAACTTCCCAGCCCCTCTTCATAGACACACCAAAAATTCCTTACACTCAAGCTTAAAACCAGATGAAAAACGTATGAAAATAACATCTGTCAGGGAAACCACTGTTTGCAGTAGCCAGGTTTCCACACTCACTATTCCTGTTATTACCAAAGTCCTCTTTTCTTCATGTGCAGCAAAGATTCTCCACATATGAGATACAGGGATAAAAAAGGCTGATGGGTCAGCACCAATATCACCATCCCCAGAAACCAGTGAAACAGCAGGACAAGACAGAAACATTCCAGCACCTCAAGGGCAGCTGGCAAACCCCAGCACAGGTCAGCACACAAGAAATGCTGGCAAGAGAGAAAGTCCCTTCGCCAGGGAAGTTCAAGCTTTAAAGATTATTCTTTGAAGAGTTATTAAAGTTCTAGAGGTCTGTTTAGACAACCCCCAAGTGAAAGGCCAGCATGAGAAAGAACACTGGATATCTCTGCTGTATCCTGACACAGTAACATCTCGATAAAAAAAAATAAATTAATAACAGATTTTTATTGAGTGATTATCCTTCCCATCTTTGGCTTCTCACTAGAGTTTATGGCGACTATTTACTGATCTCTTCAGGGAAGGAGATGACATTTACTGCTTGTATTATGTCCCTCTGATCTCAGACGTGGCCTCTACTGTCACTACATCCAACAGTGATTCTGTGACTTTAAAAGAACTTTAATTTAGGGGACTATTATTTCAAACAGAAGCACGGAATTCTTGAAGACAACACAAGAATACTTCGCAGATGATGCAGGGGACCAATCATTTATGATTTGCAATGAAAAATCAAGAAATTTCTTCTCATTCTTTTTACTGCTCTCCGGCTCTGTGGCACAGCTGTGATGATCATCAGCTTGGACACAGAGTTCTTATTAGCTGCCCAATTTAATCATAAGAAACAGATGACCAGAGTAGTTGCCTAACAGTCCAAATCCAAGAATGTCCTCTCTTCAAATATTTAACATACAAGCAAAAGTTTTCCTGGAACTTCTGCTCCTTCATGCATTTCAGTTTGATGCAACAAACTATCAATTCTCAGTTACTGGGTTGTAGTGTTTGCCTTTTAGGTTTTGGGTTTGTTTTTGTTTTTAACAACGGATAAATTACGACCAGAAATTTGTAACCATCAGCCTTTCAAGTCAAGATCATGTGATCAGGATTTAAGAGCCCCCTAAGACTAAGGATCTATTTAAGCCTATTGAGGGATGTGGAAGCCAACCCCAGTGTGGTTAAGAAAAATGCAGATACAGAACTGACAGCACTGAAGGAAAGATGTTCCATCCTAACCAACAATTGTCCCAGTGTGCAGAAATCAACTGTGCTAGCAGGAAAACACTGGTTTTAAAAAAAAACAAAAAACAAGCAAAGGGAACCCCACACCAGTTTTTATTAACACACTGTCTTCCCTTGACAATTCAGCTCACTGTCCAGCACCTGGAGTCTTTTATACCCATTTATAAATAGATGCTGTGCACAAATGAATCTCAGGTACACCTTGCAATCTTGGTATGAAAGACAGATAACCAAGGGAGAAGAGTTTTAGTCTTATCAGAGGCAGGGGGAACAGAGAAGAGAGAGCTGGGCAAACAGTACAGGTGCAGATTGAGGGGCAGGGCTCTCCTTCACCTGGTCAGGGCACATCTAAAGAACAAGGAAAACATCCTCAGGAAACCAGATTTCATTACTTCCACTCCTCTGAAAAGAAACCCATTTGTACAATTCACTTGTGGTTACAGCATGAGCTTGTCTAATTTGCTTCTAGACTGAGTAGCAATAAAAAGACCTTGTTAGGAGGGTGGGTTTTCCTACTCCTCACCTTAGCCTGAAAATCCTCTAAAGAAATACTTATTTCATGCAGCATTGATTTGCTCAATGCAGCACACCTTGCTTGCAAACTAATGAGAGAAGAACTTTAGACCAAGTACTACAGCTGATGATGGGTAGTGCCTGTTTGGAAGTCAGTATAGGTCAGAACACTAAATATTCACAGGCTTGTTTCCAAGCTCGTTTAGAAGCTTCTTGTATGTCAGGTTGCTGGAGATGTATCCTTTAGGATCTGTAGAGAAAGCTCTTTTGCCTCACTTGAGTAATACCCGTGGCTTGAACTCTGCAGCTCATAAAGCTAAACAGTCTTAGGAACTTTAAAGGAGAAAATAGAGTTACTAGATCAGACCACAACCCCTCAAAGTCACTGTGCCCTCTTGAACACCAGTCAGAGGACTTCCCATGGGATTTCTCCACCTATGCAATGTGTACATAACAGAGGCATTGATTGTCTTCACTTGCTTTTTCACCACAACAAGGGTGCAAAACACAAGGTAAAATGTACCTTAATTTGGTACACCAAATTAATAACACTTCGGGCACCATTTAAATGGCTCAGAGAAAAAGATCTCAGCAACTACATGCACACATCGCTGCTGCAATGACAAGTGGTTGTTCCATTCCTGGTGATGTGTGGTGCCAGTGACTCCACACCTCTGCAGACAGCACTTCAACCCAATCCAAAGTGACTACTCCAGGCAGGGCAGTACAAAATACTGAGGGAAGTTCCCAGCAAGAGAGAGAAAAGGTTTGGATGCTGCACGTTTCCTTTTCAGGAGCACAAAATTCATGAGAAAGGCAAGCCAAATCAGAGGCAGTCTCAGGTGGAAACATTTTATCAAGGATTCTTTTACTTGTTCTCCGTCAAAAAAGAAAAAAAAAAGGCAAGCAGGATGTAAGGAGTGAGCTATTCCCATCTCTTGGCTTTTTTTTTTTTTTGTTATTTCAAGAGTCAACATTTAACATTTTACATCAAGGGCTACAGAGGCCCTTAGCTGAATATTAAAACCATCTTCCCTGGCTTTTCCTATTGCCCAGAACACAGGACAGTCCACGGCAGCAGCAGCAGCTAAACCAACCCACCCTGAGTATGGAACACGAGTTTTCTGTTTTCAATCGTGCCACAGCGAGATTCCCCTGAGCTCTGCTGCTGACAAGTGAAAAACCTCAGGTCATTACACACATATTTGCAAGTGCATTGATCCCTTAGGCAGGGAAGCCTGGTGGGGATGTCACACACAAACCTCTGTCACTGAAGTCATCCACCAGCACGATCTCTGCCACCAGCTCGGGCGGGGAGCGGTTCAGGACGCTGTGCACTGTCCGCAGCAGGGAGGACCACCCTTCGTTGTGGAAGGGGATGATCACACTGGTGTTTGGGAGCTTCTCCAGGTACAGCTTGTTCTTGCAGCTGGACACAGACAGAGCAAGTCAAAAGGCGCTGCCAGAACACACCAGACGCACCAAAAAAACACCCAGAACACACCAGCATTTCCATATTAATTACCAGCAAGCAACTGAGTTGGTTCCTTACTCCTGAAAATGATGCAGAATGCATTAATTTTCTTAATTTTGTAATTGGGGTAATGAACTCTTGCCTTGTAGGATTAGTTTCGAGGGAGTTTCATAAATTCTGCAGCATGAAGGGCAGTGTTTACTTTCCTGCAGGCGTGGCCATAAGTGGACTTTACACCTTGTTAAACAGCTAACCTCTAAGGCCACACAGCCACCCAAAGTAGTTAAACACCCAGTAGCTCTTCAGTGGGGGTCAAAAAATCTATTCCATCCCTGGAGCCCCCTGTGTTCAGAACAAACCAGTGGTAGCTGTGTGACTGGAGGTGTGTGGAGGGGACAATGACAGTGCCAGCAGGACAAGCTGCCCTGGAGCAGGGCAGGGAGGGCCCACGCTGCTCCCTGTCCCTTGCACAGTCCCCAGGCTGCTGTGCAGGCTGTGCCCTGCCAGGCCCCTGGGGGCTGTCAGTCCCTGCACAATTCCATGCACGCAGGCAGTAATTCCGCCCCCGGAAGGGCAGGTGGGAATGAAAGCAGCTCTGGCAGCAGCAGCTTTTTCCTGGTACCTTTCCCAGGGCACAGAGAAGGATGCACCTATGTTATACCAGCTCAGTACATCTGTGCCTACAGGAAGTTACTCTGATGCCTGTGTGAGAAGACAGTGACTTATTCTGGGTGTAATGAATTGTCCTGGGGTGCTGCCAAGAGCCTGCAGGCTGTGGCTGCAATGCACAGATGCAAGATGCAAACTGAAGCTGCAGGGACTGCTTTCAGCCAGCCCTTGGCATTGCCATCCTAACCTTCTTCCAACAGCTACTAGCTACAGTTCTGTTCCAATATGAACCAAGAGCCCTTGAATTATTTCTAACTCTTCTTAAACTGGAATTCTCATTTTCTGACTAACTTTAACAAGTGGGAAACTTTAGCTATTAAGTTTAACCATTAAGCGTGGAGAGAAATTGCTTCCCTCCAGCTACTGTATCTACAATTGCTTTACAAGACCTGCAAAATTAGTATTTAATATTAAAGACCCTAGAGGAGCTTAAAGGAAATGTTATCAGGGGAAGACATGACTGTTGAAACAAACAATTGTATGTGTGCACCAGGCAGATCCAGTACATGCTGTGCCCCAGCTCCCTGAGTCCCACAATTAACAGAAAGCAGTGCTGACACACTATTTGGGATATTAAAATTCCCACAAACCATCTCACACATCTGCTGCTTCTTTGCCCTTCCCCACCCAGGGCAGCTGTTGGGGAGAAGTCCAGCTGTGGCCCCAAAGCTCAGGGCAAGGCAGATGATGCGTTTTTCCCCAGCACACCACCTCCTCACACTTCCTGCTGCATGTGGGCACGTCTCCAAACTCTCTTTTACCTCACTGCATGTAAGAGGCTCTAAAACGCAGCTCCCTTCTTTCTGGAATACTCTTTATGGACTTGTGACTTTATGACTAGGTCTCAGCCTAACTTTGTTATAAAGTGCCCTCATCAGCCTCTCCAGTAACACAAACCATTATCATTTCATGGATATCTTTTTTAATGGGCACAGAGAATGCACTGCAGAGCTTTCCAGTCGTGAATTCCTTCACTGCACATCCCCAGTATGGGTAACCCTGCTCACTGCCCAGCTAATCCAGCACCCACTAAGGACATGCTGTTTATCCACTCCTCGAGGCCCCCACAATTACAGTTTGCTGTGCTGGGGGAAAAGATGTATCAGACAACAAGCAAACCACTGAAACAGCACCATTAATCACAGCTTAAGTCATTGGTGCCCCAGACACTTCTAACTCCAGGGCTGGAGTTAGAAGTTTCACATTTTTAAAAAAGTTTAAACAGCAGAATTAGCAACACTGAGTTGGCAATTTCAGGAAACACTGAAGCACGTGAGGGAACACATTAAACCCTCAGATAATGAAATACTGGCATTGTCTGATGTTTAAGTTCTCAGAGCCCAAGGCACACCCTGTAAATGCAGGCCAGGTGGAATTTAGATTTGTAAATTCAAACTGTATTTCCTAGAACTTGAGCATGGGCTGATCCACAAACATCTTCATTTACCTGATTTATCTCTATGTTTAAACATTTCAGTTGCATGGCTAAAATATTTATGGAGCTACACTCACTACTTTGTTTTATGTGTTTATATTGAGAGAGGGTGTCAAGCCAGTGTATTTGATTAGTTTTCTGTGACAGCTGAAGAGGTAATATCTCAACTGTGCAGTTAACAAATTATAAAACTTGACTTCTGGAACTTGTATCTCATGAATAAAGCAGATGTTGAATTCAGATTACCTAAATTGTGATAAACACATGTTGACACAAAAGAATCTTAGATTCAAATGTCTAACAATGCTTTCAGATTAAGAACCTCACAAACAGTACTTAAAACCCTCCCATAAACAAGGACTAAGTCCTAACTGATGCACTTTCGCTAGAGGAAAAACCTGTGGCTTGACCAAAATCCAGTTCAACACCATCATACAGCATAATGTCCAAAACCAGATGAACTCTAAAGTCAGCATTCAACTGGAACTCATTTCCACTTATAAACCCTGATCAGGCTGCTTTTATGAGGAAGATATCCACAAAAATAATCCCCAAACCTGGTAAAACTCTTCATACATAGTTGAGTGAAGCTACTCATATTTTTCTGCTCCTGAGCATCCCATGGTCATTTCCAGCTAGTGGCCAACGTAAGAACTGGAACCTTTGGGTTACGTTGAAGATTTCTTCTGAGCAGGGTTGCAAGTTTGTGGTAATTTTAAGTCTTTTGATCAAAACCTGATTTTTTTCCCCAGATTTGATTTTTTCTATTTCCCATTGATATTACTATACACTGTCCTTTATTAAGGAAATATTAAGGATCCAGCTGTGCAAGGATTGTATTTTATGAACAAAGGTACAGCAGTCCATTAAAAAAAAAGAACACATTCCTGTAGAGGTGGTAATTTTGGGCCTGCAAACCTTCACTCGTAGAAATGCAAACTGTATACTCACTTTGGGTGCCTGATGTCCGGAAGGGAACGATTCAGAGAAATTTTATCACTCACAAAGATATTAAAGCCATTTTCCCTGTATGCCTGGTCCACTCGCTCTGCATCAGTCATTGGGTAAGGTTTTCCCTGCTCTCCATTTCCTGCGGATAGACGGAAAGTAAATACAGATCACTGCTGCTAATTAGTGCTTAATGGGCCAGAAACTAATCCATAGAGCAAAAAAAGGAGCATCTTCTAGTCCTTTGAACGTTACTTTATTCGTTTTGTGCTATGTCTCATATTTAGCACCGGGTCAACCACATCAATGTAACAATTTTATCTGATAAGCAGTTTTGGTACAAACCACTCAGCTGTGCAAACTGAAGGTAAAAGTCTTCTTTCTAACACCAGAAACAGATGAAGGGGTTTTGGCAGTGCTGTGGAGGATCTACAGGATGCCTTTTGTTTCACAGTGGGAAGAATCCATGTGGTTGGAGTATCTCAGCACTGCTGGAATTCTCAGCACAGATGGATTTGTGCTCCTGCACTGAGGGGCAGAGCCCTTGCAAACACATCAGTGTAAAGCTGTGACATTCAAAACAGGCCTTATTTGCAATGCAACACAAATCCCAGAATTATGGACTTGCATGAATGTTATAGTCCAGAACGTTTTTCTTATTCTTCCTTTCTGGATTCTCCATTTTTGGGAGAGGTACATGCACACTTTGCACACTTTTTTGTTGGGGAGGGGAAGGGTAAGTTTTTTAAAAATCAATTTTTCACCAATCATAAAACATGATTTAAGTGATACATTTGCACCTCAAAAGAGTTACTGCGGAGTTGAGGAAAAAGGAATTTAATTGGGACTAACACAATTAAAAGATTAACAGATTAATTGGCTTTAGTGCTGCATCTTGTCAAGAACATCACCTTGACCCTAAAGTTGGACATGCTGTTTTACACTCAGCCTACCAAATAAAACCAAAGTTACAAGCTGTATTAAAACATTTTTATAGCAATCTTACATACCTACACGCTCAGAGTCCCTCCTTATGGCTTCTTTGTTATGCCAGTCCTTTTTCCTCTGTCCATCAGCAAAGTAAGGGTCTTTCTTTTGCCTCACGTAAGATGCCTTTTAAACAAAAAAATGGATATATAATAAATACACAAGAAATGAAACCTTTCCTCAGCAGCCTCCCCTTCCTGTAAGAGGAAATTAAACATCTCCCTCAAGGCAAGATCGTTACAAGGAAGTGGCTCTTAGCCTGGAAAGGGTGAGGGAGGAAGTGAGTTCTGCTTGTCTTAGAACTTTATCTGCATCTGTTAAAGTGATATTTTTCCAGGGCACCATCACATATGCAGAACAGTATTTCTTAATCAGAGAACCTATTAAAAACTCCCATTTTCATTTTGAAAACATCCAATATATCTTACAGCCTTTTTGTTAATTAAATAGGATGTAATGGGAGACCTATTGCGGGATCGTTATTAATGAGACGCGACCACACCTGAATAAAATCAAAATAAGATTTAAAAGGTCATTTATTAAGACACTTGCTGCTGAACCCAATTAGAGATTCTATTTCATTATGTTGCTCCTGAAATTCAAAAGCCACGGCTGCTCTGAAAACAAGTCAGCAAATGAAGATCCCCGGTAATCCAACGTCTCCAGCTAACCCCTGACTGCACAGGATGGAGACTCACATTTGCTGAAGGAAAGAGGAGTCATGAGAGGCACTGCAAAAGCCTTATTGATTCACATCATGCAGGAGAAGGCAAGTGCAGCCCCAGAGCAGCTGAGCTGGTGAAAAACCACACACTCCTGTCATGGAAGGGCTCACCTGAACTCACCAAACATAAATATCAAACTAATTTGCTTAAGTTGCCTTGGGATTTTCCAACTGTCCCGTTAAACACCACTGTTCTCCTGCGAATTCCTACCTGGTGCTAATGCCACCCCCTCTAATCATTCCCACTAAATAACCCACACAATCATCCTGTGGATTTTCTGCCTCTGTTTTGCAAGAACAGTTCTGTGCCAGGCCAGCTCACCGACCAGTCTCCTCTCCAGAATATTCCTCTGCCAGGAAAAGTCCTGGAAAGCTCTCACAGACCAGAGCACCTCCTTGCCAGGACAGTTTTGCCAGCTTTCTGAGCACTAGCCTTCTGCACAAGTATCATAACGGGCACAGGAACAACTGGCACGTCTGAAATCTTTATATTTTAGGTCTCTTTTGTCTCTTGTTTATAGTGCTCTGGACTGAATGCACACACCAGGAGAACTGCTGACAATGCCACTGTCCCTCCTGCCATTTGCTGGGACTGAACGTGTGAAAACCCTTTAGAAGCAGTTGCTCTGGAAACCCCACCCACCACTGCAGAGGAGAGTATGGCCAGAGTGTCCAGGGACTAGATCCAGAAGGAAGAATACACAGTGCAACTCTGAACCTCACAACACCCACTGTGCTTGTGGGAGCCCAGCACCCCAAGCCAAACCTGTACAATGAGCAGGGAATTCAGGCAACCTGGAGAAAATGAGAACTGAGACCCCCCTCAGCAAACAGACATCCAATGTCTAACAGAGCATTGCTAAGAGTGCTTCAACCCCATCTCCTTCTGGGACTTGGGCAACTTAAACTAGAATTGCAGAGGCACCTCCCTTCCCTCTGAACTCTAAAAACATTCAGAAAACACCCGTCCATTGCTGCAGGTGCCCATGGGGACTGCTCTCTGTGCTGCTTTTGGCTGGGGTAGAGCTCATTTTCTTCACAGGAGCTGGTATGGATGGGGCTGTGATCTGGCTTTGTGCTGGAAAGCATTGATAAAACAGGGATGGTTTTGTTGCTGCTGGACAAGGCCTACAAGTCAAGGCCCTTTTGCTTTGCCCTCAGAGAGGAAGGTGGCAGTGCATGGGAAGCTGGGAGGGGTCACAGCCAGGACAGCTGACCCCAGCAACATCCCAGACCATGCTCAGCCCATAAAGCTGGGGAAGGACGAGGAACCAGGTTTTTTTCGGAGTAATGATATTTATCTTCCCTCCTTTCCTGGGGAAGGCTGAACACCTGCCTGCCCACGTTAAGTGGGGAATGGATTCCCTGGTTTGTTTTGCTTTACTTTTTAAACTCTTTATCTCAACCCATGAGTTTTCTCACTTCTACTCTGCCAGTTCTCACCCCCACCCCACAGCGGGGGCTGAGCTGCCAGCTGGGATACAACCACCACTCGTTCCGTCTGAAATACACCAACAGGATGGATCTGGAGCTGTCCCCCACAACAGCTCCCAGGAGACAGGAGAGACATTTGAAATACACCCCAAAGGATTCACACCAACATCTCCGGAACCCTCTGGGGGAAGCCACAGCACTGGGCTGGTTCAGGAGGGGCATCTCCCACCATTACACAGCTGTCCCACCACAGCAGCAGCCTAAAAGCCATTAAAAAGCACTTGCAGCCATCCCTGCTCAGCGTGTGCATCCCCAGGCTCTGGGCTGGAGTGATCCTTGTGTTTGTGTGCTCAGTGTAGGATAATGTGTACAGGGAAGTAAATTTTCTGCACAGCTTCAAGCCATTCTTCAGAGGGGTCAGCAATGTACATGTAAACATCCTCAGAGCAAACAACAACCTAATGCAAGCAATTTAAACCCTGAGATAGAGGGAAAACAGGCAGCAGCACACCATCCTCCAGGGCTGTTAAAATAAAGGAAAAAAAAATCGCAAAGGCTGCCACTGCATTACACACAGCACCAGTCAGGCAGATGGACAGTGCAAAGTCAGGCACATAGATGTATTTCTCTCAGCCCCAGATAAATTTACACACAAAAGAATCTGTGAGCTGGGTTAAGCTAACCCTGTCAGGGCCACATATCTCAGTAATCTGTAAACTTTAAATTAAGCAAGAGGGAAAACTACGAAGCACACACATCAGTTATTCAGACCTCTCTGAACTGCAGTGTGAGACTTCAGAGGTGCACAGAGCCAGAGTTATTGATCCTGAAGTCCTGGGAACAGGCTCTGTACAGCCCTCAGTCTTGGAGACTTACAAGGATCAACTCTTCTTCATGCTGGCATTGACAAAATGAAATGAGAACTGGGCAGGGCAAGTCATTATCAGCTCCTCTGCCTGCAGTGCTCATGGTGTTGCTGGCCTGTACAACTAAACACCAAAAGAGATTCACACAGGACAAGCACAACACGAACCTCTGCTGGATCAACATAAACCTCCAAGCAGCTTTTAGAATCCTGAAGGGTGGATGCAGTTCCAGGCCATGGCAGACATGCTGCATCCTGGAGCTTTTTTTGGTGTTGGGCAGAGAAGTTCCCTTAGTTCATCCAGCACTGGAGTCCTCCACTACCTTTAATTCAGCTTGGGTAAATGTTAAGAGGTTAAGAGTATCTCTTACTGTATCCTTTGCAAGCAAACATACAATGCTTACACTGGTCTTGCAGGTCGCTGTTAAAACACTGTAACTGAAAAGTCTGCTCTGAGTCACCCACAAGTTCTGTCAACAGTGTCTAAACATTAATTTTGAAGTGACTCTCAGTGCTAGAAAAGGAATATCAGTGTCTTTGCCTGGGTGACCTTGCCAGCCCTCACCATCCACACAGCCCTGGAGGGAAGGTGTAGCTGCAGCAGCCCCAGCAGCATCGTATTTCTGGGTAAGAACCACACTTTCAACACCAACCTAACTTCAACAAACCACCAGAAAAACTCAATGTGAATCATAAAACATTTGCCTTCCTCCTCTTCGACTGCAGTTCTTATGCCATCACTACCAGCAGAGCTGTGTGTAAGGTTGTGGGCATGATGCCACCACGGGCAGAGCAAGGATGTGCACATATGTCCCCAAAGTCTCTCTCACTGGAAAAATGGCCAGGTTGCTGACATTGATGTGATTTTGGAAGCTCTTTTCCTTCTTTCTTGCCCCCCTGCTCCCCACCCCCTCTTTGTAAAAGACGTCTGAGCTCCAGAAATCCAGACACAGCATACAGGGACCAGAATGTTGCTTTTTTTAGTGGTTTCCTTCAGGGATGCTGCATGGGATTTGACTCAATTATGCAAATTACATAACTTGATGATACTCCTTCAACAAATGCTCTAGACTGTGATATCAGAGCAATCTGCAAAACACAGCAAGTTTCCTAGGACTGACTTTTGCTTTAACTCTTAAACAAGCATCTCATTTATAGGGAGCTGTGTCATACGTGTAACACTGTATTTCATCTCAATTTCCACTCTCATCCTAATTTCTCATTAATTCTAACTGCATAGCAGAAGGTAGAACATTTTTGTCCAAACCCTGCACCATATCCCCCCCTTACATGCATTTTATCTGTGGAATGCAGTGACCATTGTTTGAACATTGCAGCTGTCAATTCTGCATGGTTAGGGTAAATTCACATTATGGACGTGGATTTCTAGCCCTGTAAAAGAGGTCAGCAATTTTCACTTTTGCTCTGCATTAGCTTTCCATTTTGCAAAAATATTGCTGTTTTTTTAAATGGCCAATTGTAAACAAGATGCAAAAAGCACATTTTAAAGCGTGAAGGCTTCATTATGATCATCTAGTCAGGCTATGTAAGTGCACCACCATTGAATTTCATCCATTAACTCCTCCAACAAGCCTGTAAGTTCTATTTCAGCTCAAGCACATTTTCTTTTCCTTAAGAACTGGAAGTTGTTTACCACTAAGGAGTGATTACTTCTCCAGCAATATCTTAAACTGTTCTGCCTGTTTCCAGCCTTCGTTTTTTAAAAGCTGAAAATGAACTAAAGTAGAAAGGCATATTAAGCAATACATTGAAAATGGATTTAGACAGATTGCTGTAAATAAGCCCCTTCTGTTGTCTACCACACTGTTACTTAACACGCCGCCAAAGCAATTGATCAGCGCTCAAACGCCAAATGCACAAAAATGGAATTTTAATTTTTTGTTTAATCACTATTTAGTGCGCTTGGCTGCAGCCAAAAAAAAAAAAGTGCGTATGGAGACATAAGCCAAGAGTTTTCTACACATGAGGAAAAAAGATTTGCTGAAGCATATATGTTAACCATAATGCTGTACAGATCTCAAACCCTCTTCAAACATTTGTTTTGCTGATTGATTATTTTCTTTCAAGCCAAGGAGCTGTAATCAGACCCATGATTTTTGGAGACAGTGTCAAACAGGGCATCTGCTTCACTCCAGACCTCTTCATTTATCCCATCCCCTCAGCAAGTCTATCTTGCACTTATATCCCATAACAAGATGTTGAGGATGCCAAAACAATTCAAGAAAAACAACAGGGAAAGGGAAAGCAGCATTTAAGAACCATTCCTCTATTTATGAAAGGAACTTGCAACCTTGCACCGAGGTGAACTCGGTAGAACACTCAACAGCACACACTTGGGAACCACCCAGTGTCACATTCTGTGACATGGCAAAGCAGAAAGAGGAAACAGCTATAGGCAGATTCTGTCCAGTCTTCCAAAACCTACAAGTACCTGAGGTGTTTCAGGAAGCAAAATGTGAGGGAAGCCAGGTCTAGCAGAAAAACAGGAGGAATCCTCCCTCTCACTGCAGCACACTCAGGTTTTAATGATTGTGGCACCATCCATGCTAAATGTAAGTAACCCTTTCATAGATAAATAGATAGCAAGTGTTATTGCACCACGAAGAAATGCAATTTTTTTTTTTGGTTTGTAGAGCTCTATTAGCAAGTGTTGAACAACAAACTGGTCCAGCACTCACGCAGCACAAACAGACTCCATCCTTTTTACTGGCAGGAAAACAGCTGAGATTTTCAGATGAGCTAATGAAAAATAAAAATATCACCAACATCAGCTGGAGGCTGCTCCTGGGTCAGGAAGCTGAGCATAACCTCAGTCAATCAAAGCTCCTCGTTTACTGGAACAAGAGGCAGCACACTGCTGGAAAAAAAGGCTGCTAAAAGCCTGTTGTGTGATCTACCCAAGTGTTTTCAAAAGGTTAACTTTTGAAGCTATTTCAGTCCATAAAAAATTTAAAAGGTACATTAACATAATCTATACCTTCAACATTTCAGAACTATTAAAAGGCAACGCAGGACTAAATGGCACCACGTCATGCAGAATTTTTAAGTGCTTTCAAAGACAAAAAAAGCCAAGTTCATCTTCACAGCTTGTTGGGACTCACATCCATGCAACAGGTTTGAACCAGACCTGAACTTTTCCTGCAGAATGCTATTCCCCTTGGCCATCATTTTCTTTCCCACCTGTAACACCAGTCATACTGAAATCCAGATTTGTGCTTTGTTTTTGAACAGGCCAGGCTTTGGAGCATGGGAATATCCTGTCTGATCACTTCAGCAGCAGAGCCCCAGATAAGTGTGGGCACTCCTGGATCAGTCCTTACCCTGTGCCAGAGAACAAAGCCACAGCTGGACCAGAACCAGCTGAAGGGATCAGTGCAGACAGGCACAGAGCAGAGCCTTTTGTGCAGAATGCCCAGGGCCATTTGGGAGCTGTAGAGCTATTAAAGAATATGTTCCTTGCAGAATGCCAGCTCCTCGGTGGACGGGATAAGGCTGCTGCTTTTAGCTGACTCTGCTTTTTAATGCAGCAAGTTTTTTGTATCAAGTGCTAGAATAGTACTTGTCTGAACTGAAACTTCCCCCTTCCCTTTTAAATTCCTTCAGTTAACAAGTTTTATTCAACATTAATTGCTGAAAAGCCCTTAGCACCAAAAAAAATTCATCTCACAAAAAGCCCGGGATCATCAGTGGATTAAAGTCTGCAGACATCAGCTCAGGACAGTGATGAGGCACCCAGCTTAGTCATCTATCTCTGCCAAACACCTCACACTTTGTTCTTTGCTTACCTTTAGATATAATATTATAGTTTTGTGGTGTCTGCTGTTCTGAACTTACTGTTTGACTAATTCAGCCCAGGCCTGCAGAGGCACAGCACCTTCCAAGGTCAGCACAGAGCACCCAGCAGCGAGTTCCTCCCTGAATTAAAGTACATCTTGTGATACCACAGCAGTTTCAGTCTCAGACTTTCCTTTCAGCTATTAAAACCCCAGCTGGCCTAGTTTTAGAATTCATTTGCCCACAACAGCTTTCTCATTTTTTTTGTTCACTAAAACGTTTACAGCCCTCTCCATCTCCAGAACTGCTCCACCTCCCACACTGAGCCTGTCTCGGGAATCTGCTGAACACTGTGGAATAAGCTCCTGCAGGCATTTAGCTGGGGTAAACCATCTTGTTTTCCCCTCAAGCAATAAGAACATTTCTTTAACCTTGCTCTAAGATCCAGCAACACCCTATAAAATTCCCAGAGAATATATCACGATCTGGGCTAGCCTTTGGTTGAGATGAAGACAACCCACTCCTCACCTTGCCCTGAGCTACAAGAGCCAGGAGGGGTTCGGACAACAAATACACAAAATGAGGATGTGGACAAAAGCAATCTCAGAACTGACATTCCAAACAAGATTAGACTTCCCACTTCTCCTTTCTGCTTTACAACTTCCTGGAAATGTGAAACTAGATGAGTTCTCCCAAGGAACCAGGGTACATTTAGTGTTTTATCTCATGTCCAAGAGCGGGTCTGGGACTGCAACTCCTGGCGAAGCTAGGGGCACGAAATCCAGAGAGATGCACTTTGTTTACCACAGCACCCAGTGCTGGCTGAAGCTGTCTTAAATACAGCTTTAGGTTCACAGAAGGAGGAAACAACTGGTTTGGAGATCAGTTTCAGAAGTGAGCATTTGAAGCAGAACCTGGCAGGCGTCTGCAGACACCCACACCCCATTTAACTCAACTGAACAGCCCACAAGGTGTAGTGGCTTCCCACAAGGGCAAACTTTGGAGCACTGTTTCTGAAATCTGGTTTACCAGTAAGACCTACAGATTATGTTGCATATGTAGAAACAGTTGAATAAACTGCCTTAAGATTTAATAAAAATGCAGGACACAAAACGTACTAATTACATGATTTTAGTGAATTCCCTGTACTCAAGCTACAAACTCCAGATCATAGGAATGTTAAGCCAATCAAGGAGTGCTCAGGTGAACACAACTTCCAAACATTTTATACACAAGCATAGAAGCAAACTCTGTATAATATTAGCAGAAATCTCATTAAAAATACATCACAATGAGCATCCTCAATATCCTCAACACAGAAATACTACACAGGGGTGAAATTCCCAGCACTCAACCAATACAAGATGACAGCTCAGGTGGTGCTGCACGTAGGTGGACCTGGCAAACGTGTGACTGCCAGTTTGACTTTGTTCACTTTACAGGAAAAAATGTGCAGCATTTATAACTATTTGAATGATAAAACATGGCAATTTGTGCCTTTCATTCAGTGGAATCCACCTGATGGGGTCCTTGGGAAACCCTGGTACAAGCCCTGGCATAACTGGTATGAAAAAAAGAAATAAAATGACAAAAAAAGATAAGGCTGCTAATGCTCCAATAACCTTTGAAGCAAGGACAGGACAAAATCTACCTGCTAGACATGCAAAAGAAGAATTCAAAGTACTTCGCACAGAGACAGACATTTCAAGAGAAAAAAACACTTAATTTTGGGGACTTACCAAGGTGCAAAGTATACTGTCAGGACACCCTGCACTTCGTGATAAAGGCACAAGCGAGACTGCACTAGAACATGTTTTCTGAGGTAAGATGAGCGAGGCAGTTTGAAAGCTTGCCAACAGTTATAGTTCATAATAGTAAACAGAAATGCTCAGGATTCTGCCCAAAAAAGCAGGCAGAGCACCATAAGGCATCCATAAGCCTGACAGAGCTGCTGCAGCCTCCAACAGCTGACAGTCTAGATCAGATATTTACCTATCCTCTTCGAAATTTGGCTGCTGCCAAACTTACACAAACAAAATTCAAGGGCACGTTATGGAAGGTTTGATGCCTGGTGAGGGGCAAAGATTTGTCAGCAAGCACAGTGGCCTCAGAAAGGTTAATACTGCTCTTCTGAAATCTCCAAAAAGGTAAAAAAAGACCCAACATTCAGCGCTATGGAAAAATATATTCAATCCATACAAAACCTACGTGACAGATATGACTCAAAACCTGGAATAAGAACTGTAGCTGCCACTTTGTTGTGTGCCAGGTACTGAGAATGTGTTTTATGTCAGCACAGTGCTTCCCACAGCAAGTTGCATATCATGCTTAGAAACTGTTTCTTCCCTGAATTTTGAAAGCTACTAGGAAAAAAAATAAAAATCTGTATTTTAGTTGGTTTCTTTTTCTTGAGTCTTCACCCATCATTAGGAGTTACACATAAAATTAATGAAGTATCTCTAGCCAGATATTTGAGAGGAGGCACAATCTGACTGTCATCCGTGGCAAAGTCAGACTCCAAACCAGAGGATGCCCAAACATCCATGAACAGCATCCACCAACACAGGGAATGATCCCCAGCCATGCTCCGCCAGCTCACCTTGCTCAGCAGATCACGACTGCAGCTTAACCCCAAACTGTCCCTAGAAACGTGGTGACACAATAAACACTCAGCCAAAAGGATTTGAGGGAGAACTTAAGCCATCAAGAGGCCTCCAGATATTTTCAGAGTGCACTCTTCCCCCATTTATCTTCTGCTACCAGGAACAATTAGCCTGCCTACATAATACTTACACACATCTTGAATCAAATAGTTCCTGCTAACTCCAATAAAGCAAAAAGAACCACAAGCATTTTTCTGTTTTATTTTCCACGCTCTTCAGGCAGTTCCTTCAGTGCTGACACTGCCCACTCGCCTTGCAGACACTGGGAAATCAACTGTGACAGCTTTAGTTTAGGAAAAAAAAATCATTGTTTTCAATAAACTTTTACTATTACTTCAGGTGGTGCTCCAAATCAGGTTTGCTGCCTGATTCCCACCAACAGCATCAGTCTCAGCACAGCTTTTTCTTAGCAGCAATGCAGCAAAACCACAATTTTCTGGCTTTCATCAACAGAATACCCCTATTTCCCTTTCAGCTGTTTCAAGATTTTAAAGTGAATTCCTTACCGCCTTCCTGGCAAACTTGATGCTTCTTGACAGTGTTATGTTAAACTGAAAATATCAGCGCTAAAAAGCAACATTTAACAGGGCTCTTCTTCCCAAGGAGTTATTTAACTGCTGCTCACACAACTAGTATGTTGCACCCAGCAAATGCACAAAAACCCCAAATTCTCAAAAATCAGAGTTACTTCACAAAAATCCCAAATTCAGCCGTCAACCTCTTCTAGGAGACCAGGTCACCACTGATGTGTGGCCAAGGTGACTCAGAGAACACACATATCACACAATTATGGACTAAAAAACCCATCAGGAATCACTCAGGGCAGCTTCATGGACAAGTCCTGGGCACCTTAAAAATAACTTGCACTTAGAGTAGTGTTTAGAGGCTTCTCAGCAGTTAAAAGCTGAGGTGCCAAGCACATGTACCCAGCGAGGGAGAGTGTCTGGCACCCTTTCCCCCTCCTCCCTCCGCAGGGAAAGCACTGGCAGAGCTCCCTGCAGCACTCCTGTTGCTGTATGTGCATCCTCTCATCACACTTCCCAACTTTCAGACTCCTCTCCCAGGCAAAGCTGCTCACGAGGCTTCACTCCATCCCTTTCAAACACAGCATGAAATTGGGAGTATCACACATCTTTATGCCACCCCAAGACTTTCAACTGTGCCTGGCTGCACCCTGGGGTGAGGTGAGGCTGAGCCAAGGCCAGGAAAGGATCAGGTAATCCACACTGGAATGCTCACTCTGTGTGGGTACCACTGGTCCCTTCTCGACATGCCCTCTAGTAGTGACCACTGAGCCTGGTTTGGGTGCAAAAGGGGAAAATAGAGGCTGGAAAAATAAATTAATTGGGTCTGGGAAGAGGCTGGTTGGCAGCGTTAGGCTGCCTGTGGAAGGGAGATAATATTTCCAATAACAGAAAGATGCTGAACACTTCTGGGGAATTGAGAAGAGCAGGGCTGGGGATGCAGACACCAAAGCATTGTATATGTCTACAAGGCGACAAATCACTTTCGGATGTCATCTTAAAAGTGACAAACTGCTGCTAACTACAGCAGTGTCAGGATCAAAAAGGAAGAAACAAGCAGCTTCTTTGTGGGACAGGTAACAACCAGGCAGACAGGAGAGAAGAGAGAGGTGTCACTCAGTAAAACTGAGCATACTGAGTCCTGTTACTGTTAATATCCAAACTGGAATTCACTCAAATCTAATCAAAACTTACACATTCTGATGCAAACATTCAGGTCATGCGTCAAAACAATCTTTGCCAGAATCTTTCCAGACCCTGTAAAATTATCTATCGATTTCAATACTAGAATGGAAAACAGGCTTGTTAAATCTGCTGATGTCGCTAACTGGAGAATGAGATTAAAATTCAAAAGCAGTCCTGGCCATAGAAAAAAGCATCAAAAATTTAGAATACATTTCAAAAGGTAAAGGAGACATTTTTTTATGCAGCTGTTCAGCAGCTGTTCTATCATCATGACTGTATGGAACTCTGTCCTGCTGTTTGAGAAAACGCTAATTTCATACAGAGATATTTACAAAAACATCACACGCAGAAAAATGCAAAATAATGGATGCTGATGAGGGCAGAGATGACTGGGCAGAAAAGGAAGGGCATGCATTACAAACAGCCCTCACACTTTTCCACACTGCTGCAAAGAAAAAAAGGCCAAGACGTGAAATTAAAAGTACCGCACATGAAATTAAGGAAGAGGTTTTTCAACTATATGAGAAATTAATATATTCCACCCTGGGCCAAGAGGCAATTAGGCTTTGAGGAGTTTCATTTCACCACAAGGATCTTAAGGCAGGTCTTTCCCTTGAGAATATACTGAAAACACTGAATTCCTGAAATTTTCAGGAATTCAACTTCCTGGAGAGGGTTACAGCAGCCAAACATCCTCATGAGCATCCTTCAGGCATCACATTAAAATATAGCACAGTATTTTCTATTTTCCTAGATCTATTCTAGCTCAGTAGAACTAAATTCCAAAGAAGCTGAATTATTTAGAGCATTTACTGTCCTTCAGGGTCATTACAAGAGCATAGAAGTTAGCCCTATGATAAAATATAAATTCTCTTCTCTACAGCATTGTCTGACCTCGCTATAATGAAGCTCCATGGGACTGAGAAAAATTGCTGTACAACAGGACATTATCTGAAATACAGTTTTTGTAGCATCTCAGACCAGAATAAAGAAGCACCCAATTTGACTTGAATGTGTTATATCTGGTATTTTTATGAGTCTTGCTTCATACTGAAAGAATACTGCTTAAGCATAGACAAAAAGGGGGGGGAAAAAATCAATAAAGAAATAAAATGCATGGTTATACATGAGATGCAGCAGAGAACGACAGCTACAAACTCCTCAGATTTGCTTAGGTGTTTGTTCTACCAAGTCTCATTAAACAGGAAAAAAGAATTAAGTTCCCACTGCTGGGACTGCTTCGGAGAGGGCAGGCTATTAGCAGGTCGTGTTAGAGAGTGCCTGACTAATTCATTGTGTGTTCATCTCTCTCGAGTCCTCTGAAAATTTATGGTGCAACACCTCATGGCAAAAACAGCACTGGCAAAACAGTGCTGGCTGCTCGGCTCACACAGGGAGCTCCACCTCATCTCTTTGGAGGAATTGTGAAGGTGAATCTCTGTTCAGCCTTGTACAGACTAAGCATAAACTATTTTAAAGCCTCCTCTTAATGGGAACAGGGAACGAGACACAACTTGTATCCTAGATTTTGTGTGTTCCCTGGACTCAAGGACAGTTGCTCTGGGAGTATTCAGGCAATGCTCAGATGTTCCTTTTAAGAGCCATGTTCACTGGCTTTCAGCACAGACAAGGATGACTCTGCTGAAAGGGGTTATGGTTACTGCTGTTCTGCACCATGTGGACGAGGGAAGAAGGGCCACTGCCCTCTGGAGAATGACGTCCTACACAAAAGCAATGGGAAGATCATGGGTGTAACACACAGCATTTTAAAGAGGTTTTCAGAACAGCTTTTGTGACACTGGCAATTTCTTCCCTCCCTGAAGCAGCAGGAATGTGCTGGAAATGGAGCACTCCGAGACTTAAGCATTTCCAAGCGTGGTGTGCAGAGAGGAGAGGCTCCCCCTGCCCTGACGCTGGTCTGCACTCACGGCTAACACCAGACAGACTTCCTGAATTCTGTGACGTGGTGAACTGCAATCAAACAGAACTGCTTCAACAAAAACTTCATCTCCTTCAAGCTCGGTGGTTTTTAAAGGCTCTGCCAGACTTGCACATCTGTTGAGTGAGGAAGTGACCTTGGAGGAGAGTAAGGAGGATGAAGAAACTGCCGGGAACAAAGAGATGCAATTAGAGATGATGAACTGGTCTTATTACCATAGAAGACTGAAGTTCAAGTCCTGATCTGTGTCATAAGTGAAGAATCAATCTGGTTAATTTTGCCAATCGCCATTCTTCGGAAACCATTTTTCATTACTGCCCAAGAAAGAGCTCTGACCTGAGGAGTGAGAGCATTAACCAGAGCATTTTGGGGCAGCCAATACTGCCTGAGAGCTGTTGCCCTTCAGACCCATCTCCTGACCACAGAAAGCTTTCACAGAGATCCCTTTGGCTTGTGACAATAGCCTGTTTCACACACACTTCATGCAGAGAATCTTAAAAACCCTGCCAATGCTGGAATACTATTAAATAATAATTCAAGACTGAGATAATGAGAAAGGGGGTTCCTTCCTCTCTTCCTGCAAGTCAAAAATAGTTTTCCATTCAAGAATGATTTTGAAGGAACTATGCTACATATACAGATGTAGCAACACAGCCTATCACAAGTTTTTATCAAAGGCGACAAGCTCATGGCATGAATATTACAACATCTTAAAACCTTTCAGCACAAAGGAACAGCTAAAAAGTCCTCAATGACTTTGCTCAGGAGATGGACAGCATGTGTGCTCCAGCTGACCTTACTAATGATCATTCAAGCTTCAAATCTGCTACTAAAGTCTCCGTTGTAAGCAATTATTTGCCTCTGTGCAAAAATGTTCATTTCATGCTCTGTAAACACATCTCCTCGTGAAAGACCAGCCTGCCCATAAAGATTTCTTCTGACAGCCTGCTGACCATCTCCTGCAGCAAGTGCCTGGAGCATCTTTTGGAGGCAGAAACATCTGTTCTCCCCTCCCAGAGAAGAGAACATGTTTACAGGTGAGCCATGCACAGTGACCTCGACAAAAGGCAGCTGGAGAGTGTTGGCACTCAAGTAAGACGGAGTAACTTGACACTGTAAAATTAAAGACAGCAGCAACTGCTTTCAAGTAGCTGTAATAATTTGTCATAGCATTTAATCAACTAACCTCCTGTGGAAAACATCCCCTCTGCAGGGCTGCTCTCGGGGTAAGGATTCATGGATGAGCCAGGCTGTGGTAAGAAAGGTGGCTTTTTAAGTAAAGGTAGAACTGCAACAGGGGGGGTGGTTGTCAAGCTTCAAGGGGAAAAAAAGCACCCCACTGGTTACCAAAACTAGCAGAAATAAGCAGGCAGATTATTTAGCCCAAACCACAGGCAGCCACACCTAATCCTGTGAGCAGTCTCTCCCCATGAGATCATGAAACATGATGCTATATGGCAAGTGCTTTTTGCCCAAGAACATTAGTCTGAATATTAAATCCATTACATACAGTGCCAGTTTGGGGTGTCAGCATATGCAAGATCACTGGGAAACAAGCTACATATTTTAAAGTAATATAAAAAAAAAAAAAAGAGAGAGAAAAGCAAATGCCTTCCCAAAGCAGAAGCTAAATGTTAGATGTGGAAGTTACCAGCTTTGCTAGAAAGGCAAGAGAATCATAAATATGCCAGAAATTTAATGTATGGAAACAAGACAACCTTGAATAATTTTATGCTATTAAGAGATGCACACTGAATGTGGACCCAGATCACTTCATAATCCATATCTAACACATCCTAAAAGTCAGCCTCGATATTTCACAGCAAATTGCCAACCAGAATGGTCTTTCAGATGCATCTAAATTCACTTCACCACGCAGACAGAGCAAGGAAACACTTTCACCCCTCCTCAGTATGTACCTCAGAGAGAAGTGCCACTTCTCTCTCAGTACTTCTCCACAGATGACTCCAACCAGAGCTATTTTCCCATGCCTCATGTTACAGAACACTCTAGAGGCCACACATCAAGTGAACTAGCCTTTTTTATTGCTAAGAACAGCTTTTGAAACTTGAAGTAAGCAAAGAGACTTCAAGATTTAAGCGTCCACATGATGCTCTCAGATTAGGAAATATTTATGTATTTCCATAAATTTACCAGTGTGCACAGAGGCAAGACAAGTTCACCGTCCCAAAAAGCCTAAGCCCGAGCAGTTGGCTATTATGAATTATAAAAGCAAAAAGCTCAGATAAATGTCTGTGTTTCAGTAATCCCATTTAGGACAGCTGCTCAGAAGAGCCTACGTGGGACTGGATTTTCACAAATTACATTAACAAGAGGGAGGACCATAACACTTACTGTAATGACAAGATGTCAATCTTGCCCGAAAGTAAAAAGTAAGATTCTTAGTACATGCAATTTAGTGGAATTAGTTTCCAATTTGCATAACAAAACAAAAAATCAGGGCTGCTCTGTACTTCCAAGTAAAGCTAATCTTCGATTGAGAAATCCTGACACTTTTGTCGTGGTCTGAAGCAAATCCTTGCAAATTCTTTGAAGAGGTGAGACCGACACTCTTTTTGCTCTACACAGCTGTATAAAAACAGTTTGCTGAATTACACTGCCCTTCTACACTCATCATCTTCGGAAGCAGAGCTCAGTTTAAAGGCTTTTTTCTTGTCTCAAATCCAACTTCTCTCATCGATCTGGTTGCAGTGAGCCCCCATCCAGGGCCGTACCAGCACAATGGAGGGGAAAGCACACTGGAAAATGGGGGCAAGATCATCAAATTGCCTCTATTAGTGAGACAACCCCTGTCAAAGTCCTCCTTAACAGGCCTTGGTTACTGGATCCTTATTTTTCAGGCAGCACAGCATAGTCAGGCAATTAATTTACTATTCTTCCTGCCACCTCTACAACTCCAAAAGTCAAATTCACACTTTGATATTTCCTCACACAGGAACATGTATCAATCTCCACCTCCCCTTAACTTTCAGGCTTATCAAACCAAAGAGGGTAAAAACCTTTTAAAGTAGAAAGTTGTTTCTGTCAAAAGAGAAGGGAAACCTCAGTGCCAGCCTTAAAGGAATCAATAAATAATTATTAGTAGGTGAGAAATTCCACACATTTTTGTCTGCTTAGTGCACCTATTTTAACATCTCCAAACAGTTGAATCTAATGAGTTGCTGCAATTTAAGCCACCTTCCCTATATAAAACTTTAAAGAGGCACTTGCTTTAGTTTCTAGAACTGCATCAAGCCTGTGTTAACATTTTAATCTCAGCGACAGCCAAAGAAGAACCCGATTAAACAACAACTCCACAGTAACACCGTTTTATTTAATCTTCTTTGCAAGCTTCAGAAAGACCATTGCATTAAAAAAAACACAAAAACAAACCCCAAATCCAAAAAAATAAACCCAACCCAATGCTCATGTAGTTATAAAAGCCTTCATCACTTAATCCTCTATCCTCTGTAAGAACTCTCTTGACCGTCTGGAACACTTTCTGCAGCAGCTCTCACTGCAGTAAGCTGAACATTTCCTCCAAGAGGAGGAAAGTGTGAAGAAACTAGAGTACATGATGAGTGACAAGGGAAAATCAAATACTTTTACCTCCAAAATTCCTTTAAATGCCTTTCAAAAAAGCAGCAATTGTTTCGAATAAGCCAAGATGTTCCGCTCAGACCACAGAGATGAGAAACCACCCCAAATTCCTTCAAGTTAAATGGAAGCCAACTTTCTGCTGGATTCCATCAAAGGTAGGATAATTTTCTTTTCCTTAAGAAGCAGCAAGCCAAAGTTCATAGCTTCTATGGATTTCAGGGTATTCAGATCAATCTTCTGAGAGCCGCATAAAAATACTGCATGCTTTTGACTGATGTTTCAGAAAATGAACTGTGGCTTGTCTTTTAATCAGAGAAGTGAGGGACTCAGGCTCCATACACAAAGAAAAAGGACCTCTGAGCATAACTATGTTCAGACAGCTGCAGCTGAGGGGCACGTACTATCTTTGAGATTTTTTCCCGATAAAATGATGGCAAGAAACCAGAGCAAGCTCAAGAGATAGTAGAAATATCCTGGGTGACTGGAGGAAGAAATTTTTTTGTGGCTCAGGTGAGCAACCACTAAGAAAAGGTTCGTATTATGAACATCAAACTTCAATGTATAAACTTTCTTAATAATAATTTGTAAGCCAAAACAAAAAAAGAAAAAAAACATCAACACATGCTCTGGAGTCCAGTAGCTCTGGACTCTGAACTCAGTGGAAGTTGTCCTCCTTGCCAAGGATTTTATACATACACTCTATCACTTTCCAGAGCCACCACACAACTGGCAAGTATCAAACCAAACCTCTGCCTGAATGTTTCATTTGTTATAGCATGTTGATACAAAGGCCCATTTCATGCTCCTGTACAAACAGATTCAGACATGAAAACTTCTCCTCTTTGCCAGGCACCAGAGAGAGCCTTTGTTCAGCTGCACAAGAATTCAGTGTAACCAGTTCATACTTAAAAATCAGCGTGCAGCAGCGAATGTTCACCATCCCAGAGCATGGAGAGATTTGCTGGGGGGATTATATCTAAGCAGTTTTAAACACTAATGTGAAATAGCAAAATCCAAATCATTAGACCTGCATTTGCTGGGCTCGGCTCCTGCCCAGGGCACTGTGCCACGTCCCTCCCTGCAAAGCACGCAGGTCCCTGCTCAGGCACTTACCCATTGATGTTTCCAGCCCTAATCTGCTCTTGGAATTGCTCCCCAGTGCCAGGCAGACTCCAGGGATTCCAGTGAGCACAAGCTGGCTTATATTTAAACCAGACCAAAGCTGGAGCAAGGCTCTTTAGGGGTAACACAGACGGGCAAGGAGATTCCCTTTGGTCACCCTGTGTGGTACAAAGTAGATGCATCATTAACCTTTTATATATATAATAAGTACAGACCATGTGCTGAAATACCTTTTTACCACAACAGCTCTCACAAAACGCACAAAAAAAGAGAAAAAGTTCTTGATAACACTTCAGCAATCCCCACTTTCCTTTAAAACTCTATAAAGATTTTTGGCAAGACTCCCAACAAAATTTCAGGCGATCACGACCACCATTACACGGCGAACTTCTAACATATGTTCAAGCCCTATCTGATGTAGTGCCTGGATGGCACATCCCTGCCTGAAGAGGTATTTCTACTACCCAGTTTCCAGCCTGCAGCCTTTAGTCACTGAGTCTGTCCCCTCAGGACACCTCCTCCCTCTCCTGCGCTGACCTGAGCACTCTGAGAGCTGCATATGGAATCACATGTTAATGAGGCATCCACAGCAAAGCACAGATATTTTCTCACTCTCTCTCAGGATATGGAAAAATGAATGCGAATGGTTTATGCAGTGATGAATCAAGCTGTCGGAATTTTGTAAGTCAAGGACATCAGATGCAATTCCCATGTCAATATTCATATGGTCCCTCTCTCCCCACAAAGCCACACATCTGATATACAAGCAACATTTTGTATCCCATATATATGTGAAAATGTCCTTCTGGGTGATTTAAAGGATTAAAAGCTATGCAGAAAAGACAAGAAGCATGAAAAAATCTTTAGTTAAAACTATTTGGTTTAATCTTGAACAGAATAAGTGAAATATCACAAAAGTTTCTGTAGCAGAGGGCCATGCCCTGCTCACTGACACACAAAACACAACATTTCCATATGTTTTCAAAAATACTTCAGTTTTTTTTTCCCTTAAGGCTGAACAGCTGTACACCTGTTACAAATTCCAGGTCAGCTTTTAGTTGCGTGCCAAGGTACCTTTTCAAGTGTCCACCTTCCAGTATTAGCAGTAGAGGGCCAGTAAATAACACCATGCAAGGCCATCTGTGGCAATATCTGTTCCAGTCTCCGCGTGTGCCTTGACTAACATCTGTGCCTGTCTCACAAAAGAATGTTTTCAGCTAGCAAATCCCCCTGAGAAAGGCAGAAAGTAAATTTTCTTGATTCAGACACTGAACATTTAATTCCTAAAACTTTATTTTTAACATTTCCTCGGAATACAGAGTATGTAATATTTAGAGCCGCTGGCTTCCAGGAGACATTTGTCAGAGCCCATTTAGAAGCGATAACGTCTAAAACATCTGCAGCTGGTTATAATGCATCAGGAAAATAAAGTTGTCTGGCCTTAGCACAGTGCTGGTGTTTAGAGGGAAAAAAAAAATCAAAACCATATGTCTCCTCTTAGTTTAGTCTCAAGTGATCCATATTTCATAAGGTAAGTTACCATTAATTTTTAAACTCCTATGAATTGGATTCTACTAATTGGACTTCTTGGGTTTTTATAAAAACGCCTTAAAAAACAACCCCTTAAAATTCCCCAAATCCAGCTGGTTTTGATTGCACCAGTCAAACACCCGTAATCTTCCTGGTAAGAGGAGCAAGCTCCAGAAGTTATCATAAAAGTGCCATGGCTAAAATACTTCCCTTGGCGTCTCCCCCAGAAATAAGTTTCCTGCAATTGTTTTATACAGCTTATTACCATTATGGGTGCATGAAATGACATCTCTTCCCAAGTAATTTACATTGTGGGTTTTAAATTTAAACTTCATCTCAAATAAATAGTGGCTTACTGCTTCAAAAGAAGTACATGAGATCAGGGATTTTAAATCCATCAGGAACTCAGGTTTGACCCATTCCGTCGGAATAAAAGCCATTTAAACAAGGTGATAGGGTTTTCCTGCTGCAAAGGTTCTTGAGCTGCTGTTCCTATGGCCCAAACAGGCACTCCTGAATGTAAAGGCTAAAGCCAGCTTCAACAACTTGTGCTACAGGTAGGCAAAAATGTTCAATTTGAATAGCAAATGTTCAGCGCAGTTTTGTGGCCTGTGAGCACAGCTCAACATCACTAAGGACACTCCCCCAGCCAGATCCAAACCGAGAGCACTGGGAGAGTGATGGACTGCAAATGGAAATCCTCTAAACAAACACACAGCTTGTGCTCCAGACTGCACTGAAGTGGTCCAAAACCTATGTAAACCTTCCCCAAAACTTCCCAATAATGGTCATTTTGTGGGTCAGAGAGCAGCAACTGTTCACAGAGCAGTGATGCCGCCTTGTCTTTTATATGCAAGCAGCTCTAAACTTCCTTTTACCTCTGCTGCCCTGGAGAAAGCACCTCTCACAAACCAGGCACATCTGCAAAACACTCTCAAAAACAGAGCAGGAACGTAGGAGCAAGGCTTGTGCTAAAAACCTGATCTCACTGGGTAAGATGTTTAACAAAGGAATTACCCAGCACAGTGATGGAAGAGGCTGAGCACAACGTATTTTGCGTTCAGACCTCCTGGGAAACTTAAGGGAGATGAACAGCCCTGTCAAACTTTGTTATCTTAGGAAAAGAAACAGTTCTCTCAGTGCCAGGGATTAATGCACTCACTGCCTTCACTGCTTAGACCCTGATCTCAGTGCAAAGTTTGTAAGAGCTGCCTCTCACCCTTCTTTCAGAACACAAAAGACACTTAAAGGTTTGTTTTCTGCTCCCATGTGCTCCTTGGATGCAGTTTCCCAGGAATGCTTTTGCTGACTGATCCCTCAGCAGGCTTTCCCATTTCTTAACAGTAATTGCAGCAAACATGGACACGGCCATCCATTCCCACTGCTGAACTTTTAATAAGGAAAGATAATTACACAGCTTTTGACACACCAGAAGATTGCAGAGCAAACAGAAAACAATTAACATTTCACTTACTGTAAAAGATGACGTACATGACAACAGTGCTCTCTATAACCACACATTTGTTTTCAGGCCAAGTTCTAGCCTGAAATGCTCTTCCAAATTCCAGTCAGAATTGGAACATCAACTTTATCAGCTCTTTCACAGCTGCTCATGGGTCCCAGCAGAAGCGACATAAACTGACAAGGTTCTGATTTAATTTTTTTTAAAACCTTTTGCAACTTCATAGAGCTGAGCAGCAAAATGCCAAAGCCAACTGCAAGCTCAGGAAGACACCTGTGCACTGAGTTTATCTTGGAACCAGCAGTCAAGGTTGCCTAATGCTGGCTGAGTCGAGGGGACACTGATTATCATCTTCCTGCACAAGGTAACTACACTAGCCAGGAAAAGGTGACAACTCCACTGAAGCTCCTCCAAATCACCTGCAAAATGCAAGAACATAATCTGTGCAGAACTTGGATTTGCAAAGGAAGCAGAACCAGAGCTCTCTCACAAACATGCATTTTAAGCTAAGAACTCCACTTTACTGCTACAGAAATCCACTTCCCTCCAATACACAGCCTTTTCAGTTTGATACACAGAATATTTCTGTTTGCAGTGTGCCTTTAAAACACTAAAAGCCTGATTAAAACCCAGGACAACAGCACTCCATCCATGTCAGTGCATGTATCTGAAGTCAGGACAGGGTTTGTCTTTGAGGCTCTAAGCACGGGCAGAGAACCATCTCCCCTCACAGAGCGTGGGGACAGACCCAGGACAGCACAGCTTCTCCTTCTTTGGCACTTGTCACCTCCAGATGACCTCAGCAGCACATTGAATACTTGCAGCACCACAGCTGGGAGAGCAAACTTGCCACACAGTGCAATTTTTCTCTATGATTCAAAATCTACCATCTATGATCACCCAGTCTTTTAGAAGCAGACACGGGTTCTGTGAAACAGAACAAAAGCATTTCAGATGGCTGTTAGTCCTTGTCTTGTGCAGCACTACCTGTTCTGACACACCCAAGGATTTTGGAAGTGCCCTCCTAGGCACGTGAAACATTTGTTTCCATTACTGCTGAAGAACCACAACTACACAATCCCAAAATCCCGAAGAGTGACTCAATAGCAGTGTCAGTTCACAAAAAGGCAAACTACAGCAAAAAACCATAATGGTTTGTTTATTTGAACTTATCTGTAACCCACAAGCAGCACAATATTACTTTGTAACTCTGGCAGGCAGTAGATCAACTTTGAAAGGAATGTACAGCCAGCTTCCAAAGGACTTCTAGAAAATGCCTGGGACATTTTAATAACTTAATTCTGACTTAGAGAAATCTTTAATTAAGAGAGCATTTAGAAAGCATTTTCAGAACAATCTGGAATCCTGTGGAATGTGTTAAGGCCTCCAAGGAAGCCTGTTTCGGCTGAGCTGAGATCAGTCATGACTTAGAAAGGGAAAGCAGCAGCCAGAAGCAGCCAGCATCATCCAAACCTGAACACAACTTATCTGCCGTGTCAGTATTTGCCTCCAGGACCGCCCCTGCCGCTCTTTTATCACTTCATTTGAGGAATTTGCCCTGCTTTTTCCACCAAGATGGCATTACTCAAATCACAGTCATACAGGACTTGACTTACAAGAATTAACTGCTGCTTACTTTTGCGCCAGCAAGCCACTGCTAATCCATGCTCCAGCAAAAAAGCAAGTGAATTAGGTCAAGGGAGCTTAAGTGTTGCATAGCACCTTCTATCCACAGCTCAGACAGCACTTCCTCACCCACCAGCAAGAGCAGACAACAGTAAGTCAAGTCCAGATGGCCAAAGAGTCTTTGTCTGGATACCAATGAACTTTCCTTTACTCTTTAAAGAAGGCTTATGTCTCGAAATGTCTTATCAAGTACTTATTTGGAGGAGATTATACCCTGCTGGGCGCTGTTTTGTAACTTCTTTCAACGATACCCTTTCTGAAGTACAGCCAGTCCCCTTCTAGCAATAGAAATGATGACAGAAATAGATGCAGCAGCAAAAGCTACAGCAGAGACACCTTTCTCTTTCTGAAAGTTGCCCATCCAACCAACGCCCCTGTTTCTAGATGGTGCCTTACACTGTGAGATACCAAAACACTTCAGTGTTTACAGTTTGCTATACATACACAAAAATGTTTACATAACAGACATTTCCTTTCAAGCTGCAAACAGGAAAGAAACCAGAGCTATTCTGACACATGAAAGCAACAGAGAGGACACACAATCACCACCCCAGAGTGCTGCTTTAGGGCAACCACCTTCTGCATCAGCTGCACATTGACCTGCTGAGCCAGAACGGAGTTCCCACCTTGGAGCTGGGTGGGAGCCTTCGGAGCAAATATTCAACCCCACAGACGTGAGACATCCCCCTTCCTGAAAAAACGAAGGCCACTCAGGCAATTCCATTAAGACAGATTTAGAGTTCTGTCAAGCACTGTGTCAGATTCACAGGATGCCAGCCTCTAGCACACAGCCCATCGGCTCTCCTGGGGTTAGTGCCAAGTGTTTGCCCATTGCAGCCCACTCTGTCTGCTGGGTTTGGGATTAGGACGCTGCCTGAGGAGCAGATGAAGAAATGAATGTTTCTAAATCCCTCTGGAAAGCTGTTCTGCAGTATGCTTGCTAAAGAGCCTGTTTGATGCTTCCACTGTTGTGGCTGCAGATCACAGAAATCTCTCACACACTCGCCATGGATCGCCCAAGCCATCCTGCAGTAGGAGGAAATTGAAACATAGCAAACTGAAGCCAAGATTACTTTGAACCACAAAGGACACTTACAACTCCAGGAGCTTCAAGAAACCAGGTATCTTTGCAACTGCTGTCTCTCCCTCCTTGCTTTTTCAAGTGTTTCTTAATCTTAAGACCTTTTGGAGGAGGTTCACTGTTACACAAAGAGTTCAGCCTCATTAGGTACTAAGCAGAACTGCTAAAGTCGACATTAAATGCGTAAACCCAGACACGCAATTAAAACCTTGGATTACATTTCATTAAATTTTAAGAGTACACTATAACCAATCAGTTTTCAGGGTCTTGTCTGCCAACCAGTCTCCTCTTTGGAGGAGCCGCTGAGAGGTTTTAGAGGCTTTAGGAGCTTTGTACCCTGTGATTTCAAACAAGATCCAGGTGCACGATCTGATCTTGTTATTTAAACCCTGACCCTTCTTGCTGACTGCACACAGCACAGAACCAGAGCAGGCTGCACACACACTGAATGGCGATGTGTTACACACTGCTCCTGTTTAGGAAGCCAGAGCAGAATCCTAACTGCATCACCCAGCAGCACTGAGCACAAGCCCAAACTCATTCATGATAAGCTGGCAAAGTTCCTAAGCAGGATGGAAGGAAATTTCCTTTGGTATTCTCTTCCACCTCCTGAGCTGAGATCACTGCAGATGATGAACAAGTCCACAGTAACATCACAACACTTCACCAGGAGCCACAGCTTTCAACACCCTCCAGCAGAAGACAAAAAATCCCAGGCAGACACAATATGAATCCATTACAAATGGATCCAACTTCCACCAGCTCGAAAACATTTTGCTGAAGACACCCTGTCATTGTGAAGCTGCGACTCCCAAATGAGGTAAGCTGGTGCTCCTCTCAAATGTTTGGATCCTTAACAGTTGTCAAAACCCAAAAAGATTAACTATAACCAAGGTTTCAAAGTCAGATCCTTTCACAGCTCTGACAAATGAAGGAAGAGGAAACTGGATCCATAAATCTCATGCCTGAGCCAGCAGATTCAAGTATGAAGCAATTACAGAACTGAGAGACACCACACATCAGACTGAAAACACCAAGATCTTTAAACACGGGATTCAGTCACCAGTGAAAACCCAGATGCCCCTTTCAGAAATGCATGCAGTGACACAATACAAAATCTAATTATTGCACTGCTGAGAAGCTCCTTTTTTTGGTACAAGTACCAGCAAACAATCCAATTTTTAAGGTATTTTCTATAGAGCAACTTTAGGGAAGGAAAATAAATATATACTTTCAGTTTGGGTTACTTTATGGGAAGCAGTCTGCCTTAAGGCGTTTTACTTTGTCCTTGCAGACCTCTGACTAGGCCTCCTGTGTGCCATAGAAATACAAATCAAATCTCATGAAGCCTTCCCTTTTCCCTAAAGGGCCAAAATAATTTAATTCTGTTTTTTCCAATTATCTCCAGAGTTATTCAACAGCAAGAACTTCACAGGGTAGCAAAAAAAAAAGACCTAAAATAGCTTTAAAAACACTTAAAAAGATGAGAGAAAACTCTGCAAAAAAAAAAAGTCAGGTAAATCACAAGTGCAGTGAGCTCATGACAGTTATTTGATAACTTGCATTTAATTGAATATTATGGCTTCTTGCATTATTTCTTTGAATATTAATAACCAAATATCTACTTTGCAGCAGCAGTTTAATTTTGATACCAGCTGGGTAATTCTATGCAGCAGTCTAATCTATCCTTTTTCCAGTTTTCAGGGATTCTCTAACCTCTTCTGACTTCCCCTAATACAAACTGTATTGAGCTGCTCTGACAAAAACATTTCAGCGGGGAAAACAAGCAGTTTTCATAAACAAATACTGGCAAAGTTCAAGTACAGGCATCAATTGTGATAACTGGAATAGGACATTTTCATTTTGTTCCCATTTATGTTGAATAGCAAAAATTTTGGAGCACTCCAACGTAAGTGACAAGATATGAAAAACAGGGTGAGGCAGCAGAACATTTTTACAGCACTTGACTGATGACTAACCTATGATGTCAAGGGCTAAATATACAAGAAACTTGAAAATCACAAGGCTGTGCATGTCGCAGCTCAATTTCCAGCTTTGTGTGTTCCCACAGTGGGGTCTGTGTTCCCTGAGTGAGGTCTGTGGGCACTTTCAGGATCACATTAAAACAACAGGGTACGACAGGCTTTTCACCTGATTTCTCCAAGTTTTGGTACGTGGCTTATGTACAGTGGTGCCTCAACACTGCACACGAATCACTTGAACCTGTCTGCACGCTCTGGTGCCTGCAAAGAACACAGATATTTGTTATTTTTCATGGTCAAAGCGGGGAGGCAAAGTCAACTGAGGGCTGTAGCTACTGCACTGCAGCTCTTGAGTAAAAGCTGTCAGTGGTCCTTGAGAAGGGTAGAGCAGGGCTCCATCCTCCTCCTCTTCCCTCCACCCCAAAATTTTGAACACAAGTACCCAGAGCCCCACATGGCTCCTGCAGAACGTGGAGCTGAGAGCTGTGCCCTGGCCTCAGCATCCTTCACAAGGTGGTCAATGCCAAGGATGGCTCTGGAGGCAGAAGGAGGTGACAAATGTCACCCTGAACCCAAACACAAGCACTCACCTCAAGGGCTTGACTGGCAGGAATTCTGGACCCCAGGATGTCAGGTCTGTTTCCTCAGGATCATTCACTGCCTCAGCCCTTAAATCCACAAACGCACAAAAAGGGTTGGGTCCCAAAGTCTCTCACTTCCTGAGGTTCTCAGTTCACCCTGAGCACACAAATACCTGCCTTGTGTAACACCTGCATAATACAAACAGTGATCGATTCAAAGGGAAAACAGTTTTCTACATGAAGAAATTCAGGGGAACACACAGAGAAAGGCAGCAGTCACCCTCTCAGTTAAACCTCAATGATTTGGAAGACAGCACGTCAGCTACATACAGATATCCCTAAAAATAACTATTTTCCATTCCTAGCCTAAACCTCACCCATAAACCATTTATCACGTTCTGTCCATTCAGCTTTTTCTCCACACAACCATATTTCTTCCACTTCATCCTGCAGCACTGGTCCCACTAATCACTGACATATGCTCCAGCACAGAGTATTTCCTCTGGCATGCTCGAAAAAGAAGCACTGTCACCAGAGCAATGTAAGTGCTGGCAAATATGGTCTGTCAGGTTTTGTTTTCAAGGACTGTAAAAATAGACTTCACTGTGTTAGGCTTGAAAACTCATACCCTGTAGAA
Organism: Cyanoderma ruficeps; assembly: GCA_008694505.1. Classification (NCBI taxonomy): domain Eukaryota; kingdom Metazoa; phylum Chordata; class Aves; order Passeriformes; family Timaliidae; genus Cyanoderma; species Cyanoderma ruficeps. Next base: position 10,235,657 of record VZDJ01000219.1, on the reverse strand, counting down.
ATAATTTCTAAAACAAGTTTTCACATGACTTGTTATTGTTTTCAAGTATCCAGAGAGAAAATCTGTTCTTTTCTATTTAAGTCCACATTTTCAGGTTAAGCCAATATTTGAGCTCTTCTACACAACTGACAATTCCCAGCTAATTTATCAGCAGTGCCAGTGCTCTCTGCTCACGTATTCATGACAATTCAGAGTCTCTCAAGATGCATTTCTACCAGGAGCAGCCTCTTATTATAAAAATATCAGCCCTTGAAAAGCCACAAGCCATCAGTTGTTTCCAGAGCTTAGGCCTTTCACCCAGGGTGACCAGTATTAGTTTGTGCTGATAACAGCTTTGGCCAAGATGCATGGAAAAGGATATTGGCACAGACTGAGATTCAAGACACTTTCCTGTTAGTTTGCAATTGCTTTACCAAGGATTCTTTTTCTGCAATCAGCAGGCCCAAAGTCCTATTTGCTGAAAATACGACAGTACAATGAATGAAAACTTGTTATCTTTTATACACAGATTCTCTGCAGCAGTCAAAACCAAGGACAACACAAGCAGGACCTTCACACGTTGCAGATAATACTTTTGTCATGTTCCATATCCCCATTAGCAAAGCACACAATTCACATCTGAAGACCAGAAACAACCTGGGGCACAACGGGTCAAGAATCACATCTCCAAAAATCAGCTGCAACAGCAACAATGATAACCTGGATAGTTCTCTGGCATCCATACACATAACCAGATACAATTCTTCCAGTTTCTACATCCAAATCCCAGGTCTTCCAATACTTTGCAGATATTTCTGCAGTTTACTTCCATGCCCTCAGTACCACGCAAGCAAAATAATCGTGAGAAATCTCACTCCAAACACTTTAACTGTAGCAATATAATTTCTTCACTGCTGCGAATAAGACCTGTGAGCAGATGCTGGTTTTCTGAAGGGAGACTTTTTTTTTTTTCCCTAGGCTAAATTAGTACTTTGAATCAGTTTCCAAAACAGCCACACACACACACACAAAAATTAGGCAGCGTGCAGCAGCAAGATATCCATAGGAGTTTCAAGTATTTCTGACACAGCAAGCCACAGCCTGAGAATCAAAGGGAAGAGTGAGCCAGGATTGTATTTGGTGGATCAGCAAAACCAACATGCACAGGAGTGGAAAAAAAGAGTTATTCCTTCTTACACGGCCATCACACATAAAACACTGGCAACAGGCCACATGGGAGATAAATGAGAAGACAGAAGATAATCACAGGGTTCACTTCTTTTTGAGATCCTGAATAAGCCTGTTACACAGTGGCTAACATGGACTGACAGGCTAAATTTAAGTGACCTTCTGTAATGTTACAGAAAATTACTTACTTGTCCAACGAAAGCCTTTTACAACATCGTTACGTCTGTATTTATCTAGTTTTTGGGGTTCTGATTTCCTTCAGTGATGGAATATATTTTGCTTGTATTTATCTGAGCTGAAATTACAGTCTCTAAAGAGAGCCACTTCCAAGGAAGCAGAGTTAAGATTAAAGTCAGTCTGAGCAGAAGTGAGGGAACTGCTTACTCTTTTAAAAATATTATAAAAACCCCCAGAAAACAAACAAAAAAAAAATCTTATGGGATGCCAGTCCTGGTTGTGGTTATTTTTATACCATACCCTAGATCAAAGTCAGTAAGACTCTTATTTTTCAAAGGAACATCATGCTCTAAGACATCTTTGAAAAACTTTAGTCTAAGTGTTAAGAACACAAACTCTGTTTCACCTGTTTTATTTATTAAGAAACAGCTCATGCTTACTAGTCCCCGTGAGCACTTCTCCTTTGGACTTCACCTGAAGGCCGGGAAACTTTAGGGAAGCTCAAGAAAGAGAAAAAAACCCTAGTTCTTTGCCATCATGGAGAAAAATTGTTTCCTTGCTAGTGCGATCAACTAGGTAAAAGTAACCTCCCAAATGAATCTGAACACAAGGGAACTGACAGAAAAACAAGCCTGTGTGATCTTGCACTGAGAAACAAACAAGACTGGCTACTGGAGGGTTGTAAATACTAGATCTTCTCAATAATCATAAGCAGACAGAGAACAAAATGACTTTCCCTTGAAAAGTCACCTTAGCTCGCACACATAGCTGCAAGCAAAGGATTTCAGGCTTTAGGGATCAAGCAGAGAAGAACTTTTCATAGCAACTTAAGCTTGTAAAAAAAACCCCCAGTTGTTCAGGAGGGCTGAAGTAAGGCAGCCCTGTGAGGAGGAGGGACAGCTGACAGTGTTTACAGATAAGATCTGGTAAAGTCCCAAAACATCACAAGACCTTGACTAACAAAGACAAAACGCCAATCTAATCAGATTTTTTGAAAGGGAGAGTATTCAAACAAGAACATTTCATGCATCCAGAAAATTAAAATTCTTGCAGGAGACAGACTGATTTACTATTATTCTGTGAATCTTTTCTTTTTATGACCAAATAGCTCTACAGCAGGAAGACAGGCTTCATTTACAGGCATCCAAGTTTAAGACACGAGTTCTTTTTGTTTGAAATTTAACTCCTTTGCTGGTCATTATTTCAGTTAACAGCTGCATTTTCTGTGTATTTTTAAAAAATATTTTGATGTGCCTTTTGGAAATCTTACTTCAGCAGTCGCCTTGTGATTTACAACCACAAAGAACAGGACAAGTTCTCTCTTTGAGAGCTACATCAGGGAAAGGTGTCAGGTCACTGCTAGATCAGCTACACGTGGCACACACATGAGAAACACACATTAGTGGTGAGGGGAGATGCTTTGATCAGAAATTAGTTACCTCTGGGCAAAAGTACTTCGCAGCCTAACAGGAAGGATTCACTGTTTTGAAAGACAGTATTTAGAAGTTGCTTTCTGCTATGTGCTCTAATTGTGAAGGAAAAACCTGTTAAAATTAAATTAATAAGAAGACTGGAAGACACAGTCATTATTTGGTTGATATTAAGAGTGAGCTTCTCCACCAAGCTGGGTATCACAACACAGTCAAGCCTTTGCAGACTCCATCCTCCTTCCCTTCCTTTGCTTTCTATTTCTGGCCAAGGAAAGAATCAAAATATCCACATGAGTTACATGAGTTTGCTTAAAACAGGGTTTCCATTTTAAACCCTCAAGCTCTCTTAATGCACTCGTGAGGGACATGATTTGCAGTAGCTGGCAGCCTGTGTTTCCAGAAAATGACCGGTGGACTAAATAAAACCTTTTTATTCTTGTGAGCTACAGAAAAATGTGCCATTAATGGTCATCAGCTTTAGAAATACAACTCAGCAAAGCGAGAAGGCACGAAGCAGCATCAGAGGAAACTCCATGAGTGGGACAGGAGAGATTTTGGTTGTAATAAAATCAACAACGTGGCTACTGAAGCAAGTTTCTCCCTCGGATATTGGTCGCACGCTGATGCTCCGCTCTAAGTGTGGTTTAAAAGCCTTAATTATAGATCTGTGCTCTAGGGAGCTCTCTTACAACCTAGAGCTAAGATTAGAGAAAATGGAGGAACTGCAAAAGGGCAGGGAAGGGAGGTAATTATTTAGAAAGAAAAGCAAATTTAAGGACCAAAAAATGGTAGACCTCCCTTCTTTGAAGCTGTAAGTTAAAGCTTTATCAAGTTTCTACAAGGAACAATAAGGAGAAATGTCACACAACCCATTTCTTGTACTTTAAGGGGTGCAGAGCTGCCAGCAGACTTCAGACGCAGTAGAAGTTTCTCTTCTACCCAGGCATTTGAAAAGGAGGGCTGCCTGGCAACTCTTTGTGCTCGTATTGATTTACTGATCTGTAGCTTTCTCCAATCGTTTGCCAGACCCTGTAAATCTAACAAAAGAGGCAGAGCCTGACAAGTCAGCCATAATTTGATATCCACTACTACTTATATTCTTAACAAAGCTGTGTAGATAAACACCCCATTCCTTGTTGCCTATCCATCAGCCATGCAGGATAACACAAATGCAGGAAATACCACCACGGGTGTTGGTTACACTGATAGAAAAGATATCATTGCTGCTGAGAGGACAGCTCATGTGGAATAAAGCAGGACAAGTAGCACCTACTGGTTCCCTGAGCTGTAAGAAGTCATGACTTGAAGGGAGAACCACAAGCAGACTCTTCAAGAGATAACAGAGAATATGAAAGTTTTCCCACCACCAAGACAAAAGGCAGCCTGAAAGCAGAACGTGAATTTTTAAAATTAGAAAGTGGGGGCTATTATCTCTGGATTTGGAAATTAAGCATCACACTATTACACTCTTGAAAGTGACTCAGGCACCAGAATTTGTTCAGGAGTCTGTGAAACATGATAAACAGATTCACACTATCCCTGAACTGCTAAAAATCCCCACCAACAGCTTTTGGTTCTGCAAACAATCTGGGGCCTGAAGGCAAGACAGAATGTCATTTATACAACTCTCTAGAAGCAGAGGAATCCCAGGCCAAGCTGTGTCTAGAAAGAATAGGCAAGTGGTCAAACTGCACTAGGACTGACCAAAATCTTTCTGTCCAAGGACAGGAGACCAGGTTGAGAAAAGTGCAAATGTCAGGCAGAAAGGCTATTCTTGGTTTGACTTCAGAATAGGAACAGAGAGCAAATTAAATTAACAGAAAGTAACTATTTCCAACCTAGCTCGGTCTGAAGCAACATTTAAATATTATTTAAATGAATGACTATTAAAATAATCATTAATGTCTGCTTGCCATCACAGCAGACAGTTTTTAATCCATTCAGCCTTTCCAGTTTTCTAGACAACGTGATCCACAAAAGAAATCTACACACACACTCAGGTCACTTGACCTGAGGGGACCTATTAGTAACAAAAAAATTTCATGTGCACAAAGTCACTGCAGCCAACTCTCTCCCTGAACGTACACAGAATTGTGCATTATTCATGCTACTACTGAACAGAAGCACTGTTAACTCAGGTTACTCCACAGAGTTAACAGGATGGAAGCATGAAGCAGGATGGACATTAGAGAAAGAGAGTGTCCTCTGATGGCAAATACCACAGCAACTTTGTTTACACGAGCATTTACAGCGTGCTGAAGTACCAGGGAATTCAGCCCACTGCACTCCTCCAGCTGAGGTGCACTCCTAAAAAATAAAAACCCACCACTGACAGCTCCACTAAAACCTGATAACAAGCTTGCAGGTTGAAATGGCTGCTTTCATTGGGAATCAAAACAAATTCCTGCAGCACAATTCTCCTTCTGCTGATATTTCCTGCACACAGCAGAATCCCTCCTACCAACTCCGAGCGCACCCCGGCAGCTGCCGGCCTTCACCTGGCACAGGAAAAGGCTGCAAACAAACAGGAGCAGCATGCAGATTTGTTTTAACACCTGGATACAATTTCCTCAAAGTTAGGCAGGGTCTGTTCCTACACAGCGTAAAAGCAAGGTTACAGCTGGCTCCACAAGGAAGGAAATTCAGAGTGACAGGAAGGTAAACTGCAGCTCTTTCTCCAGTCACACCTGTACCTGTATTCAAAGGGAATGGAAGGTGGCACTATATAACAAAGTCTGATAACATTTTCCTGCCTAATTTCACCAACCCTCCTCACTGGTAATAAGTAACTTCCTGTTAGTTTTTCAGTCCTCTTAAGTCGAATAGCTGGCAGTTATCTGCCAGGAAATTTATAACTGTGGTTGCTCTTAAATCAGTTGTCTCTTGCAATTTGATTCATATTCTTTCAGGAAAAACACACAGCTCTGGAGATCACCGCATGATTATGGTTTTCACCAGTGACCTAAAGCATAGTCCAGATGCCAGGAGCCAAAAGGTTTTGCAGTAGAAATGTTTCCATGAAGAAAGGTCACTGTTGCAGCAATTAAGTGCATATGGAGCATGTTTGAACAGTGAAACAGAAACACTTTTCCAATAACAGAAGGACCTGCTTGATGATGAAGAACAGAAAATATAATAAACCCTTTATTTTCACACAGCATAGGAGACCTACAATACGTCCCATTTTTTCATTCAGTGTTGCCATTACAATGAAGATGACCACAATGAGACCTTGAGTGAAGGCCACTGAAAGCTCTGAGATGCCAATCATCCAGTTTCCCTATAAACATATTTTCAAATTTTACTTTGTGCTTTACAGCTGTGAGATGGTTTAGCCACTTTACCTTCACTTCAGCTCCCTTTGCCAATCACAAGTGCAGGACACGCTTACCTAGTCCAGGAAACCCTGCTCGTTTCACAAGTGCACTGAAGTGATAAACTTCAGAGCAGCCCACATTCAATCAGTCCCTCTTAAATTAAAACAGGCTCGTTCAGCTGCAGCGCTTGCACTCCAGTCCTTAGACGCCAATTGTTTTACACTACACTTACAAAAATAAGCTTTTCAAAGTTTCCCTTTATATCAGCTGATGAGTGCCTGGCAAACACAGCTGCCAACACAGCAGTCTCCTAGAGGAGCCAGACCCAGACAGGAGCAGCAGCAAGGTCTAGGACATGACCAGTCTACCTGCCAGAGGAATGTGCCTGCGAAGTACAGCAACCCAGCTGTCCTATTTCCATCTGGCTGGCAGAAAGCAAAGGTTTTCCTCTAACTTTTCCCCAGCCCTTCTCCTGCCTCTGCAGCCCTGGCAGCACCGAGCCTGCTGTACAACAAATACCATATTCCTTATTAGTTTTTGCCTGACAAACCTCACAGCTGTCCCCAGGTCAGAGCAGCAAAGCCCATCCCCTTCCCACAGCTGAGGTGGACACCAGCAGCAGCCTGGCAGGCAGAGCAGCATCACTCCCCACTCAGACCATCACCAGGGCTGCATTTTCAGCCACGCTGGCTGGAAACTTTAGGCTCAATGGCACTAAAGCCAAAGTTTATCGCCCCAAACTTTCCCACAGCAGCATCCTCCCAAGTCATTTTTCAATCCCAAGTTTGCAGGTGGTTTGTCATTGCCAAGGAAGCAGCGGGAGGGTGTACCCCACATCACTCCAGCCGGCCGGCAGCAGAGGGCACCACACAATCACCGATGTGATTTATACACTTCCATCATGCTCCCGAGTTAATTTATAGAGCACAAATTACTGCTACAACAAGCTACAGGGCGACTCCATAAAGCATTCATCATATCAGATAAAAACGCACTGCCACGAAAGGCAGCTAATTTGCTACAGTGCTTTTAGCCAGCAATTCAAAGAGAAACCTTGAAGCTTAGTATCTCTGCGAGCTCAAATGCCACATTCCCAGAACAGCAGGTTTCACACAGAGTGCGGATCTCCAGCCTGAACACAGAAGTGCAGAGCAGCAGCTCTGCAGAGCATTGGAAGCCACATAAATACTTGCATTAGCCCAAGCATAAACCACCAGCCCACAGCCCAACTCATCCAGGGTTTACACACTGCAAAGCTACATCCACATCAATTAAACATTTCGGCTGAGGATGCTCAGCAGCCTCTGAGGCAGACAGCAGAGATCCAAGAGACAAAAGGAATAGCTGCATTCCTTTCGCTTCTTCCTACCCCCACACCCACAGATCGTATGTTTTTACTTATTGAATAGTTGTTAAAAAAAGAAAAAGATGAATCTACAGAAAAGTCAATCTGCATTCCGCGAGCACACCGCGACAGGCATAGTGGTGAGCAAACAGTACAGTCGTGAAGTCAAAGCAGCTTCTGAGCTGTCAGCAGAAACACTTCAGTGCCACGACGCCACCATCCCCATTTACAGCCAGACCTGTTACACACCCCAGGAAAAAAGGACTTCCCAGATCATCTCCTCTGCAGAGCCACCGCACAGAGTGACAGAGGCCAGTTCTGAGCACACAGCAGTTAAGCCAAGACTAACTCAAAGCTTCAGCTTTTCTAAGGAGATCTGCAGCACGACCTTGAGGCCAAGACCTTGATGACTTCTCTCCATTTCCCTTCTGTGGAGCGAGAAGCACCCACAGAGCTGCAAAAGAACAAACCCAAAGGCAGAAGGAACGAGCAGAAACCTCACCCTCCTTATTAAAGCAAGACACTATTTTCAGCCACCATAATGTTTCCCCTGAACATGTAAATACAGAAGCAATTAGCTGCCTAGGCACTTCCGCAGAAACCGTTTAGAATGATCTTTCCTAGAATATATTTACATCGTTTCTGATTGCTTAATTTTCTGACACATTTGTTTCAGGCACCAGAAAGATTAAATAAAGCCAAATCAGCTATAGTGGTGTATATTGCCATGTTATTAAAGGTAACATGCAGCACAGACAGAGGTGGTTTCAAACTTCAAAATTTTAGCATCATGACAAGGTTCTAGGAATTGTTTTATAGCTTTAATTCAGCTGTTTCTTAAAACCTTTTCCCCCCTTCTGCTGTTACTCTGAGGGATAAAACTACTGACTGAAACAGCAGACACCATTTAAAGAGAAAGAATGAGCCTGGACAGAGATTTCATTGAAAAGCTCAATTCTGAAGTACATAGGAAATGTCCTCAATTCAAAGATTAGCCTGCACAAAAAGGCAAATTAAAGCCAGAAACAGAAGAAAATCTTTTCTGACTGCTCTGAATATATTTTTTCATTATATTCTCTCCTGTCATCTGGAGGTTTTGTATTAAGAAGTCAGCTCCAGAAACAAGCAGACAAACAGCATATTCATTTACAAGCTGGAAGTTGATTATTAAGTACAAAACCCATGAAGGCTTGTCGGGACCAAGGAGGGGAGGCTGGAACCATTGATTGTGAGGATGCCCAAAAAACTCTCTGCAGTCAGCTGGCAGACACCTCTATGACAACAGTAAAACAAACCCACACAACTAACCAGAAAAACAACATCACATCTGAGTTGTTTTTATTCTGCTTCATCTGAAATTATTTTTACCAAGACAGCCTGTTGTCCTTTAGGCTATGTTTTCCCTTGCTCAATGTAACCGGATCTATCATTGCAGGGCCAAATCATTCAAAAAATAAGCATATGACACAAATATATCTTCACTCACAGACCCCCTGCAGCCCATAACTCCACGTTAATTAGACTGGAAGATGAAGCCTTCAGCCCAAAACCCAGCAACTCTGATTTACAGAAGTGCAGAGAGGTTTTACTGCGAATTTTCCTGCGAGCTGCACAGGCGTTTCCTGCCCAGCTCCACACGCCATCAAAACAAAAGCAGATCTCAAATCACTGACAGCTGCCATACTTTACAGAGACATAAAGAAAAATGGAGCAGGCATTGTGCACAACACGGGCAGCTGAGGATACCTAAACACGGAGAACACTGCAAGGACACAGAAATCAGCTGACACTGCCTGCCTTACACCTACCCAAAACCTACAGTACAAGGACAATTTTGGAAGACCAAAACCATAAAAGCCAAGTTGTCACTTTGAAGCCTCCTAAAAATAATTGCCAACTTATTCCTCGTTACCTCTGGAGGACACATGATTTTACAAAGGCCTGCATTTCGCCCTAACACCACGCCACATGCAGCTATGGAGCAGGGCTTGATTTTTACCAGTCATGCAAAATAGATTCCCTGCATCCCACAGAAATACAAGCAGAAGGCAGCAACATCAGGAACTCCAGGCATGTAATGATCACGTCAAAAGGACTTCTGTGCGGATATGAGGATCTGCTGCAAATTTATGTTTTTTGACAGGCAACAGCTGATCCTTTTCCCCAATAGCATGGGACACAAGCATGGTTTTATCCAGACTTACACTAAAAAGCTTGAATTTGGAAAAGCGTTTCTTGGGGGAAGGAAGAGCTCAGCCCCAGTCTGAGTACAGCTCTTTGAGTGCCTTCTCTCCCTCAAAGCAGAAATTGTCACAGCAGGTTTCTCCACCTTCATGGTGCAGCTACAGCAGGAAGTCTCCAAGGAGGGAAAGATTTAGACAACTAAGAGTTTTAAGTGGTTTTGAACAAGCAGTGCCTTTTAGAGTGGCAGCTGAACTGATAGTTACACAATGACATTTCAAGCTTTCAAGTCCCAATCACTCTTAATGGCACAAAGCTAAACCCAGAAGGGGACAAAGCAATTACACAGCCAAAAGTAAGTGCAGCTAAACTGTGCTTCCAAACGTCTAATTTGGGTGATCCAGCCTTCCTGACTCACAGGCTACACAGACAGGTTCGGCTGTTAAATTTACTACTACACCAGTGGGACAAGAAAGGAATGCAGCCATGTGTTGCAACATCCTCAGGCCACATATCCGGCGGGCATCTCCTGCCTCTCAGGGAGAGTTATCCGCTTCTCTTTTCCCAAAGGAGCATCACTCCACTGACATAATCCTCCAGCTCCACCTGGTACTCTCTGCTTGCCCTCGCCCTGAGCTCTGCGGGGACGAAGAGAAAGTAACAGGTGATGTTTGCATCCCACACCCTTCCAAGGCGGATAAAGAGAAATGGTACGGAGGCACACCCTTGGCAAACGGAATTGCCATTATTTTCTGTGCACGGATGGGACGAGCTCCCCTTCCTCATTCCTCGGCGCAAGAAGCAAAGACCTTGCTTTATTCCCTTAACACGNCCCCCCCCGACACACCCAGGGCCGCTCAGCCCCCCCAGCCCCGCCACTCACCGGCGCCTCGCCGGCCGCTGCCCCCGCGGCGGCCGCCCCGTCCCCGCCGGCCGCGCCGCCGCCCTCCAGCTGCCGCTCGCGGTACAGGGACCAGAGCCCCACGTTGGGCAAGAAGACCAGGGCGGCCAGCGCCAGCCCCACCGCCTGCAGCAGCCGCTTCTGCTTCCGCCGCATCGGAGCGGCTGCCGGGAGCGGGCTGAGCAGCGGGATGGGGATGAGGAGCCGGCGGTGAGGAGGGAGCGCGGTCCGGCCGCCCCCGCCGCGCTCCCGGAGCGCAACTTTCGCCCGCGCTCGGCGGCGGCGCCGGGCGGCAACTCCGGCACTTCCGCTCCGCTCGCGCGCGGGGGGCGTGGCCTCCGAGACCCCGCCCGCCGCCCGGGGAGGCCCCGCCCCGCTCCCCGCTAATTAGCCTCCGCTAATGACCCTCCGCTAATGACTCCCCGCTAATGACTCCCCGCTAATGACTCTCTAGGAAGGGCGCTCTGAGGATGCCGCGGCACGGCGGGGTGTCTGCGCGGGCGCCGCCGGAGCGGGATTCGAACCTGCCGTCGATGACGGGGGGGAGTCACGGTGGCTTAAAATCCCTTAGCTGGGAGAGACCCCTTAGATGGGAAAGGGACTGGGGTTGGGCGAAGCAAATCAGTCTGAAGGTTAAGGGCTGCGGATGCTCCCAAAGGGTTCAGGTGGTCCCCAGAGGGTCCCGGTGGTCCCCACGGGGCTGGAGTTCGCCCCACGGGCACGCAATAACCGGGGGACAAGCCACTCTCCATCATGGATGGAGATGCCATCACCGGCCGCACCAACCGGCAGCATCGCTCCAAACCCATCCCCACCCGCGGTTCGCATTAAACGACAGCGCTGTTTAGTCGGATAGCAATTAAGTGGCTTCAACTATAAAGTAAACTACATAATTTAGAGGCACAGGATAATGTTTGAAGGCTTTTTCTAAGGGAAAAAAAAAAGACAAAAAACAAACAATGGCGGCACAGCTTTCCCAAAAATGGGGAGCGGATCCGTTTCGTCAATGAAGAGCACGCAGCCCCGGCGCTCAGGAAGATGCTCTGCCAGCACAACAGCCGTGAGGCTCGGCTGTGTCAACAGCAAAGCTCTGACAATCCGGTGCCCTGCTGGGCACTGGAAAAATAAATATTAGTTCTCTTCCAATGCAAATCCTCGCAGGGAAATACCCAATTTCCTGGAGCAACAACTAAAAGTCTACGGAAACCATTATGCACCCCGGCATTTGCAGCTCTTGCCACCCTCGCCCCACACCAGCAAGTGGAATTAAACTTAAATAAACTTCCATAACCCACTAGATGGCATCTTCCAGCAGATTTCAGTGCCTGCTGCGAGAGCCAAATTATCAAGGAAAGCATTTAATTTAGAGAGCAGGTTAGAGTTCCTAAGTCTAACTACATGTTAAGGCAGCTTGTACTCTCATTTTAATTATCGATGAGAATTTGTCGCCAGCTGATTTCTTTACCAGAAGTGTTAACGCTTGCATTGTTTCTCCGTGGGTGGAGAAGATACCGACCCATGAAATCCCTTCACTCCTGCCTTTAGAGCAAAGCATTCCCTTTATCATCACTGAATCACCTCCGGCAGTGCAGAGACTTAGGCTGCTCCTGAATAATGCATAGCCCCTAAAATCGTACAACAATAAAGCTACATATACATTACCTGGTACTGTGAGAATCCAGGCTGGATAGCTACAATACCTCTGATTTAATGCTGCAGTGCCAGTGTACTGCCATATGGACCCTTATAATAACATCCACATCCCCTGGCCTCTGCAAGAGCTCTTTGAAAAGTGGCTGTGAAATAGCAGGAGGTTTCGTAGGGATGCACACAGGCTCACAGGCTGCCCTTGGCAGAACATCCTCATTTATATAAAGAAATGACAGCCACAAAGTTTGAGAGTTAATTAAAACAAAGCCACTTGCTGGCTTGACATATGTTTAAATTTAGGATTGTGAGCCTGCTCGCTAAATTAAATGTTTGCTTCATAAATTGGCTTCAGCAGAGTTCCACAAGTTTTAACTGGAAAGAGATTATGGCTGGTGCTGCAGGTAGATTAGTATTTTGTATATGTGAGAGCATCCTGAGTGATCAAACCCTCTGAAGAGCCTCGTGGGAATTGAAGCCTGGCTGCTCCTCGGTGATCGCTCTGGAAATGGATGTTCCAGGTTTTCCCTTTCTGCTTTAAGAGGGAGTGAGTCCTGTTGGGCTTACCAATTAAAATAATTTATACTCCATGCAGCTGCCTCGGTCCCAAATAAATCGATGTTTCTTCTAGAAAAGGTAGAGCATGTCTCCCTCTCCTCTTTCTCCTGAAGTGTTTTGGTGGAGACAGAGCTCTGATTTTGGCCTGTTGGATGCAATGCCGTGGGGATTGATTGGGTACATGCAAAACAAACATGGATTTACATTTCTGAGAAAGGAGAAAGCCTGTGGCTGTTAAGCCTCTAACTGGAAAGGGAAATGGTGTACCTTCCTCAGGCATCTTTTCAAAACAAATATAGGATAAATTAATAGCAGCTCAATCCCCGTCTGGAAGCTCTCTTTGCTAGCGAGCTGGGTTGCCTGGTTTGCAGCCCGTGTGCTGAGCTGCTGCAGGGCAGAGTGCAGCAAAAGTGGGTAACAGCATCGTGGAAATTAAAAGCCTTGATGAAGGATGAGGAGCAGTGTCGACCAAAGGGACTTGGTCAGCAGATGCTGGGAAAGGGCAGGAGAGCATTGAAAAATGCTGATGGGAGTGGATGTGACAGGAGTTCCTGGGATAAAGCCCACAGATGGCATGACAGCATGGAGACGAGATGGCACAGGCTTAGGGAATCAGTGTTCTCCTGCCTTCTGGCCTCTTCCGACTGCAGCTCCTCAGGGCAAGGACTGACTCATGTGGAGGGCTGCATTTCGACCTTGGAACTTCTGCAGGGGTGGCTCATGGAAAGCAGGGAGTCCTTTGGATCCCTGGAAGTGAGGGGAATGGTTGTGGGATCCCCCCTCTCCTGCTAAATGGTCTTAAGTGAGACAAGAGGTGGCTTTCCATGCTCCCAGCTGCTGTGCCAGCCTCACAGCATGGGTTAGGGGGAGAAAACGCTGCCAGAGGGATGACATGCAAGGGGGAAATGGGGAAAAACATCACCCAAGAGCCTGTTAGGTTTTTTCCTTGGGTTCCCAGATGCTGCAAATGCACGTTACTGCTGTGGGGGATGGAGTTAGGGAGCTCCCACCCAGGTCTCTGTGCCCACACCGTGTCCTGTGTCAGATGGCTGCACCCATAGGGAAAGGCAGCTCCTTTTTTGATATGTGTTTGTATGCTGGTGATGCTTTCTCTTTTCTGAAAATCTCATTTTTAGCCAGGAGGAGAAAAGGAAAAACAATCTCTAAAAAATGAATGAACCTCAGCCATGGCTGCGTCACAACAGGACTTTTGTTTTTGTGGCATTTCTTTATCCTTCAGTGTTTATTAGTTGAAGTTCAGCTCAAATTTCATGTGAACAGAATTGATTTGTCGGGGTTTTTTCCCCCCCTTTTTTTCTTTCCTGATAAAAGACAATGCTGAGGAACCTGCTCACCTGTGGGCAGGAGCACAGCCCTCCTCTGCTCAGTGTGGGGGTGCCTGTCAGCACAGCCCCCCACAGCGATCCTGCTGCACTCCCCCAAACCCTGGAGCTGCTTCCAGCCAGCACTCAAGATGCTGAAAAACAATGTAAATGCCTGAATAGCTCACAGAAGTGAGATGATTACAGGCTTTTAAAAAGAAATTGCAAACCTTGTCACTGCGGGAAAGCACCCAACCCTCTCCCCATCCCTCCCAAGAAATGAAGAGACAGCACCAACATACATGAATCCTTGTGCCCTCATTGGGAGTTACCTGTGGCGTGACTGACCTGGGGTTTTATCTGCATAGAACAGACTTTAGCAGAAAAATAAATAAAATAAAAACGGTGATCCATCTGAGCAAGCAAAATCCCCACGGTCAACAGGGAAATCTGCCTGAATTTACTTTGGACAAACAGAGCCCAGCAGTGCAGGGCAGGAGAGGGTGGCTGAAGCTGGATGCTGGTGGAGGATGCTCAGGGTCCTGCTTAGAAAGTGGTGCCATCACCAGTGGTCACTCCTCCAGCCTGGTGTAACATGGAAGAAGTGACTGGGTCCGTCTGCAGCCTGGAGATGTGCAAAAGCAATGAGGCCGTGGAAAGTGTTTTCTACAGTGTGACATTTTTGACTCCTCTGGCCTTGAATCAGGTAATTTCACTGATTGCCTGTGGCAGGGGAAATTGCTGATGTCTAAGTTGAAGCACAGTCCTGGAGGATGAGGCAGTGATGGCTTGCTGGGAGGATAAATACTGGAGCAGGGTATGAAGCAAGGAGGGAGCCTCACACATTTCACATTGCAAACAGATGCACCTTCATATCCAGAGATTTCCTTTGCACAGGAATATGTTTTTCCTCAGGAGTAAAATAAATCCATGCCCTTCTTGGCCAGGCTGCCCAACCTTCAGGAACATTAGTGGACAAGAGAAAAAGTTCTTGCTGCACTGTGCAGGGTCGGAATGGTCCCAGCTCTCCCTGCTGGACTTTGGTGGTCATCGAGGACATCACTTCTCCAGGCAAAGCTTTGCACAAAGCCATGTCAGGCTGCTTTAGTTCTAGAACAGCTTTCCCAAAGCAGCCCTGACAGTTTGTACATAATTATCAGTGGGGCTCAGCCTAGGAATGAGGAGACAGAGGGTCTATTCCTGGCTGTCTACTCGAGTAACCTTATTTTAAAGAGAAAAAAGAAAACCACAAGTGTTGTTGCAGTCTCTCTGGCTGGAATAGGCAATGAGCCTTGTCTGCTCCCTCTGCTCTGAATTCCGAGCTGCTGCAATGAATCGGACTCATTCCAAGTCCGGTGGAGCCAGGCAGACAGACTGCAGTCAAGATGTCCCCAGAACTCCCTGGCTCCCTGGCTTCTCTGAGCACGCCGTGGATTTTGAGGCCAACATTTCTCCCTCCTTCTCAAGGGATTTGGAAGCTCACGCTCTAATAATTAAGGCAGCTTTGAACACCGTAGCCTTCAGCCTCGCTTTTTTGTTCCCTGTAGCAGCCATTAGTGCTTGGAACAGGTACCAGCTCTTAAAATGGGCTTGCATGGTTTTGACAAGGAGGAATTTAAAGAGACTCTCCAATGCATATGTGAGAGCAACAAAGAGCTGATTTCAACGGATTTGGAGCTTTCCTGTGAACAGGATTCATTTCTACATCACTGAGCTGAACCTGGAGGATAGGTCTGCTCTTCTTCCAGCTTGCTGAATGTATTCTGGGGTGAGAGGAACATCACTGAGATCCAAAGTCTTCTTCAGGGTGGATCTGCAGTGGATCAGAACACTTACATGCTCAAGCTCTCTTTTAACAGATTGTTTGCTAAGTGTGATAAACTCTGTTTACACCACTAAAAAATAACCATGGGGAAAGGGGAAATCAGGATAAAGATGCTTAACCCACCACTAAAAAATATGGAAAGGGAAAAATAAAGCTGATTATAGGAAAATGTAGGTGAAGTGATTAAAAACTTAAATGATTCAGATAATATCATCTGAATTACCAAGGGGCGGGGGGAAAGGGCTGTAAAACCTAAATAGAGAAGAATCAAATTTGGAACAGATGTCAAGAAGCACCTTCCCAAGTGGAGAATCAAAAAAGCAGGGAATGACCTACCAGGCAAGGCTGGAGTGGACACAGTGCGGCTTTCCAAGATGAGATGTGACCCTGGAGCACAAGCCTGGGGCTGCTTCAGTGGTGGACTTGGCAGTGCTGGGTTAACAGTTGGACTCCATCATCTTAAGGGTCTCCTCCAACCTAAATGATTCTACAATTCCAGGCACAGAACAAAATGTGCCAAGTGGCCTCAGTGGGATCTTGCCCCGCCTTCTGCATCCGACATAAAATGAACTTCAGGATTTTTCATACTGAGGAATAAATGATTGCCCTCAGCAAGGGGAGCCTGGGCAGCTCTTCCCATGGGAGCTTCTTCAGCCCTCTGGGATGAAAGCACGACATGTTCAGCCTTGGAGGGGGCCTGAGCCACCCAGAAGATGCTTTTGCCCACTCCAGGGAAAAGGTGGCATTGCTGCCACCCATGCCATGAGCTGGTGCAGAAGATGTGCAGTGGGGGCTTCACCTTCCCCCCTCTTCCCCATGGATCCTGCCAGAGCTTGTCGTGGAGACACTGATTTCTGCCACTGCCGGAGGAGCATTTGGCAGCTGGAGTGGCTGTTAGCAGGTGTCTCGAGTGCCCGACTGGAGGGCACGGCACTGAGCCTGCCCTTGCTGGGCCGCTCTGCCAGCAGTGAGAAGGCTCTCCTCTCTTAAAATAGATCCTCTCCAAGGGCTCTTGTGTTCAAGAGCTAGAAGGAAACCAGGACCTCTGTCCTTTATATTCTGTCTCTAAAAAGAGAGGCAGAAAAAGCTGTGCTTGAGAAGCAGAGAGGGAAGGCAGACGGGGTGTGGGATGGGATGAGAGGATGAGACTGGGAGGGAAGGTGCTCCCTGGAGTGGTGGTGCTGATCTGTGGTGATGAACAGGGAGAGCCAGGAGCTCTGTGGCACCAGGAGCTCTGTGACACCAGGAGCTCTGTGGCACCAGGGGCTCTGTGGCACCAGGAGCTCTGTGACACCAGGAGCTCTGTGACACCAGGAGCTCGCTGCTCAGGCCTGTGGGATGAATCCTGTTGGGTCAGCTCAGACCTTCAGCTGTGTCTCAAAGTCATTGCCCTCTGCATCTTCATGGAGCTTCACTCCTCCAGGCTGCCCTGTGGCTGCAGGTAGCCATCAGCCAGGGCTGGAGCTGCTCAGCTGCTCTGTGAGTTTTGTCAGGTTTTTATCTTTTAGAGATGAATTCGTGTCTTAGCATCAGAGGTTTGGATACCTCGTGTTTTCTTATTCACGTCCCCAGGGTTGCTCTTGTTCTTTCTATTCTTCAGAGCCTGATAAAGCTTCTGGCCTCTGAGACACACAGAGACATTGTGGAAGGAATTGTACAGCTCCCATCAGCTGAATCTTGTAATTCAACCGAAATTCTGTTGTGTTTTAACTCTGATATACAGAAGTACACAGAGATTGTCTGGAGGTCAATGAAGAGGCAGTTTTCTCCCTGGAAGGCCCTGTCCCAACAGGCAGCCTCTGCTTTGGAGGAGTTTTCCCCTTCATTGGCTGGGAAGATGGTACAGTGACTTACTCGGGCCAGACATTTGCACTTGGAGAGGTGAAGTTCTTCATCCTGAAGATCCCAAATGTCCTTTCTTCTCCTTCCCCTGTAGTCTGCAGTTCATCCCTCCCATCCTCCTTCCTCTCCTCCTGCCCTGTGAGGCAGCCCGTAATGAGTCTCCTGGGGCAGCAAACAACAGCCTTAAGTGTCTGTGTGCGTGAGAGGCAGTGATTAACCTGGGACCATCGGGAACACTCACTGTGACAGGCTCTCCATGCTCCCTGGGCTCCTTCTGCAAGGAGGATGACATGGCAGGAACAATGCCGGGCTGGGGTGGGAGTAGGAATGGTGGAGGGGTGATGCTGCCTTTGGAGGAAGCCTGGGAAGCAAAATCCTGCATGTCCCACATCTTGTTGCTTAGAAGGTGAGTCTGCAGGGCCGATATGAGGCACCAGAGACATCCCAGGCTGTGGCTGTCACATCCCATCGCTGTTACTGTCGCTGAGGGGTGTTAATTCAGCAGCCCTATGTTAAAGACTTGAGCCTACTGAGCAAAACCCCGTGCAGAGCTTTCTGCCTCATTCCCAGGGGATACAGCAGGATGAAAGATAACTGACAGCTGTTTTGAGCGTGCTAATAACCATCATTTTGCAGTACACAGCCCTGTCAGACAAAGCACTTCCCATGGGATTCCCCCAGACTTGCCCTCCTGGGAAACACATCAAAAAGTTTCAGAGGAGACAGGAACATTCATCCACCCAGGAAGACCTCAGGCTGAACCCTGTCCCTATCACAGAGAGGCTGCAGAGGGGAAATAACACCCAAACAAGTCCCTTGGCCTGAGCTGTGTGGTCACTCTCCTGGTGGGACAGGGTTGGAGGGGTGGTATTGAGGGTCCCCCTGTTACCAGGGCAGAGACAAAAGGAAGGGGATCATGTTCTTCGGTGCCCCGGAACACTCCTGTGCAGTTCTGGTGTTTGCTTGCTTAATTTGTTGGAAACTGAACAGGGAAGCCAGTTCTGGGACTCTTGGATTTCAGCCTGAAGCTGACGCAGAGATTTGCCCAGGAAAGCAAGGGAAGAGCTGGGTGAACCAGGGATGAGGGAGCAAGATCTCGCTTTGCTGCTGGGCTGTCTGAGAAGGGAGAAGGGAAGGAAAACACAGTAAATGTGTCCAGTGCTGGAGAATAGACGCTCTCATCTGGAAAATCACATTTCCCTGCTCCTTGCACAAGGATTGCAGAAGTGTGGAATCTCCTATGGGAATAGTTCCACATGGAGTGTTTCTCCAGCCACCATCATGCCTAGCTCCCCCTTTCTTCCCTGAAATACATACAGACAGACCAAGGAGGAGCAGTGTGACTGCAAATCTTCTAGAGAGCTGTGTCAGAGCCACAGAGAGTCTCCTAACTGTGTGATGGAATATGCAATGAGCCTAATGAATCTCCATCACCAGCCCACAGGCGTGTCCTGGCTGTGTGCATTGTCCTCTGGCACACTGAAGGCAGCCAACAAATAATCAAATTAGGACAATCCCAGATTGGTTGGTGATGGCTCTGCCAGCTCCTGGTACAGTGGCTGTCAGGGCAAGCAAGCCCTCCCCACAGCATCCAGCTTCCCAGCCTGTCCCTCCCTGGGCTTGGACAAGACCAGTCCCTGCCATGGGCATCAGGGACTGCGTGGGAAGGGCTGTGCACTTGCACATTCCAGGAAATGCCGAGTGTCAGAGTAACTCCCAGTGGTGATGGACAGCAGTGGGGAATTGTGCTGGAAATGAGCTGAGGAGGTGGGAGCTGCAGGCAGGGAGAGGCCACCCTGGGGGATTGTGTGTGGGTTGTGCATCCCTGCCAACACATCAGCTCTTGAAAGAAAAATACGGTGACCACAGAGCTGGTTGGAAATGTTTCAACAGAACAGGGGTTTTTTTCCCCCCTCAAAGATTGCCAATTTGTTAAATCCCAGTTGTTTTGAACCAGCAGACTTCAAGGACGCTGTGACAAACTTCAGGCAGGTCAGCGGCCCCAGCTCTCCGGCTGTCAGACCTGAGAACTCACAGAAGGGCTCAATCCTGGTGCTGCTCCTATGGGAAGGAGGGGACAGCACAGAAAATGTGACACACTGAAAGCTGCAAACCCCACCACAGCTGTTGAGAGCTGAGCACAGAGGCAGGGAGGCACTCCTGGTGTCTGTCACCCTGCTGACCTGCTCAAGATGTGCTGACACCCTGGTGCACCCCCAGATCCACAACCACCTCTGCCTTCCAGGTTGTCTTGCTGGAAGCACACAGTTACTTCACTACTGCCATTCCCTGGGGACTTCCCAGAACTGTCTGTGTGCTTTGCTGGGATGCAGGCTGGGCAGAGTGCAGGGGAGATTGGCTGTCTGGTTACAGCAGGCTGTGCCTGACATCTCGCTGGGGACCACAGGGACTCTCAGCACAGAAAGCTGTTCCTGTCTGGCTTTTTCCCTGGATACCACGTTTCAGGTTGGGCCAACGTGGTGAAGATGGATTTTGAGCTTGCTAAAAACAAGCACCTTCCTGCTGTCTGCTGGAGAAATCACCCACCCTGACACGAGGCTCCATGCTGGGGAGAACAGGACACTCCAGTCTGTAGACAGACAGCATGGAGAGCAGCTCTTCTGCTCTTCCCAGAGCCTCTGGGAACATTTCTAGAAGCATTTCTGCCATTCCAGGCACAGGGATGCAAATGATGGCTGGAGGGTTTCTCAGCTCTGGGCTGACATGTGACAGAGCCAGGGGAATCAGTGAATTTCTTGCCCAGCTGAGGCAGGCTGGCTGTGGGTTGGGAGGACTGGGAGCTGTTTCCCCAAAGCAAATTCCCTGCAGCAGTTTGGCTTTGCTAGAAGTGGCATTTCCCACCTTATCATAGGACTGGCACTTCCTAAATTTGTGCCTCTTAGAGCCTGGCTTCAGGCAAGCACAGACACAAGGGGCTGCTGAGCTTTGTGGGCTCCCCTTGACCTGGGCTCATTTCCTTAGAGGGAAAAGCAGCCAGAGGAGAAGAGAGCACAGGGGAGAATCTGAGGGAAACCCAAAGGGATCTGCTGGGCTTGGAGAACGTGGGTGGTGCCATATCTGGGTGAGAAGTGAGACTGGAGACCATCTGAGTTTTTACAATCTAATGATAGCTCAGGCTACATCTACTAAAGAAGAAATTAATACATTTACAGTACCCGAATGAGAGCTCCACTGGGAAGACACAGATTGTGGGACTGGCAGAGCTTTCTCAGGAATGAGAAAGAAACCCTGGACTTGGCCAGTTATAAATAGTTTCTCTCAGGACTATTTGCTTTGAATGGTTGGGACTGAGACATAAGAGGCAGGTAGCATTGTCCAAAGTGTGGAAAAATGTTCAAAAGAGCAGATTCCTCTTTTAGGCTCCAGACAGCCCTTCCACTCAGCACTTAGCTAGGTGTGGGATCAGTGAAAAGAAATCTGTGTGCTGGTGGATGGGTGATGTGGCCCTCGAACCACTTACAGTGAGGCTTCAGGGACATCTGGTGCCTTGTATTTAACACCTGCATCCTAAATGGGCTTTTTTTCCACAGACCTGAGATGTGTGCTAACAGCTTTCTCCTGTCCTGTGGGGGCTCTCAAGGCACTCTGTGGAAAGGAAATTTCGGTGTTTTCCTTCTCAGTGTGGTGCCCGGGGACTCACACATCCCTGTGGAGTTGTTCAGTGGCAGATGAGGAGCCTCAATGCCCATTCCCTGAGCTCCTGCACCCAGAGCCCGAGGGGAATGGGCCCAGCTGGGTCCTCTGGCAGGTTCTGGGCTCTGACTCCTGTGGAACCTGTGGGTTTTGGGGACTCCCAAAGCCCCTGAAATACAGGGCAATGACTTAAGGGGGGGCTGCTGGGAGGAGGCAGATAATGCTGGGCAAAAGGAAATAAATTAAAACAATTAAAAAAGAGCTGATATCATTTCTCTGAGCTTCCACAAACATAAACCCTCTGCTCTGCAGGCGCCTGGGTATATCTCCTTAGCTTGGATTGGATTGTCCCTCTGCATATTTTAGATTGTGTGGATGAAGAGAAAAGAAATGTTGTGGCAGAGGAGAAGAAAGGCTGGAGAAGACTACAAAAAGATGTGAACTGCCAGTGTGTTTTGAGTTGCTTTATTCTAAATCAATATTGAACTGAAGAGGAATTATAAATCTAACAGATTACAGCTGAAGCAACGCCAAGGCATCTGTTTCCAGATATTCTTCTTCTTTTTTTTTTTCCTTTTTTTTTTTTTTTTT